>CM077149.1:67038823-67638823 GCA_039583875.1 Platanthera guangdongensis | reverse complement strand
AGGGTCTTCCTCAAATCTGCCTCCAAAGATCTAGCTGATTCCACCAAGGCTCGGAATCCCAATAACTTTGGTCCTAGCAGTAGAACTCATAACTCGGCACGCAAGCCACTATAAAACCTATCGACTGTAGCTTGCTCATTATCCACCTCGAAGCATGGGTAGCGGCTTATCATAAGAAATGCTTGTAAATATTCCTCAACTGTATGCGCTCCCTGCACTCAATGCATATTCAGCTGCTGCCCCAATGGTCTACCAAAGGTCATCTGCTGCATCGCGCCCACCAGCGTTGAAGCCACAACAGGGGTGCAGGGTTATACATTTCCTCCAAGCTGTGCACCCGTCACAGCAAACACCGCTTCTACGATCCTTCTAACGGTTTCATACGAAGGAGGAGGCTCAAACACCTCACCGGGTGCACTAAGCTCCTCAGAAACCGGACATTCTGGTTGTCCAGCACAGCTTCCGGTCACCTATAGTGGTACAAAACACCGTTAAGCGACCAAATAAAATTGCGAACAGCAATTATAGGAACACGCAGGTTCCTCAAACACGAGTATTTTCCTTCCTAAGTGGACATTCATGGGTTCTTTTTACTGTTATTACGATGACGCACACAATGTGCTCACCACCCCTTAAAAAGAATTCGGCCACGAATTCCCTTAAGCCCGACCAAAACCAGTAGTCTGATACCAAATTGTAACACCCCCTATCCGTCACATAGCATATAGTAGTAGGTCCGGCCGGGGCCCGACGTCGTATGCCATAGACAGACCGGGTGGTTACTTATGAAAACCATCCAACCAATCTCAACGTCCTACAGAGAGCATTCTAGCGGAAGCAGTTTATAAAAGTTGCAAGAAAGAACCCAGCATTAGAGCATGAATGTCCACTATTACAAATTAGGAATGTTATACAAAATACCCAAAATAAGCCTTAAGGCCTTACAAAATGTTTCACTTCATATTACATGTTTTACAAACCACGACACGCAGGCCGGTCACACATGAATAAAGCAGTAAACACTTCCAAATAGGCCTTCAAGGGCCGGCTTCGCATTTGGGCTTTAGCCCGCTATTGACCGCATGGTCCAGCAGCACCTGCAAGCAACATAACCACCGCACGGTGGCAAACAAAAAGGCAACGGTCAGCAATGCTGACCAAATTATAACGATCCCGCCCCCAACTCGGGGCGGCAATGCTCCTTCCCTGCAGTTTTATTAGCACAAGCGAGCAATAATAATAGCAATAGCATTCATTACATCACAGGCGTAGGATCACAAGGCCACACACCCCGTGCACTCAGGGCACATTCTCGGTGAACCGGTCGATGTCACGTCAGTTAAAGCCATGGACATTCCAGACGCACCACCGCCACTTTGACGGCCAAACATATGAGCAATTTGTCTTCCCGGCATGGGTCACGTCAATTTAATCCATTGACTGCCGAAGACTCCCATCTATGCCAACGGCAAGTGCCACGTAACCTTAGGTCTCTTTAACCCGAACGACATAGATATGGGTACGGTTCCATCTAACCCGTGCTCACGTCGCAACCACAATTTAAGCCATTTGCGCAGGTCAAACTTCTCCCGAGTCCCATTTTCGTCACACAATTTCACATAACTCGGTTATGTTCAAGTTGGCTCTCAGGCCTCCATGTTGGCAAGATCTCGTATCCGCCCAGTTTTCTGGGTGCACCTTAGGGTTAATCCCCAAGGCTCCCTATTGCAATCTACCGTGTAGAAAACCCGAAAAACAACCAATAGCACGGAGTCTTCTCCGGCATTTATGCAATGCAACATCACCGATCCAGACCAAAATGTCCGGGTAGGCTTCACACATCATGCCTATGTCCGTTCTCGCTTACGGACTCTAAACAATGGGGACTTCACATATCTACCCGAAGGAACGCCTCCAACTCTTCGCAAACTCGCGAGAGCGGGCTTCCTATGCAAAGAAAGAGAGCTACTCATGCTCAAGATGAGGATTGTTACCCTTACGTTCCTCGTTGGCGCCATGGAAAAGTAATCGGATGAAAACCACCGCACTAGCGTTGCCTCCGTGGATCCGGAGTCGGCTCGCGATTCGGAGCTCCGAAGCTCCTCCAATGGCGGGATCTAGCTCCTTCTTCCTCCCTTGGCTCTCCTCTCTCTCTAAGGCTTTAGAAAGAGAACACTTAAGAAAAGTGAGGGTTTTGAAAGCTCAAACCCGGGTATATCCCTTCAGGAACAATCCCCAGCCGTTGGATCTCAAAATAAGGAAACGAACGGCTTTGATTCGGGGCTGAAATGCCCAATCTGGACCGAACACGGCCTGGCACACGCTCGTGTCCAGGGCCGTGTGCCTCATTCGCCATCAAAATCGAATCACCTGGAACCTCACACATGTATCGAACACGCCCGTGTTCGAGATGACACGCCCGTGTTTCACCTGACACGGCCGTGTGGCCGGCCGTATACCCCTTCATTTTTCCCCAAAATCAACCCGAGCACTGCACGGGTTCTAGGACACGCCCGTGGCCCTACCCGTGTCACCTTGACACGCCTGGACCCCAGGCCGTGTACACGGTCTCGACACTTCGTCGAGCGAAAATGGTCGATCTGATGACACGGCCTTGGACACGCCCGTGTCCTAGGCCGTGTGCCTTGTCTCGACGAATCGTCGAGCGAATCTCGTCGACTCCCCGGGACGATCGTCGACACGGGTCGACACGCCCTGCGACACGCCCGTGTCGCAGGCCGTGTGCCCAGTCTTGACGCATCGTCGAGTGAATCTCGTCGACTCCCGGGACGAGTGTCGACAGGGGTCGACACGCCCTGCGACACGCCCGTGTCGCAGGCCGTGTGCCATGTCACAACGAATCATCGAGCGAATCTCGACGACTTCGCGGCTAAGTGTCGACACGGGTCGACACGCCCTGGGACACGCCCGTGTCCCAGGCCGTGTGCCTGCTGCCAGAACCCAAATTGGCCCAAAACGTCCCCCTTTTGCTCCTTTGAGTTTCGGGGCATTACACTCTGATACCACTGAAAGACTGTCCAACGCGGGCTTAGGCTTTGCAACCTCCACTAGTATAAAGAACAGCTCTGCACTAGCACGAACCGCCTTCACCACCTAAAGAGCAGACATCAATGTCTTGATCTACCCTTTTAAGCCCGTAAAAGTCGTCTCACGACTTGCTCCCAGCTTGACTTCCTTGCTACCACAATCGATATAGGCTTGCTGATCCGAGAGCCAGTCCATGCCAAATATTACGTCGAACTCTTCCAGCGGCAGTAGCGCCATTAGCAAATGGAACTCCTAACTCCCAATCCCAACCTAAACGCAACAAATTCTACCCACGCACATTGAGCACTATTGGACCATAACACATCAAATTTGTCTCTTACCATCGAAGGCGGTACTCCGACGCATAATATAATTCCTAAATAAAGGAATGCGAAGCTCCCTAAACGAACGGTGCTCTCGCATGATAAACTAAAATCAGAACAAGGCTTAGCACAAGTATTTCTAAGCTAATATGCACAAGGACAACAAGTATTTAAGGTTAAACTACTATAACTTTAAGTTGTACCTGTCATCACGACAACGTGCTTCTTATCGGACTTGAGACGTTCGCTCCAGCAATCGTGGGCAAAGTGCCCCGGCTTTCCACAAGTAAAGCATGCACTCGGGGTCCGACCCGTAGTCGCCCCAGAAGCACCAGAAGAAGGAGGTGGACCTGAAGTCCTAGACTTCTTAAAGAACCTTTGAAAGCCGGACTTTGAAGTAGTCGACACTTTGAACCCCGACCTCTTATCACCAGGGTTTTCCTTTAACTTCTGAGCACCCATCCGACAGTCTCGGGCAAAGTGCCCTTCCTTGCCACACTGAAAACAACCATATGGAGCCTGACCAGTAGACATTTTAGACTTCTTGTTCCTCCTCCTTCGGTATTCAGATTTTGCAGAATCTGGAGAGTCTAGTACCCGAAGCTCCGACATCCGATTGACTTTTGCCAAATCTTCTTCCAAAGATCTAGCCGATTCTACTAAGGCTCGGAATCCCAATAACTTTGGTCCTAGCAACAGAATTCGCAATTCGCCACGCAGGCCATTATAAAACCTATCGACCATTGACTGCTCGCTCTCCACTTCAGAGCCTGGGTATCGTCTTAACATCAGAAATGCTTGCAAATAATCTTCAACTGAGTGCGTACCCTGCACTAAGAGCATGTTCAACTGCTGCCCCAAAGGTCCTATAAATGTCGTTTGCTCCATTACACCACCCGGCGTTGGAACAATAGGGGACCGCACACATCTTTCATTTTGTGCTCCAATCGCACCGAACACTGCTTCCACAACCATTCCTATGGTTTCGGCGGAGGGAAGGGTTGCAGGCACCTCACCAGGTGCACTATAAACCTCAGAAACCGGACATTCTGGCGGCCCAACACCTCTTCTGGTCACCTATAGTGGTACAAAACACTGTTAAGCGACCGAACAAAATTGCAAACCGCAATTATAGGAACACGCAGGTTCCCCAAACACGTGTATTTTCATTCTTAAGTGGACATTCATGGGTTCTTTTGATGTTATAACGATGACACACACACATGTGCTCACCACTTCTTAAAAAGAATTCGTCCACGAATTCATTTAAGCCTGACCGAAACTAGTAGTCTGATACTAAATTATAACACCCACTATCCATCGCATAACATATAGCAGTAGGTCCGGCCGGGGCCCGACGCCATATACCACAGACAGACCGAGTGGTTACTCAATGTAAACCATCCAACCAATCATAACGCCCTACACAGAGCATTCTAGCAGAAGTAGTTTTATAAGTTGCAATTAAAAGAACCCAGCACCAAGCATGAATGTCCACTAACAAGCCAAAAAGGAATGAAGTACAAACAACAGTACTGGCCTTAAGGCCTTACAAATGGTTTTACTCGTATTACATGTTTTCCATACCACGGCACGCATGCCGGTCATACATGAACAAAAGCATGTAAAACACTCCAATTAGGCCTTCGAGGGTCGGTTTCGTAATTTGGGCTTTAGCCCGCTATTTACCGCTCGGTCCAGCAGCACCTGCAAGCACAATCCACAGCACGGTGGCAAACAAAAGCAACGGTCAGCAATGCTGACAAAATTATAACGATCCCGCCACCAACTCGTGGCGGCGATGCTCCTTCCTTGCATTTTATTAGTATAATCAAGCAATATAGTAATATCACTACATCACAGGTGTAGGCACGCACATCCACAAACCCCATGCACTCAGGGCACATTCTCGGTGAACCAGCCAATGTCACGTCAATTTAAGCCATAGACGTTCCGGAATCACCACCGCCACTTTGACGGTCAAACATATGAGCAATTTGTCTTCCCGGCATGGGTTACGTCAATTTAAGCCATAGACCGTCGAAGACCCTCATCTATGCCAACGGCTCTAACCGAACGACATAGAACGGGTACGGTTCCATCTAACCCGTGCTCACATCGCAATGATAATTTAAGCCATATGCGCAGGTCAAACTTCTCCCGAGTCCCGTTTCCATCACACTTCACATAACCCGGTTATGTTCGAGTTGGATCCCAGACCACCAAGTTGGCAAGATCACGCATCCGCCCAGTTTTTTGGGTGCACCTTAGGGTTAATCCCCAAGGTTCCCTGTTGCAATCTACCACGTAGAAAACCCGAAAAACAAACAATCGCATGGAATCTTCTCCGGCATTTATGCAATGCAAGATCACCGATCCAGACCAACTTGTCCGGGTATGCTTCACACATCATGCCTATGTCCGTTCTCGATTACGGACTCTAAAAAATGGGGACTTCACATATCTACCTGAAGGAACGCCTCCAACTCACCGCAAACTCGCGAGAGCGTGCTTCCTATGCAAAGAAGGAGAGCTTCACATGCTAAAGTAGAGAATCGTTACCCTAGCGTTCTTCCTTGGCGCCATGGAAATGTAAGTGGATGAAAATCACCGCTCTCTCCTTGCCTCCGTAGATCCGAAGTCGGTTCGCGATTTGGAGCTTCGAAGCTCCTCCAATGGCCGGATCTAAGCTTCTTCCTCCTCCTTTGCTCTCACCTCTCTCTTGACTTAGAAAGAGAACCACTCAAGTAAAAATGAGGGTCTCAAAGGTCCAATCCCGGGTATATCCCATCAGGAATAACCCCCAGCCGTAGGATACCAAATTAAAGAAACGAACGGCCTTGATTCGGGCCTGAAATGCTAAAACTGGGCCGAACACAGCCTGTGACATGCTCGTGTCCAGTGCCGTATCCCTCATTCGCCGTCAAAGTTAACGCGTCTGGAAAAACACAAGGGCATCCAACACGCCCGTGTTCGACCTGACACTCCCGTGTTCCACCTGAAATGGCTATGTAGTCGGCCGTGTGCCCCCATCGACACAGCCCCGAAAAAACCCCGAGACTCACATGGGTATTGGACATGCCCGTGTACCAGCCCGTGTCTAACTCGAACATGCCTGGGCGCCAGGCCGTGTTCATTGTCTCGACACTTCGTCGAGCGAAGTTCATCGACTGCCTGACATGGCCTTGGACACGCCCGTGTCCTAGGCCGTGTGCCTTGTCTCGACACATCGTTGAGCGAAAAATGTTGACACCCCGGGCCGATCGTCGACACGGGATCGACACGCCCTGAGACACGCCCGTGTCTCAGGTCATGTGCCCAGTCTCGACACATCGTCGAGCGCAAAATGTCGACTTCGCGGCCAAATCGTCGACTCGATCCTTACAGGCCCTGGGACACGCCCGTGTCCCAGGCTGTGTGCCTCCTGCCAAATACCATATTTGGCCCAAAACACCTCCCGTCGCTCTTTTGAGTTTCGGGGCGTTACACAGTTTTGCACCTCCAGTTTTTGCTCCAACCTCTACAGTTATTCCATCACCTCCAGAAGATGTCTTAGCACTAATTTTTGTCATGGATGATTCCCCTATGCCAGATATGGATGAGCTGATCTTGGTTGATACTGAAGAGGAAAATAAGGCAACAGCTGAAAGCTCTGTCCCAGTTACCTCTGATTCTTGTGTAGTTTCTTCTGAAATTATTGCTAAAACTCCAGTTGTTGAAACTTCAACTTCTGCCCCTGCTTTAGAAAAGACTGTCATTGATGCTAAAACACTGAAAGCATTGGATGCTTTATATGATAACCCTCAGGGTTCTGACAGTGAAAATGATGAATATGATGATGAAGATGACTCAGATGAAGAAGCTGCCAAGAAGAAGAAAATGATGTCCAAGAAAAGGAAGGCTCCTCCTCCTGCTGCTCCTAAGACTAATCCAACTGCTGACACTCCCTACTACATTTTGCATAATGTTACTCCTTATAAGACAATGCCTGCTTGGATGTGGTTATCCAAGAACCAGCAAAGGAAAGGAAAAGAAGTAGGAGATATTCTCCTCTACCAGTCAAAAGATATAGAAAAGACCCTCCTCCTCCTCCAGCAACTGGTGCCACTGTCTCTAACTCTCAGAGATCTGCCACCATGCAAACCTATCAGAGACATCTAGGGAGATCCTCTAGAAGTAGCCAGCGATGTCATCATTCTTCAGGAAATCAACAACATCAACATGAATAACAGTAACATCAGCAACAACAACATATATTTGAAGATCAGAAAGCTAAAAGTCCTAAAAGACCTTACTCTCCTCCTATTCCATTTGAGGATCCTGAAACAGCCAATACTGCTAAAATGGCCAGATTCCAAGAACTTATTGGTTTGTCATTGATTAATAAAGCCAAAGCTGAAGGTAAAGACATTTCAGGATACTCAACCATGTCTAAATACAGGAAGGAAGAATTAAAGAGATTTGATAAAGCCAACAATCTTTTCAATGTTGATTATTATATGAAGCTCCATCCTGAAGCAGTTGTCCCTAGAGCTACATCACTGAAGATCATTGGGGTAGCTGACATGACAATGACTCAGGCACAGGCTCTAGATCCAAACAGAGAAATTATCTTCAAAAAGCCAGGAGAGAAGACAACAGAAGACAAGTCTATGCAAAAAAAGAAAAAAGTAATCTTTTACTATGTTTCAATTTCTTTCTGCATTTGTTCTCAAACTATGTTAATTATTTAAACAAAGCTTATGTATATATATATCTGATGCATGTGTTAGTAATTCTCTGCCAGATATATTTCTTTTCTTGATTTGTTTATCTCTTTGTTTATGTTTTGAGTCTCTTAGAGACCTCACCCAAATAAGGGGAGATTGTTGGAACCCTAGTTGATTTGGGCTAGGTTCACTATCTTATGATGTGACCTATCATATATAGTCAGGGTCAATTTGTGTCCTAGAGTCTAGGCCAAGTACTTAGAGTCAACTTCAGATGGACCAGCTATCAATAAGACCATCAGAGACTCAAGAATTAGAAGATTTCCAGACTAAGTAAAATGAGTTCGACGTTCGTCAAACTCAGGTCGACGAAAGGCGTTCTGAGCTCGACGATCTTGAGACATTTCTCTGTGCTGAGCTCGACGATCTTTATTCTCTGTTCGACGAAGACTGAGATACATCAACAAGCTAAAGTCAGGATAACTCTAGATTTTTCTAAGTCCAACTTCAGGCTTTGGTCGACGAACAAGATTCTGAGCTCGACGAACTTGGACCTCAAGTTCACAACTTCTCAGGACGACGAAGTCAACTTCTCGGGTCGACGAATTCAGTACTCTACTCGACGATTTCTGGTCTACGATTTGAATCCTTCTCAGTCAGAGACTTCTCAGATTCTAAGTCCACAATCATTCTTTGCTCGACGAATTTGGATCTCAGCTCGACGAATGAAGATTGTCAGTTCGACGAAGATTGAAGCAGAATTGACAAGTTTCCCTGGAAGACTAATTGCTATTGTTTGGTCGACGAACTCATTCAAGCTCCGCTCGACGAACTCATCAAGCTCAGCTCGATGAACTCAAGCTCAGCTCGACGAACTATGAACTCAGCTCGACGATTTGTGTTCTTCGGTCGATGATTCCAGACTAGGTCTTCTCCAGTTTTCTGTCCATTTTCTTGGCGATGATTCCGAAGTAATCAATGCTCAATCTTCTCAGAATGTTACCGTTAGAACGTGCATTGATTATGGATTATTACATGCCATTTTTCCATGGTACAGTTAGGGAAATCATTGATTGCCGCTTCCTTCCCAGGCCGACTGCATTTACTGCTCAAGGTTTCAAATTTCGAATGTTCTTCAGTCAGTCTTGAGTTAAAAAAAAAAGATCAAGCGACACTGACAGACATTGTACTCAAGAACAATCTTACAGAAATCAAAAGTTATTTTCTGCAATCAGCCTTGGTCAGAGAACATCTTCAAGAAGAAGAAGAAGAACATACAATCACTATCAAGAGTCTTCTTCATTCAATCCTACAGGACAACTTCAGAAGGACAACAATTTCTATCTGTCACAGAAGTTTCTGAAGCAATCTCTGGTCCAGGCACTCAAGATTTGAAGACCTATCACCCTGAAGTAGTGCTCCAGTATTCCTGATCAATTCAAGATCTCAGGGGGAGCAATCTGCTGAAATCAATCCACAAGTCTTCTCAGTTGTTATTGAGAAAGAGAAGACACCATCACCTTTTTCATCTCTGTACAGGGTTTTAATTCCCTTCAAAATTATTTCTGGTTGCAAGTCTCCTACCAAAAGACTTGAGGTTTTGGTTTTTGAGCACCTGAACAAAAGCTCAATGGTGTCAGGCACCTGATCAAAAACCTGAGTGGATTCCTACCAGGGTGGTAGAAGAGTGGATGTACCCAGGTTGGGGAACCACTATAAATTTCTTGTGTCGTCTGGTTGCCCTTTTTCTTGTGTTTTGGCTGTGTTCTGTGATTTACTAGGTTGTGTTGTTTATTACTCTGTTTACTAACCTATTCACCTAGCTTTACATCAAAAGTTCTAAAATTTTTTTAAGAGAGCACAATACTCTATTCACCCCCCCCCCCTCTAGAGTATTTCAGATCTAAGCTGCACTTTCAAAGGACATATCACCCTATGTCCTTCTCACACCCCCAAAGTTCAAACCTAGGGTTTGAACTAGGGTCCTAGGGAAAATCCACCCTAATCCACACCAAACTATAAGTGAGGGTACTTTAACTGACAGTGAGGCTCTGGCCAAAGTCCCATCCCCTTTGGGTGAGAGTTGGCACCTATATGCGCCAAGCACCCTTTTGCCCGAATTTACCCTTAAGGGACCAAAATTAGTCACACCAAAGCCTATTCTATTCAACCCCAAATCTGCTCAAAATTTCACTAGGGCCAAGTCATGAGACTAAGAACTAACCACCCAAATTTTGTTGGATTATGAGGTCATTAGACCCACTAATTAAATCCTACATGGTTTATTAAATTTGTACATAAACTATAGAAATTTTTTTTTCCAAAAGTTCCCATTTTTGTATATCTTATAGGTATAGATAAGAGTAACCTCCAGTTCAAATCTCAGGTTATTTGGATGGATGTATTGATGGAGGAACTCAATTTAGACTCTGGTTAAGCCTTTGTATAAACTGCACCATATTGAGTGTTGTGGTCAACCACTAACCCAAATTGGTTGAAACCAATTTTAGACTAATCTAGACTTCAAGACTATAATTTCATGTTAAGCATTTTTACTGTAGAGGGATCTAAGTATTTTAAATATTTAATTACACATAGTGGAGTTTATGTTCCAAAATGAAACATTAATAATAATAATAATTAATATTTAACTGGTGGCACAAATCTTAACGCAAGATTGGACGGAATCCGTTCATCTCCTTCCTTGAGTCAACGGTCCCGATTCCTCCATACTTAAGCAACTTCGAGCCGCATTTCCCGGCAACCCAACCGCCTCCATGGCCGGCCACTGCCACCATCACCTCCATCGAGGTGGGGACTATCGATTGGAGGCGACACGGCCGCCGGAGGGGCCATTTCCAGTGAACCCACAACCACCATATATCATGGAATTTCTTCAAACTTTCTCACTGGATTGGGCTCAATTGAGCCCGATTTCTCCCCTAGTTGATTTAAGAAGCTAGCATATAGGGAGAGGGTGAGACATCGACCATTTGGGAGGCGTGAATCATTGCCGATCAATGGGACACCATTGCCAGTTGTTGTGTCGACTGGTGCTCTGCAACTATACAACCAAACGGCTCGGTTTCTTCAGGCAAATGGTGGAAACGATTCCTCTGAGTCCAGTGAAGCTTTTAAAAGGAGCAATTGGTGGCGAGGAGGGGCCAAACTTGATTTCATCATTAATGGCCATGAAAGCCATTTTCGGCCAATGGAATTCTCTGAATTTAGCCCCTTGGGTGGCTGGCCATGGATATTCAACTCCACAAAACTGAGGAGGGGGAGTGTATCCAGCCTTTGGAATCAATTGGAGCGGCCCTTGGTCTGCATTCGCCATGAATGGCCTTTACTCCCCATTTTCTCTCTCCTCTATTAAAGGGGAAGTGGAGCTTTCTCTCTCCTAGTCACTAATTCCCGAAAATGAGTGTATCTTTTTGTGGTAATTATAACCCTCATGAGGCTAGTGGGCCACCCTATTTGGGCTTGGCCCAAGTGGCTTGGGCTTGAGCTCGCCTTTTAGGCTAGTTTGACCTAATTCTAGGGTGGATTTGACCTTGGTCAAAATGACCTTTTGGGTGGACCCCGATGGGTACTTGGTGACCCATTGGCCTCCCCTATGGTCTAGGGAGACTTGGGTATGTTTGGTTGTGCACCTTGAAGGCCACTTGACTATTAGTTAGGGTACTTTGACCATTTTAGGGTTAGGGTTGACTTGGGTCAACTTAGCCTCTTTGGTTGACTCCAATGGGTCCTTGCTAACCCATTGGCATCCCTTAGGGCTTGGGAAGATATATGTGGGTCCCTTTGGTTAAGGGAAGGCCAATTGGCCATGTGTGAGCTCATTTGACCTAATTAGAGTTTGGGTTGACTTGGTCAACCTGCCCCTTTTTGATTGACCCCTATGGGTCCTTGCTGACCCATTGGCCTCCCCTAGGGTTAGGGGTGGCAAGGTGGGGTCATGGAGTTAAGTTGAAGCTCTAAAGTCAATCCCTATGGTGGGTAAATGAAAATTACTATTTGCAGCCCATGGTGGTTTCACCTTCATACCTAAGTTCATTTGGTCTTCCTGGGCTACCTAGGGTTTTGTCATTAGCTAGTCATGACAAAACCACTCCTATGGGTCTACTTGTTTCAGGGATGTTACACAAGTTCATGCATGCAGGTTGGTCCTTATCACATTGATTGGATAGGTATTTCAAGTGGTTGTGACAGGTGGTCACAAGGTTGAGATGTGAACAGACATAAATCTATCTAAGTCCATAGGCGTATAGTGAAGCCAGTTCACTCAACACCAAATGACAAAGCAGGATGCTGGAAAAGCTGAAATCTCCTAGGTCCACAGGCATTGAGTGAAGCCAGTTCACTCAACGCCAAATGCCAAAAAACTTTGAGTAAGGTGTAGACAGTTAAAGACCAGTAGTCTGCAAAGCAATTCTGCGGCTAAGTCCACAATCGTTGGGTGAAGCTAGTTGACTCAACGCCATATACCAAGCAGCGTTGAGACAAGCTCAAGCAGTTGAAGATTCTATAAAGAAATTTGGTTAAGTGTAGAATCGTTGAGTGAGGGCAACTCACTCAATGCCCAAAGAAGAAATCATTGATAGGATAGTGTTAACTCAAAGCATGAAAAGTAGATAGACAAAAAAATCTGTCTAAGTACAGATGCGTTAAGTGAGGACAGCTCACTCAACGCACATAATTCCTTAGCAAGCTGGCAGACTTTAGAGAAGCAGCTAAGGACAAATGCGTTAAGAGATGAAGGCTCACTCAACGCTCTCAATGCCTAGTAGATAAAAAAGTTGCAGCTAAGTCCATGGACGTTGAGTGATGTAGATTGACTCAATGTACACAACGCCTGACAGTATAGAAGAATTTGTCCTAGTTCAAAGGCATTGAGTGAAGTCAGTTCACTCATCGTACTCAACACCTAAGCAAGCAGAAGAATTGGCTAAGTCTAGCATCATTGAGTAAAGCCAATTCACTCAACGCACTCAACGCCTGATGGTGCAGAGAATTTGACTAAGTCCAGATTTGTTGAATGAAGGCCATTCACTCAACACACTAAATGCCTGAGTTGAATCTGAGAATTTGGCAAAGTTCACAAATGCTGACGTCAGCCAAAGTCAACAAAAGTCAACGAAGTTCAAATTATTTGCGGGAAATCTACAGAACACGAAAAATAGCGCAAGAGGTCTACTGTATGTCTTCTTCCATTAAAGAAAGGTGCAACTACGAACCACAGGTGATCCCCACTGCTTCTTGGAGCCGTTAATCAGTGGAAGATAAAAAGAACAAGATGGACTGAATGAAATTTAAGTTTTACGGTTTTCACTTTTCTAAAAGTTGCGGCTGAACTTCTTCTTCGTTGCCATTGTAGTCGAGCTTGAAGCATGATGTTAAATCAGTTGATCTAAAAGTTTTTTCAAGTTAGCTACAACAATTTCTTCTGCTATAGCAAGTTAAGATAAGGTTCTGATAATTAAGAAGGAGCAGAGCTTTCAGGCTTCTACGGGTCAAGGTTTGCTGATTGAAGAACACAAGAACTGTCAAATCTTCAATCTTCTTTAGCAAGTTCAGAAACAAGTTTCTGAGTTTCTTCCAACACAAGCCACAATTTGTTGGAGATTATTTATATTATTGCTGAGAAGAAATTAGGGCTAAGGTAAACTCAGCTCAGGAAGAAGCAGGCATAGAGAAAATTTTCTCTGGTGTCATATCAACCACATATACAAAGCACCTTCTCTTCTATAAGATCTTAGCAGAGCTGAGTGTAAGCCTTGTTTATAAAGGCCGAGGTAGGCTCCAAGTGTGGTATATGACCTCCCTTTTTTCTTTTTAAAACATCGGGGTCTTAGGCTCTGAACCGCCGCTTTGCGGTGACACCTTCATACCCGGGAAGGTCATCACTACAAAACGCTGATCCTTCTGGCCAAATCGATCACAACTGTAGCCAATGGTAAAGCAAGTCCACAGAAATCACATATATAAAAATATTCTCTACGAAGGGAGTATCCACAGATATGACAAAATACTAAATATTGGGCTCATGCCCGGTACATCAAGTCCTCACTACAAATCTCTCAACGCGGAAGCAAATACTATAACTAATAATGATCAGGACTCACAGTCCCTGTCATCTGAACTCTGGTACTAGACTGGCCCATCTCCATGCGTCACGACCTCCGGGGCTGCTCCTCTATGCTGGGCTCCACGGTCCCCTAAAATGATGTGGTTCGAAAACCGTTAGTCTAAAAGACTAAGTCCTATCATCCCCCGCCCCTTCCACCATGGCTCCTAGGCACCGAGCGGGGAGAAGGAAAGGAGAGGACATGAAAGTGGAGAATAACAAACATGCAGGTGGCGACGGAACTAATCTAGCAGTTCTATAAAATATAAGACAGTAATAAGGATATGAAAAACTGAATAAGAAAGTAACCTTAACTTATATGAAAAACAAATAAGCCAAGGGATCTTTTGCAGGGCTCCTGTCGTATAAAAAGTCTCATACCAATTTATACGATAGGGTGACGGTTATCTAGCAACCTATATTTTTATTTACTGAAATATATCCTTAACTTATAATCACGCTCACACAAACTTATAAACCAAGGGGTCGTTTTGCAGGGCCTATTGTATAAGCGTCCCATACCACTTATACAATAGGTGTTGGGGTTCTTTGCAATGATTATGCTATGAAATACAATTATGCCATGATGTGTACATGCAAGTACAACTCACCCACTTCGACTCTGTGTACACAGACCTTTAGTTCCCCCTTTCTGGAGCCGAACCTCCCAGGATACCTCCGTAGTGGCAAACAGAAGCGGTGGGTTGGGCCTCGCCCACCTCTAAACCGGTAACTGCACTACCAGTCAGACCTATTGTACGCCTCGACGCTGGTGCACTAAGAGGAGCTCCTACGTACTCTTGTCGGTTGGCTCACCTGACTTCATTTGGCCAAGTGCTAAACCACACTCGCCGAATCAACGTGTTTGCGTCAGTGCATCGACTCTCCAACACCGAAGACCCACCACCTTATACTTTATGCACATGCAACCTTATGTATCAGCTTTGAGCTAATGCTCCCCGGACCAGCCCATATGTCACAACAACAACTGAGCCAAAGCTCGCCGGGCCATCCTGCCCATCACAAAAAACAACCGAGCCAAATCTCACCGGGCCAACCTGCCCATCATAAACAACAACCGAGCCAAAGCTCGCCGGGCCAACCTGCCCATCATAAACAACAACCGAGCCAAGGCTCACCGGGCCAACCTGCCTACCACCAAAACCACTGAGCCTACATCCCGAGTGACCCATCCTACCACCCCGAGACGTCGAGGTGAGTGAAGGTATAACCCTAGATTCACTAGTTACTCTTGCATTTCAGTTTTGCCTACAATTTAGGTTTAGCCCAGGACTGCCCAAGGTATACCCCGTGAAGGGCTCTCGAAGGCACTAGGAACTACGATGGGATTACGCCCAAAGCTGCCTTTCGTAAGGCACTTATTCTTGTTGGTTAATACCCAACTCCTAGTCCCTTAAAACTTGCATTGGGTCCAACCTTAGTGCATTTGACCTTTCCTCTCTACGGGAAAGACGATCTTTCATCGATCCCGAGCACCGCCTAACACTAGCAAATCCAACCCTTTTACTCATCCTACTTCTAATGGTGAAACTTATTTTTATATATCCAAACCAACCAACCACTAATCCGAACTAATGTGCTCAAGTTATACTCCAACATAATTTCTGCAGTTTTTACGATATGCAACCACTTAAGCTATATGACTCGTAAAATGGGTGGTATACCAAATAATCATCCAGTACTACTATAATAATTAATGGAGGTCCATCATGACCTTTGTAGCCTAAATCCAGAATTTCACAATTTTCCTATTTATCTGATAATTTATTTAATTATTTTAGTAGTCAAAATTGACAAGTTTGAACATGAAGTACCAATTTCATATACGATAATATTCCACCAAATTTATGTTAATTACAATATGAATATTTAAAGCAAAATCCAAAGTCTCAAAATTTTCCAGTAAGGTTTAACCCCTTAATTTTAATTTCAAATATATCCCATAATAATTCATTTTAAGAAAATCTACAACATTAATACGACCAAAAATTCAGAGAAAATTCAAGGATGATTGTAAGGGCATATAAGTACTCTAGATCAAATTGCACAATTTATCATTGAATAATAAAGTCTATACTTGATTTTTGCATAATATTCAAAGTTAAGGGTTTAATGAACAAAGTATAACAATTATCCATCTAAAAATTACAAATAAATTCCCATATGAGCATACTGAACTAGGAACACTAATTCTCAAGTTTCATAATTTGTCAACAAGAATTGAGCTTTGTAATTATTATTAAGCAAGTTCCCAAATATTTGAGGTTGTGAAGTAGGTACACTAATTATGTATCCAAAAATTCCATTAAAATTCATATATGATTAATATAGTCTAAAACTCCCTCTTCAAAATTTTCATGATTATTTTAAGATTCTTGCTAACCTATTCTAGCTCCAAAATATTTGTGCCCTAGGCTAGGGTTAGGGTTTTGTGTGCCCTTCACAAGGCACACAAACCCTTCCTTAGGGTATGGCCTTAGATCTTAGGGAAAACCAATTCCAATATACCCCATCTTCCATGATAAGGTGCAAGAAGGCATGCCAAGCCAGTGGCCCCAATCCCAACCTCTGTTGAGGTGATTTGGCCACTCAAAACCCAAAATACACCTTTTGACCAAAATACCCCTTTTAGGGCAAAGCTAGGGTGTGCATGATTTCTATTCGAAGCACCTCCAAATGTGATGAAATTATAACCAGATATTTATATTGACCCTAAGCACCACTCACCAAAAGTTGGATGAGTTTGGAGGTCATTTGTCCCTTAAAATAATTAACCCTATATAAATTAAATATTTTCCAAAACTATAGAAACATTATCCCCAAAAATTCCCATCTTTGGGCAGCCCTAGATATGGTCTAGGGGAACTCCATGCCAAAATTTCAATTAATTTGGACCAAGGAGGAAGTGTGGGCACTCAATTTAATGTCTTCCTATCCCTAGGTGTAGGTCCAACCAAAATGGGTGCCCTGGTCAAACCATGCACCCAAATTGGTTCAAATTAATTTTGCTGTAAACTAGACTCTCCATGCTACACTTTTCATGTTGACCACATTCTATGAAACATCCTCTGAGTAGTTTTACAAATAAAAAACATTAAAAATATTATGTGTGATAGAATTCATTAAAATGAAATTTATAAAGCTATAGTTTAATATCTAATACAGCACGAATCTTGGCGCGCCTTGGACGGCATCCCTTCATCTTCCCCGTTCAGCCAACGGTCCCGATTGGATTTTCCTGGAGCTTATTCCAGCAGCTGCCGCCGGCGATCCGGTCACCTCCCCGGCCGGCCACCGACACCACCCCTCCGTTGAGGTGGTGGCTCTCACCAGGAGGCTGCTTGGCCGCCGGAAGCCCCTTTTCCGGTGTTCCCAAGAAGTGAAATTCCATGGAAAAACCAGGAAAATTTGAACTTGGATCGGGCTCAATTGAGCCCGAACCTTGGCCCTAATGATTCCTATGAACTACCCATGGAAGAAGGAGAGGAGGAGGACCTTACTAGGCGACTGTAGCCATACCGATCGCCGGGAAGCCATTTTGGTGGTGGTGGTGGTCGTATTTCTGAAACTGTACAGTGGAACTGCTTGGCTCCTTCGGGTAAGTGGTGGGAATGACTCCTTGGAGTCTAGTGAAGGTTTTAAAAAGAAGAAATGGGGAGTTAGGTGGCTGTTGGCTGCTTACCATTATTGGACTTTAGTTAAGGTTGGCTGCCATGGTAGGTAGGGGGGAAAGCTTGGCTCAAACCAGTCAATGACCACCTGGTTGAACTCCCCTTGTCCTGGTGAGTTTAATGGGGGGGGGGGGTTGGGGAAGGTTGGGGAAGGGGAAGGATGAGCCCAAAGTCTTCCTCCATTAATTCCCTTCTCTTTCTCTCTCTTACCTTTGAAGCTTTTTCTCTCTCCTTCATACCAAGCTGAAATTTGACTCTTAACTAACCCAATGGCAGCCCACATGTTTATTTCAACCATCAAGGCAAGGTTAGCCCAAGTGAGTTGGGCTTGAGCTTGAGTTAGCCCATTTGGGCTATCTTGACCTAAACCTTGACTAGGGTTGACCTTGGTCAATTTGGTCCTTAAGGTTGCCCCTAATGGTTCCTTGGTGACCCATTAGCCTCCCCTAAGGCCTAGGTAGGGTTGTCTTGGCCCTTTGGAGGTCACTTGACCCTTAGGTAGGGCACTTTGACCACTTTAGGGCTATAGTTGACTTTGGTGAACTTAGCCTTTTTGGTTGATCCCAATGGGTCCTTGGTGACCCATTGGCCTCTAACTAGGATTATGAAGGTATGTGTGGGGTCCACTTGGCTTAGGGAACTTCAATTGGCCCTTATGTAGGTTAGTTTGACCCATTTATGGTTAGAGTTGACTTTGGTCAACTTAACCCTTTGGACAGCCCTCCATGGGTCCTTAGTGACCCATTGATCCCACTTTAGGTCTAGAAAGTCCTTGGTAGTGTTAGTTGGGCTTTACTAGGGTACACTGCCCTTAGTTAGGGCACCTTGCTCAATTTAGGCTTATGGTGGTTCTAGGTCAACTGAGCCACCTTGGGTCGACTTCAATGTACCCTTAGGGCTCCAATTGATCTTACAATGGGTTGATGAGACCATGATGTGGGGTCTTGGAGTCTTGGTGAAGCCCCATGATCATCTTAAACAAGAGTTCAGGAATTTACTATGTGCAGACCATAGTGGTCTCACCCACATTCTTAGGTTTACTTGGTCTTTTTGGGCTTCCTAGGGTTTTGTCATGACCTGGTCATGACAAAACCACTCCCAGGGGTCTAGTTGTCTGAGGGATGTTACAAATCCCAATATATAAACAAAAACTTTTGTCCTCAAAATTCTAGTTAGGCCTATGAGGTTTCAAATATGGAAAGCAAATTGTAATATCCCGAGAAGTTGTGAGTAATACCTGATCGAAAAGCTCTGGGTATCTCTGTCGCATCAAGTCCTGAGGCTCCCATGTGTGCTCCTCTCGCCCATGATTCCTCCACAGGACCTTAACCAATGGTACCTTTTTGCGGCGTAAGACTCGTATTCCCTTCTCATCAATCCGGACCGGCTCCAGGTGAACTGAACGATCAGATGCTAACGGCCCATCAGTGGCCGTAATCTGCTGCTCCGGGCGTAGTAGAGCCCTCCTAAGAGAGGATACATGGAACACGTCGTGTAGACTCGCCAGCTCTGGTGGCAGCTCCAGCCTATACGCTGAGGGACCGATCCGCTCCCGTATCCTATAAGGCCCCATATATCTTGGGCTGAGCTTCTTCTTCCGACCTCGTACCAGTGAAACCCCATGCATTGGTCGGATCTTTAAGAACACCTGGTCCCCCACATGGAACTCCACTCGACGATGCCGAACATCATAATACTTATCCTGTAAGCTCTGTGCCTTTATCATCCTGTCCCGTATCAATCTCACCTGAGCCTCGGTGTCCTCGACAAACTCCGAACCCAGGGCCTTCGGATCCTCGTCCTGTATCCATGACAGCGGAGTCCTTCACCTCCGTCCGTATAGGGCCGCATAAGGAGCCATCCTTATGCTGGACTTGTAGCTGTTATTATATGAGTACTCAATCAGTGGAAACAGCTTCTCCCAAGGCTCACCGCGATCCAATATGCATAGTCGCAGCAGATCTTCTAGAGTCCAATTGGTGCGTTCTGTCTGCCCATCGGTCTGGGGATGAAACGTTGTACTGAATGTTAGTCGAGTGCCCAAGTAAGTCTGTACTGATCTCCACTCTCTGGATGTAAACCGTCCATCCCGGTCTGACATAATTGACCTGGGTACGCCATGATAACGGATGAACTACTCCACGAACGTCCGAACCAATACACCAACCGAGTCATCCTTCCTGATCATGATAAATCTGGCTACCTTCGTCAGCCGGTCGATGATCACCCAGATCGAATTGTTCCCCGTCCGTGATCGGGGAAGCCCATGGATAAAGTCCACCACGATGTCGTCGAACTTCCACTTTGGCACTAGGAGTGGTTGCAACATTCCTGCGGGGTTCCTACACTCTGTCTTCACCAACTGGCATGTCTCGCAATGGGTCACGAAGTGGGTGATATCCTTCTTCATGCCTGGCCAGTACATGATCTTCTTTAGATCCGCAGTCATCTTTGTAATCCCCGGTTGTACCGAATACCGACTGCAGTGGGCCTCCGTCATAATATCCTCCCGGACCTGACCTCCCTCTGGTATGTACACTCGTCCTTTGAAACATACTAGACCATCCCTTAATGTGTAATCCCCAGCAGTGCCTGCTTCTAAGGCCTGGAATACCGGCTCTAGATGGGCATCCTGCCTCTGCCCATCTCTGACTCGGTCTCTAATGTCATCTGGGGCAATCAACGACGCTAGGTACTCCCAGTACAGCTCAGGGTGGTCCTCGGACACAAGGGATATCTGCATCTTTTCTAATGTCTAGATCAACTCCAAAGCCATCATCTGCGGTCCTGCTGCAGGGACTGTGGCCTTCCAGCTTAGCGTATTTGCCACCACATTCGCCTTCCTTGGGTGGTAGTGCATCTCGTACTAGTAATCTGTTAGAAATTCCACCCATCGTCTCTGTATGATATTTAGCTCCTTTTTCGTGTCCACATACCTTAAATTTTTGTGATCATATTAAATGTCGCAGTGGACACCGTACAGATAGTGCCGCCACACTTTCAGGGCGAATATGACCGCTCCCATCTCTAAGTCATGAACTGGATAGTTCTGTTCATGCTTCCTCAGTTTCCAAGAATCGTATGCTATCACATGCCCATTCTGCATCAGCACCGCACCCATGCCCAGGTAGGAAGCGTCGGTGAAGACCTGGAATCCTTCTTTCCCCGAAGGAAGGGTAAGTATAGGAGCCGAGGTGAGTCGACCCTTCAGCTCCTGGAAAGCCACCTCGCACTGCGTGGTCCAGACAAAGCACACATCCTTCCTCGTAAGGGATGTGAGTGGAAGGGCAGTACGAGAAAATCCCTCCACGAACTTCCGGTAGTAACCGTCAAGTCCTAGAAAACTCCATACATTTGTGGCCGACTTCAGCTGTGGCCAATCCCAAACTGCCTGAATCTTAGCCGGGTCCACTGCCAACCCAGCACCACTGATGATATGGCCTAGGAAAGCCACCTCCCTCAGCCAGAACTGGCATTTGCTGAAATTCGCATAAAGCTGGTGCTCCCTCAGTCTCTCCAGGGTCAGCGTCAGATGTCGTGTGTGCTCCTCCTCTATCCTCGAGTAGATGAGGATGTAGTCAATAAATACAATGACTAACACATTCAGATATGCCTCAAACACCCGATTCACGAGGCTCATGAATGCCGACGGTGCATTCGTGAGCCCGAAGGGCATCACAGTAAACTCGAACAGCCCATATTTGCTGCTGAAGGCAGTCTTCGTTATATCCTCCTCCTGGATTCACAGCTGATAGTAGACGACCTCAAATGCAATTTTGAAAAGAAATGCGCCCCCTCCAGCTGATCAAACAGCTCATCTATCCTTGACAATGGATAGGTATTCCGGACCATTAGTCGGTTCAGTGCCCGGTAGTCGATGCACAATCTAAGTGTCTCGACCTTCTTCTTGATGAATAACATTGGGGCTCCCCATGGTGAAGAGCTTGGTCGGACAAATCCGGCCTCCACTAGCTCTTGCAGCTGGCTTCAAAACTCTGTCAGCTCCTTCGGGGCCATCCGGTAAGGTGCTTTAGATGCTGGCTTAGCCCCCGGCACCAGTTGTATTCGGAAATCTTGCTCCCGGTGCGGGGGTAGCCCTGGTAGCTTCTCTGTGAATACGTCGGCAAAATCTCGCACCACTGGAATATCCGAGATGGAACTCTTGGCCTCATCCATTTAAAACAACACTTCATAGACTTCCTCCCCCTGTAAGTGGGCCTTGAAGGCCTGCACGGATGGTAGCAAGAGAGAGGGAATAGGTCTAATACCTTCGATGACAATGTAGGAATCCCCATGTCTCACAGTAATTCTCTTTGACATGCAGTCAATCTGAGCATGGTTCCAGTATAACCATGTCATGCCCAAGATCAAGTCAAAGATTGACATCTTCAGGACCGTTGCCGGCGCTTCAAATATCTTCCCGCCGATCTACGCTCCATATTGCAGCGGGCGGTGGTGAATAACTCTGATCCGTCTGGTAGCCATTGTAACGCACCGAAACTCAAAAGAGCGACGGGAGACGTTTTGGGCCAAATTTGGAATCTAGAAGGGGGCACATGACCTGGGACACGGGCATGTCCCAGGGCGTGTCAGGCTGGAGTCGATGATTTGGTCGAGAGGTCGGCGATTTTGGAGTCGACGATCGTCGAGCAGAGAACACGGCCTGAGACACGGGCGTGTCTCAGGGCGTGTCGAGCCCATGTCAACGATCGGCCCGGGGAGTCGACGAATTTCGCTTGACGAAGTGTCGAGACATGGCACATGGCCTAGGACACGGGCGTGTCCAAGGCCGTGTTAG
Organism: Platanthera guangdongensis; assembly: GCA_039583875.1. Taxonomy (NCBI): domain Eukaryota; kingdom Viridiplantae; phylum Streptophyta; class Magnoliopsida; order Asparagales; family Orchidaceae; genus Platanthera; species Platanthera guangdongensis. Next base: position 67,616,126 of record CM077149.1, on the reverse strand, counting down.
CAAGTCGACGAATTTCGCTCGACAATTTGTCGAGACAAGGCACACGGCCTAGGACACGGGGGTGTCCAAGTCCGTGTCATGTGGTCGATGAACTTCGCTCGACGAAGTGTCGAGACCGTGAACACGGCCTGGAGCCCAGGCATGTTCGAGTAGACACGGGTTAGGACACGGGCGTGTCCAATACTTGTGTGAGTCTCGGGTTGTTTTTGGGGCTGTGTCGATGGGGGCACACGGCTGACCACACGACCGTGTCAATTGTAACACGGGCGTGTCAGGTCGAACACGGGCGTGTTGGATGCCCGTGTGTTGTTCCAGGCGCGTCGATTTTGACGGCGAATGAGGGATACGACCCTGGACACGGGCGTGTGCTAGGACGTGTTCGGCCCAGATTTTACTTTTCAGCTACGAATCGTAGCCGTTCGTTCCCTTAGTTTGGGATCTGACGGTTGGGGGTTGTTCCTATTGGGATATACCCGGGATTGGACCTTTTAAACCCTCATTCTTACTTGAGAGGTTCTCTTTCTAAGTTAAGAGAGAGGTGAGAGCAAAGGAAGAAGAAGAAGCTAGATCCGGCCATTGGAGGTGCTTCGAAGCTCCAAATCGCGAGCTGACTTTGGATCTACGGAGGCAAAGAGAGTGCGGTGTTATTCATCAGCTTACTTTTCCATGGAGCCAAGAAAAAATGCTAGGGTAATGATTCTCTTCTTGAGCATGTGAAGCTCTCCTTCTTTGCATAGGAAGCCCGCTCTTGCGAGTTTGCGGTGAGTTGGAGGCGTTCCTTCGGGTAGATATGTAACGTCCCAGTTGTGTAGAGTCCGTAAACGAGAACGGACATAGGCATGATGTGTGAAGCCTACCCGGACATGTTGGTCTGGATCGGTGATGTTGCACTGCATAAATGCCGGAGAGGACTCCGTGCGATTGTTTGTTTTTCGGGTTTTCTACGTGGTAGATTGCAACAGGGAGCCTTGGGGATTAACCCAAAGGTGCACCCGGAAAACTGGGTGGATGCGTGATCTTACCAACTTGGTGGCCTGAGAGACAACTTGAACAAAACTGGGTTATGTGATTTTATGATGGAAACGGGACTCGGGAGAAGTTTGACCTGCGTATATGGTTTAAATTACCGTTGCGATGTGAGCACGGGTCAGATGGAACCATACCCGTTCTATGTCGTTCGGTTAAAGAGACCTAAGGTTATGTGGCACTTGCCGTTGGCATAGATGAGGGTCTTCGGCGGTCTATGGTTTTAATTACCGTGACCCATGCCGGGAAGACAAATTGCTCATTGTTTGGGCCGTCCAAAGGGATGGTGGTGAGTCGGCAGACTTTGACTGTGTTCACCGAGAATGTGCCCTGAGTGCATGGGGTGTGTGGTCGTGTGAGCCTACGCCTGTGATGAAATGAATATTTATACACTGCTCGCTTATGCTAATAAAATGCAGGGAAGGAGCATCGCCGCCCTGAGTTCGCAGCGGGATCGTTATAATTTGGTCAGCATTGCTGACCGTTGCCTTTGTTTGCCACCGTGTGGTGGTTTTATTGCTTGCAGGTGCTGCTGGACCAAGCGTTCAATAGCGGGCTAAAGCCCAAATTGCGAAGCCGACCCTCGAAGGCCTAATTGGAGTGTTTACTGCTTTTATTCATGTATGACCGGCCTTCGTGTCGTGGTTTGTAAATCATGTAATATTAAGTAAACAATTTTGTAAGGCCTTAAGGCTAGTACTTGTGTATGTACAACATTCCTATTTGGTATATTAGTGGACATTCGTGCTCTTTGTGCTGGGTTCTTAATATCAACTTATAAACTGCTTCTGCTAGAATGTGCTGTGTAGGACGTAAAGATTGGTTGGATGGTTTCCATGAGTAACCACCCGGTCTGTCTGTGGTATATGGCGCCGGGCCCCGGCCGGACCTACTGCTATATGCTATGCGACGGATAGGGGGTGTTACAGTCGTACCCTCATCATAAGTCCTGTGAACGGCTCCACACCTTCCAGCCCTTCCACAAAGGCTTCCGACACGAACGAGTGTGAAGCAACCGTATCGAACAATGTATAGGCGGGCTTGTCGCTGATGAAGACTATTCCTGGGGTAATTTAAGGACTTAGAAATCTAATTGTGATTTTCTTTCCTAGTTTCTCGGTTTTATAACCATAACTCTAATTACTTAGGAAGGAGAAAACTAGAAATTGACCGGCGTACCTGTGATTACTTGCTCAGGATTCCATTGCTGAGTCAGATCCAGTGCATAATCTTGCTCAATCTCCTGTCTGTGGTCTCTGGCATGGTATCCACGACCTCGGCCACGTCCTCGGCCTCCAAAATACTGAGCTGGCGGGGCAGCCAGAGGTGCTAGTGGTGGTGCCCCAATCATAGGGTAGTTCCTCCGGATATGCCCCACCTGATGACAGTTGAAGCATTCTGGGGGGGGATATGTCATACCCCCGGGTCTCTACACCTCCCGCATCTTGGGTGGCTGAGGGGCCACCACTACCGGTTCCATCTGCTCCTGTCTCACCTCCTGCCGAGGCTAGTCTTCTGCTTTTCTTCCATATGTGATGCGGCCCCGCCGCTGATCATTTCAGTCTCCCCGGCCCTGATCCTCAGTTGCCCGCTTCCGGCTTCAGGTAGTATGCCAATCTGCCTCGATCCTTTTTGCCATCTCCAATATCCGAGGAATAGGCCCGTCGGATACGAATATCAGGGCCTCCCTCAGATCCTCACACAGACCCTTATAGAACCTCTTCGTATAACCTGCCTCATCCAACTGGTAAGAATCCGCAAATCGGGCTAGGTGGTTGAACACCCGATGATATTCCACCACTGTCTTGTTGCCCTATCTCAACTGTAGGAATCTATCCTCCAGCTCGTCTCTGGCTTACTGTGGAACAAAATGCTCCAATAGTGCGGCCCTGAATTCCCCCCAAGCTATCTCAGCAACCTCTCTGTCAGCAAATGTCATGTCCAGCGATGTCTTCCACCATCTCTTGGCATGGGACTCCAAGCAAGAGACTACTAAGGGCTCCCTCTCCTCCCATGGGAACCGGATCCCGGTCAGCATCTCATACATAATGTCCATCCATTCCTCCGTCCGAACGGCCGACTCTGTCCCCAAGTAGGATGGGGGAGAAACTCCTCGGAAAATGCTCAGTCAGTTGGCCCCTGGGTTTGGATGCGGAGCAGGAACCTGTTGTGCCCTAAACGCCTCCAGGATAGCTATCAGAGTCTGTCCCATCTCTGACTATAGGAATGAAGTGGGGACTGGGGGAGGTAGTGCATCATTTAGAGTCTGTTGGACTCTGCCTTGTGGCGTAGGCTGTGCTGGGGGCTGCGTAACAAAATCCACTAGTAAGTAATCGACCCTAACCTAATTAAAATTGGACGATTTACATGTGATCCCCCATATGGGCACACCACTACTTCCGCTGCTTAGTTTTTCGTCAAACTAAACCCGTGGGGGGCGACCCAGGGGTTGTGGACTGCTACTTGTCGATCGTGGTTTCCTATGATACCACTTGTAAGACCCTTTTTTTCTTTTTAAATCACCGGGGTCTTAGGCCCAGAACCGCCGCTTTGTGTTGACACCTTCGTACCCGGGAAGGTCATCACTACAAAACGTGGATCCTGTCGGCCAAATCGATCACAACTGTATCCAATGGTAAAGCAAGTCCACAGAAATGACATATATATAAATATTCTCCACAAAGGGAGTATCCACAGATATGACAAAATACTAAATCTTGGGCTCATGCCCGGTACATCAAGTCCTCACTACAAATCTCTCAACGCAGAAGCAAATACTATAACTAATAATGATCAGGACTCATAGTACCTGTCATCTGAACTCTGGTACTAGACTGGCCCATGTTCATGCGTGCCGACCTCCGGGGCTGCTCATCTATGCTGGGCTCCATGGTCCCCTAAAATGATGTGGTTCGAAAACCGTTAGTCTAAAAGACTAAGTCCTAACATCCCCTGCCCCTTCCCCCATGGCTCCTAGGCACCGAGCGGGGAGAAGGAAAGGAGATGACATGAAAGTGGAGAATAACAAATAAGCAGGTGGCGATGGAACTAATGTAGCAATTATATAATATATAAGACAGTAATAAGTATATGAAAAACTGAATAAGAAAGTAACCTTAACTTATATGAAAAACACATAAGCCAAGGGATCTTTTGCAGGGCTCCTATCGTATAAAAAGTCCCTTACCAATTTATACGATAAGGTGATGGTAATCTAGCAACCTATATTTTTATTTACTGAAATAGAACCATAACTTATAAGCACGCTCACACGAACTTATAAACCAAGGGGTCGTTTTGCAGGGCCTATTGTATAAGCGTCCCATACCACTTATACAATAGGTTTCGGGGTTCTATGCAATGATTATGCTATGAAATACAATTATGCCATGATGTGTACATGCAAGTGCAACTCACCCACTTCGACTCAGTGTACACAAACCTTTAGTTCCCCCTGTCTGGAGCCGAACCTCCCAGGATACCTCCATAGTGGTAAACGGAAGCGGTGGGTTGGGCCTTTCCCAGCTCTAAACCGATAATTGCACTACCAGTCAGACCTATCGTACGCCTCGACGCTGGTACACTAAGAGGAGCTCCTGCGTACTCTTGCCGGCTGGCGCACCAGACTTCATTTGGCCAAGTGCTAAACCACACTTGCAGAGTCAACGTGTTGGCGTCGGTGCATCGACTCTCCAACACCGAAGACCCACCACCTTATACTTTATGCACATGCAACCTTATGTATCAGCTCCGAGCTAAAACTCCCCAGACCAACCCGTCCGTCACAACAACAACCAAGCCAAAGCTCGTCGGGCCATCCTGCCCATCACAAACAACAACCGAGCCAAAGCTCGCCGGGCCAACCTGCCCATCATAAACAACAACCGAGACAAAGCTCCCCGGGCCAACCTGCCCATCATAAACAACAACCGAGCCAAGGCTCGTCGGGCCAACCTGCCCACCACCAAAACCACTGAGCCTACAGCCCGAGTGACCCATCCTACCACCCTGAGACGTCGAGGTGAGTGAAGGTGAAACCCTAGATTCACTAGTTACTCTTGCATTTCAGTTTTTCCTATAATTTAGGTTTAGCCCAGGACTGCCCAAGGTATACCCCGTGAAGGGCTCTCGAAGGCACTAGGAACTACGATGAGATTACGCCAAAAGCTCCCTTTCGCAAGGCACTTATTCTTGTTGGTTAATATCCAACTCCTAGTCCCTTAAAAGTTGCATTGGGTCTAATCTTAGTGCATTTGACCTTTCCTCTCTACGAGAAAGATGATCTTTCATCGAACCCGAGCACCGCCTAACACTAGCAAATCCAACCCTTTTAATCATGCTACTTCAAATGGTGAAACTTATTTTTATATATCCAAACCATCCAACCACTAATCCCAACTCATGTGCTCAAGTTATACTCCAACATAGTTTCTGCAGTTTTTAGTATATGCAGACCACTTAAGCTATATGACTCGTAAAATGGGTGGTATACCAAATAGTCATCCAGTACTACTATAATAATTCATGGAGGTCCATCATGACCTTTGTAGCCTAAATCCAGAATTTCACAATTTTCCTATTTATCTGATAATTTATTTAATTATTTTAGTAGTCAAAAATGACAAGTTTGAACATGAAGTACCAATTTCATATAAGATAATATTCCACCAAATTTATGTTAATTAAAATATTAATATTTAACTCAAAATCCAAAGTCTCAAAATTTTCCAGTAAGGTTTAACCCCTTAATTATAATTTCAAATATATCTCATAATAATTCATTTTAAGAAACTCTACAGCATTAATACTTCCAAAAATTTAGAAAAAATTCATGGATTATTGTAAGGGCATATAAGTACTCTAGATCAAATTGCACAATTTATCATTGAATAATAAAGTCTATACTTGATTTTCTCATAATATTCCAAGTTAAGTGGTTAATGAACAAAGTATAACAATTATCCATCTAACAATTCCAAATAAATTCCGATATGAGCATACTGAACTAGGAACACTAATTCTCAAGTTTCATAATTTGTCAACAAGAATTGAGCTCTGTAATTATTATTAAGCAAGTTCCCAAATATTTGAGGTTGTGAAGTAGGTACCCTAATTATGTATCCAAAAATTCCATTAAAATTCATATATGATTAATATGGTCTAAAACTCCATCTTCCAAATTTTCATGATTGTTTTAAAAGTCTTGCTAACCTATTCTAGCTCCACAATATTTGTGCCCTAGGCTAGGTTTAGGGTTTTGTGGCCCCTACCCTTTCCAAAATCCATTACAATTTTTACCAGAGGGTTTTATCTATCCTAGCACCCTCCCTACAAAATTCCAAGTTCATTCAAGGTGTTTTGACCTCATGCCCTTCACAAGGCACAAAAACCCTTCCTTAGGGTATGGCCTTAGATCTTACGGCAAACCAATTCCAATCTACCCCATATTCCATGATAAGGTGCAAGAAACCATGCCAAGCCAGTGGCCCCAATTCCAACCTCTGTTGAGGTGATTTGCCCACTCAAAACCCAAAATACACCTTTTGACCAAAATACCCCTTTTAGGGCAAAGCTAGGGTTTGCATGATTTCTGTTCAAAACACCTCCAAATGTGACGAAATTATAACCAGATATTTATATTAACCCTAAGCACCTCTCACCAAAATTTGGGTCAGTTTGGAGGTCAGTTTGGATGTCATTTGTCCCTTAAATTAATTAACCATAGATAAATTAAATATTTTCAACAACTTTAGAAAAATTGTCCCAAAAAATTCCCAACTTTAGGTAGCATCTAGATATGGTATAGGGGGACTCCCTGCCAAAATTTCAATTAATTTGGACCAAGGAGGAAGTGTGGGCTCTCAGTTTAATGTCTGCCTAGCCCTAGGTGTAGGTCCCACCAAAATGGGTGCCCTGGTCAAACCAGGCACCCAAATTGGTTCAAATTAATTTTGCTGTAAACTAGACTCTCCAGGCTACACTTTTCATGTTGACCACATTTTATGAAACAACTTCTAAGTAGTTTTAAACATTAAAACAATAAATACATTATGTGTGATAGAATTCATTAAAATGAAATTTATAAAGCTATAGTTTAATATCTAATACATCACGAATCTTGGCGCGCCTTCGACGACATCCCTTAATCTTCCCCGTTCAGCCAACAGTCCCGATTGGATTTTCATGGAGCTTATTCTAGCGGCTGCTGCCGGCGATCCGGCCACATCCCCAGCCGGCCACTGCCACCACCACCTCGGTTGAGGTGGTGGCTGTCGCTAGGCGGCGGCTTGGCCGCCGGAAGCCCCTTTTTCGGCGATCCTGAGAAGTGAAATGCCATGGAAAAACTAGGAAAATTTGAACCTGGATCGGGCTAAATTGAGCCCGAACCTTGGCCCTAATGATTCCTATGAACTACCCATGGAAGAAGGAGAGGAGGAGGACCTTGCTGGGCGGCTATAGCCTTGTCGATCGCCGGGAAGCCATTTTGGTGGTGGTGGTGGTCGGATTTCTGTAACTGTACAGTGGAACTGCTTGGCTCCTTCAGGTAAGTGGTGGGAATGACTCCTTGGAGTCCAGTGAAGGTTTTAAAAAGAAGAAATGGGGAGCTAGGTGGATGTAGGCTGCTTACCATTATTGGCCTTTAATCAAGGTTGGCGGCCATGGTAGGTAGGGGGAAAGCTTGGCTCAAACCAGTCAATGACCAGCTGGTTGAACTCCCCTTGTCCTGGTGAGTTGAATGGGGGGGGGGGGGGGTTGGGGAAGGTTGGGGAAGGGGAAGGATGAGCCCAAAGTCTTCCTCCATTACTTCTCTTCTCTTTCTCTCTCTTCCCTTTGAAGCGTTTTCTCTCTCCTTCATACCAAGCTGAAATTTGACTCTTACCTAACCCAATGGCAGCCCACATGTTCATTTCAACCATCAAGGCAAGGTTAGCCCAAGTGAGTTGGGCTTGAGCTTGAGTTAGCCCATTTGGGCTATCTTGACCTAAACCTTGACTAGGGTTGACCTTGGTCAATTTGGTCCTTGAGGTTGACCCTAATGGGTCCTTGGTGACCCATTGGCCTCCCCTAAGGCCTAGGTAGGGTTGTCTTGGCCCTTTGGAGGTCACTTGACCCTTAGGTAGGACACTTTGACCACTTTATGGCTAGAGTTGACTTTGGCCAACTTAGCATTTTTGGTTGGCCACAATGGTCCTTGGTGACCCATTGGCCTCTCACTAGGGTTATGAAGGTATGTGTGGGGTCCACTTGGCTAAGGGAACTTCAATTGGCCCTTGTGTAGGTTAGTTGACCCATTTGGGGTTAGAGTTGACTTTGGTCAACTTAACCCTTTGGACTGCCCTCCATGGGTCCTTAGTGACCCATTGATCCCACTTTAGGTCTAGAAAGTCCTTGGTAGGGTTAGTTGGGATTTACTAGGGTACACTGCCCTTAGTTAGGGCACCTTGCTCACTTTAGGCTTATGGTGGTTCTAGGTCAACTGAGCTACCTTGGGTCGACTTCAATAGACCCTTAGGGCTCCAATGGATCTTACAATGGGTTGATGAGACCATGATGTGGGGTCTTGGAGTCTTTGTGAAGCCCCATGATCAACTTAAACAAGAGTTCAGAAATTTACTATGTGTAGACCATAGTGGTCTCACCCACATTCTTAGGTTTAGTTTGTCTTCTTGGGCTTCCTAGGGTTTTGTCATGACATGGTCATGATAAAACCACTCCCAGGGGTCTAGTTGTCTGAGGGAAGTTACATGTGGATCTGAGTGTAAGGCCTATATGCCTGAGGTAGGGCCTTTGTGCCTGAGATAGGAGAGTGTTACTCTCTGAGTTGTAGTGCTATCCTCCATTACTTGAGTTGTGGGACTATTGATTTAGTCTGGGGTAGGTGATCTGATGATAAATGAACTGTAGGAGCAGTTTACTCTGAGGTAGGGCATTGTACCTGAGTTGTAAGTCTTGGAGGAGACTGAGAGATCCTGCGGGATCTGTGTTGTAAGGTCTAAGAAACAGCGTTTTGGAGAATAGCCTTGTCTAACACACTGTTAGAAATGTAGGAGGGAAAGTCGACGTACCCATAATCTGGGGAACCACTATAAAACTAATGTGTTCTTTTGTGTTGTGCCTTGAAAGCTAAATGTAACTAACTCACACAAAATAAACTAACTCACAAAGCACTAAGGGGAGGGAAAATTCAAAAGACTTATAAAAACCTATTCACCCCCCCCACACGCTAGGTGTTTAGCTAACTTGGAATTAAAGACTTTCAAGTGGTATCAGAGGAAGGTTGCTCAAGAAGTACTTAATAGTCAGAATAGATCTCAAAAGGTAGCTGGAAGAAGTATACTTGCGGTTTTAGGAGAGAATCATAAGGATCTGGGTTCTATGAAACTTCTTATCTATAGAAAGGAAAGTTTTTTAATCTGGAAAGAGAGGGTCAAGCTGTTTATGGAATCCTCTGACCTAAGATCTTTATGATAGTCCAAGAAGGATGTTTCATCCCTATGAAGGTCTCAGCTCTAGATGCAATAGTTCAGACTCCAAAGACATATTCAGAAATGACCAAGGATGAGGTCATAGTGGATGTACGGGACAAGAGGGAAAAAACATAATTGTTAGTGCCATAGATGATTCCACCTTTCAGAATCTGGTTCACTGCCAGACCTCCAAGCAGATGTGGGACACTCTAGTGAAATACATGGAGGGAACTAAAAAGGTTGGAGATGACAGGAAGTCCATGCTCAACCAGGAGTATGAGGCTTTTAGGCAGTCCAAGGGAGAGAGCATAGCTTTCTGCTGTGAAAGATTCTTCAGGATAGTGAATGAGCTGAAGACCTATGAGAGGGTATTCAGCCATTATGAGCTTAATGACAAGTTTCTCGGATCTCTCACTAGAGACTAGGACACCAAGATCTTTTCCATCAGAGAGGTGGCCAAGCTTGATGATACTCCTCACCAAACTTTGTCTGGAAAGCTTCTTTATTATGAGATGCACCTGGCTGCCAGGAAAGAGGAGGAGACCATCAACAAATCCCAAGCCAAGGAAAAGTCTTTGGCCTTCAGAGCATACAATACTAAGAGGAGCAAGGAGAGGATTCCCTCTCCTCCAAGGAGTCCTGCAGACTGAGATAGCACAGGACCAAGTTCAACTGACAGCAGCATATCAGAGAAGACTATATTGCCTTCTCTATGCAACTTCAGAAATTGATGAGGAGGAAGCAGTGGAGGAGCAGACCTTCCTCCTCATCTCATTATAAAGAGGATTACTACAAGACAAATAAGAAGCACTCCAAGGGAGGAAGGTATTGTAACACCCAAATTTTTTTAGGGCTTGAGCCTCAGGAAGCTATCGTACGACGATAGGTAGTTATCGCACGGCGATAGCATTGTTTCTTCGAAACTAAGGGTTGAGTAATAGCGCCCACCATTAGTTAGCTACCGATTGGCGTAGCTAGTGTTGAGAGTGTTGAGTATCAGGCATTGAATGGAGGTGTTGAGTGGTAGGCGTTGAGTTAGCAACCGCGCGGTATTATTCTTAACGTCACCGTTAATGCAACATTATTTTCTTGTCGAGCGCTCGGGAAACTACCGCGGTGCGGTTGGTAGTTATTGCCCGGAGATAGTGCATGGGAAAAGTTCCATTATTTGGCTTTTTAGCCGTCCGATTTCTCTTAGAATTTGATCCCATGGCCCAGGACCCTCCATCCAAAGGGCATAAATAGTGCTGAAACATTCTAAACCATCATTTCATCGCATTTTGATAAAGAGTTAGTGTTTTGGGGAGAGAGAGTTTGGAGGAGGAAGAAGGCCTTTCTCCACCAATAACGAAGCTTCAGGGCTCCGATCATCGATCCGAGGCCAGATCTGTGCAGAGGACTGGAAGGCGCACACTTTCATCCGTGCAAATCAAGTTTTCTATGGTTAGGAAGAGGAGTCATGTAACACCCCCTATCCGTCGCATAGTATATAGCAGTAGGTCCGGCCGGGGCCCAACGCCATATACCACAGACAGACCAGGTGGTTACTTATGGAAACCATCCAACCAATCTCAACGTCCTACACACAGCATTCTAGCGGAAGCAGTTTAAGAGTTGCAAAACAAGAACCCAGCAACAAGCATGATTGTCCACTAATGCGAAATAGGAATGTTATTACAAAATACTCAAAACAAGCCTTAAGGCCTTACAAAAAGTTTCACTTGACTGTTACATGATTTACAAACCACGGCACGCAGGCCGTTCATACATGAATAAAGCAATAAACATTTCCATTCGGGCCTTCGAGGGCCGGCTTCGCAAAAAGGGCTTTAGCCCGCTATTGACCGCTTGGTCCAGCTGCACCTGCAAGCAACAAACCACCGCACGGTGGCAAAATAAGGCAACGGTCAGCAATGCTGACCAAATTATAACGATCCCGCCCCCACTCAGGGCGGCGATGCTCCTTCCCTGCATTTCATTAGCATAAGCGAGCAAAGTATATAACCATAGCCATTTCATCACAGACGTTGGCTCGCACGGCCACACGCCCCGTGCACTCAGGGCACATTCTCGATGAACCGGTCGATGTCACGTCAATTAAAGCCATTAACATTCCGGACTCACCACCGCCACTTAGACGGCCATTCCTATCAGCAATTCATCTTCCTGGCATTGGTCACGTCAATTTAAGCCATTGACCGCCGAAGACTCACTTCTATGCTAATGGCGAGTGCCATGTAACTCTAGGTCTCTCTAACCCGAACGACATAGAGCGGGTACGGCTCCATCTAACCCGTGCTCACATCGCAACGAAAATTTAAGCCATATGCGCGGGTCAAACTTTCACCGAGTCCCATTCTAACACAAGTCACATAACCCCGTTATGTTCAAGTTGGATCTCAGGCCACCAAGTTGGCAAGATCTCGTATCCGCCCAGTTTTCCGGGTGCACCTTTGGGTTAGTCCCCAAGGCTCCCTGCTGCAATCTACCGCGTAGAAAACCCGAAAACACCCAATAGCACGGAGTCTTCTCCGGCCTTATGCAATGCAACATCACCGATCCGGACTAACATGTCCGGGTAGGCTTCAACCAAAATGCCTATGTCCGTTCTCGCATACGGACTCTAAACAACGGGGACTTCACATATCTACCCGAAGGAACGCCTCCAACTCTCCGCAAACTCGCGAGAGCGGGCTTCCTTTGCAAAGAAAGAGAGTGACTCATGCTCAAGTTGAGGATCGTTACCCTTGCGGTCCTCTTTGGCGCCATTGAAAAGTAATCGGATGGAAATCACCGCACTTGCGTTGCCTCCGTGGATCCGGAGTCGGCTTGCGATTCGGAGCTCCGAAGCTCCTCCAATGGCGTATCTAGCTCTTCTTCTTCTTGCCTTAGCTCTCCTTTCTCCAAGGATTTAGAAAGAGGATAAGTGGAAAAAGTGAGGGTTTTCTAAGTCAAAACCCGGGTATATCCCTTCAGGAACAACCCCCAGCCGTTGGATCTTCAGTCAAAGAAATGAACGGCTTCGATTCGGGGCTGAAATGCCCAATCTGGACCGAACACAGCCTGGCACACGCCCGTGTCCAGGGCCGTGTGCCTCATTCGCCGTCAAAATCGAATCACCTGGAACCTCACACGGGTATCGAACACGCCCGTGTTCGAGCTGACACGCCCGTGTTCCAACTGACACGGCCGTGTAGCTGGTCGTGTACCCCATGATTTTTCCCCGTTTTCAACCCGAGCACTGCACGGGTTCTAGGACACGCCCGTGTCCATGCCCGTGTCACATTGACACGCCTGGGCTCCAGGCCGTGTACACGGTCTCGACACTTCGCGGCTAAGTGTCGACACGGGTCGACACGCCCTGCGACACGCCCGTGTCGCAGGCCATGTGCCCAGTCTCGACACATTGTCAACACCAAAGTGTCGACTTCGCGGGACGAGTGTCGACACGGGTTGACACGCCCTGCGACACGCCCGTGTCGCAGGCCGTGTGCCCGGTCTCGACACAACGTCAAAGCACTGTGTCGACTTCACGGCTAAGTGTCGACACGGGTCGACACGCCCTGCGACACGCCCGTGTCGCAGGCCGTGTGCCCAGTCTCGACACAATGTCGAGACCAAAGTGTCGACTTCACGCCTTAGTGTCGACACAGGCTTGACACGCCCTGGGATACGCCCGTGTCCCAGGCCGTGTGCCTGCAGCCAGAACTCAAACTGGCCCAAAACATCCCCCTTTGCTCCTTTGAGTTTCGGGGCGTTACAACTCTACCCCTCTTAAAAGAATTTCGTCCACGAAATTACATAAAGGAAAAACATGTACAAAACCAAAATTTGTACCTGAGCGGAACAACTCCAGATACTCGTCAAGCATCGTCTGCTCTCGCTCCCAAGAGAGCTCCTCACGACCGCAATTGTCCCAACGGACCTTGACCATCCTGATCTCTTTATTGCGTAGCCGCTTGACTTCCGAGTCCTCAATCCGCACGGGCTTGACTTTTGTCGTTAGCCCACTATCCACCGGCACTTGATCGACCGCGATCACTTGCGTAGGCTCTTGCACCGCCTTCCGAAGTACCGAAATGTGGAATACATCATGTAAACCACTTAGCTCCACTGAAAGCTTCAGCCGATAGGCCGCTTCTCCTACTCGCTCCAGAACCTCGAACGGTCCAAGGTACCTCGGGCTTAGCTTTTTCAATCGCCGCACCCGCGAGACACCCTTGAACGGCTTGATCTTCAAGTATACATAATCGCCCACAGCGAACTCCACGTTCCTGTGCTTGGCATTATAGTACTTTGCTTGCCGGTCCTGAGCGATAAGCAACCTCTCCCGAATTGTCCTCACCAAAGAAGTAGCATCCTCCACTTCCGATCGCTTATACAACTTTGACTCGCCCGTTTCTAACCAAGACAACGGCGTGCGACATCTTCTACCATATAGGGCCTCGAAAGGCGCCATCTGAATACTTGCTTGGTAGCTGTTGTTGTATGCGAACTCCACCAAATAAAGGTGGTCCTCCCATCGCTTTCCAAAGTCCAAGACACACATGCGAAGCATGTCTTCCATGGTTCTATTGACCCTCTCGGTCTGCCCATCCGTTTGCGGATGGAAGGCTATGCTAAACTTCAGCTTCGTTCCCAACATTTGCTGCACCAGCCTCCAATAATTGGACGTGAACCGCCCATCTCGGTCACTCACGATGCTGCGGGGCACACCATGAAGCCACACTATGTTATCCACATAAAGCTTCGCCAGCTTCTCCACCGGATCATCCTTCCTATGCGGAATAAAATGTGACACCTTCGTTAATCGATCGACCACCACCCAAATGGCGTCGTTCCCCTTCTGCGACCTTGGCAAACCATGCACAAAGTCCATAGAGATGTCGTCGAATTTCCACTCCGAAATAGGCAAGGACTTAAGAAATCCTCCCGGCTTTTGGCACTCCGCCTTTACCAAGGCGCAAGTTTGGCACTTCACTACGTATAGCGCCACATCCTTCTTCAAACCCGGCCATCAAAATAGCTCTTTCATATCGCGGTACATCTTCGTGCTCCCCGGGTGAATCGAGTACTTGGTATGGTGTGCCTCGTACAACAATTCCACCCGTAAATTGCCCACACTTGGGACGCACAAACGACCGTCTTTCCACAGCAATCCGTCCTCCACAACGAATTGGGAATTTGACCCATCCAGAGCCTCTATCATGAACTGCTTCATATGAGCATCCATATCCAAAGCCTGCCGAATCCGATCAGCCAGGTCATATTGGACTTCAGTCCAATTCAGCACTACTTCAGCACTAGATTGTCTGTCCACACAAACAATCTCCAACGCCTCCAGCTCCTGCACCAACCGCTCATCATGCACTGATAGCCAATTCTCTTGAGCTGGGGCTCGGCGACTCAACGCGTCCGCAACCGCATTCCCTTTGCCAGGCACGTAGTGGATCTTAAAAGTATAGTCCCCCAGGAACTCCATCCACCAACGCTGCCGCATATTCAGATCCTTCTGATCTATAAGATACTTCAGGCTCTTATGATCGGTGTAGATATCAATCTTCACACCGTACAAATAGTGTCTCCACAGCTTCAAGGCAAAAATCACGGCCGCCAACTCCAAGTCGTGGACCGGATAATTTCTCTCGTGCACTTTTAGCTGTCTCGAGCCATAAGCTATCACGCTGCCGTGCTGCAATAGCACGCAACCCAAACCGCTGCCCGAAGCATCGCTATATATCTCATAGCCTTCGGTTCCATATGGCGAACTCAGCACAGGCGCCGTGGTCAACCGACACTTCAATTCCTCAAAAGCTCGCGCGCACTCCGGCGTCCAAACGAACTTATGCTCCTTCCTCGTCAAAGTAGTGAGAGGTAGCGCTATCCGCGAGAAGTTCTCTACGAAGCGCCTATAATAGCCGGCAAGCCCCAAAAAGCTCCGAACTTCTGCTACCGTAGCAAGCTCAGGCCACTCCCGTATCGCAACAATCTTCGCCGGATCCACAGCAATACCCTCTCCACTTACTATATGCCCGAGGAACGCCACTGAGGATAGCCAAAACTCGCACTTCGAGAACTTGGCATACAACTGATTTCTCCTGAGTGTCTCCAACACCAAATGGAGATGCTTGAAGTGATCCTCCTCACTTTGCGAGTACACCAAAATATCGTCGATGAAGACGATCACGAAATGGTCCAGGTACTCCCTGAACGTCCTGTTCATCAAATCCATGAATACTGACGGCGCATTAGTCAGCCCAAACGGCATGACCGTAAACTCATAATGCTCGTATCTCGTACTAAATGCTGTCCTCGGGATATCACTCTCCCTTATCCGCAGCTGATAGTACCCAGACTTGAGATCTAACTTCGAGTACACCGTCGACCCGACTAACTGATCAAAGAGATCATCAATCCGGGGGATCGGGTACTTGTTCTTCTCAGTCAGCTTGTTTAGCTCTCGATAATCAATACATAACCTCAAGCTTCCGTCCTTCTTCTTAACAAAGAGGACCGGTGCGCTCCAAGGCGAAGAACTCGGGCGCACATACCCTTGCTCCAACAACTCTTGTAGTTGAACTTTCAGCTCCGCCATTTCCTTAGGCGCTAGCCGATACGGAGATCGTGACACAGGCTTTGCACCTGGCACTAGCTCGATCGTAAAATCTATCTCCCGTTGAGGCGGGGCTCCAGGAAGATCTGCGGGGAACACATCAGGGTATTCCGATACCACTGAAATACAATCCATCGCGGGCTTCGGCTTTGCAACCTCCACTAGTGTAAAGAACAGTTCTGCTCCGGCACGAACCGCCTTCACCACCTGAAGAGCAGACATCAACGTCTTGCTCGACCCCTTTAAGCCCGTAAAAGTCGTCTCACGACTTGCTCCCAGCTTGACTTCCTTGCTACCGCAATCTATATGGGCCTGCTGCTCCGAGAGCCAGTCCATGCCAAATATGACGTCAAACTCCACCAACGGAAGTAAAGACGCCCGCAGGTCAAACTCCTGCTCTCCAATACGAATCTTAACATCGCAGATCCTATCCGCTCGCATCGAACACCCATTTGGCAACAACACATCCAACTTATCCTTCGCCATCGAAGAAGGGACTCCGATGCGTAATATAAATCCTTCGGACAAGAAGGAGTGTGAAGCTCCCGTATCAAAGAGTGCTCGTGCCGGATTTTCACAAATCAACACAAATCCTAAACAAGTAGTGGTAAGGTAACATGTGCATAACAAGCATATAAAGGAATTGACTTGCTATAAATTAAACCGTACCTGTCACCACGTCAGCTTGTTTAATGGCCTCCTGTTGGCCAAGATTGTAGACCCTTGGTTGGGCCGGAGCATAATGGGATGCGGTCGATTCCACCGCCTTTCCCTTTCTTCATAAGTGGCTCCCGGCCTCCTCTCGGACTTAGGACGTCCGCTCCAACAATCACGGGCGAAATGCCCCGTCTTTCCACATGTAAAACACGCACCCGGGGTCCGACCGTAGTCGCCCCAGAAGCGCCAGAAGGAGCTGGACCCGAAGTCCTATGCTTCTTGAAAGACTTCCGATAGCCAACTTTGAAGTAGTCGGCACTTTAAACTCAGATTTTCTATCAACCAAGCCTTTCTTCGCTTGCACACTCTTCATGTCCTTCTCCAAGGACCGGGCAGTATTGACCAAGGTTAAGAAACCCTGCGTCATCGGCCCCGAAAGTAATAGTCTCAACTCATCTCTCAGACCTTCGTAGAAGCGATTAGTCTTGCGCTCCTCATCCATGATGGTAGAGCTTGCATAACGACTCAACCGCGTAAACTCGTGGAGATATTCATCCACGCTCATCTCACCCTGTACCAACCTCAGGAACTCATTCTCCATTGAAATCCTCTGAGTAGAAGGGAGGTATCTTGCCAAGAACAATCCCGAGAACTCTTCCATCGGAACGTCTATCAGTTGTCTACCTCGCAGATGATGCAGCTCCAAACCTTCCCACAACATCCTCGCTTCACCGTCCAGCAGGAACGTAGCGATGGTGGTCATCTGCCACTCCTCCGTCTCTGTCGCTGTCATGACTCTCTTCACCCTGGAGAGCCAGTCTTCAGCCTGAGATGGGGTTCCCAACCCCGAGAATAACGGAGGGTTAAAGCTCATTACATGCTTCAACTGTCTCTCAGTTGCCCTCCTTGGCACTATTGGTTCCGCAACCACTTGCTCCACCCTCCTTGGCTCAGCCTCTTGTAGAGGTACTTGCTCCAACACAGGAGCGGGCTGCTGCGCTTGCCTTCCAGGCTGCGCGTTGATCACGGCCAATACCGCTTCAGCAACCAATCGTATATTTTCAGCCGACAGAGGTGTTGCAGGAGCAACATCCGGTGCACTACTTGCCTCAGAAATTCGGAGTTCTGACGGCCCAACACCACTTCGGGTCACCTATAGTGGTACAAAACACCGTTAAGCGACCAAATAAATTGCAAACATCAATTATAGGAACACGCAGGTTCCTCAAACACGAGTATTTTCATTCCTAAGTGGACATTCATGGGTTCTTCTTACTGTTATTACGATGACGCACACAATGTGCTCACCACCCCTTAAAAAGAATGCGCCCACGAATTCACTTTAAGCCCGACCAAAACCAGTAGTCTGATACCAAATTGTAACACCCCCTATCCGTCGCATAGTATATAGCAGTAGGTCCGGCCGGGGCCCGACGCCATATACCACAGACAGACCGTGTGGTTACTTATGGAAACCATCCAACCAATCTCAACGTCCTACACAGAGCATTCTAGCAGAAGCAGTTTAAGAGTTGCAAAACAAGAACCCAGCAACAAGCATGATTGTCCACTAATACGAAATAGGAATGTTATTACAAAATACTCAAAACAAGCCTTAAGGCCTTACAAAAAGTTTCACTTGACTGTTACATGATTTACAAACCACGGCACGCAGGCCGGTCATACATGAATAAAGCAATAAACATTTCCATTCGGGCCTTCGAGGGCCGGCTTCGCAAAAAGGGCTTTAGCCCGCTATTGACCGCTTGGTCCAGCTGCACCTGCAAGCAACAAACCACCGCACAGTGGCAAAATAAGGCAACGGTCAGCAATGCTGACCAAATTATAACGATCACGCCCCCACTCGGGGCGGCGATGCTCCTTCCCTGCATTTCATTAGCATAAGCGAGCAAAGTATATAACCATAGCCATTTCATCACAGACGTTGGCTCGCACGGCCACACGCCCCGTGCACTCAGGGCACATTCTCGGTGAACCGGTCGATGTCACGTCAATTAAAGCCATTAACATTCCGGACTCACCACCGCCACTTAGACGGCCATTCCTATGAGCAATTCGTCTTCCTGGCATTGGTCACGTCAATTTAAGCCATTGACCGCCGAAGACTCACTTCTATGCCAACGGCGAGTGCCATGTAACTCTAGGTCTCTCTAACCCGAACGACATAGAGCGGGTACGGCTCCATCTAACCCGTGCTCACATCGCAACGACAATTTAAGCCATATGCGCGGGTCAAACTTTCACCGAGTCCCATTCTAACACAAGTCACATAACCCCGTTATGTTCAAGTTGGCTCTCAGGCCACCAAGTTGGCAAGATCTCGTATCCGCCCAGTTTTCCGGGTGCACCTTTGGGTTAGTCCCCAAGGCTCCCTGCTGCAATCTACCGCGTAGAAAACCCGAAAACACCCAATAGCACGGAGTCTTCTCCGGCCTTATGCAATGCAACATCACCGATCCGGACTAACATGTCCGGGTAGGCTTCAACCAAAATGCCTATGTCCGTTCTCGCATACGGACTCTAAACAACGGGGACTTCACATATCTACCCGAAGGAACGCCTCCAACTCTCCGCAAACTCGCGAGAGCGGGCTTCCTATGCAAAGAAAGAGAGCGACTCATGCTCAAGTTGAGGATCGTTACCCTTGCGGTCCTCTTTGGCGCCATTGAAAAGTAATCGGATGGAAATCACCGCACTTGCGTTGCCTTCCGTTGATCCGGAGTCGGCTTGCGATTCGGAGCTCCGAAGCTCCTCCAATGGCGGATCTAGCTCTTCTTCTTCTTGCCTTAGCTCTCCTTTCTCCAAGGATTTAGAAAGAGGATAAGTGGAAAAAGTGAGGGTTTTCTAAGTCAAAACCCGGGTATATCCCTTCAGGAACAACCCTCAGCCGTTGGATCTTCAGTCAAAGAAATGAACGGCTTCGATTCGGGGCTGAAATGCCCAATCTGGACCGAACACGGCCTGGCACACGCCCGTGTCCAGGGCCGTGTGCCTCATTCGCCGTCAAAATCGAATCACCTGAAACCTCACACTGGTATCGAACATGCCCGTGTTCGAGCTGACACGCCCGTGTTCCACCTGACACGGCCGTGTAGCTGGCCGTGTACCCCATGATTTTTCCCCGTTTTCAACCCGAGCACTGCACGGGTTCTAGGACACGCCCGTGTCCATGCCCGTGTCACATTGACATGCCTGGGCTCCAGGCCGTGTACACGGTCTCGACACTTCGCGGCTAAGTGTCGACACGGGTCGACACGCCCTGCGACACGCCCGTGTCGCAGGCCGTGTGCCCAGTCTCGACACATTGTCGACACCAAAGTGTCGACTTCGCGGGACGAGTGTCGACGCGGGTTGACACGCCCTGCGACACGCCCGTGTCGCAGGCCGTGTGCCCGGTCTTGATACAACGTCAAAGCACTGTGTCGACTTCACGGCTAAGTGTCGACACGGGTCGACACGCCCTGCGACACGCCCGTGTCGCAGGCCGTGTGCCCAGTCTCGACACAATGTCGAGACCAAAGTGTCGACTTCACGCCTTAGTGTCGACACAGGCTTGACACGCCCTGGGACACGCCCGTGTCCCAGGCCGTGTGCCTGCAGCCAGAACTCAAACTGGCCCAAAACATCCCCCTTTGCTCCTTTGAGTTTCGGGGCGTTACAAGTCATAAGGTAACGACACTTCTACTCTCGGTATTTAGGATGTATGCATGACATCCATGTTGTTCTTGCTTCCTTTAGTGCATTTTAGCACCGGATCTCTCAAACGAGAGTGGTTTTGGTCGCCATGGTTCAAGAGGAGCCATCGGTTCGATTGTGTCCGTCCCTGGCATAATGTTGCACTAAAAATCCACACTGCTAGTCGATTAGGCATTGTGAGTGAAGCTATAGTCTTGACCGTTAGTCCGACTCGGGGATGTTGAATAACGAGCCTTAAGGATTTTGCTAGAAATCCGTTTGCGGCAAGATGTCGTTTGTGATGTTTGGTTCCCCCTTATTTTCGTGTGAGTATGAATGGTGTATTAGGGCGGGAAAGATTGTTTTTTGTGATGTGCTAAGGTGCGGCTGTCTTTGTGTTCGGCTGGCTAGTCCATGACATGCAAGTCATGTGTGGAGAGTGTCCCTATGAGACAAGTCCCCTTTTGTGAAACTGACGAGAATGCCAAGCTTTGGACAAGCACATGCGATGAAACCCATGAGTGGGTGGGGTCAAGCAAGGGTTCTTAGCATTAGTTTGTTGTTTATGAGACTAAAACCTGACGTGAGTAGTTAGAGCTTGCAAGAAAGCGCGGGTTTTGATACCCACGAACAGGTGGGGCCTTGGAAAGAGTTCTGTGTGGCGGCTTGTATACCGTTAGTGGAAATTGGAAGTACCCATATTTTTACTGCTTGAATGTCGATGGGAAAATTAGAAGTACCTGTTTGATTGTGGCTTAAACGCCGATGGGGAATTTGGAAGTACCCGTTTGATGATGCGTGATGATTTGTTAGATTCATGTGTTATTGTAACAGTCCAAATTCGAGAAATGGGAAAATATTGGGTGACACATCTTGGGACACGGGCATGTCCCAGGGCGTGTCCTGCTTGGGTTGAGTGGTCGAGCGCGCGTTCGACGAATTTCGGCTGACGAATTCTTCGGGAGGAACACGCCCTGTGACACGGGCGTGTCGGGGGGCGTGACCTATGGCATGTCGTCCCCTGGTCGAAGATTTTCTCTCGAGTAGTTGAGGTCGATGAATACTCGAGAAAGAGGGTACACGGCCTGTGACACGGGCGTGTCACAAGGCGTGTCCCGCTCATACTCGAGTAGCTCTCGTCTAGGTCAAAATGTACTCGAGTACGTGGAAAAGTACTCGAGTTAGAGGGGCGGGTGACACGGGCGTGTCATCCCTATGACACGGGCGTGTCCTATATGGGTACTCGAGTAGTTGGTTTTCTCTCGAGTAAGTCCTCGCGAGTAGGTCTCGAGTGGGTTACACGCCCCGTGTCACGGGCATGACTAGGCTGACACGGGCATGACGTGGGCGTCTCACCTTGGCGTGGATAAGTTTGGATAACGCGGTTCGTGCACCGCTTAGGGGACACCGCTTAGGGGACCCCGCTTAGGGTACTTCGCCCAGCTTAGTATGTTGTGTATGTGGACGCATCGAACGTTGGACATGGTTGGGTGTTGATGCAAGAGGGAAAAGTGATTGCGTGTGGGTCACGACAATTAAAGGTACACATGAAAAATTACCCTACGCATGATTTGAAATTCGCAGCTGTGATTTACGCCTTAATGTTATGGATACATTTATTATATGGCGTTCTGTGTAAGATTTATACGGATCACAAGAGTTTGAAGTACGTCTTCACTCAAAAGGAATTGAATTTGCGCCAACGAAGGTGGCTTGTGTATGTTGCAGATTACGATGTTGAGATCCAATACCATCCAGGCAAAGCTAATGTTGTAGCCAAAGCATTGAGTTGGAAAACAGAGAAAAGTTTTAACCTTTCTGTGGATTCGCTGCTGGAAAAATTCTCTTGATGGATATATCGGTGAGGAGTAGCGACACGCCAAGAAATTTAGAAGTATTAGAGCTTTCATGGATTACACTTACGAGGCTACATCAAAAGGAGGATCCTGATTTGCTGCACCTTTATAATAGAACTGCGTAAGGGAAATTACCAGACATTTCAATTGATGATGTCGGTACCTTGAAGTACTGTGGTAGATTTTTTATTCCCGTAGTTGAGGATATCCGAGTTAAGTTGTGCAAAGAGGTGCATGGTTCTAGTATGGCCTATCACCCCGGTTCTATCAAAATGTATAAGGATCTGAAGTAGATTGTTTGGCGGCATGATATGAAGGGAGATATAGCTAAGTTTGTATCAGAATGTTTTACTTGCAAGTAAGTTAAGGCCGATCATGGAAGGCCTGGGGGCAAGTTGTCGCGTTAGAAATTCCAAGGTGGAAGTAGGAGAGTATTTCAATGGATTTAATTAATGGATTGTCAAGATCTCCTAGAGGACACGATTCAGTTTGGGTTGTTGTGGGCAGATTGACGAAATATGCTCACTTTATGTCGTTTAAGATCGACTACTCCATGAAGAAAATGGCTGAGTTATACATGGATGAGGTCATTAGGTTACATGGAGTGCATGCCAGTATTGTATCAAATCGAGACTCCAGGTTTACATCATGCTTTTAGAATAGATTACCGAAAGGGTTGGGTACAGATTTGAGGTATTCACCGCCTATCATCCACAGACAAATGGTCAGACGGATAGAGTAAATCAAATCGTGGAGGATATGATCAGATGTTATATTTTAGACCATGGAGGAGCGTGGGATGAGCGTTTGAGACTAATGAAATTTGCATACAATAACAGTTACTAAGAAAGCTTGCAAATGGCCCCGTTTGAGGCTCTGTATGGGAGAC
This sequence comes from Platanthera guangdongensis, assembly GCA_039583875.1. Taxonomy (NCBI): domain Eukaryota; kingdom Viridiplantae; phylum Streptophyta; class Magnoliopsida; order Asparagales; family Orchidaceae; genus Platanthera; species Platanthera guangdongensis. Next base: position 67,592,921 of record CM077149.1, on the reverse strand, counting down.
ATTGTAGGACTCCCTTGTTTTGGGCTGAGGTTGGTGAGAGATTATTGTTCGGTCCTGAAGCATTAGAAGAAATGGATGTTTCTGTAAAGCATATTTAAGAGAAGCTTCAGATAGCTCTAGAGCGTTATGAGAAGAATGTCAATCGGCGTAGGTCTGATTTAGAGTTTGCTATTGGGTACATGGTATTTCTTAAGGTTTCCTTGATGTTTGGTGTTAAGAGATTTGGTAAGAACTATAAATTGGACCCTAGGTAAGTGGGGTCTTTCAAAGTTGTTGAGCGGATTGGTGTGTCAGCTTATATGCTGGATTTGCCAGCAAGTTTTCCTGGTGTGCATGATGTTTTGCACGTGTGCCAGTTATTGGTGATATGAACCAGTTGGAGCTTAATATTTCATATGTGGAAGTGCCTGTTTGTGTTTTGGATACTCAAGATTGAGTATTGCGAAGGAAGACGAAACCCATGGTTAAAGTTTTGTGGAGGAACCAAGAGGTGGAGTGCGTGACTTGGGAGTTGGAGTAAGCTATAAGGGAGGATCATCCTCATATGTTCTCCTGATGTTTTTCATAAGTGTTTTCTTTGAAAGCCTTTTATTGCTTTTCTTTTGTTTTGGATTTGATCCTATGATGTTAAGTTTTGCGACAAAACTTCTTTTTAGGGGGGGGGGGGCTGTAACTCCCCTATTTTTTGTGTTTATTTTAATTCCCGTAGTGGCATCTGTATGTTGTGGGGCTCCGGCTGGACCCATATTATACGGTCATAATAGGGGAGGTGTTACACTAGGAAACTCGAAACGGTGTCAAGTAAAAGAAAAGTAATGTTGGAACCCTATTACTGATTTGGGGTAGGATCACTATCACTTGGTTAGGATGATTAGTTTACCAAACATGTATTTCCTAGGGTCATAGGTTATTCTTTCCCGGGTTGCTACTTCAAAAGCACTCCAGAGAAAAGCAGTTCAACGAATGCAGAAATCATTTCGATGAAAGCTTAGCAGAGTTCGACGATCACAGAGCTCGGCACGACAAACTCAGAGTTCTTCCTCTAGGTTTAGCTCGATGAAAGTTGAGCACCGTTCAACGAACTCTTATATCAACTTTGCAGATTCAGCTCGACGATGGCCAAGCTCATTTCGATGAATAATAGATTCAGTTTGACAAACTCCAAGCTTTGATCGATGAAAGTTTTGTTCAGTTCGACTAATTCTCTGCAGTGTTCACACGATTTTATTTTCAGAAGCAAAATATTTTTATGAGCTTAATTTTTGTAAATTATGCATCGGTATTTAATGCTAAATATTCTTAAAAAATATAGCCATTCATGACAACATTAAATATGGATTGATCATAGAGTTAATATTTTACTTAATCAGCATGGCAGTTAATGAATGTTTTTATTCTAAATATTTGAATGCAACCGTTACAAAATTTCAGAGAATCTCCAGATCTATTCAATGAATGTTTTCAAAATTCAAATTCTTGAAATCTTCTCAGAGAATATATATTCAGAAAAATTACTGCTTATTTAGAGATTCAGACAAATAGACATATTAATATAGACAGACCCAATGAAATTGCTACTGGAGGGAATTATTGCACTTGAAGACCTACACCCTGAAGAAAAGTCTCCCTCTCCTGATCACAATCTCTATACAAATCAGGGGGAGCCTTTTGCATCATCCACTTAGTCTTCACGGAACTGTTGAAAGAGAATACAACATCATCATTTTCTTTTAATTTACCTTTCTAAACTTGTACAGGGTTATAACACCCTTCAAAAGTTGATCTCTTGGTTTCTAAGTCACCTGATCAAAAGACTTAAGTTGGTTTTTGGGCAAGTGGTCAAAAGCTCAAATTATTGCTAGATCTCCCTTAGAAAATAGATCTTCTGATGGCAGGGCACCTGATCAAAAACCTGTAGTGGATACCTACCAAGGTTGTAGAAAAGTGGATGTACCCAGATTTATTGGGGAACCACTATAAATTTCCTTGTGTCGTCTATGATTGTTATTCATTTTATTTGTGTGCTTTGATTGCTTCTTTATATATATATATATATACATATATATATCACTAGTTTTTAAATCCGCTATAAATCTAAATTAAAATTTTAATATACACTATTCACCCCCCTCTAGGGTAAAGTAAATCTATCCCTCACTTTCAATTCGTATCAGAGGTTGGTTCTTTGGGTTTACAGGCTAACACCTGAACCATAAGATCTGATAGATTTTACTTTTACCTAGATATCTATCATGCCACAAAATAAGGAATATTCAAACAGTAGACCTCCTGTGTGCAATCTTAATAAGTTTGCACTGTGGAAGGCAGGGATTAGGCTTTATATGAACTCTATTGATGAAGATATCTATAACTCAATCTTGACAGGTCCACCTCTACAAGTGTCAACAACAAGTACAAGTGTTATACCACCTCCATAATGGACAGAAGTATTGGATGTAACGGTCCAGGCCCATCCCATGGGAACCCGCTGGCACCGCCGGCCTACCAGGGTCCAGACCCGGGCCCACCACTGGTAGTCAGCCTTTCACATTCAAGCCTGTAGGCCATGCACCCCAACCCCTCTCCGGCCTGCTTATCAGCACGGTAGGTTGTTGCCACTAGGTCTCGAACCCAGGACCTTGATAAGAGAGCTTTCCACCACTCCCTCATCACCAATTGAGCTGCAGCTCAGTTGGTGATGAGGGAGTGGTGGAAAGCTCTCTTATCAAGGTCCTGGGTTCGAGACCTAGTGGCAACAACCTACCGTGCTGATAAACAGGCTGGAGAGGGGTTGGGGTGCATGACCTGCAGGCTTGAATGTGAAAGGCTGACTACCAGTGGTGGGCCCAGGTCTGGACCCTGGTAGGCCGGCGGTGCCAGCGGGTTCCCATAAGATCTGATAGCTTTTACTTTTACCTAGATATCTATCATGCCACAAAATAAGGAATATTCAAACAGTAGACCTCCTGTGTGCAATCTTAATAAGTTTGCACTGTGGAAGACAGGGATTAGGCTTTATATGAACTCTATTGATGAAGATATCTATAACTCAATCTTGACAGGTCCACCTCTACAAGTGTCAACAACAAGTACAAGTGTTATACCACCTCCAGAATGGACAGAAGTGTTGGATCCCTAGTTGATTTGGGCTAGGTCCACTGACTTAGGATGTGACCCATCATGTATAGTCTGGGTCAAGTTTATGTCTTAGAGTCTAGGACAGTCCTCTATCTCAACTTCAGATGGACCAGCCTTCCTCAAGACCATCAGGAACTCCAGATCTATCAGTTTTTCAGACTAAGTGAAATGAGTTTGACGTTCGTCGAACTCAGCTCGACGAAGGGAGTTCTGCGCTCGACGATCGTGAGACAATTCGTAGTGCTGAGCTCGACGAACTATGTTCTTTGTTCGACAAACACCGGGATTCTACTTCAAGCATTATCAGGACTACTTCAGAGTTTCTCTAAGTCCAACTTCAAGCTTTGGTCGACGAATTACTTTCTGAGCTCGACGAACTTGGACCTCAAGTTCTCAGATTCTCAGGTCGATAACTTCAGTTCTCAGCTCGACGAATTTAGTTCTCTGCTCAACGAATAAAGATTGTCTGATATTGAAGATTGTCTGTTCAGTGAATGAAGACTGTCAGCTCGACGAACTCAGGCTCAGCTCGACGAACTCAAAACTCAGTTCGACGAATTATATTCTTCGGTCGACGATTCCAGACTAGGTCTTCTTCCGTTCCCGCATCATTCCATGAAGCTGATTCCTGAACATTTAATGGCAGTTCTTCCCAGAATACTACCGTTAGAATGCGAAGTTAATCCTGGATTATTACATGCCATTTTCCCATGGAAACAGTTGGGGAAATAATTAATTGCTGCTTCCTTTCCAGGCCGTCTGCCATTACGGCTCTATATTCAAAATTCGAATGTTTCTTATGACACATTGAGATATACAGAAAGAGTGAGTAATACAGTGGCATACAACAAAAAGATAGACAGTGATTCAGACAATACAGAAAAAGGAATTCATTCTTGGCCCAGAGAGAAACTGATCAAGAAGAAGAACACTACATCAATATCAAGAGTCTTCCTCATCTGCTTTTACTCAGGATAACTTCAAAGACAATACATTCATATCAGTCACAAGAAGTTCCTGGAGACTTTCTCTGGATCAGTAAATCTAGGTCTTTGAAGACCTATCACCCTGAAGCAGTGCTCCAACATTCTTCCTGATTCATTCTACATCTCAGGGGGAGCAAAGCTGCTAAACAACAATCCACAAGTCTTCTCATTTGACTTGATAAAGAGAAGACATCATCACCCTCTCACTACACCTCTGTACAGGGTTTTAATTCACTTCAAAATTATTCTGGTTGCAAGTCTCCCTCCAAAAGACTTGAGGGTTTGGTTTTTGGGAACCTGATCAAAACCCCATTGGTGCCAGGACACCTGATCAACCCCTTCCTGCAGTGGATTCCTACTAGGGTGGTAGAAGAGTGGACTACCCAGATTTGGGGAACCACTATAAAATTCTTGTGTCGTCTGGTTGCTTTCTTTTCTTTTTGTTTTCTGGACTTGCTCTGTGAATGTGCTGTGATTAGATAGTTGCTGCATCTTGGTTTATTGTATTTGCTTCCCTACACACACACCTAAAATACAACAGTTGTAAAAGTTTTAAAATCACCAACATACTCTATTCACCCCCCCCCGGTAGAATATATCTGATCTAACTAACACCTTCAGGTGGTATCAAACATACCTCCTGAACTTTTAATCGGTATCAAAGCCATGTTGGTTAAATTACCAGACCTTACAGGTTGGTTGCTATTCAACTAATTCAGTGCTCCAGGTTGGTTTACATACCATACCTGATTGGTTGTACAGGCTAACACCTAAACCCAAAGATCCCTTAGTTAGATCTGTTTGTTTTTATTCTGTTATTGGACTTATCCTTCTCACAGACATGGCCCAAAACAAGGATTATACAAGCATTAGACCTCCAGTGTGCAATCTTAATAAGTTTGCCATTTGGAAGGCAAGAATTAGATTATATATGAACTCCATTGATGAGGATATTTTTTCTGTCATTTCAACAAGTGTTCCTCCAGCTCCTGCAACTTTTGCCAAAACATCAACTAATTTGAGTGCAGTACCACCTCCAGACAATACTGAAGCCTATAAGAAAGCCAAGATGGCTGATGCAAAGGCTATGAATATTCTGGCCCAAATAATGTCAGATGACATATTTCAGAAGGTGGCTGAGTGCACCTCAGCCAAGGCCATTTGGGACTCTCTCAACCAAATGTTAGCAGGCTTAGCTGATGAAAGAAAGGATAGGAGATCCAGTCTCATTTCTCTATATGAGAATTTCAAAAAGGATGAGACAGAATCTGTGGCTGAGATGTACAATAGATTAAGTTCAATCATCAGTGAACTCAGGACTCTTGACAAGGACATCACCTTAACTGAGGTGAATGACAAGATACTGATGTGTTTCCCCAGTTCATGGGATTCCAGAATCTGGCCAATCAAAGAAGCCGGAAGCCTCAATGAGATTTCAATAGAATCTCTGTTAGGCAAGCTGAAGTCATATGAGCAGCTTGTCAAATCAAGAGAGGCAGCAGAACAGAAGGCAACTACCCCAGTTAGGAAGGAGCACAGCTTGGCCTTCAAAGCTTCTGAAGACAATGAAACATCTACATCCAATGAAGAGTTAATGAGTCTTTTTGCCAAAAGATTCTACAAAATGGCAAGAAAGGACTTTAGAAGAAAATCATCCAGGTAGGATGATAAGCCCAAATATGACAAGACACTAACTAAGGAGGTTGTATGTTTTGGATGCAGAAAGCCTGGGCACTATATTTCAGAATGCCCAGAGAATCAGAAAAAGGACAATGGCAGGGACAAGGATTCCAAAAGAAAACAAAGCAGCCGACCCTCCTCCAATAAATATAAAAAGAAAGACAAAGGATTTGTTGCTGAGTCTTGGAGTGACACAGAAGAGGAAACATCCTCCTCCAGCTCCAGTGAAGAAGAGGAAGAAGCCAGATCCAAGGAGGTGTGCCTAATGGCAATAGATGCCTCCAGAAGCAACTGTAGATCAGAAGAGGATTCTGAAGATGAAGGTGCGTCAGACTCAGAGGCTGATCAGGTGATTTCTAGTTTGATTTCAATTCTGACTTATTTAAAGTAGAATTTAAAACTATGTGCATGGATATAATAAACTCAGAGAAAGCAACAAAAACCTTGAGGACTAGACTAGAAAACCTTGAATCTGTCAGCATAGAAAATAGAAAACTAACTGATCAATTGACACTAGCTAATGAATAGATAATCAAGTTAAAATCTGAATTATGTGAGGCAAAATAACTTGAGCAATCTCTCAATGGGAGAAGCCTCAAGCTGATGGATATCAGAAGCACAGTAAATGTCAGATTAAATGACAGGCTGGGCTTGGGTTCTTCATCAAGTTTACCCCCCATAATAAAGAAGAATATACTTTCTACTCCCATAAAGTTTATCACTGCTAAGGGTAAAGAGAAACTAATTGAAAAACCCATGTCAAAAAACTAGTCAAATCCCCTAGACAATAGAAACAGAAAATAGAAGAAAGTTGTTAAAAACCAAGTTCAGCAGAATTCGTCGAACTCAGATCGACGAAATCCTGCAAGTTCGTCGAACCCCGATCGACGAACGCTGAACGCAAACTTCAGAAATAATTATTCGTCCAACTGTGATCGACGAACTGTGTATGGTTCGTCGAGTAGAGGTCAACGAACGTGGGACGCCGAAAATGACCATGGTCATTCTCTGAGTGGAGGTTGACGATCTCATCCTCATTCGTCGAACTCTGGTTGACGAACTCACAATAATTCGTCGATCCCAGAACGACCAAATATAAATCATTTCTCCTATAGAAATTTTAAAGTAGCTAACAAGACATTTAATCCAGTAGCTGATTGGATAATCCCACCTAGGAGATATCACCCTCTAGGGTATAAGTCTCAACCTGCCTTATCAGTCATTTCTAGTTTTACTTTTCAGCCAAACCAAGGACCCCAGGTAACCTGGGTCAAGAACAATTGAGCTTTATTTTTTTAATGCAGGTACAAGTGAAGAGCTGTCCAAGGTTAAGTCAAACCTGGTACCTGGACAGTGGCTGCTCCAAGCACATGACTGACAGCAAAGCAAATCTCTCCAGCTATAAGTCCAAGCTAGGACCAAAGGTGATATTTGGAGACTCAAAGAGTGGTCAGTCAGAAGGATATGGAAGAGTAAGCATTAAAGCAGTGACCTTCAAAAAGGTGACATATGTAAGAGGATTTAAACATAACCTTATATCCATAAGTCAATTATGTGATGAAGATTATCAGGTACATTTCAACTCTACCTCTTGCTCTATTATAAATGATAAAAACCAAACTGTTTTAATTGGACTTAGACAAGGAAACATATTTTTAGTAGATTTCATTTCTGCCACAACTGATATTTGTTTACTCAATATCACTATTAACCAAAATGAGTTATGGCACAAAAGGCTAGGACATGTAAACCTTAAGAACATATCTAGGTTATCTAAAGACAACCTTATTAGAGGTTTACCTTCTGGTCCCTACAAGAAGGAAAGCCTATGGAGGGCTTGTCAACTAGGCAAGGAAACTAAAACTAGTTTCAAATCCATTAATAAAAGTGATTCACTTAGGATATTGTATCTGCTTCATGTGGATCTTTTTTGGACCCATTGCAGTACAAAGCCTAGGAGGGAAGTCTTACACCTTAGTCATTGTTGATGATTTCTCCAGATTCAGTTGGGTAGCCTTTCTGAGAGCTAAGCCAGATACATTCAAAGTTCTTACAGATTTTCTCAGGACCATACAGATTGAGTTCTCTACTCATGTTGCATTGATCAGAAGTGATCATTGCACAGAGTTTGAGTGTCTTCTTATGCATGAGTTCTGTGAGAAGGAAGGTATCAGGCAGTGCTTCTCAGCTCCTAGAACTCCCCAACAAAATGGGGTTGCTGAAAGGAAAAATAGAACACTCATTGAAGCTGCAGATACATTGTTAGCAGATGCTTACATGCCTCTATCCTTTTGGGCAGAAGCTGTAAACACAGCTAAGTATGTCCTGAACAGATGTCTTATACATAAACTAAAACACAAGACCCCCTATCAATTACTTAAAGAAAAGAAACCTAAAATCACTTACTTTAAAGTTTTTGGTTGCATATGTTACATCCACACTAATAACAAAAGATACATTAGAAAATTTGAGGCTAAGGCTGAAGAAGGGATTTTTCTAGGATATTCCCAAGTAAGCAAGACCTATAGGGTTTTCAATAAATCATCCCTTAAAATTGAAGAATCTGTCCATGTGTCTTTTGATGAAGCTAACATGTCTTATAAGGAGAAAGACATTTCTACCAATAGTTTTTTGCAGGTTTCACCACAGTGTGAGTCTATGGATGGACTAAACCTTACCCAAGAGGTTCCAACTCATCCCACTCCACAGGCTGCTAAAGATAGTGAAGAAGAAGTCCAAGAGGAAGTAACTGAACTTCCATCAACAGCCAGTATCATTCCTCAAGAGGAATTATTTACAGAAGCTGTTGCTCAACCAACTCCACCAACTGATCTTGTCAAACTTAGAGATCACCCCAGATCTCAAGTGATTGGAGACATTTCAGTTGGTGTACAGACAAGACATCAGCTCAATCAAGACTTGATGCATGCCTATTTTCTCTCTCAAATTGAACCTCTCACCATCCACGAAGCTGAGCAAGATCCCCACTAGATTCTTGCAATGCAAGAGGAACTAAATCAATTTGAGAGATGTAGAGTTTGGGATTTGGTTCCAAGAGCCCATAACTACCCAGTTATTGGAACCAAATGGGTCTATAGGAACAAATTAGATGCACAAGGGAACATAGTAAGAAACAAGGCTAGACTTGTTGCTCAAGGCTATAGGCAAGAGGAAGGAATAGACTATGACCAAACCTTTGCCCCTGTTGCAAGGTTGGAGGCCATTAGAATATTCCTAGCCTATGCAGCCTACAAAAAGTTCAAAGTATTCCAGATGGTTGTTAAGAGTGCCTTTCTAAATGGTGTACTTCAAGAAGAGGTTTATGTAGAACAACCTCTTGGTTTTATCTCTCTAACTCAACCCTCTTATGTTTACAAATTGCATAAAGCTCTCTATGATTTAAAGCAAGCTCCAAGAGCTTGGTATGAGACCCTAGCTAGCTTTCTCTTAGAGCATAAATTTACAAGAGGAACCATAAATAAAACACTTTTCACTAGACATCATAAGGACCAAATTTTATTGGTACAAATATATGTGGATGACATTATTTTTGGGTCTACTGATCCCAAAATGTCCAAGAGGTTTGCTGACCTCATGCATTCCAAATTTGAGATGAGTAGCATGGGTGAGCTTTCCTACTTCCTTGGTCTCCAAGTGAAGCAGCTCCCTGATGGTATCTTCCTCTCCCAATCTAAGTATGCTAAAGAGCTTATTAAAAAGTTTGGGATGGGTGATGCTTCAGGAATGAAAACACCTATGGCTACCAATGCTGCTGTGGATTCTGATGCAGCAGGGAAACCTGTAGATCAGAAACATTATAGGGCAATTGTTGGATCCCTATTATACTTAACAGCTAGCAGGCCTGACATAATGTTTGCCACATGCCTTTGTGCTAGATTCCAAGTGAATCCTAAAGAATCTCATCTTATTTTTCTAAAAAGGATTTTGAGATATATAAAGAGTTGTCCTAGTTTAGGACTCTGGTATCCTGCAGAGTCAGAATTTGAGTTAACTGGATACTCAGATGCTGACTATGCTGGATGTAGAGTGGACAGGAAAAGTACCTCTGGAACTTGCCAGTTCCTGGGTATGAGACTTGTCTCTTGGTTTTGCAAAAAGCAGACATCTGTGTCTACATCAACTGCTGAGGCAGAGTATATGGCTGCTGGCAGCTGCTGTTCACAGATGCTATGGATACAAAACTAGCTCCTCGATTATGGTATCAACTTAAATAATTCAACCTTATTTTGTGATAATACAAGTGCTATTGCTATAGCTCAGAATCCAGTTCATCATTCTAGGACTAAACATATTGAAATAAGACATCATTTCATTAGAGATAATGTAGACAAAAAGAAGATTAACTTGATTCATATTCCTACTGATTTACAGAGAGCAAATATTTTCACCAAACCTTTAGATGAGAAAACCCATCTGTTCTTTATAAATCAACTGGGAATGATTAATGGAGAAGAGTTAAATTAATTTTTGTCTGCATTCGACGAATTTTCCAAAGTTCGTCGAACGGAGTTCGACGAATTATGGGAAGTTTGAGAGATTCTCGTCGAACGGAGATCGACGAATTCTCTGTGTGGAAATAATTTTCGTCGACCGGAGATCGACGAACCTTGCTTCAGAAACCATTTCGTCGAACGGAGTTCGACGAACTGTTTTCAATTCTTCTAAATGAGTTCGACGAACTACTCACCTCTAACTTATTTCATCGACCTCAGTTCGAAGACTGTCTCTTTTCGTGGAACGGAGCTTGTCGATTCATATTCCGAAAATCGTATATCTAGGTTTTCTTCAACCTCCGTCCCGCGCTTTCAGTTCCATTGTTCTTGATCGTCGTTTTCTCTGTGATTTTCTTTGCAGGTCATCAATGGCGATTCCTCCAGGAGCACTTGTGGCGATGAAGTTTGATGCAGCATTCTCCATGGATTTTGAGTCTTTCCAACATTCAGGTCAAATCTTTCTTTATATCCTGGAATTACTTGAAGAATTGTATCTCAAGGATTTCATGACTCGCAGCATCAAGCTACACTCAACTGAGATAAGAGAATGGGTATACACTGCAACCGTTTCTGAAGACGGAGATCTAACAGGACATATTGGAAACAGTGCCGTTTCCCTATCTCCAGCAGTACTTTCTGGAATTTTTGGACTGATCAATGGTGAAGACAACTTGGAAATGGACGCTGAAGAATATTCTGATATGTTGAAGGTAATGGGTTTCTCTGGCAGCAATCCTAATAAGCTTCTGAAGGAGCAACTGTCTGCCGCCTATCAATTTTTGGCTGACATTGTAGGAAAAATTCTGATGGGCAAGCACTCGGCACATGACTATATCACTCGCCATCAATTCCTGATTATGTGCGCAGTGCTCAACAAACGACAGGTCGACTCGGGCATGGTCTTCTTTGACCTAATCAAGAAGAAAACAAGCAAGAAGGAAGTCTGCTACGGCAGAATCCTGGGTATTTTCCTCCAGGAAAAGGCCAGTGAATGTTTGGTCTCCCCGACCACATTCATCAATGCCAGCAAGCGCCTCACCTGCGCCTTGTTTGGTAGATGGGAGAGGACAATCACCAAACCCTCCAAGGGTTCCTCCTCCTCCATCAACGCTTCTGAGAGCACAAGTACCGTCAAGGTCACTCCCCACCCTGATACTGAAGCGGCCATTCCACCTCCCTAATCTCTTCTCACTCCTCCTGCACCTCAATTGACTCCACCTCAACATCAATATCCACCGCTTATCTTGCACATATCCCTACACCTCCAGTTTCCCCCACTGAAACCCATATTCCCTCACCTCCTCAATCCCCTCTTCCCCCACACCTATCCACTATTCCATCCTACACCATACCCACTGAACCACCAACTGTTCTCCCTCCATTATCCCCTCCACATATTCTTCCTTCCTCCTCTGCTTCTATCCCCTCCACCATTCTTTCTCCACCTCTGGACTCTTCCACCATTACCTCCATCATCTCTCTTCTGACTCCTCTCATTCAATCACTCATCACAGAGGCCATTACACCTCTGGTGAATTCCATTAATTCTTTATCTACACAAATCACAGCCCTTTCTTATGCCCCCTCTTCATTAAGGGGCCTGGCTCCAGGTTCTCGTGAACCCAGGCAGGGGGAGATGCTCCATGATGAAGCTGGTGCAGCAGCTGTAGAGGTTGATACAGTTTTCGACAATACAGTTGATAATGTAGATACAGTTTTTGATAATACAGATACAGTTGATACAGTGCTTGATAATGCAGTTGCAGTTACAGATACAGCTGTAGATTTTGATTCTGAAATAATTGATTTTATCCAATTTATGGACACTAACACTAGCTTTGATGACTCAGTAGATACAATAACAACTGCTGGTGATTTCCTTATAAATCCCACAGTTAATTTATCTGAGATACTTCATATCTTTGTTTCTGTATATATGAAGCTTCCTTCAGCAGAGGTTGCTAAGCCATATTTGGCTATTATCCAATATACCTCTCCAGCTAGTCCAGTAGTTGCCAAGCAACTCTGTGACACCTTTGCTGCTCCTACTGCTGTTCCAATTCCTGTGTCTATTCCAGAAATCTGCTCTGTCCCAGATTTTGTCATGGATGATTCTCCCATGCCTGATCTGGATGAGCTCATTCTGGCAGACATTGAAGAAGAGAACAAGGCAGCAGCTGAAAGCTCTGTCTCTACTGCTATTGAACCCTCACCCTCTGAACCTTCTACCCCCCCTCAAGAAAACCTCTTATCATTCCTGATGAAACTCTGAGGATGTTGAATGCTCTGTATGACAATCCTCAGAGTTCAGGTTCTGATGATGATGATGATGATGAATCAGATGAGGAGGCTGCTAAAAAGAAAAAGAAGTTGCTTTCTAAGAAAAGGAAGGCTCCTCCTCCTCCTGCTCCCAAGCCTAATCCCACTACAGACACTCCATACTATATTCTGCACAATATTGCTCCCTACAAAGGGATGCCTGCATGGATGTAGCTATCAAAGAACCAGTAAAGAGAGAAGAAGAGGAGTAGGAGATACTCTCCTCCCCCAGTTCATAGATACAGAAAGGATCCTCCTCCTCCTCCTCCTCCAGCAGCAGGTGCCTCTGGCTCTGGCCCTCAGAGATCTGCCCATATTCAAACTTATCAGAGACAAACAGGGAGATCTTCTGGTGGTAGTCAGCCAAGGCCACCATCTTCAGGCAGACAACACCATCATCAACAACAATAGCAGCAGCAGCACCAGGAATATAAGGAACATGAAGCTTAAAGGCCCTATTCTCCTCCTGAAGATCCATAAACAACCAACACAGCCAGAATGGTAAGGTTCCAAGAGATCATTGGCTTATCTCTAATCAACAAAACTAAAGCTGAAGGCAAGTACACAACAGGCTTAACTACTATGTCTCAGTACAGGAGAGATGAGCTAAAGAGATTTGGGAAAGGAAACAAGCTACTCAATGTTGATGAGTACATGCATCTTCACCCAGAAGCAGTTGTCCCCAGAGCCACTTCACTGAACATCATAGGGGCAGCTGACATGACTATGACCAGGGCTCAAGCTTCAGATCCCAATAGGGAAATCATTTTCAAAAAGCCAGGAGATAAAGCACCAGGAGACAAGCTAAAACAGAAGAAGACAGAGAAGTAATTTTGTGGTTATTTCATTTCTGCTTCTATTTCAGACTATATCTTGCATTAAAACAAAGCCTGTATGTATATATATATCTGATGCATGTGTTGTAAATTCTCTGCCAGATATATTTCTTAATTTTGCTTTGTTTTTATGTTTGTTCTTTGCTTGGAGTCTCTGTTAGTGACCTCAACCAAATAGGGGGAGATTGTTGGATCCCTAGTTGATTTGGGCTAGGTCCACTGACTTAGGATGTGACCCATCATGTATTGTCTGGGTCAAGTTTATGTCTTAGAGTCTACGACAGTCCTCTATCTCAACTTCAGATGGACCAGCCTTCCTCAAGACCATCAGGAACTCCAGATCTATCAGTTTTTCAGACTAAGTGAAATGAGTTCGAAGTTCGTCAAACTCAGTTCGACGAAGGGAGTTCTGCGCTCGACGATCGTGAGACAATTCGTAGTGCTGAGCTCGACGAACTATGTTCTTTATTCAACGAACACTGGGATTCTACTTCAAACATTATCAGGACTACTTCAGAGTTTCTCTAAGTCCAACTTCAAGCTTTGGTCGACGAATTACTTTCTGAGCTCGACGAACTTGGACCTCAAGTTCTCAGATTCTCAGGTCGACGACTTCAGTTCTCAGCTAGATGAATTTAGTTCTCTGCTCAACGAATAAAGATTGTCTGATATTGAAGATTGTATGTTCAACGAATGAAGACTGTCAGCTCGACGAACTCAGGCTCAGCTCGACGAACTCAGGCTCAGCTCGACAAACTCAAAACTCAGTTCGACGAATTATGTTCTTCGGTCGACGATTCCAGACTAGGTCTTCTTCCGTTCCCGCCTCATTCCATGGTGCTGATTCCTGAACATTTAATTGCATTTCTTCCCAGAATACTACCGTTACAATGCGAAGTTAATCCTGGATTATTACATGCCATTTTCCAATGGAAACAGTTGGGAAAATAATTAATTGCTGCTTCCTTTCCAGGCCGTCTGCCATTACTTCTCTATATTCAAAATTCGAATGTTTCTTATGACACATTGAGATATACAGAAAGAGTGAGTAATACAGTGACATACAACAAAAAGACAGACAGTGATTCAGACAACACAGAAAAAGGAATTCATTCTTGGCCCAGAGAGAAACTGATCAAGAAGAAGAAGAAGAACACTACATCAATATAAAGAGTCTTCCTCATCTGCTTTTACTCAGGATAACTTCAAAGACAATACATTCATATCTGTCATAAGAAGTTCCTGGAGACTTTCTCTGGAGCAGGAAATCTAGGTCTTTGAAGACCTATCACCCTGAAGTAGTGCTCCAGTATTATTCCTGATTCATTCGACATCTCAGGGGGAGCAAAGCTGCTAAACAACAATCCACAAGTCTTCTCATTTGACTTGAGAAAGAGAAGAACTCATCACCCTCTCACTCCACCTCTGTACAGGTTTTTAATTCCCTTCAAAATTATTCTGGTTGCAAGTCTCCCTCCAAAAGACTTGAGGGTTTGGTTTTTGGGAACCTGATCAAAACCCCATTGGTGCCAGGACACCTGATCAACCCCTTCCTGCAGTGGATTCCTACCAGGGTGGTAGAAGAGTGGACTACCCAGATTTGGGGAACCACTATAAAATTCTTGTGTCGTATGATTGCTTTCTTTTCTTTTTGTTTTCTGGCCTTGCTCTGTGAATGTGTTGTGATTAGATAGTTGATGCATCTTGGTTTATTGTATTTGCTTCCCTGCACACATACCTAAAATACAACAACAGTTGTAAAAGTTTTAAAATCATCAACATACTCTATTCACCCCCCTCTAGAGTATACCTGATCTAACTAACACCTTCAGGTGGTATCAAGCATACCTCCTGAACTTTCAAGAAGTACGGAAGAAAGCAAATATTGTTGATGCTAAAGCTATGAACATCTTAGCTCAAATAATGTCAGATGACATTTTCCAGAAGGTTGCTGAATGCTCTTCAGCAAGGGACATCTGGAACTCCCTCAACACAATAGTTGTTGAATCTGCTGATGAGAGTAATGACAAAAGATCCCACTTGATCTCTCAATATGATAATTTCAAGAAGGGAGAATCTGAATTAGTTGCTGAGATGTACACAAGACTCAGTCTCATTATCAATGAGCTGAAAACCTTAGAGAAGGACTTCACATTGACAAAGTCAATGATAAGATCCTCATGTGTTTCCCTAGCACATGGGATTCAAGGATCTTGCCAATAAAAGAAGCTAGAAGCTTAAATGAGATTACAACATAAACCCTGTTGGGCTATCTCAAATCTTATGAGCAGCTCATCAGAACTAGATAAGCTGAAAAGAAGTCTTCACCCTTAGTAAGGAAAGATAAAAGTATTGTTTTTCAAGCAACAAAAGAAGAAAAAGAAAAATCTCCAGAGAATGAAGATATTATAGGTATCTTGGATAAGAGATTTTACAAAATGGCAAGAAAAGACTTCAGGAGTAGATCTTCCAGAAATGATGACAAACCAAGGTATGATAAAACTCCCACTAAAGAAATAGTTTGTTATGGTTGCAGGAAACCTGGACATATCCTTCCAAAATGTCCTGAGAACAAGAAGAAAGACAAGATGAAGGAGAAAGACCAAAAGAAGCACCCACACAAATCTTCTTCCAGTAAATACAAAAAGAAGGAGAGAGGCTTTATTGCCGAGACTTGGAGTTAATCAAATTCAGAATATTCGTCTAGCTCAAGTGAAGATGAAGAAGAAGCAAAGGCTAAGGAAGACTGCCTGATGGAAATCAATGCATCAGGCATGAACTTTGAGTCTGAATAAGAATCTGAAGAAGATCAGGTAATCTCCTCATTTGATTTTACTTCAGATCAATTTAAAATATATTTTAAATTATTATGTAATGACTTAATAAAATCTGAGAAGGAAGTAAAACTTCGCAAAGACAAATTAATTGAAATGAACAACTTGACCTCTGAAAATACTAAACTTACGAAGACTTAAAAATTCTTAAGGAGCAAATAGTTTTATTACAAAGTAAATTATCTGATGCAAATAAGTTTGAAGAATCACTAAATGGGAGAAGCATCAAGCTAATGAATATCACAAGCACAGTCATTGTCAGACTAAATGGCATACTAGGCTTGGGAGCATCATCAAGTCAACCTCATCTTGTGCAGAAAAATATTTTAACCACACCTATTAAATTTAGTTCTAGAAAAGGAAAAGAGAAATTAGAAGATTTAGAAAAATCCACTGAGGTTTCACAAAAGAACTTGCCTAAACAAACTAAAAATTTTCATAAAAATTATGTTCAACAAAATTCGTCGAAACAAGATCGACGAAATCAGTATTATTCGTCGAACAACGATCGACGAACTCTGAACCCAGAATTTTGGTATAACAACCCAACAGTTGGTGCTCGACAAAATCAATATGATTCGTCGAACAGAGATCGATGAACGTGGAATGCAGAAAATGAATATTATCATTCTGTGAACCGATCTTGACGAAATCAGTATTATTCATCAAACGAAGCTCGATGAAATAATTCTAATTCGTCGAACCCAAATTTTCATAACATAAATTATGTTACTTTTCAAGAATATAATCAAACATAGAATTTTAAGTATCCTTTTACTCAGTGGATAATTCCTCCTTGAAGATATCATCCACCGGGTTATAAAGACCAACCTGAATATTCTTTTATTTCTATTGATTATATCAAGAAAGTAGGACCTAAGGTAACCTGGCTCAAAAACAACTAATTTGTCTAATGCAGGGAAAAAACTATCCTACCACAGAGGAACAGTGGTATCTGGATAGTGGTTGCTCAAAACAGATGACAGAATGCTAAGAAAATCTAAAATATTTTAAAGCTAAGCTTGGGCCTAAAGTATTTTTTAGAGACTCCATTTGTGGCCAGAGAAAGGGCTGTGAGAGTGTCAAAGTTGGAGAAGTTATATTCAGAGAGGTAGCTTATGTGAAAGGTCTCAAGCATAACCTCATCTCCATATGTCAACTATGTGATGAAGGTTATCAGGTAACTTTTAATAAGTCTTTATGTTAAATCACTTCTAGTTTAAAAAAATAGTTTTAACTGGAGTTAGACAAGACAATATCTACTTAGTTAATTTTAACTCTGGAAAAACTGAAATCTGTCTATTTAATCAGTTTAGTAAAACTAGTGAACTTTGACATAAAAGGTTAGGACATGTAAACCTTAGGATAATTGCGAAACTTTCTAAAGACAACCTTGTTAGAGGACTACCTTCTAGTTCTTACAAAAAAGAAGGACTTTGAAGGGATTGTCAATTAGGCGAGCAAATTAAAAATAGTTTTATATCCATTTCTAAATGTGATGCACCCAGGATTTTGTATATGCAACATATAGACCATTTTGGACCTATTACAATACAAAGTTTGGGAGAAAGTCATATATCTTAGTTATTGCAATGATTTCTCTAGATTCACTTGGAAATTCATTTTGAGAAACAAGTCAAATAACTGTAAAGTTCTTACAGATTTTATTAAGCGCATCAAGATTGAGTACTCTACTCAGATTGCATTGATCAGAAATGATCATGACACTGAGTTTGAGTCTCTTTTGATGCAAGAATTCCATGAGAAGGAAGGTATCAAGCATTGTTTTTCTGCTTCTAGAACTCCTCAATAAAATAGGGTTGCTGAATGGAAAAAATAGGACCCTAATTGAATCTGCTGGTACATTACTTGCAGATGCTCACTTGCCCCTATCCTTTTGGGCAGAGGCATTAAGCACAACAAACTATGTCCTTAACATAAGTCTAATACATAACCTTAAGGGTAAGACTCCTTATGAATTACTTAAGTCTAATAAACCTAAAGTAAATTTTTTTAAAGTTTTTGGTTGTAAATGTTATATTCATAATAATAATAAGAAACATTTATGAACTTGTGAAGCCAAAGCTACAGAAGGAATTTTCTTTGGATATTCTCAAGTCAGCAAGGCATATAGGGTTTATAACAAACATACTCTTAAAAGGGTAGAATCTGTACATGTAACCTTTGATGAGAATAACATGTTTTACAAGGAGATAAATATCTCTACCATAGAATCTTTTCAGGTACAAAATCTATGTGAGAAATTGGATGAATTAATCATAACACAAGAGGATTCAGTACATCCTTCTCAACAGATTGTTGATGATTTCATTGATGAAGAAAATTCAGAGATTTATGCTGAAAATATTGTGGCAAATGAAATTCCAATAGAGGAATTAGTAGCACAAGTAGTTGAAGAACCAACTCTACCTGTTGATATTGTCACATTTAGGGATCACCCTAGATCTCAAGTGATTGGAGACATATCAACTGGTGTTCAAACAAGGCATCAATTGAATTAAGATCAGATGCATGCTTGTTTTATTTCTCAGATTGAACCTCAATCCATCAAATATGCAGAACAAGATCCCCACTGGATCATTGCAATGCAAGAGGAACTCAATCAATTTGAGAGATGTAGAGTTTGGGATTTAGTTCCAATACCCAAAGACTACCCAATCATTAGAACCAAATGGTTTTTTAGGAATAAGTTTGATGCTTAAGGAACTATTGTAAGGAATAAAGTAAGATTGGTAGCTCAAGGATATTCACAGGAGGAAGGCATAGACTATGACCAGACATTTGCTCCTATTACAAGATTGGAGGTTATCAGGATCTTTCTTCCATATACGACATTCAAGATATTCATAGTATATCAGATGGATGTGAATAGTGCCTTTCTAAATGGAGAGCTCAAAGAAGAAATTTATGATGAACAACCACCAGGTTTTATCTCTCTAACTCACTCTTCCTATATTTTTAGACTTAACAATACTCTTTATGGTTTTAAACATGCTCCAAGAGCTTGGTATGAGACTCTTGCTATTGTTCTTTTAGAAAATAAATTTCATAGAGGCATTGTAGATAAAACATTATTTGTTTGACATCATAAAAAGAAAATTTTGCTAGTTCAAATATATGTAGATGATATATTATTTGGCTCTACTGATTCCATACTTTGCAAAAAGAATTCTGACCTAATGATTCTAAGTTTGAAATGAGTAGCATGGGTGAACTTTCCTACTTCCTTGTTCTACAAGCGAAGCAAACTCCTGATGGTATTTTTATATCCCAATCTAAATATGTTAAAGTGCTAATTAAAATATTTGGGATGTCAGATGCCTCAGCTATAAAAACACCCATGTCCTCTAATATTGTTGTAGATAATGATGAATAGGCAAACCTGTTGATCAGAGATTATATAGGACCATCATTTGGTCTCTATTATACTTAACAGCTAGTAGACCAGGCATAATGTTTGCTACATGTATTTGTGCTAGGTTCCAAGTAATCCCAAAGAATCTCATCTAATTTTTGCTAAAAGGATTTTTAGATATATAAAGGGTTGCCCTAATCTAGGACTTTGGTATCCAATAGAGTCAGAATTTGAATTAACTGCATTCTTAGATACAGACTATGCTGGATGCAAAGTTGATAGGAAAAGCACATCAGTAACTTGTTAGTTTCTTGGTGATAGGCATGTGTCATGGTTTTGCAAGAAGTAAACTTTTGTGTCTACCTCAACAGCTGAAGCTGAATATGTGTCATCTAGTAGTTTTTGTTCACAGATCTTGTGGATTCAAAATCAATTACTAGATTATGGATACAACCTAAATAATTCAACTATTTAGTGATAATACCAGTGCAGTTTCTATTACATAAAATCTAGTTTTGCATAGTAGGACTAAGCATATAGAAATAAGACATCATTTTCTTAGAGTTTATGTAGATAAAAATAAAATTTATATTGTCTTCATTTTTACTGATTTACAATGGGCAGATATTTTCACCAAACCCTTAGATGAAAAGAAACATTTGTTCTTCCTAAATTAGGTAGGCAAGATAAATGGAGATTCTTTAATTTAATTTTTGTTTCTGAGATCGATGAATTGCACACCTTTCATCGAATAGAGCTCCACGAACTGTGTTGTTTTCGAGAATCGTTTGTCGAATGAAGATAGACGAACCTTCCTTTTGAAACTTTCGTCGAACGGAGATCGATGGATTATTTTCAATTATTTTTCGTTGAACAAAGTTCAAGGAAATATATTTTTTTCGCAAAACGTTCGTCAACGGGAGATCGACAAAATGCTTTTCTTTTCATGATTTTTCGTCGAACTAGAGTTCGATGCTTTATTTTTCGTCGGACAGAGTTCATCTTTTCGACTTCTAAAAACTTATATTTAGGTTTTCATCGAACTCTATCCTGCGCTTTCTCTATTTTCACTTGTACTTGATATCTTTGTCTTGCAGGAGGATGGCGATTTCACAACAACCCTCTCGACAATGAAATTGGATGTTGGTTTTAATATAGACATGGATTTCTTCTGACATTCTGACCAAATATTGCAGGACATTCTGAAATTATTCGAGGATCAGACTCTGAAGGACTTCATGACCACAAGGATCAAAATCCCGGTTGCTGAAATCAAAGAATGTGTTCACACTGCAAGGTTTCCTGATCACACAACAGTTACTAGATCAATATCTAGAAATCAGGTTACTTTATCACCAGAAATTCTTGCTGTAGTTTTTGTCTTTGTAAATGGAGAAGATGAAATAGAAATATCTAGTACTGAATTTGATGAAATGTTAGATAGAATGGGACATAATCAGGGAAACCCTAATCACCTACTGAAAAATAATTTTTATGCTAAAAATAGGTTTTTGGATGATGTGGTTGGTAAAGTTTTGTTGGGAAAACATTCTGCACATGATTATATCACCAGACACCAATTCATGTTGATGTGTGCTTTGGTTAATAAGAAATCTGTGAATTGGGGAACATTTTTATTTGACTCAATTAAGAAGAAAATTAATAAGAAGGATGTTTGTTATGGTAGGGTACTAGGAATTTTCCTACAGGCTAAGTGCCCTGAACTCCTAGTCTCACAGACCACCCATATTAATGCATCCAAAAGGATTACCTCTGTCTTAATTGGATGATGGGGGAGGGTTATCCCAAATCCTTCCAGGGCTACCTCTTCTAGGACATCTTCTGAAAACACAAGGGTTGTATCAGCCACTCTCCAAACCTCAGCAGAAGTCTCTGCTCCTCTCATTTCTTCTCCTCCTCCATCTCAACACAATTCCCCTAGACAGCTATCTCCATTATCTTGCCTACCATCTCCACATCATTCTGCTATTCAGTCATCAACACCACATGATGACTCGCACATTCCTCAATCACCTATTCAGTCACCTATACCACCCATTACATCTGAAGATATACCATCCAGTTCATTTCATCCACAATCACCAATTCATCTGTCACCCTCATCTCCATTACTTTTTAATATACCTAATTTCAATCTACTTCCTCCATCTCCACTGCATTCATCTCAAGTTTATATATCTCCATCTCCACCTCACTCTCCTATTTTGGTAGAAAATATTCCTGATTTCATTCCTTCTTCTTCCATCCCGCAAGCTTTCACCATATGTCAAATCGGTGCAAACAGATCTGATCCATCTTATTCTACCCCAAATCCACCATCTACATCTACTCAGACTACCAATAAGTCTATGTTTTTGGATTTCTCTTCTATTGCATCAAATCTTATTGAATTCATTACTACAACTCTGAAAAAGCTGATAGATGAAGTCATCGCTCCTCTTGCTGCTTCCATTTCTGCTCTATCTTCTCAGTTATCCTCTCCCTCTACTGTCCCTTCTTCTGGGGGACTAGATTCAGGTCACCCTGGATCTAGGCAGGGGGAGATGTTTCATGAAGAAGCTCCACAAGTTCTAAAAGCCGAAGCTCAGGTCGGTCCAGCAATAGTATAAGTTGTTATTCAAGATTCAGAAATGCTTACAGTTGCTTCAGATGAGTTAGCAGTTATTCCTGATGTTATTACTGTTTGGGATGTCTCTATTAATCCCACAATCAACTTAAGTTCTTTATTATCAGACTTTGATACTCTGCACAATAGGTTTTTCCCGTTTTTGAGAATTCTTCTAAATCTATAGTATGTTATACTGCCCCAGTTGATTCTTCAGTTTTAGAATAACTAAGAAATAGTTTTTCAGTTGTTTCTCCCTGTTATAATCTAGTCCTTGAGGCTATTGAAGCTATTGCGAATATATAAATTATAGAGCTAGTTTCTTCCCCTCCAAATTTTCTATGGGATGAAACTCCAATGCATAGTTTTGATGAAATTATTTTTGAAGACATGGAACAAGATTACAGTGTAAATATTCAAGCAGCAAATATAGATATTATAAATACTCAGCGAGAAGATCAAGTTCTTAATCATTCAAAATTATTTAAGTAGATAGATGATCTATATGATCAACCTGCAGAAGATTCTGATGATGATGAAAAATCAGATGAGTAAGATGATTCTAAGCCTAAGAAAAGGAAGATCAAGAAAAAGAAAGCTCCTGCAAAGGTTGCTCCTCAAACTTTCTCTACAGTTGACATTCCATACTATATTCTGCATGTGATTACTGTCACTACAGATCATCCATATTGGATGAGATATTCTAAAAATGAGCATAAAAAGATGAAGAAAATGTAGAGATATAATTCACCTCTAAGGTCTAGGAGAGGACCTCCTCCTCCTCCAGCAACAAAAGTAGCAGGTATTGTTCCTCATTATCAAAAGACTTCTTCTCATTATCCAAAAGCTTCTCCGAATAGCAAAGACAGACCTTCAAGGTCAGAATCTCAGAGCAGCAGCCAACAACATCTAGGTTAAAGAAGACAGCAGCAGCAGCCAAGCCCAGAGAGGCCTCCTTCCCTAGCTTATGATCCAGAGTTGCACCCAAACTTCAGAATGACAAGGTTCAATGAGCTTATTGCTCTATCTCAAATTAATAAAGCTAAAGCATAAGGAAAGGACACTTCTCAATTTTCAACTATGTATTCTTACATACAAAAGGAGCTTGACATGTATGCTAAGAAAAACTTATTCAATGTGGACAAATACATGAATTAACATCCAGAGGCAATAGTTCCTAGGACTACATCTTTGAAATTTATTGGCTCTCAAGATCTGAAGATGAGTCAATAGGATGCTGCAGATCTGAACAGGAAGCTGGTCTTCACTAAATCACCCTCTAAGGATTCTAAGAAAGACTCTTAGTCTTTGATTATTTTTTATTTTTTAAACTATTTTTATTGTTTGTGAACTATCAAAGCTCTTTACCTTATATCTGCTGAAAATTCTTTTTCTGCTAGATATTTTTTCTGCTTTATGTTGTTTTGTAGATAGTATCTTCACCCAAATAGGGGGAGATTGTTGGAACCCTATTACTGATTTGGGCTAGGATCACTATCACTTGGTTATGATGATTAGTTTGACCCAACATATATAGTCTAGGGTCATAAGTAATTCTTTTCAGGGTTGTTACTTTAGAAGAACTCGAGAGAAAAGTAGTTCAACGAATGCAAAAATCAGTTCGACAAAAGCTGAGCACAGTTCGACGATTGCCGAGATCAGCACGATGAACTTAGAGTTCTTCCTCTAGGTTTAGCTCGACGAAAGCTGAGCACCATTCAACGAACTGTGATCTCAGCTTTGCAGATTAAGCTCGATGATGGCCTAGCTCAGTTCGACGAATAATAGATTCAGTTCGATGAACTCCAAGCTCAGATCGATGAAAGTTTTGTTCAGTTCGACTAATTCTCTGTACTGTTCAGACGATTTTATTTTCAGAAGAAGAATATTTATAACATCTTAATCTCAGTCAATTATGCTCTGCTATATAATGTTAAATACTCTTAAAGAATATAGTCATTCCTGTCAGCATTAAATATGGATAGATCACAGAGTTAATATTTTATTTAATCAGCAAGGCAGTTAAGGAATGTTTTTATTCTAAATATTTGAACACAACTGTTAAAAATTCTCAGTAAATCTCCAGATCTATTCAAGGAATGTTTTCAAAATTCAAATGCTTGAAATCTTCTCAGAGAATATATATTAAGAATAATTAATGCTTAGTTAGAGATTCTGACAGATAGACATATTAACATAGACAGACACAGAGTTTTTGGAACTTGCTTTCTACTCTCCAAAGAGACAATCAAATTTTACATCAGTCTGAAATTGCGACTAGAGAGAAATATTGCTCTTGAAGACCTACACCCTGAAGAAAAGTCTCCCTCTCCTGATCACAATCTCTACACAAATCAGGGGGAGCCTTTTGCATCATCCACTTAGTCTTCTCAGAAACTGTTGAAAGAGATGACAACATTATCATTTTCTTTTAATTTAACTTTCAAAACTGTGTACAGGTTATAACTCCCTTCAAAAGTTGACCTCTTGGTTTCTAAGTCACCTGATCAAAAGACTTAAGTTAGTTTTTGAGTATCTGGTCAAAAGCTCAAAGGGTTGCTAGATCTCCCTTAGAAAAAAGATTTTCTACTGACAGGGCACCTGCTCAAAAACTTGTAGTGGATTCCTACCAGGGTAGTAGAAGAGTGGATGTACCAAGATTTATTGGGGAACAAATATAAATTTCTTTGTGTCATCTGTGATTGTTATTATTTTTATTTGTGTGTTGTGATTGTTTCTATATATATATATATATATATATATATATATATATATATATATATATATATATATATGGGTTACTCTAGTATGGGCGTAAGGGCGTACGAGCAAGGGTCAAGGATTCTTAATATCAAAAAGTGATCAACATGAAAGTTGTAGAACTCGGCGATACAAAAAACTTTAATGTTGATCACTTTTTGATTCGGAGCCGTCATGGACCTCGATTAGGGCCCCGAAATCTGGGGCGGCGGAACTGCTACAGTAAAGCGTCCGCCGACCCAGCTTTCGAGGCCCAAAGCGAGGTCCAAGATTGCTCCAAATCAAAAAGTCATCATCAGGAAAGTTGTAGATATCGGCGAGACAAAAAACGTTTATGGTGATCACCTTTCGATTTGAAGCCATCTTGACCCCCAAAAAGGCCTGCCCGTACGCCCTCACCTAAGCTTGCCCGCATTTGAGATATACACATTCCCCCCTCCCCCCCTCCGCTAGAGTAAAGTAAATATATCCCTCACTTTCAAATAAGTTGAATGTTACCATCCGGTTCAATAACCAAGGAATCAATGTGGAAAATAGACACGATAGAGCTAACACTCCCCAACCCAAGAGAGCATTTAGTGGGAGGAAGCAATGACGGAGAAAGCCACTCAGGTGGAACAGAGACGTATAGTAAAAAGTCCAGAAACTTGAAATTAAGTGAAACACACTGTGCTTTATAAAAATCAGAAATAAAAGCATGAAATCTGAAGTTCTTCATATCCATGGATGGCTTGGCGTTCCTACGTAATAAATTATTAAAGGAGTCAGAAGACATCCGCTCTGGGACTGACCAGGCTAAACCTAAATCACTAACTCTAGCATAAGACGGTCTCGGAAGGGAGCGGAAGTGCATGCGACATAAATTAAAATGAAATTCTAACGTCCTAGATACATGTAAGGCATATAAGTAATAAGACGCAAATTGATTGATTAATTTTTTTTAAAGTGCACATAAGTAACTTATGACCGTGAGGAATGAAACCATATGCTACATGACTTGACCCAAATGCGGAGGATAAGGGGGGTTAAGTTAGGTGGCACAGGAGCCTTATAATCAAAAATAAATTCAATGGGCTCCAAATCTGCAGTTTTAATTTAACTTTAATATACTCACGCTTGACATGAAGATATGCCAACGAGAACCGCTCATAATAAATAATAGAGTTGGACGCTCTCGGATGTGAAAGGATGTGTGAGTGATACAACTCAAGGGGCCAAACTATAATCACTAACGTATGGACATGAGGGTCATCAAAAGGCGGTGGGTAAATGCATGCAACCGGACGTGGAATATATTTATATCTAGGAGACACCACATCCAGAGGCACAATAGCCAAGGAATCAGAATCGGTACCACATCTTAAGGATTCATTTAATGTAGGCAAATAAATAGGAGGAAGGGTCAGTAAAATCAATCCCAAGATAAAATCCAAGTCAGTATAAATCGGACCCAACAGTGACATCATCAAGGAACTCTCATTCGGGTATACAACAAGAGAATCGTCCAAAAGTACCCTTCACTCAAATGGTAACTCATCCACAATAACACTAGGGACATTCTCACTCTCAGGCTCCTCAGATGACTCAGACATATTCTTAGTGGGTGAAATCGTAGGCTCTATCATGATGAGGATCGTAACCTGGAGAGGGCACTCAATTCGAGGGTGATCAGTCACAACACTAGCAGGACATGTAACAGTCAACGAGATACTCTCACAGATTATAATATCTTCATCACATACATCATCTTACAAATCACTAGGACATACAGGCTCCTCATCGTCACTAAATTCGTCAGTAAAATAGGCCTCACCCTCAGTGGCGGCCTCAGTCCAAGACACTGCCACAGACTCAACAGGAGAGTCAATGACTAGATCAGACAGCTTAAAGGGAGACTCGTAAGGGACTACAGGCATATCCAGAATTGGACGCACAATAGAACCAAGATCAGATACGCCAGTAGACTAACATTTTGTAATCGTCTGTCTGCCCTACAGGTAGGACTACTCTCACCCTGCGGGCTCATGGCAGTCCTAGCAGTCACTTTTACAGAACTTGGGGTAGGGTACCTCACCTTTTCCATTCCTCCATAGGTGGGTGCAGGTATACTATGTGGAGCTCTACCAACCTGGGGAAAGGTTCTATCCTGAGGGAATATGTCACACCTATAAGCAACTATGGGTTTAGTGCCATAATTATTCTTGCGAATGGGTGTGGTGTTATTAGTACGAAGGTAGTCAGGATCAAATTATTCTGAGAGTAAGCTTCGCATGTGCAGCCAAGCATATTGATAGCTACCAACATGAAGCTCTTCGTTTAACCAAAACACGCGGGCTTGACCTACTAACCACTCTTGGGCGATGTTAACCTTTTGGTGGTCCTCCTATACGTGGTAATCGGAATGAATTTCTATCCCCTTAAGCCAGACACTAAAAATTTAGGGACACCCTAAACCGTCACACGTAGGATAAGTGTGGCGTTGACTAGGGGGTGGTGGTGCCACTTGGTTAGCTTTTAGTTGTGCAAGCAAAACTTTAATTTCATCCATTACAGGGGAATGAATAGGTTTTCTAGCGTTCGTCATGGAATCAAAAGATTGTAATCGGGCAACGTTAACATCATAGGCTATTTTTTAGTGGTGACGGGATAGAAAAATCTACTTGAATCATGTGCACATGCAATGAAATAATGAATCTGATCCTATAAAATTGTAACAGATGGAATTGTTCACGCTAAACAACTAATGCAATAAATATATTTTTTTGTATTTTCTTTCTAGAAATAAATAGAAGATTATTAAATTTTTTTGATTTTTTTTGCAGAAAAAATAAATATTTTAGGCCGCTATTGACAGACCATTAATTGTTTTTTGTAATTTTGACAAAAAAGTGCAAGATAAATGTTTGTCGGCATACGAAGCAAAAGGGGGAGGGTTCAAATTAGGAAATTGACATGAACTTCCCTCTGATACCAAATTGATGCAGGCCAATGGATCCGACGGATTAATACTACGCGCTCCTGGATTCGACAATTTAATTAGGTTTGCAGCGTGCGGAATCTCCCAAAATACTAACGATTACCCAACCTATATAACAACGCACAATGCAAAAGGGTAGCCACCCCTTATAGATATTGAACAAGGGCTATATGCCAATGTTCGCTCAAGAGAATATGACCTACCCGATCCGGACAATTAGCAAGTCAAATTAAAATTACCCGCAAGCATTCACAAAATCAACACGAGAGGATCCAGACTAAAATAGCGATTTAAAATAAGTCCAAATTGATCCTAAATTAATTTAATACGAGGTTGGCCAAATAACATGAACTCAAAGAGAAATGAAAGCTAAGGAAAACCGATTTCCTCTGGCGTTCACGAGATCTACCAGATCCAAGTTATACGGAAATATTCGGAAGAATAAACGCTTGAAAATCAGATTTTAATTAAGGAACTAATTTTAATATAAATCCGGACTAATTACTAGCCTTCTAATCCACCCAAATCTCACAATAATATAGAAGAAACACACAAGAGATAACTTAGAAATTGTTACCCAAATCCAAAGAAAAACCGTCCACAAGATGAGTGGAGAAATCGCACACGACGGTGGTTGAATCTACCTCCACGTAAATCAACGGATCCACATTGGACGATGAAGATGCTAGACATTTTCCTTTTGCAATGACCCTTGAGAGGGAGAAACCTTGAAGGACTATTAATATATGGATAGAGGAGAGATGAAAGGTGGTGGTTGTGATATTCCAAGGTGGTGGAGGAATAGGGGCTGGTTGGCTTTTGTTGGATGGAGAGGGTGGTCGTTTGAGGGTGGTCGGCTTGGTGTGGGAATGGAGGAGAGGTCTCGGTTTATTGGAAGGAGGAGGGTGGCCGGGTGGTTGGATGGGAGGGAGAGGGTGCCTGCTAGGGTTGGCCGAAATTCTAAGAGGGAAAGAAGGGGGCTCGGTTTTGGGAAGAGATAAAGGATGATGGTGGAGCCCTTGAGGAGGGAGGAGGAGGATGGGGAGGAGGAGGGGAAATCAAGAATAGAGAGAGAGAGAGGAAGGTGTCCGGTGGCCAAGAGAGAGGAGGAGAAAGGGTTGGCCAAATTTTTCAAAGGAGAAAAAGGAGCGGGAAATTTCAACTTGAAATTTTAGTTTTTCTTTTCATTCGTTCTCTACTAAATCCTTCATAACATGGCCTATATATAGCCTACACCACTCAATCTCCTCCATTCAAAATTTAAAATGAACTTATGATGGTTATATAAACCCATCATAATAAAAATAATACAAAAATTAAATGCATGAAATAAAAACACTCTTGATGGTGATAGGCACCCATCATACATGAAATGAAATAAACACTTAAACTAAAAGGCTTAAAATAAAAATTGCTAAATATATAATTATAAATATTTAATTTATAATTATATATTTTTATTTGATGGTGTCGGCGGACGTCGAGCAAAACATGTAGCGGCAGTGGTGTTGGCGAAGAAACGTCGTGGTAGAATCCCATCCTCGAGCTTGCAGAAACGTTCGTCCCAAACAATGAACACTCTATATAGGGGATCAATAGCCGCATCAGCAACGTTGCAATCAGGTTTGACCCACCGCCAAGTCCTGCACTCTATGCGGCTGACTAGCAACAACCGATAACAATGCCTCGATCTGCGACTGCATCTCCAACATTTGCCTCGACAGAGCCTCATTGCTCTGCCGCAATCCTTCTATCACGGCCTCACTCTGGGTACCAGAAGATTCTCCCTATGCTTAGGCGGTCGACCTCATCACCGGACGCAAAGTCGGAATCTAAACGAACAACGAATATCTAGTCAAAACCTAGCTTAACCGCTAGAATCAAACAACGTAGTTCAAACAATAAATAATTAAACACTTCCTCATGCTGCTAACTTGCTCTGCGATTTTCATTTATGATGTCATGCCTAAACCTAGGATGATATACCATCATCCTTCTTACTCATGTGCTTAAACTATGAATGCCTGAATTCTTATTCCTTTTTTCTCAAAACCATGTGTGTGCGTATATCATCATGTAAATCTTTAGCTTGACACATGTGTTGATGTAATGTTATGTCATTCATATTGTGCTATGCAATCTAAAAAAAGCCTTAATGCATGTTATGAGTGGCATACACATGAAATATTATGCACCCCATACTACATAATTTCGCATGCAACAAAAATCAAAATCTAATGTGCATTCATGTGATGGTGTTAGGCATCCCATACTACATAACAATCACATGTTGCCTCCTACGAGGATCCATATACAAACACATATTTTGCATCCCAAACTACAATATATACCCCGTAAACTTCTTATCCTTCTTATGAGTGTAGTGTTCATGCTTCAACAAAGACGTACTGATGACACATCGGTGTGTGTATGGAATGAAACTTGGCAACTAACACAAACTTGAGATTGTTGTTCGACCAATTGTCAAACAACCTATCGCTCTGATACCAACTGTCACAACCCGCATTTTCACCGCATTTAGCTATATATCATATTAAGGAAAAATGCGCGTCATGATGCCACGTCAGCATGGGATAACTTCGGACGCTCAGGTAAAACTCCAACTTTAACACTTTCATAAAAGATCTATAATTTATTTAGAGAAAATCCAGTTAAAGTTAAGCGGATAGCTGTATCCCACGACTTAGTGGCCCATATAGTTCACGAGAAAAAGATTATTATACGCAGAAGAAAATACCTTATTTACAAGATTATACGTCCTACTTGAGTATAAACATCCCCATAGGACAACTCATGGTATGCAAGACTCTAGATTTAAAATAATAGTGAAAGTAGCTTTTAAAGGCGCTAAATATAGTGGTTTAGATTTCAAATATGACATGTATGAAGTAATAATAATAGTTTTTTATATTTTAAAATGCATAACATGCAACCTAGCATAATGCCTTCCTAGAGAGCAAGTAAAAACAACTATAAAGAGGAAAACTAGCAGCTAGCAAAGTATTTATCATTCTAAAAGAATCTAACAGTGGGTGTCAACAACCTGACACGAACCCACTAAGATATGCAAGTCTGAACTAAAACTAAAAACAACAACTACCTCACGACGGTGAGGAAAAACTACTACAACAATTGTAGTCCAAAAGCTACCGCCCAACATAGACGCTCCACTGGCTACACCCCTGAACCTGAGGCATTCAAAAGAAGAACACCTCAGCAAGAAATTCAAGCAATGAAAATAAACATGTAACAAGTAGAAAAGACAGGTTTACCAAACCCAACTATAAAAATATACGTTGGAACCAAAGATGATTATCCAAATAAAGACATGTAAAGTTAAAGTGTGCAATAAAGGAGTCAAAAGAACACTTCACCAAGTGCGTAACGAAGCCATGAATCGACAAAATCTGCAAGGATAAGCATGAAATAACATAAACTGATCGAAGAAGCAAATTGAGAACAAAATAACTCGAGAACGTGAGTCATTAACATTTGGTAAAACAACTAGGCCGGAGTCGGCGAACAAAACATCCAAACCCGAACTACCAGACCCAAACGACTAACAAAGGCACTACAGTGGTGACCACCTTGCCCAACGCAACCCAACAAGGCACAAAGCAGAGACCAAACCAAAACACTTAGTGTAATGATTCAAAAAACAACATCCAGTTGGTGGCCCTTTATACACTACCAACCTTATAGCCGAAGAAACAACATACCCAAACACCCCAAACCAAAACCAAAGCCTAAACACAGAGAAATGCTCAAAAAGCCCTAAAACTAACTCCAAGGACCATGCACGACGAGTCCTACACGAATCGGTAAAATATTATAAGTCCTGGCCAAATTCGACAAGTATACCCGACGAATTACATGGATACTCGACGAATTACCTAACAATACTTGGTGAATTACATAACGATACTTGTCGAATTACATAACGATACTCGGAGAAAGTATAATACTCAATGAATCGACCATCGATACTAGACGATTTCCATAGACACACACCAAATTTCCTTGGCTTCACCGGCCACTCGATACTTATAATCCTAGACTATACTCGGCGATTCTTCGAATATACTCGATGAATCGGGCTCCTCTCAACACCACACTGCCAATACTCGATGAAATAACCAAGATACTCGACGAAAATGACTCAGCAAACTCTCACTTACTCGACGAATCTGAAATAAGCTACTAAACCCATACTTGACGAATCTCACTAAGTCTAATTCCTTAAATTCGACGAATTCTTCTCCGATACTTAACGAATTATCCTTGGACTAAATCCCTACGTACCCGGTGACTTCTACCGTTGATACTCGATGAATTATACCTACCTAAACTCAACGAGCTTGGCTACGAAAGTCAGCAAATTTTTGACTTTAACCTGCCGAACTCTACCTTCCGATATACGACGAATTTTCCTTAATCACCTAAACCTATCCTCCATGTATTTGTCCAAAAACATGCCCTACTCTTAGGAGATTCTTTCACAGCTATCTTCCACTAATCCTACTCTCTAAGGGAGGAGAAAGGAAAGGAAGCAAATATGCAAGAAATGGACATGTAAGGGGGAAAATCCACTTTCCTGGAACTCCGAAAAAAAATGCCTCCCACTCGCACAGCGATAAGGATCGGCCGCCAAATGACTTTAACATCATTTCCTGAAACTTTTTGGGCAAAGAAGTGTGTCAAAATGACTAACCCTAATGCCGAAAAATCGAGGAATCAGGAAGATTTTACCACAATCGGGTATATATGTGCGCAAGATTTCCAAATCTCTAATCTATCGAGGAATCTGACCACCAAATCGCCAGAAATCACCAGTGAAAGAAATGCGGTAGTAGCTCCTCTTCTGCTAGCAAAAATGGCTGTCGCTCGGGTTCGGGAAGAAGATGAATAGGAATAGGGTTTGATGCAACGAATTTCCTATTTATACTTGTAAATATAATATTTATTATTAATTAATTAAATAATGTCAAAATGACCGAAAATCCCAACCATCTCGGAATCTTACGAAAATCACACCGTAACTAAATACCGTGCTACGAATCTAATGGCAAAGTCAAAATACATATTCGACGAACCAAACTTAGGTAAAACACCACCCGAAGATAAGACGTCACCACATCCCTATATTAAGCACCACTGAGTCACCAAAACAGACCCGGCTCGCGAGGGAAGGTGTACGACCACGCCAAAACATTCCATATAGGAAAACCCACGAAGCATGCCCATGCCACAACAAATGACACACGTTAACTATGTGTAAATGTAACACACTGACATCAAAATACTACATTACGGGAATTAAAATAAACACCGAAAAATTAGGGTCGTTACAAAGGAGAGGATTTCCTCTCCTCCATGAAGGCCTGCTGAGTCAGACAGTACTGGGCCAAGTTCATCTGACAGCAACTTGTCAGATGAAGACTTTGCTGCCTTCTCCAGGCAGCTTCATAAATTGATGATGAGGCTCTAGGGGAGGATCAGACCTTCCTCCTCCTCTCATCACAAGGAGGACTACTACAAGGCATAAAAGAAGCACTCCAAGGGATACATGCATGACACTAAGCCTAGTAAACATGTTTCCTCTAAAGTTGTTTGCTAATATTGCAGCAAACCTGGGCATGTTATTGCTGACTACCCAGTGAAGAGAAAGAGGCTGACCAGTGCTTGGGAAAGAAGGATAAGTCCTTCATTGCAAAGAAGTTGAAGAGCAGGACTGACTCATCTTCATAAGAGTCTGAAGAAGAAGAAGCCTATATTGGGCTGGTTATTATTGCTGCTGAAGAAGAAGCTGAAGACTATCCTGCTGCCAAGATAGGGATCAGGGAACCTCCATCACATTCAGACAGTGATTCATATGTGGATGATGAAGATGAAGAAAATGACATCAACTGTTATGGGCTGATGACAATGTCTGATGATGAATGCAGCTAGCAACAGCTTGGTCCAGTCAAGGTACATTCCTTATCCAGCTCATCTTCTGACTCAGATTATGAGACTAGTCTAGACTCTGAAGCTTCTTCATCCAGTGGGGATGAGGGCTCAGTTTCTGAGGAATATGTCAATCAATTGAATGAAAAGTATGGTGCCCTTCTACTTGCATTCAAGAGAAGTAAGAAGCTAGCCAAAAAATCAAGCTATGGAGATCACCTCTTTGGAACTAGCTGCTTCGAAGCAGGCTAAGACAACAACCTTGCTGGAACAGAAAATGTGGGAAGTTAGCCAACTGAAGACCATTACTCGTATTCTTATTGTCACCATCAAATTCATGAATAGTCTCATAAGGTACCTTGAAGAAAAGCTCCAAAGGGAGAAAAGGACTGTGGCTAGTTATTCTAAGTCAAGTACTGTGTTACCCTTGATAGACTCCTCCTCTCAAAAGGACAAGAAGGGGTTGGGATTCAGTTGGACCACAAGAGTTGCCCCTTCCAAAGGGAAGTGCAAAGCTCTCGTTCAATCTCTAGCTCCCATGCCTCCCATTCCTTTTAGGAAAGTTCAGTTACCTTTAAATAGGTATGAGCAAGTGAACATCTATGGTCACTGGATGAATTATAGATCCACTAGTGTGAACAAAGATGTTCACAGCTTTGGTGGAAGGTATAGCAGTGGGGCAAGTGCCTTTACGGCTGCCCATGAAGAAATTCAAATGGCCCGTCATGGACAATTTTTCTTTGGTGCCCTAGCCCCAACTCTCAAGAATAGGCAGTGGCCTTCACTCAAGCCCCTCCAACAAAGATCTATACTAAGGGAAAGTCTATCAGTAGGCCAGATCAGGCAATCTCTGACGCTATAGATAACATGTCATCTGCAAAGAAGACTGCTGTACATGGCATTCAGAGCAAGCCAAGGAAGACTGTTGGAAGACTTACCTTCATCAGATCCTTGTTGAGAGGAACATGAAGAAGGTTGCTGCTCCTCTTCCTTTTATTCAGTCAGCAGTTAACCAAACTGCAGGGTCTGCTCAGAAAAGAAGATATAACATTCATGAATGTTGGTGCTGTGGCAAAGTGAGCCACTATGCTACAGATTGCTGGCACAATCCAAATTTGCCGAGAGCTAATGTTAGTCCACCTGTCAGAAAAGTTGTTGTTAGACAAGTCCATTTTCAGACTAACTTGCACCTATGACCCAATAGATATTGGGGTCCTATGGCAAAATAAATTATGTAATGCATGTTAGTCCACGGGACCGTACCCCTATATGGTACTTAGACAGTGGTTGTTCCAGACACATGACAGAGACAAGGAGCAACTTAAAGGAGTACACTCCAGTGAAAGATGGACCCAAGGTTATCTTTAGTTTTTCAGAAAGAGGAGAACAAGAGGCTATGGTAAGATTACTAATAGCATAGTAACCATCTCAAAAGTAGCTTATGGTGAAGGGTTGCAACACAACCTTATAAGCATAAGCCAATTCTCTGATCTTGGCTATGTTATTATCTTCCACAAGGATGAGTGCTAGATTAAGAGGTCAAATGACCAAGAGGTCATCTTGATAGGCATTAGGAGTGAAAATGCTTATTGCTTAAACTTTCTGTGTCTAGATACATACTCTCCTATTTTTCTAGTGGCAAATGGGAAAGTTTCATATTGTGTGCAATGGCACGAGAGACTAGCTCATTTGAATTATAAGACTATTGACAAGATCTTTAGTGAAGAGCTAGTTAAGAATGGTCCTAAGGTGAAATGCACCAAGGAAAGCATTTACTCAGCATGCCAAAAGGGCAAGCAGACCAAAACTTCCATAAAGGGAATTGGGAACAAAGACTCTGTGAGGTGTTTATACCTCTTGCATATGGACTTGTTTGGTCCTATGCTAGTTCATAGTCTAGGTAGGAAAGTCTACACCCTTGTGGTGTTTGATGACTATTTTTGGTTTACTTGGGTGTTCTTTCTCAAGAAAAAGAATGAAACACTTGATATTTTCATAAAATTTGTCAAGCAAATTCAGAATGAGTTTAATAGTATTATGGTCAAAATCAGAAGTGACCATGAGACTGAATTCCAGTCAGATAGCATGACAAAATTCTATGAAGAGGTAGGGATCCATCAAGAATTTTCTTCTCCAAGAAGACTCCAGCAAAATGGGATTGTTGAGAGCAAATATAGAACTCTCATAATGGCTGGAAGGACCTTGTTGTGTGACACATTTCTCCTAGAATATTTCTAGGCTGAGGCAGTGAATACTGCATGTCATGTCCTTAAGAGCCTCTATCACCGAGAGCCACAAGAAGACTCCCTATGAGATATTGAAGGGCAGAAAACCAAGCATGGGCTATCTCAGGATCTTTGGTAGCAAGTGATATGTGCTTCATAATGGGAAGTCCTAAGTGACTAAGTTTGTCGCCAAGTCCTTTGATTGGATTTTTTTGGGTACAACAATCATAGTAAAGCATATATGATCTACAACTTGAAAAGCCAAGTTATAGAAGAGTCTGTAAATATAGTATTTGATGAGTCTACTAAGATTAACAGTGAGCTGCCAAGCTCCTCTTCTAGTACTGCAGGTACAGAGCTGATGATGGACAAGCTAACCATCAAGGAAGCTGCTCCAATAATCTAAGATGGAGTGGGTATTCTATAAGGAGTGCAAGGCACACTTGAAGTGCATGATGATCAGCAAGAAGCTGCTGTTGAAGCTGATGCTAAAAGAAGATTGCCTCTAGATATCAGGCATCTAAGTGATCATCCAAGACACCAGATTATTGGTGATGCAAAATAAGGAGTGGTGACAAGAAGCAATAGCCTTAGTACAACAATATATGCAAGTTACCTATCACAGGTTGAGCCCAAGAAATTTGAATAGGCCAACATAGATCAGTTCTGGATTGTAGCAATGCAAGAGGAACTGAACAAATTTGAAAGGTGCAAGGTTTGGAAGCTGGTTCCCAAACCACATGGACAAAATTTGTTTGGTGTCAAGTGAATTTACAGGAATAAACTTGATGAAAATGACATTATATTCGAGACAAGGCTAGGCTAGTAGCTAAGGGGTAAAAAAAGAACAGGGTATTGACTTTGATCAAACCTTTGCCGTTGTAGTAAGATTGGAAGCCATCAAACTCTTTCTTGTATATGCTGCATTCAAAAGATTAAAGTCTACCAGATGGATGTGAAGTCAGCCTTCCTGAATGGTGACTTAAAGGAAGAAGTCTATGTTGAGCAACCTCCAGGTTTTGTTCATTCTAACTCACCTGAATATGTTCATAGACTTAGGAAAGCTCTATATAGGTTAATGCAAGCCCCTAGAGCATGGTATGAGACATTGTCTAGCTTCCTCATTGAAAATGAATTTTCAAGGGGGAAGATAGACAAGACCCTATTCCTAAGGAAATCTATGGGAAAGATCATCTTAGTCCAGATTTATGTACATGATATAATCTTTGGATCTACTGATAAAAACCTTTGCAGAAAGTTTGTCAAATTTATGCAAGGGAAGTTTGAGATGAGCAGTATGGGTGAACATAAGTTAATCTTGGGCCTCCAAGTAAGACATACTGAAGTTGGATTATACATATCCCAATCTAAGTTCACTAGGAAGTTGATCAAAAAGTTTGGTATGGAGAATGCCTCCACTATGAAAACTCCCATGGGGTTAATTATGCATATAGGCAAAGATGAGGCAGGGAAGCCTGTTGATGAAACTTTGTAGAAATGGATAATTTGCTCCCTTCTATATCTTAATACAGGTAGGCCATACATCATGTATGCAATTTGTGTTTGTGCTAGGTATCAGGCAAGCCCTAAAGAATCTCACTACTCTGTTGTTAAGAGGATTTTGAGGTATCTTAATGACACACCAAATCTTGTCCTATGATACCCTAGAAATAGGGATTTTGAACTAACATGTTATGTAGATGCAGATTTTACAGGCTGCAAAGAGGACAAGAAGAGCAATTTTGACACTGGTCAGTTATTGGGAGGATGATTAGTGTCTTGGAGCAGCAACAAGCAGACCATTGTTGTAATCTCAATAGCTGAGTTAAAATACATCACAGCAGGTAGCTTCTACGCACATTTACTCTAGATCTAGCATCAACTCAAAGACTATAACCTTTAGATAAGTACAGCTCCTTTATATTATGATTCTACTAGTGTAATCTCAATTGCATATAATACTGTCTCTCATAGCAGGATTAAGTACATTGATATTAGGTATCATTTCATTATGGAGCATGTGGAATGTGAAGATATCAGTCTTAAGTTTGTCCCTATAAGACTATGGATGAAGCAAAGTTCAAAACCTTCAAGTTTGAGTTAGGTATGTTGAACTTTGTATATCTTCAGTTGCTCCTTGTGTTGTTATTGTTGCAGGTTGTACTACTTCTTGCAGGTGGAAAAAGACCTTCAGTGGTATGAAGATTTTTTAAGTGGTATACCATCATTGGTATCAAGTTTTCCAAGTGGTTTAAGTGTTATCTGGGCTGGTATAGACTAAAGTGTCTGCCAACAAGGATGATAGGAGATGATCCTATTGAGGGGGAGCAAGTCAAGTTGCTCCTATTGAGGGGAGCACATCTAGCAGCTGCTATAGTGGATTAAAGATCATCACAGCTGCTGCTGTGAAGTCACTACTACTATTGAAAGGACAATGCTGCTGCAAGAGAAGAGGAATAGTCAGCACCTCCCTGACTATAACTGCTTCTGTAGAATCATAAAAAGGGGGAGGAGTGGCATTGGCTCATGTGGATTAATGATAGTAGCTAGCTCAAGTGGATCAATGGACCACTTAAGTGTCAAGTGGTTGCAGTGATGCGTTGTATCAGTGGTATCAACATAAAAGGTATGTTCTCCAGTCAACTAGTTTGATCACTAGTGTAGTATAAGTAGGATTCGATCAAGAGATAAATTTGCACATGATCCTAGCAGCTCCCTCAATAGATATATGCCAATAGAAAAAGCCAGAAATGGGGAGATGTATGACAATACTTGGAAAGGGGGAAATGTTGAAGCAATACTTGACATGGCTAGGTCATGTTGAGTCAGTGTATATTATGAGAAGAGTGAACTTCCTAGTGAACATACTTGAGTATAAGGAGAGTGCATATTACTTGACCAATTGTTCAAGTGGTATGAGAATGCATTGACTTGGCATGTTGAGTCAATGAAGTTAAATGGAGTACATTGAATTGACATGCTGGTAATTCCAGTAGCATAAGCAAGCAGATATAGCAAAATTAGCTTACACCAGCATTAAATTAAAATGATTTTTATGTTAATGCATCTTAATATTGCTGTGTGTTCTTCCTTCTTAAAATAAGGGGAGATTTTTGAGAATACTGCCCTCATTATTCCCTAGATTTGAAGAGACATCACAATCAGTATTAAGAGCATAGTTGTATTTGATGTTGTTCATGCTCATTATATGCTAGGTCTTCCATGGAACATGTTTAGATAGGTTGCCTAAGTGTTTGTGACTGGTGGACACAATGTAGAGAAATGGAGAGACAGAAATCTGTCTAAGTCCACAGATGTTGAGTGAAGCTAGTTCACTCAATGCCAAAAGTCAAAGAAGGATGCTGTATAGGCTGAAAATCGCCTAAGTCCACAGGCATTGAGTGAAGCCAGTTTACTCAATGCGAGATAACGAAAAATGCTGAGTAAGGAGTGGACAGTCAAATCCCAACAGTCTTTAAAGAAATTCTACGTCTAAGTCCACAAGTGTTGAGTGAAGGCAGTTCACTCTATGACATATAATAAGAGGTGTCGGGTAAATCTGAGTCTGTCAAAGCCTCATCATTGGCAAGCTGAAAAATCGACTAAGTCCAGAATAGTTGACTGAGGACAGCTCACTCAATGCATAATGGAAGAAACGTTGGGTCAAGACCAAGAAGTTGAAGATTCTATCCAGAAATCTGGCTAAGTCCAGAATCGTCGAGTGAATACAGCTCACTTAATGCCAGAGAAGAAAAAAATCATGTGATGATAAAGCTCAAGAAGAGATAGAAAAAAAAATCTATCTAAGTCCAGAAGCATTGAGTGAGGACAGCTCACACAATGCACTCAATGCCTCAGCAAGCTGGCAGACTAGAGAAACGGCTAAGGATAAAAGCATTGAGAGATGAAGGCTCACTTAACGCCTTCAATGCCTAAAAGATAAAGAAAGGAGCAGCTAAGTCCATGGGTGTTGAGTGATGAAGATTCACTCAACGCACTCAAAACCTAGCAGTGTAGAAGAATTTGTCCAAGTCCAGAGGAGTTGACTGAAGCCCGTTCGCTCAATGCCTGATGGTGCACAGAATTTGTCTAAGTCCAGATTCAATTAGTGAAGGCCATTCAGTCAACGCACTGAATGCCTGGATTGAATCTAAAGATTTTGCTAAGTCCACAAATGCTGATGTCAGCCAATGTCAACAAAAATCAACAGAGTTCAAATTAGTTGCGAGAAAGCTACAAAACACGACAAATAGTGCTGAAGGTCTACTGTACATCTTATTCCGTTAAAGCAAGGTGCAGCTGACAACCACAGGTGGTCTCCACTACTTCTTGGAGCCGTTAATCGGCGAAAGATAGAAGGGACGAGATGAACTGAAGGAACTTTAACTTTTAGGGTTTTCTCATTTCAAAAAGTTGTTGCTGAACTTCTTCTTCCTCACCATTGTTGTCGAGCTTGAAGCTTGAAGTTAAATCAACTGATCTAAAAGTTCTTTCAAGTTACTATAGCTAATTTCTTCTGCTATAGCAAGTTCAGATAAGGATCTGATAAAGAAGAAGGAGCAGATCTTTCAAGTTTTTGCAGGTCCAGGTTTGCTGATTGAAGAACACAAGAACTTTCAAATCTTTAGTATTCTTCAACAAGTTCAGGAACAAGTTTCTGAGTTTCTTCAGCACAGTCAGTTTCTTACTGAAGATATTTTTTCATGTTGCTGTGAAGAAAGTTATGGCTGTTAACTCAGCTCAGGAGGCAGGCACAGAGAAATTTCTTTGGTTTCAAATCAACCACATCAACCAATTACTCTTCCTGTAGCATTATTTTGGAACTGAGTTGTAAGCCTGATTTATAAAGGTTGAGGTAGGATCCCTGTATGGATCTTAGTGTAGGTCTGTTGAGACTGAGTTTGTAAGTTCCTTGTGTGGATCTGCGTGTAGGGACTTTGTGCCTGAGGTAGGGCCTTTGGCCTAAGATAGGATCTTAATAGATCCGAATTGTACGAGAGTTTTTTTCTCTAAGTTGTAGGGCTGACCTCCAAAGCCTGAGCGGTAGGACTTGTGTTAAAGTCTGAGTTATGTGATCTTTTTATCATAGAGTTGTAGGCGCAAGCTTGCTCTGACGTAGGGCTTTGTTCCTGAGCTAATGGTCTTAGAGGAGACTAAGAGATTTTGAGGGTTCTTTGTTGTATGCTCTTAGGAGCAGAGTTTTGGAGAAGTGTCTTGTCTAATACAATGTTAGAAAGGTGGGAGGGAAAGTAGACGTTCACATAATCCAGGGAACCACTATAAGCCTTGTCTGCTCTTTGTGTTATTATCTTGGAAGAAATTTATAACTCACCCACAACACACTAAGTAGATGGAAAAATATAAAGGACCAAAAACCTATTCACCTCCCCTCTAGGTAATTAGCTACCTTGGAATTAAAGACTTTCATATTGGCTGCACTAAACAAGAGGGCAAAAAACATAATTGTTAGTGTTATAGATGATTCAACCTTTCACAATCTGGTTCACTACTAGACCTCCAAGGAGATGTGGGACACTCTAGTGATCAACATGGAGGGAACTGAAGAAGTCAAAGATGACAGGAAGTTCAAGCTCAACAAGGAGTATGAGTCCTTCAGTCAGTCCAAGGGAGAGAGCATAATAGCATGCTATGAAAGGTTCTTCAGGATAGTGAATGAATTGAAGACCAATGGGAGGGTCATCAACCATTATGAGCTGAATGACCAGTTTCTCAGGTCTCTAACAAGACACTGGGACACAAATATATGTGCCATCAGAGAGATGGCCAAGGTAGCTGATACTCCTCCCTATACTCTATTTGGAAAGTTGATCTTTTATGAGATGCAAGTTGACTGCCAAGAAAGAGGAGGAGACCATCATTAAATCCCAAGCCAAGGAAAAGTATTTGACCTTCATAGCAGACTGCACCAAGAGGAGCAAGGAGAGGATTCCCTCTCCTCCAAGGAGTACTGCTGACTCAGATAGTGCAGGGCCATGTTCATATGACAGTAGCATATCAGATGAAGACTTTGCTACCTACTCAAAGAAGCTTCAGAAATTGATGAGGAGGAAGCAGTGGAGGAGCAGACCATCCTCCTCCTCTCATCACAAGGAGGACTACTACAAGGCAGATAAGAATCACTCCAAGGGAGGCAGGTATGACTCTAATCCTAGTAAACATGTTTCCACTAAAGTTGTTTGCTACTGTTACAGCAAACCAGGGCATGTAATACATGACTGTCCAGTCAAGAAAAATGAGGATGGTGAGAAGAAGCAGCAGAAGGTAAAGAAGGACATGTCCTTAATTGCAAAGAAGGAGAAGAGCTGGACTGACACATCTTCATTTGAGTTTGAAGAAGAAGAACTTATTAGGCTGCTAGCTGCACTTGTAGATAAAGTTGAAGATTGTCCGAATGTCAGGAAAGATAATAGGGCCCCTCTATCATATTTACGAAGTGACTTAGAGGAGGATGGTGAGGATAAAGATGCCTACATCTGCTATTGGTTGATAGCAATGTCTGATGGGTTAGCATAGTCTAAAAAAGGTACTTCCTCTTTATAGCTCATCTCCTGAATCAGATTATGAGACTAGTCCAAATTCTGAGGAATCATCATCTAGTGGTTTTGTTGGGTTAGAATATGAGGTAGATGTCAATCAACTGATTGACAAGTATGGTGAACTTCTGGATGCATTCTAGAGGAGCATGAAGTTGGCCAAAAAGTAAGTCATGGAGATTACCTCTCTTTAGCTAGTTGCTGCCCAGCAGGCTGAGACAGCATCCTTTCTGGTTCAGAAGGATAAGGAAGTCAGCGAACTTTGTAAGATTACT
The DNA here is from genome assembly GCA_039583875.1 of Platanthera guangdongensis. Classification (NCBI taxonomy): domain Eukaryota; kingdom Viridiplantae; phylum Streptophyta; class Magnoliopsida; order Asparagales; family Orchidaceae; genus Platanthera; species Platanthera guangdongensis. The sequence continues at coordinate 67,549,854 of CM077149.1, read as the reverse complement.
CTTATCCAGATTGGCACCATCAAGTACAAGGATAGTCTCATTAGATATCTTAAAGAGAATCTCCATAGGGAGAAGAGAATTGTGGCTAGTTATTCTAAGCCCAATATAGTGTTTCCCTCTATAGACTCCTTATCCTCTCATAAGGGTAAGAAGGGGTTGGGGGTTTAAGGGAAATAATAGAGTTTCCCCTTCCAAAGGGAAATGGAAAGCAGCAGTCCAACCTCTGGCTTCTAATCCCCACATCCCTTTTATGAAGGTGATGTTGACTTCAAACAGGTATGACCAAGAAAGAATCTATGGTCACTGGATAAATGGTAGACCAACTAGTGTGAACAAATATGTTCACAGCTATGGTGGAAGGTATAGTAGGAGAACGAATGCCTTTAAGGCTCCCATGAGGAAATTCAACTGGCTCATCCTAGACCATTTACTTTTGGTACCCTATCCCCCACTCTCATGAATAAGGCAGTTGCCTTCACACAAGCCCATCCAGCAAAGGTTCAGACTAAGGGCAAGTCTATTAGCAGGCCAAATATAGCTATCTCTGATGCTATAAACATTATGTCATCAACAAAGAAGTCTGCTGCAAATGGCAGTTAGAGCCAGCCAAGGAAGACTGTTTGAAGACTTATCTTCAATCAGATCCTTGCTGAAAGGAACTTTAAGAAGGATGTTGTTCCTCTTCCTTCTGTTCAATCAGTAGTTAACCATACTGCAGTACCTACTCAAAAAAGAAGATACAACATTCATGAGTGTTGATGCTGTGTGAAAGTGGGGCATTTTGCCTTAGATTCCTGGCACAATCCTACTGTGCCCAGAGCTAATGTAGGTCCTCCTGTCAGAAAATCTGCAGGAAGACAATTCCATTTTCAGGCTAATCAGAACCTAGGACCCAATAATTATTGGGGTCCTAAGGTAAGGTAAACTATATATTGCACGTTAGTCCAAGTGCCCATACCCCTATATGGTACTTGGAAAGTGGTTGTTCCAGGCACATGACTGGAACAACGAGCAATTTAAAGGAGTACACTCCAGTGAAGGATGGACCAAAAGTTATCTTTGGTGGTTCAGATAGAGGAGTGACAAGAGTCTATTCTAAGATTACCAATGACATAGTCACAATCTCAAAAGTGGCATATGTTGAGGGGTTGCAACACAACCTCATAAGCAAAAGCCAACTGCGTGATCTTGGCTATATCATTTCCTTCCACAAGGATGAGTGCCAAATTAAGAGGTCAAGTGACCAATAGGTCATCTTAACGGCACTAGGAGTCAAAATGTTTATTACTTAAATCTCCTATATCTTAATAATGACTCTCCTATTTGTGTAGTTGCAAATGAGAAAGTCTTGTATTATGTACAATGGCACAAGAGATTGGCTCATTTGAATCTTATGACTATTGGCAAGCACTGTATTGAAGAGCTAGTTAGGAATGGTCCAAAGATGAAATGCAGCAAGGAAGGCATGTGCTCAGCATGACAAAAGGGCAAGCATACCAAGGCTTCCTTCAAGGGCATTGGGACCAAAGACTCTATGAGTTATCTATACCTCTTGCATATGGACATGTTTGGTCCTATACCAGTTCATAGTGTAGGTAGGAAAGTCTACACCTTTCTGGTGGTTGATGACTATTTTAGGTTTACCTGTGTGTTCTTTCTTAAGAAAAAGAATAAAACCCTTGATATCTTCATGAAGTTTGTCAAGCAAATTCAAAATGAGTTTGATAGTACAGTGGTCAAAACTAGAAGTGACCATGATACTAAATTTCAGTCTGATAACATGACAGTTCTATAAAGACCATGAGATTCATCAAGAATTTTCTTCTCCAAGAACACCCTAGCAAAATGGAATTTTTGAGAGGAAAAATAAAACTCTCATAGAGGCTGGAAGGAACTTATTAAGTGACACATCTCTCCCAGATTTTTTTTTGGGCTGAGGTAGTGAGTATTGTATGTCATGTCCTTAACATAGACTTTATAACCAAGAGCCACAAGAAGCCTCCTTATGAGATCTTAAAGGGCAGAAATCCAAACCTAAGCTATCTCAGGATCTTTGGTAGCAAGTGTTGTGTGCATCATTTTGGTAAGTACTATGTGACTAAGTTTGCTGCCAAGTCCTATGATGGGATTTTTGTTGGGTACAACAATCACAGTAAAGCCTATAGGATCTATAACTTGAAAAGCCAAGTTATAGAAGAGTTTGTACATGTAGTCTTTGATTAGTCTACCATGATTAACTTGCTAAGCCAGTCTCTTTAATGTACTCTAGTGAGCTTCCAACTCCTCTTCTAATACTGTAGGTACAGAGCATATTATGGAGAAGCTAACCATCAAGGAAGCTGCTCTAGTAATCCAAGATGGAGTGGATATTTCAGAAGGAGTGCAAGGCACACTTGAAGTGGATGAAGATCTGTAAGAAGCTGATACTAGAAGAAGACTGCCTTTAGATGTCAGGAATCTAAGAGATCATCCAAGACATCAAACTATTGGTGAGGTAAACCAAGGAGTGGTTATACGAAGCAAGAGCCTTAATATAACTTTGTACTCTGGTTTCCTATCACAGGTTGAGCCCAAGATATTTGAGGAGGCCAACAAAGATCAGTTCTGGATTGTAGCTATGCAAGAGGAATTGAAGCAGTTTAAGATATGCAAGGTCTAGAAGCTAGTTCGCATACCACAATGACATAAAGTCACTGAAGTCAAGTGGATTTATAGGAGTAAATGTTATGAAAATGGAATTATAATCAAGAATAAGGCTTGGCTAGTCGTTAAGGGGTACTAACAAGAAGAAGGTATTCACTTTGATCAAACCTTTACCCCTGTAGCAATATTGGAAGCCAACAGAATCTTCCTTGCATATGCTGCATTCAAAAGATTTAAAGTCTACCAGATGGATGTGAAGTCAGCCTTCCGGAATGGTGACTTAAAGGAAGTAGTCTTTGTTGAACAGCCTCCAGGTTTTGTTGATTCTAACTAACCTGAATTTGTTTATAGACTTAGGAAAGCTCTATATGGGTTAAATCAATCCCCTAGAGCATGGTTTGAGACAATGTCTAGATTCCTCATTGAGAACAAATTCTCAAGGGGGAAGATAGACATGACCTATTCCTAAGGGAACCTAAGGGTAAGATCATCGTAGTCCAAATTTATGTTGTCGACATAATCTTTGGATCTACTGATGACAATCTTTGCAGGATGTTTGCCAAACTTATGTAAGCCAAGTTTGAGATGAGTAGTATGGGTGAATTTATGTTCCTCTTGGGCCTCAAAGTAAGACAGACTGAAGATGGATTATGTATATCCCAGTTTAATTTCACCAGGGAGTTGATCAAAAAGTTTGGTATGTATTATGCCTCCACCATGAAATCTCCCATGGGGACAAGTATGCCTATAGACAAAGATGAGGCGGAGAAACCTGTTGATGAAACTTTATATATGGGGATAATTGGCTTTCTTCTATATCCTACTACAAGCAGGCCAAATACCATGTATGCTACATGTGTTTTTGCTAGGCATCAGGCAATCCCAAAAGAATCTCACTACTCAGCTGCTAAGAGAATTTTGAGGTATCTTATGGGCACACCAGATCTTGGCTTATAGTACCATAGAAATACTGATTTTGAACTAACAGGCTATTCAGATGCAGATTTTGCAGGCTGTAAAGAGGACAGGAAGAGCACTTCAGGACCCTGTTACATTTTGGGAGGACGACTAGTGTCTTGGAGAAGTAAGAAGCAGACCAGTGTTGCAATCTCAACGGCTGAGTCGGAATACATCTCAGCAGGTAGCTGCTATGGATAGTTGTTGTGGATCCAGCATCAACTCCAGGACTATAATCTCCAGAAAAGTAGAACTCCATTGTACTGTTATTCTACTTGTGCAATCTCAATTACTAGGAATTCTTTCTCTCATAACAGGACTAAACACATTGAGATTATGTATCATTTCATTTGGGATCATGTAGAGTATGTAGATATCAGTCTTGAGTTTGTCGCTACAGACAAGCAAGTGGTCTTCATCTTCACAAAGCCACTATATGAAGCAAAGATCAACACCTTTAAGTTTGAGTAGTGCATGTTGAACTTGGTATAGCTTCAATTGCTCCTTATGTTATTATTGTTGTAGGTTGTACTAATTTTTGCAGCTGGAAAAGACCTTCAGTGGTATGAAGATTTTTCAAGTGGTATAGCTTCATTGGTATCAAGTTTTTCAAGTTGTTCAAGTGCTGTCATGAGTGGAATAGACTAAAGTGTCTACCAAGAAGGATGATAGTAGATGCTTCAGTTGAGGGGGAGAAAGTCCAGCACATGCAGGGATAGATTCAGCCTCATATAGAGAAGGAGCAAGCTACTACAATAATTGATTATCTCTACTCAAAAAGGCGAAAAAGATAATCAAAGTCCAACACCTCCCAAACTATTTATAGAAGTCAAAAACGTGGAGTAGAAGGAAATGGTAAAGGCCAGGGAGCAGCAAAATAGGGGCAACAGGAATTGATGATGTTCACCCTGCAGGCAAGGAAAGTGTGGTAACCTATATCTTGATACTCCTGTTCTCTTGTTACAAGTTTTCCAATTTATTGTGTTACTGCTACATTTGTTAGTGTATATCATTGACATAGAATTTTTTTTGAGGGTTTTGACTTCTTCAAATAGGGGCAGATTATGGGTCCACTGCCCATAATATCCCAGATTTGTAGAAGTCAAACAAGTCAATAATATACACATAGGTGTATTTGATGTAAGTTCAAGTCCATGCATGTCAGCTGGTCCTTATCACATTGATTGGATAGGTATTCCAAGTGGTTGTGATAGGTGGTCACAAGGTAGAGAAGTGGGGAGACAGAAATCTATCTAAGTCCATAGGCGTTGAGAGAATACATTTCACTCAATGCCAGATGTCAAAGAAGGATGCTGGAACGGCTAAAAATCGCCTAAGTCCACAGGCATTGAGTGAAGCCTGTTCACTCAATGCCAGATGCCAAAAAGTGCTGATTAAGGTGTGGATAGTCAAAGCTCAACAGTCTGCAAAGAAAATCGAAAGTCCACAGGCTTTGAGTGAAGGCAGTTCACTCAACGCCATATAACAAGAAGCGTCGAGTAAAGCTGAGTCTATCAAAGCCTCAGTATTATCAAGATGAAAATTCGACAAAGTCCACAGGCATTGAGTGAAGCCAGTTACTAAACGCCATATACCAAGCAGCGTCGAGACATGCTCATGCAGTTGAAGATTATTTCAAGAAATCTAGCTATGTCCAGAATCGTTAAGTAAGGACAGCTCACTCAATGCCAAAGCAGAAGCCATCGACAGAGAAATAATCAGTCAAAACCTAAGTAAGGAGATAGAAAAATCTGTCTATGTCAAGAAGCATTGAGTGAGGACAGCTCAGTCAATGTACTCAATGTGTCAGCAAGCTGGCAGACTTCAGAGAAGCGGCAAAGGTCAAAGGCATTGAGTGATGATGGCTCACTCAACGCTCTCCGTGCCTAGTAGATAAAGAAAGTTGCAGTAAAGTCTAGGGGTGTTGAGTGATAAAGATTCACTCGATGGACTCAACGCCTGGAAAACAGAATAATTGGCTAAGTCTAGAGGCGTTGAGTGAAGCCAGTTCACTCAACGCACTCATTGCATGATGGTGCAGAGAATTTGAATTAGTCTAGATTCGTTTAATGATGGCCATTCACTCAGCACACTCAACTCATGGAGTTGAATCTGAGAATTGGGCTAAGTCCACAAATGCTGACATCAGTCATAGTCAATAAAGTCAACAGAGTTCAAATTAGTTGCGGGAAAGCTAGAGAACACGACAAATAGTGCCGGAGGACTACTATACGTCTTCTTACATTAAATCAAAGTGCTGCTAACAAACACAGGTTGTCCCCACTACTTCTTGGAGTCTTTAATCGGTGGAATATAAAAGGGACAATATGGACAGAAGGAACTTTAAATTTTATGGTCTTCTCATTTCGAAAAGTTGCGGCTGAACTTCTTCTTCCTCGCCATTATTGCCGAGCTCGAAGCTTGAAGTTAAATCAGCTGATCTAAAAGTTGTTTCAAGTTACTGTAGCAATTTCTTCTGCTATATCAAGTTCAAATAAAGTTCTAATAAAGAAGAAGGAGCAGAGCTTTCACGTTTCTGCAAGTGTAGGTTAGTTGATTGTAGAACAAAAGAACAGTCAAATCTTCAGTCTTCTTCAGCAAGTTTAGAAACAGGTTTTTAAGTTACTTCTAGCACAAGCTCCAACTTATTAAAGATCATTCTCTTATTGCTGATAAGATGATAGGGCTGATTTAAACTCAGCTTAGGAGGTAGAGACAGAGAAATTTCTCTGGTGTCTAATCAACCACACCAACTAACCACTCTTCTTATAGGATCCTTTTAGATCTGAGTTGTAAGCCTGATTTATAAAGGCTGAGGTAGGATCTCTGTGTGGATCTGCGTGTAGGGGTAATAAGCCTGAGTTTGTAGGATACATGTGTGGATCTAAGTGTAATGCCCCCACTCGTCACATGGCATATAACGGTGGGTCCGGCCGGGGCCCCATGCCATATGTCACAGACAGGCGACAGAATTACTTGTGGTGATCAAATTCTATTTGTGTCCTTAACTCAATCCATTCTAGCGCAGCATTAATTAAGTTGCATGTACTCAACTCCAGGAATGTCCACGAATACATAAATGCCACATTTATATATCCCAAAACCAGGAATGTATACAACCCCCACACACATGGCCTTACGGCCATACAAGTTTCTCTTTTTACACATATACAAGTTCGTACATCGGCACGCAGGTCGGCCGCACATCAAATCCAACCACGATGCACTTGGCCTTCAAGGGCCTTAGCAGCAAGCTTTCAATCCGCTTATTTCATTTCAAGCCGCCGCACCTGCAAGTAGACATCCACCAAAGTGTGGCAAACAAATTAACAGTCAGCTATAGCTGACTAATTATAACGACCCTACCTCATGCCCGTGGCATCGGTTCCTACCCTTTATGCATTTGCAAGTATAATAGCTAACAATCACAATCACACACAGCAAATCACAAATGCCGACCGCAGCCAGACGCTTCGTGCACTCAGGGCACCTTACGGTGTACCGGAAACCCGTGGTAACACCACCAATCGCACGGTAATTAACTTGTTGGCTGGCCGGTCCTAGTCACCCCAACACGCATGCTGGTTGCATTCCGCCCAAACCAAGCAGAGGTACGTACCGCATGGAAAACATGAGCATTCATCCAACAGATCGACCCGCTTTTATTTCAGTGCAGCAAGTCGGGCTATCGCACGCTCCCGAACACTGCCACCAATCGATCTCTCCATCATGCACAGGTACAGGTCAGCCTTGCCTGTGCTCACATCGTCACTGGCGGACCGTAATGTGGGTCGGCCTTCCCTTCCTGGGTAGCCGCAGCTTACCGCTCTCGCAGAGCAAACCACAAGGAGCTTCGCAAAGCATCCAAGATCATATCCATGGCTAGCCCACGCATGAGCATACCATCCACACATAGCATTCAATCATCCAATACACAATACATATAGCTCATCGTTGCAAAACCCAAAGAGTCTTCTCTGGTTTACCAATAATCATCACCAATCCAGACTAACGGTCTAGATGGGCTTCACACAGCATGCCTATGCCGTACTCCACAAATCTGGCTCTAGATGCAGACTCAACAACGGAATCACTTCGCGGATCCACCGTTTGGTGGAGGATTCAATGCAGATGCATAAAGAAAGGACTTCGATATCCAAGAAGGAGATCATTACCCTTGAAGATCGCTTCGGCGCCATAAAGTAGACGGATCGAAGCCACCGCCTCGGCTTAGCCTTCACGAATCCGCTCTTGAATCTTCGTTCCGCACTCCGCAGCTCCTCCAGCAGATGGTTTCTCTTCTTCCTTCCTTCGCTTGCACTCCCTCCTTCTTGCTCTCTCTTGAAAGGAGAAGAAGAAGAAGATAATGAAGAGAAAGGGTTAAATCCCCCTTTTCCTCGGCCTGAACAACATCTGGACAAAGCCTATCCATTGGATCCAAAAAGAGGGAATCAAACGGCTCAGATTTGTCCAGAAAAGCATAGACACGTCCTAACACGCCCTGTGACACGCCCGTGTCATAAGCCGTGTCACCCAAAGTGGCAGGCAACTGACTACAGCCAACCAGTACACGGCCATGGGACACGGCCGTGTCACGAGCCGGGTCCTCTGACACGCCCACAGACACGACCGTGTCTGAGGCCGTGTGCATCAGGCTGCACAACCTCAAAATTACCCGAGACTCACACTGTCCTGGGACACGCCCGTGTTCCAGGCCGTGTGCAACTGGACACACCCGTGTCCCGCAAACACGCCCTGGCTCAAAATGTCGAGCTGAGTTCATCGACCACATGACACACCCTGTGACACGCCTGTGTCACAGGCCATGTCCTCACTCGACACTCGAAACTCGACGATTGTGGAGCAAAATTCGTCTACCTTATGTCCCGACACAACAAAAGCACGACACGCCCTAGGATACGCCCGTGTCCCAGGCCATGTCACCCATGCCTGAACCCAAAAGTGACCCAAATTGATTTTATGGTGTTACAATCCTCCCCTCCTTCAAAGAATTTCGTCCTCGAAATTTGGCTCACGCCAATCAGTCCCAACATCACAAAATCTTACACCCACCGCATCTGAGCACGCAAAAGGCGAGCCGGGTTTGAGCTCAGAGGCCGCAGCATGTCTCACCCCAAGCCATCGCACAAATAAACCAAGATCAACACATTCATATAACTCCAGCTAACCCGCTATGTACAGATCATATGTCACAGATACAAAGCCATAATATTCACATATACACAGAGATGACGGGCCACACTTATTTCCGCTCGTCCGTATTATTTTGCAAATAGTGTTTAAACTCCTCGGTAAATGCCAAATTGAAAACCCGAGGTTGAATTGCATCAAGTGCACTTTGCGGCTCTTGCACTTCCATATTATGCAATCGATGTTGCGTCCGAGATGCAGATGATTCGGCCATTGCTTTACCCTTATCTTCATAACATGCATCCGTAGTTTTCTCACTTCTAGGAGGGCCGCTTTTACAGTTAGAGGCTATATGCCGCTGTTTCCCACATTTAAAACTGGTACGTGTCTCCACACGTCTTTGTCCATATGTTCCGTCTGATGCAACATTCGACAAGGTTTGTTCCACAAGCTTGAATCTCTTCTTTTCTCGTTTCTAAAAATCCAATTGGTCTGACTGCGGAACTTTAAATTCTGGCTTCTCCAATGTCAGTCTCCTCGTTTCTTGCACTTGCTTCATATCCTTCTCCAATGCACGGGCTGTGTCTACCAACGCTTGGAAGCCTTAGCTCACCGAACTCAAAAGTGCCAACCTTAACTCATCTCGAAGGCCCTCATAAAATCGATTCGCCTTCCGGGCTTCCTCGGCGAACGTAGATCCGGCATATCGCCCCAGTCTAGTAAATTCATGTAGGTATGTATCAATATCACGCTCATCCTGCACTAGACATAAAAATTCATTTTCCATAGCAATCCGCTGGGACACTGGCACGTACTTGGCTAAAACCAAGCGGGAGAATTCTTCCATGGAAACCTCCACTAACCCGCGACCGGCTAAGTAATGCACCTCCATCTCATCCCACCATAATCTTGCATCTCCTTCCAACAGAAAAGTGGCTAAAGTCACTTTCTGCTCCTCCACCATCCTGATTGCAGTCATGATTTGTTTTACTCTTACAAGCCAATATTCCGCCTGCGTTGGGGAAATTGCCCCACCAAACATAGGTGGATGAAATTCCATAAAGTTTTTCAATTGCTCATCAACAGGCTCTTGCCGAATAGGTACAACTGCAGGCCTTGCAGGTTGTGTTTGCAATACTGCGAGCACTGTTTCCGTCACCACCCGAATGGTCTCCGCCAAAGGAGGCGTAGGCGCTTCACCCGGTGCGACACTCTCATCAGACCGCTGGGGCTCAGACGGCCCAGCTCCACTCCTCGCCACCTATTAATGTACAGAACACCATTAATAGGTCAAATCATAACGGTACTGATACATTGACGACACTCACGCACGTCATGTGCATGACATACATTCCTAGTGGACATTCGTGAGTTCAATTCTGTTCTCTCCTCCCAAACAATCTCAACCTGGCTCTGATACCACTTTATAATGCCCACACTCGTCACATGCCATATAACGGTGGGTCCGGCCGGGGCCCACGCCATATATCACATACATGCGACAGAATTACTTGTGGTGATCAAATTCTATTCGTGTACTTAACTCAATTCATTCTAGCGCAACATTAATTAAGTTGCATGAACTCAACTCCTGGAATGTCCACGAATCCATAAATGCCACATTTATATATCCCAAAACCAGGAATGTATACAACCCACAAACACATGTCCTTACGGCCTTACAGGTTTCTCTTTTTACACATATACAAGTTCGTACATCGGCACACAGGCCGGCCACACATGAAATCCAACCACGATGCACTTGGCCTTCAAGGGCCTTAGCAACAAGCTTTCAATCCACTTATTTCATTTCAAGCCACCGCACCTGCAAACAGACATCCACCAAAGAGCGACAAACAAAGTAACGGTCAGCTATAGCTGACCAATTATAAAGACCCTACCCCATGCTCGGGGCAGCGGTTCCTTCCCTGTATGCATTTGCAAGTATAATAGTTAACAATCATAATCACACACAGCAAATTACAAACGCCGATCGCAGCCAGATGCTTCGTGCACTCAGGGCACCTTACGGTGCACCGGAAACCCGTGGTAACACCACCAATCGCACGGTAATTAACTTGTTGGCTGGCCGGTCCTAGTCACCCCAACACGCATGCTGGTTGCATTCCGCCCAAACCAAGCAGAGGTACGTACCGCATGGCAAACATGAGCATTCATCCAACATATCGCTTTTATTTTGGTGCAGCAAGTCGGGCTATCGCACGCTCCCGAACACTGCCACCAATCTATCTCTCTGTCATGACCAGGTACAGGTTAGCCTTGCCCGTGCTCACATCGTCACTGGCGCACCGTGACGTGGGTCAGCCTTCCCTTCCTGGGTAGCCGCAGCTTCCCGCTCTCGCAGAGAAAACCACAAGGAGCTTCTCAAAGCATCCAAGATCATATCCATGGCTAGCCCACGCATGAGCATACCATCCACACATAACATTCAATCATCCAATACAAAAAGCATATAGCTCATTGTTGCAAATCCCACGGAGACTTCTCCGGTTTACCCATGATCATCTCCAATCCAGACTAACGGTCCAGATGGGCTTCACACAGCATGCATATGCCGTACTCCACAAATCCGGCTCTAGATGCAGACTCAATAACGGAATCACTTTGCGGATCCACCTTTTGGTGGAGGATTCCACGCAGATGCATTAAGAAAGGACTTTGATGTCCAAGAAGGAGATCGTTACCCTTGAAGATCGCTTCGACACCATGAAGTAGCTGGATGGAAGTCACCGCCTCTGCTTAGCCTTCACGAATCCGCTCTCGGATTCCGTTCTCCACTCCTCACCTCCTCCAGTAGCTGGTTTATCTTCTTCCTTCCTTCCCTTGCACTCCCTTCTTCTTGCTCTCTCTTGAAAGGAGAAGAAGAAGAAGATAATGAAGAGGAAGGGTTAAATCCCCCTTTTCCCCGGCCTGAACAACACCTGGGCAAAGCCTATCCTTTGGATCCAGAAAGAGGGAATCAAACGGCTCAGATTTGTCCAGAAAAGCATAAGCACGGCCTGACATGCCCTGTGACACGCCCGTGTCGCAGGCCGTGTCACCCAAAGCGGCAGGCAACCGACTATAGACAACCAGTACACGGCCATAGGACACACCCGTGTCACGGGCCGGGTCCTCTGACACGCCCTCTAACACGCCCGTGTCTGAGGCTGTGTGCATCAGGCTGCACAATCTCAAAATTACCTGAGACTCATACAACCCTTTGACACGCCCGTGTTCCAGTCCGTGTGCACTTGGACGCACTTGTGTCCCGCAAACACACCCTGGCTCAAAACGTCGAGCTGAGTTCGTCGACCACATGACACACCCTGTGACACGCCCGTGTCACAGGCCGTGTCCTCACTCGACACTCGACACTCGACGATCGTCGAGCAAAATTCATCGACCGCACATCCCGACACAACCAAAGCATGACACGCCATGGGACATGCCCGTGTCCCAGGCCGTGTCACCCATGCCTGAACCCAAAAGTGACCCAAATTGATTTTAGGGTGTTACAATCCTCCCATTCTTCAAAGAAATTCGTCCTCGAAATTTGGCTCATGCCAATCAGTCCCAACATCACAAAATCTTACACCCACCGCATCTGAGCACGCAAAAGGCGAGCCAGGTTTGAGCTCAGAGGCCGCAGCATGTCTCACCCTAAGCCATCGCACAAACAAACCAAGATCAACACATTCATAGATCTCCAGCTAACCCGCTATGTACATATCATATGTCACATATACAAAGCCATAATATTCACATATACACAGAGATGACGGGCCACACTTATTTCCGCTTGTCTGTATTATTTTGCAAATAGCGTTTAAACTCCTCGGTAAATGCCAAATTGAAAACCCGAGGCTGAATTGCATCAAGTGCACTTTGCGGCTCTTGCACTTCCATATTATGCAATCGAGGTTGCGTCCTAGATGTAGATGATTCGGCCACTGCTTTACCCTTATCTTCATAAGATGCACCCATAGTTTTCTCACTTCTAGGAGGGCCGCTTCGACAGTTAGAGGCTATATGACCCTGTTTCCCGCATTTAAAACAGGTACGTGTCTCCACACGTCTTTGTCCATACGTTGCGTCTGATGCAACATTCGACGAGGTTTGTTCCACAAGCTTGAATCTCTTCTTTTCACGTTTCTGAAAATCCAATTGGTCCGACTGCGTAACTTTAAATTCTGGCTTCTCCATCGCCAGTCTCCTCGTTTCTTGCACTCACTTCATATCCTTCTCCAATGCACGGGCTGTGTCTACCAACACTTGGAAGCCTTGGCTCACCGAACTCGAAAGTGTCAACCTTAACTCATCTAGAAGGCTCTCATAAAATCGATTCGTCTTTCGGGCTTTCTCGGCGAAAGTAGATCCCGCATACCGCCCCAGTCTAGTAAATTCATGCAGGTATGTATCAATATCCCGTTCATCCTGCACTATACGTAAAAATTCATTTTTCATAGCAATCCGCTGGGACACTGGCACGTACTTGGCTAAAAACAAGCAAGAGAATTCTTCCATGGAAACCTCCGCTAACCCGCGACTGGCCAAGTAATGCACCTCCATCTCATCCCACCATAATCTTGCATCTCCTTCCAACAAAAAAGTGGCTAAAGTCACTTTCTGCTCCTCCACCGTCCTGATTGCAGTCATGATTTGTTTTACTCTCGCAAGCCAATCTTCCGCCTGCATTTGGGAAATTGCCCCACCAAACGTAGGTGGATGAAATTCCATAAAGCTTTTCAATTGCTCATCAACAGGCTCTTACCGAACAAGTACAACTGCAGGTCTTGCAAGTTGTGTTTGCAATACTGCGAGCACTATTTTCCGTCACCACCCGAATGGTCTCTGCCAAAGGAGGCGTAGGCGCGTCACCCAGTGCGACACTCTCATCAGACCGCTAGGGCTCAGACGGCCCAGCTCCACTCCTCGCCACCTATCAATGTACAGAACACCATTAATACGTCAAATCATAATAGTACTGATACATTCACTACACTCACGCACGTCATGTGCATGACATACATTCCTAGTGGACATTCGTGAGTTCAATTCTGTTCTCTCCTCCCAAACAATCTCAATCTGACTCTGATACCACTTTGTAATGCCCCCACTCGTCACATGGCATATAATGGTGGGTGCGGCCGGGGCCCCATGCCATATGTCACAGACATGCGACGGAATTACTTGTGGTGATCAAATTCTATTTGTATCCTTAACTCAATCCATTCTAGCGCAACATTAATTAAGTTGCATGAACTCAACTCCAGGAATGTCCACGAATACATAAATGCCACATTTATATATCCCAAAACCAGGAATGTATACAACCCACACACACATGGACTTACGACCTTACAGGTTTCTCTTTTTACACATATACAAGTTCGTACATCGGCACGCAGGCCGGCCACACATAAAATCCAACCACGATGCACTTGGCCTTCAAGGGCCTTAGCAGCAAGCTTTCAATCCGCTTATTTCATTTCAAGCCGCCGCACCTAAAAGTAGACATCCACCAAAGAGCGGCAAACAAAGTAACGGTCAGCTATAGCTGACCAATTATAACAACCCTACCCCATGCCCGGGGCAGCGGTTCCTTCCCTGTATGCATTTGCAAGTATAATAGCTAACAATCATAATCACACACAGCAAATCACAAACGCCGACCGCAGCCAGATGCTTTGTGAACTCAGGGCACCTTACGGTGTACCGGAAACCCGTGGTAACACCACCAATCGCACGGTAATTAACTTGTTGGCTGGTCGGTCCTAGTCACCCCAACATGCATGCTGGTTGCATTCCGCCCAAACCAAGCAGAGGTACGTACCGCATGGCAAACATGAGCATTCATCCAACAGATCGACCCGCTTTCATTTCGATACAGCAAGTCGGGCTATCGCAGGCTCCTAAACACTGGCACCAATCGATCTCTCCATCATGCCCAGGTATAGGTTAGCCTTGCCCGTGCTCACATCATCACTGGCGCACCGTGACGCGGTGTCGGCCTTCCCTTCCAGGGTTGCCGCAGCTTCCCGCTCTCGCAGAGCAAACCACAAGAAGCTTCGCAAAACATCCAAGATCATATCCATGGCCAGCCCACGCATGAGCATACCATCCACATATAGCATTTAATAATCCAATACACAAAGCATATAGCTCATCGTTGCAAAACCCACGGAGTCTTCTCCCGTTTACCCATGATCATCACCAATCCAGACTAACGGTCCAGATGGGCTTCACAGAGCATGCCTATGTCGTAATCGACAAATCCGGCTCTAGATGCAGACTCAACAACGGAATCACTTCGCGGATCCACCTTTTGGTGGAGGATTCCTTGCAGATGCATAAAGAAAGGACTTTGATGTCCAAGAAGGAGATCGTTACCCTTGAAGATCACTTCGGCGCCATGAAGTAGCCGGATGGAAGTCACCGCCTCGGCTTAGCCTTCACGAATCCGCTCTCGGATCTTCGTTCCGCACTCTGCAGCTCCTCCAGCAGCTAGTTTCTCTTCTTCCTTCCTTCCCTTGCATTCCCTTCTTCTTGCTCTCTCTTGAAAGGAGAAGAAGAAGAAGATAATGAAGAGGAAGGGTTAAATCCCCCTTTTACCCGGCCTGAACAACACCTGGACAAAGCCTATCCATTGGATCCAGAAAGAGGGAATCAAACGGCTCAGATTTGTCCAGAAAAGCATAAACACGGCCTGACACTCCCTGTGACATGCCCGTGTCACAGGCCGTATCACCCAAAGCGGCATGCAACCAACTACAGCTAACCAGTACACGGCCATGGGACACACCCGTGTCAAGGGTCGGGTCCTCTGACACGCCCTCAGACACGCCCGTGTCTAAGGCCGTGTGCATCAGGCTGAACAACCTCAAAATTACCCGAGACTCACACGACCCTGGGACACGCCCGTGTTCCAGGCCGTGTGCACTTGGACACACCCTTGTCCCGCAAACATGCCCTGGCTCAAAACGTCGAGCTGAGTTCGTCGACCACATGACACGCCCTGTGACACGCCCGTGTCACAGGCTGTGTCCTCACTCGACACTCGACACTCGACGATCATCGAGAAAAATTCGTCGACCGCACGTCCCGACACTACCAAAGCATGACACGCCCTGGGACACGCTCGTGCCCCAGGCCGTGTCACCCATTCCTCAACCCAAAAGTGACCCAAATTGATTTTAGGGTGTTACACTAAGTGTAGGGCCTGTGTGCCTAAGGTAGGGACTTTGGCCTGAGGTAGGATCTTAACAGATCTGAGCTATAGGAGAGTTTTTTTCTCTGAGTTATAGGGTTAACCTCTATAGCCTGAGTTGTAGGACATGGGTTCAAGTCAGAGATAGGTGATCTTTTGATCACTAAGTTGTAGGAGCAAGTTTGCTCTAAAGTAGGGCTTTATTCTCGAGCTGTAGGTCTTAGAGGAGACTGAGAGATCCTACGTTATCTGTGTTGTAAGCTCTTAGGAGCCGAGTTTTGGAGAAGTGCTGTGTCTAACACACTCTTAGAAAGGTGGGAGGGAAAGTGGACGTACCCATAATCTGGGGAACCACTATAAACCTTATGTGTGCTTTGTGTGATTGTCTTTGAAGCAATATATAACTCACCCAGAACACACTAAGTAGAGGGAAAATTATAAAAGACCAAAAAACAATTCACCACCCCTCTAGGTGATTAGCTCCCTTGGAATTAAAGAATTTCAGAGAGGCATCACGGTAAACTCATACAAACTATATCATAAGCTAAATGGTGTCTTTAGTATGACCTCCTCCTGAATCTGCAGCTGATAATATACTAACCTTAGGTCGAGCTTGGAGAACCAGTGTGCTCCCTCCAGGTAATCAAATAGCTTGTCAATCTTCAGTAACAGATAAGTGTTCCGTACCGTCAACCGGTGGAGTTCCTGGTAATCAATGTAGAGTCGAAGCGACCCATCCTTCTTCTTCACAATCAAAACTAGAGCTCCCTAAGGTGATGAGCTCGGCCAAACAAACCCTGCATCCACCTGCTCCCGTAGCTATATCCGAAATTCTCCAAGCTCCTTTGTTGACATCCGGTAGGGTGGCCTAGAGACGGTCCTCGCTCCTGGTACCAGCTAAATCTTGAAGTCTAGCTCTCTATGAGGGGGTAGTCTAGGCAACTTATCCGGGAAGACATTAGAGAAGTCCCGAACCATCGAGATATCATTAATAGAGGCCTCCACCATCCCAAAGTAAACCAGTTACACCTTGTCTCCCTACTCGTGGGATTTGACAGCTTGTACAGATGATATTAAAATATGAGAGATAGGTCTAATACCTTTGATGACCAACTCCGAGTCTCCGTGTCGCAGTCAGATCCTCCTCATTGGGCAGTTAATTCGGGAATGGTGCTAATACAACTAAGTCATGTCCAGGATCAAGTCAATGCCTGGAATCCTTAATATCATCGACAGAGTGCTGAACAACTTTCCTCTAATCTCTGCTTCAAATTTGCACTTAGTAGAGGAGTGCATCTCCGAGCCATCAGGTAGTTGTAATCTACTTGCGATGCCATTGAATCACTACACTCCATCTAGTCCCTCTAATAACTCCTCCAATACGAACGTGTGTGAGGTACCCATGTTAAATAGGGTATGAGCAGGTTGACCACTAACAAAGACTATGGCTTTGATTTAGTTGTTTGTGTTATCAAGTTTAGATAACTATAATGGTATAGGAAACATAAGGTATAACATAAACTAAAAATTAAAAGCACCTATGATGACCTACGCGGGGTCTTTACGCTGAGCCAAGTTAGTGCGTACATCTGTCCTAGCCGTCAGCTGCCACCATGATGTACTCGGCCTCTACCCCACTATGTCAGAGGGGATGCTGGAGGTGGAAGAAGAGATGGAAGGAGTTGCTGGGGGAAAAGTGATCTAATATGTCCCGGTTGGTGGTAGTGGCAGAATACTACCGGAGGGTATCCTCTATAATACCATCTCTTCTGCTCCTGAACACGGAATGGTGGTGGAGCCAACACTACAGGTCGGTGTTGTCCTTGTTTGGCATTCAGACGAGGACGTCCTCTGGCTCTCCAATGCCTGATATACCTGCCCCTCTGTGGGCCTACCCTTGCTCTTATCTTCTGCTCTTATAGAATCTACTGACCTCTTTCTCCTATCCTGTACCATCAATTGATTGGCCTCGCACTTCAGGCAGTCTCTATGATCTTTGCCAAGCTGGTATCAGTAATAAAGAGGGAATCCTGTCTAAGATGACCTCACAGTACTCAGTAAAACTTCATCGCATAATCGAGCTCGCTTATAGTGCTAGCAACCCCGCCTGATCGTAAAACTCCCACAGATAATCTATCACTGAATGACTCCCTTTCCTCGGGTGAAGAAACCGCTCCTACAATGCATCTCTATCAGTCTGAGAAATAATATTCTCCAGCAAGGCCTCACTGAACTGCTCCCATGCAATGTTCGAGATCTCGTACTCTGAAAATGTGGAGTACATGAGGGACTTCCACCACCTCTTGGCATGGCCTCCAAATGTCATTACTGCTAAGGTGACTGCCTCGTTGGCCGGGCAATGAATCCCTGCTAGCATCTCCTAGATAGTTTCATGCCACTCCTCCATCCAATTTGCAAACTCATTCCCAAAGTATGTTAGAGGGGAGAGGCCACAGAAGGTAGTCATCCAATTTGAGCTCGGGTTCGGCCGCGGTGCCGGAACCTGCTGATCTCAGAAGGCCTCAAAAATGGTCATGAGGGTCTGACCCATCTCTGTCTGCTGGAACGGAGTAGTAGCTGTTGGAGGGGGAAAGGTGGCCCATGGGATGGTGTTCCCTCAGGGTTACAAAAGAAGATTAAGAAAATCATGAAGATTGTTGTAACTCATTGATTAAAAGACTGTATAATGTGATTTTTTGTACAGATGGGCAAAATAGTGCTTCTGCTGCATTGTTTGTCTGCAAACTAATACTCGAGCGGGGTGACCCAGTGTTGTGGACATACTTCCTTAATGATCATTGTTCGAGTGGTACCAGTTGTAAAACCCATCCCCTTACCAGGGAGTTACCCGAGTCTTATGACTAGAACCATCGCCTTACGGTAACACTGACGCCTGAGTTGGTCTCCACCGCACAATGCCGATCCTGCTAGCTAGTATGATCATTTCATAAGTAGACCAAAGATAACATGAAAGCACTGGTAGTCCACAATCACAACTTATGTATATATGTATAAATGCAATATTCTAAATGAGTACATATAAGAAAGAGAGTGTAAAATGGCTTATGCCCGGTACATGTCCAAAAACAAATAGCTCACTCTCTCAACTCACAAAAAAGGAGCTGCACAAAATCTAACATCAACCTATCATCGAGTAGTAACGGTAGCTCATGACAACTACTCCTCATGTCCCGCCTTCTCGTGCGACTAGTGAGTCACCTTATGTAACTAGTGCATCTTCTCGAACTCCAATGGTCATAACTAACCGTTAGTCATAAAGATTAAGTCATTTTGTCCTCGCCTCACCCTTGAAACTCCTAGACACCATGTGGGAGGATTAAAGCGGAGGACAACAAAAGCGGTATTAACTGTTGGGTATTGTATCCACAATTACCTGGATTTGAGGAAGCCACCTGTCAAGCTAAGATGAATTCACAATGTATTTGATGAAACCTCTTAAGTTGTGCTTGCAGGTCTTCGACGCTAAGTGCACACCAATGTCAGGGTGTAGTAGGTCAATATACACGGGTCTGCACGACGTAATCCCTCGTTGAGCAGATCAGTGTGTTGGCCTACGTGTACTCTCTCTATTGGAGTGCACTTACTTTCAAGTATAGGGTCGTGTTTATGCAAGAGAAGACAAGGAGAAAGGATGGGTCAAGGAGCAGCTCTTGGGTGGAAAGACGAAAATTCGTCTAAGTATAATTCGACGAGAATCACCAAGTGATTCTCGCCGATTCGGCGAGAATCACTAGTGATTCTCGCCGAATCTTCGAGAATCATCAGTGATTCTCGCCGACTCTTTCCGGCTACCTCAAAACGGTGCCAAGTAAGATTCGGCGAGAATCACTAATGATTCTCGCCGAACGCATCGCTGAGCAGATCATGAATACCAAGTAATATTCGTTGAGAATCACTAAGTGATTCGGCGAGAATCACTAGTGATTCTCGACGAATCGTCGAGAATCACTAACTGATTCTCGCCGATTCGTCGAGAATCACCTGCGATTCTCGCCGATTTTTACTTGGCGTTTTCTCTGGTAGCTGCTGGACCGGATTCTGCCGCTGGACTATTTTGAACCGGTTTTCGGGTTTCTACGTGTGGGACCCACAACGGTCATATTGTAAGTATCTACAGTGTATAAATACATGGGTATTTTTGAACAGTGGTAGAGCAAAGAAAAACCGAAATACGCGAGCCGCGACGTGACCTAGATCGCCGTTTCCGCTCCTCCGCCGCCACCGCCGCTCGCGCCAAGTTGTTCGCCGGTAGATCGTGGTTTCGCCTAGATCCTCCTGCGACAGAAGCCTAGCCAAGCTTAGAGTCTCACGCGTCTATCCAGAGATCCCTTGTCTCTCGATTTGTTGATCGGGAAAAACTTCCCCGTCCGAATCGATCGAGACGACCGATCCTCGTGTGACCGTTGGTAGACCTAGCTAGCTTCGCTACGAAGTTTGGATCTCTAAAGAACAGCAGCCGCACATCGTTGTTGCCGCCGATCCCGTGAACCTAGCCACCGTCCATCTTGCCGCCGCCGGTTCCGGGGAGATTCTCTCCAAGAGAGACCAAGGTTGTGGACTCTTTGTAGACTTCAAGATCACGTCGTCAACGAAGAGGGACACCGTAGTCTCCACACGTAGTTTGTATTTCTTGTACATTCTATTTTATTTTTGTTGTAAAGGAACGTTGGTTCCTAGTTGTAAGGGTTGGGTGCAACCCGGTTTGTGGGAGTGTTGACTCCTACGTGTGGAAGGGTTCCTTCCGATAGTGCAGGGATTGGATTTCAATCCTGTTGGAGAAGAGACCGAGTCGTCCCTTGTTGGGAGATAGGTCGAAGGGGGAAAGTGGATGTACCCAAGTCGGGGAACCACTATAAATTGCCTGTGTATTCTGTGTGCTGTGCTGTTTATTTTTATTGTGCAGGTACAATCTTAAATTCCGCAAAAACGCTGCACGTCACCTATTCCCCCCCCCCCCCCATAGGTGAAGATAGTTAACACTAGGTGGACTTTCAAGTGGTATCAGAGGGAGGTTACTCATCAAAAAGGTTTACACCTTGAGTAGTATCCTGCCACCAGTGTCAGAAGCATGGAGCTGGATTATGAGATATCGCCACTAAGACTCCCCGCATGTACAAAGGAGTATTATCCAGTCTGGAGGATGAGGGTGTCATATCACTTGGAGGCCATCGATCCTCGAGCATCTTTCATCCTGGAGGAGGGTCCTTTTATTCCTATGAAGACCTCCTGCTCTGGAAAGAACATCGAAGTGCCCAAGTGCATTGCAGTGATGTCAGAGACGGAACTGTCACTATTTAACTTGGACAAGAGGATTCGTCAAATTATCTTGGATATCTGGTCTGGAGCTTCTCGCTCTAGATTGGAAAAATGTAGGATGGTAAATCTATGTGGGTGATGATCTCAGAGTTGATGGGGGGGACAGAGAAAGCTGGGATCTGTTGTCAACCAGAGGATGAAGCCTATGTGGGGGTCCTCACCTCTGAAGATGAAGGCATGGATCTCTCGGACAACATCAGAGCTCCAGTGTCTGTGTTAGAGACTGAAGAGGCCAGTGAGGAAAGCAGCTCTGATGAGGATGAGACAATGGTCACTGGCCCTAATGACAACAACACAGAAGAGCAGGTAACTTCTTCATCCTGCCCCGTATCTCTTGAAGTTTCTGAAGACAGGAACTGCTTTCCTTCAGAAGATTCTGATTCCCTAAAGAGAGCCCTTCAGAAAAGCAACCTACTTGCTGAGGAGCAAGCTCAAGAGATTGCTCGACTGAAGATCTTGTTGGTTCTCCAATTGGCGTCCAACAAGGTCAAGGACTCTAAGATCTCAGCTCTAGAGAGTAGTCTACAGAATGCGAAAAGAATAGTATCAAACTTTTCCAAGGTTGATGCTATAAAGAGAAAGCAAGAAAACGGGTGGATCTCCCGGATTATCAATTCATGGAGAAATGGGGAAACGATATTCCGACCCCCCACTCCAAACAGGAAGGCAACTCATCATGCCTTCAGGTATGACCACAGGAACAATCGTGGTCACTGCAAGGGTGATCTGTCCTCATGTGGAGACACCCGTAGTGCAAGGGCCGTCGTGGCCACCCATGAGAGAATACCTAAGGCTCATTCTGAGCCCTTTGTATTCACTGCCACTGCCTCAACTCGGTGTGAATCTGCATGTACCAGCTCACAGAACACTTCTCACCACCCGAGGACATAGGATAGGGAAGTTAGAAGTCATGGCGTAAGTTTTCATGGGGCCTCAGGAAGGGGGATGCCTGAAAGGAAGGCACCACCTCCCCGGCCTCATGACGCTCGCAACATGCATTCCTTCCACCCTTCCACGTGTCACGGTGGAAGAGAAAATTTTGTTAGAAGATCATGCCCTATCCCGTTAAGACCTGGGATCGTGACTACCTCAGTCACTAGATCAGGTCAGAAATGGCGATACAACATTCACCCGTGTTGGTGCTGTGGTAAAGTGGGATACTTTGCCATCGACTGTTGGCACAATCCCTCTGTGTCAAGGGAAAGGGCCTATCCACATTTTCTGAGCAGAGGTAGCCTTCCTGACAGGTTTTCTGAAGGAAGGCAGTCGAGTGCTTATGCTAACAGGAACCTAGGACCCAATATGATTTGGGTTCCTAAGGTAAGGTAATTCTTTCTTGCAGGGTAGTCTAAGTTCCCGTAAATATGATGGGAACTAGACAGTAGGTGTTCCAAGACTGAATTGGAACATGCATCTGGAATAACATAAGTGATATCTATATAAGCATACTCACATCGAGCACCTGGTATGTTATAGTCAGAGAGACTTAATGTTAACTCTCATAATCACAGGTACTTTTGATCAGTTCAAGGACTTGAGTCATACTGTATCCACATTTACATATATATATATATATATATGTACATTTATACTTATGCTTATACATATATGTGTGCACATCTCAGGATAGGTCAACTCGGTAAATACGAAGATTAGATACATCATTAAAGAGTTATCGGCAATTCCACTGGTAGACTCGAGATCTAATATCTATAGGCTTAAATTAGCTCACTAAAAACTAGCGATGATTGTCATCCAGAAATGTATGGAAAAGCTGGTTCAAACCCCAAATAGTGGCTTTAAGAAGTATTCACATATTTAGAAGATTTTTAAATTAACTTATATGGAAAAGCCGGAAACCCGTTAAATTCATTCTAAATCCCGTCAATCTCACGTAGTGTCCCGCCGAACTCACCTTTATATGTTTAGAATCCCGCCGACCCTTCACCTTCCATAGGAATCCCGCCGAAGGAGCAAACTCTCCCTGGTATCAGTCGAATCCCGCCGAAGGAGCAAACTCTCCGAATCCCGCCGAACTTCGCAGGAAACCCGCTGAATCCCGCAAAGGTCTTCGCCGAATCGTCTTCTCGTAGGGTTCTCACCAAATCCCGCAGAACTCCGCAGGAATCGCGCAGGCATCCGTCGAATCCCGCTGAATCCCATCGAATCACCGAAGGTTTCCCGCAAGAATCCCGCCGAAGTTCTCACCGACGATCTCTCCCGGTTTCAATTCCTCCTTCCAGGAATTTCTCCGCGTGCACTCATCGGGTGTCCCTCGTCTTCATCGAACTAACTCTCCGTCTACACCTTTAGGTAACCACCCCCTCACCCTTACTTGGACTTGTTCACTAGTGTCGCTTCCTTTTTGATTTTTGATTAAGCGTCGAGTAGGGCTTCTCTCCCTAGATCTACAATGGCTCCAAGGACAACCGCTGGGCTGGTCACTGGTTGCGAGCTAGTTCGAACCGGGTTCTCTCATGCCTCTGACGAATTCCGAAACATCATTCTGATGCTGGAAGAGGCTGGGCTCTCATTCATCCTGGAGCACCCGTGCAAAATCTTGGACAAAGAGGTGCTGGAGTTCTTCGCTACCGCCAGACTCCGAAATGAAGACTCTCTTATCAAGAGCAAGGTGGCTGGGGCAAAGGACAAGATGTCTGCCAGCAAGCTGACCCGCTTCCTGCAGCTCTCTAGCTCGGAGCACGAGGACTATCTTGAGGAAGAAGACAAAAGCAGGACTCTCTTATTCTGTGGTCTCCCACGAGGAACTCGGTCAATAAAGCGCAAGGATATGAATGAAGAAGGGAAGCTTCTGTCAGACATAATCGGAAAAGTACTCATCTGCAAGCCAGACTCTCATGATCATATCTCTGCAGACATGTTCAAGATCCTGGTGGCTATTGTCTACAGAAAAACGTTCAACTGGGGGGAGTTGCTGTTTGAGAAGATAAAGGATACCCTGCGATCTCCGAGCTTTGGCCGAATCATAAGTCTGTATCTCAATCAGCTGAATGGAGACAAGTATGACATGAGCAAAGGTGTTCCTCTACACTACTTAAAGAAAATTGACTCAAGTGTGTTTGACAGATGGGAGAGGCGAATTGGGCAGGCTGCCATGGAAGAACAACAGAAAGTATCTCCAGCAGTAATCCCCAGTGAAATTCCTGACGCTTTGAATGCAGGAATTGAGGGGGAGTCTCTACCCACTGATGCTCACATCGTATCTGACATCTCCCAGATAGCCAGAGATGCGGTGGCAGCTATACAAGAAGATAGTGAAGCTGTGCCGGAGAATGGGGTGGCCCTGAACCTGAACAATCTAGGAGCCGGAGGTGCGGTAGAGGAGGCTGCTGATGAAGAGTTGGAAGATGATGCTGATGAAGATGATATCATGGATGATGAAGGAGAGGATGATGACAATGAGGGACAAGAAGCATTGGAGACTCAGGATCTCATTGAACCTCCATCTGACAAGCACGCACCTGAGAGCGTTCCTGAGAACATTGGTGCACAAGTGGAGGGGGAGTTCGAGAAATCTGCAGATGCTGCAAGTATTCCTCCATTAGAGACTGTGCTGGTGTCTAGCTCTACAGGTGCTTCTACTGAAGAGCAAGGCCAAGAAGTGCCTCAGAATATTCCTCTACGAGATGATATAGCCACTCAGACCGTGAATATCATTCAGGGCATAGTGGATGAGCTTAAGCCCTCTTTTGAAAAAGCTCAAAATAAAATGCTGAAAAGGATTAAGGAATCTGAAAATCTCATGCTCAAGAATTTGGTGGAGATCAATCATAAACTTGACGTGATGGAAAAGAAATTTGAAGAAAAGTATACCGCGGCCGGCCAAGCGGTCACTCTTCTTATGGACAGGTTGAAAAGGAACACCGACACTCTTGTCGTGGTAAATCAGAATGCTCATGTTGTAGCAAACAACATTCAAAAGTTTGACGGTAATATGGTAACTCTCAACGCTAATCAGCAAGCCTTAGTCAATGAATTCTCCAGGACTTCAAAGCATATTGATGAGTCACTGCATTCTTATGCAAACTCCATAGCGGTCGAAGCCAAAAAGGGGGAGAAAGAGTATATAGCTAAGATGGCCGAGCTTCAAGAAATCATGATCACAAACTTCGAACAGTCAAACAAATACGTCTATGACAGCTGCTGGTGGATGCTTCAACAGGCGTTAGGCGTCATGTTGCCTGAAAATCCTGCGGATATTCATGCTCCTAAGACTTCTACGGCCGCTGAGGGAGTAAGTGCTGCTGAGGGAGTAAGTGCTGCAGATGTTCCCATGAATGAAGCTGATGCTAGGGCTGTTTCCAAAGCTAAACTGAGGAGCATGTTTGACCAAGAGGCCCTAGCAAAAGCCAGGGGCAAGAGAAAAGCTCAAGAAGGGACCTCCAAGGAGACACTAGCTGAGAAGAGAATCAGACTGAGTGAGGAGGAAGTACAAAACGAAAAGTGGAGTCCAGTTTCAAAGAATATCATCTTGGACACCTTTTCTCTACAAGAAAAAGGAGAACTCAATCGAAACGAAGTATACAGCCAGTATGAGTGGGAAATGCACAAGTTGTATGAAGCGAAACGAAACATCTTCTTCAGGAACAACACGGCAGCAGATAAAGTTCCTCCTCCCAGATATTATCCGAAGCCCAAAGAGTACATGGAGAGGCAACGAAAGAAGTATTTGGCTCAGAAACTCAAGGATGAATTAGCCAAAGAAAAATAGTCAAAAATTGATAGCTTGTCATTCTCTCTTAAGAACAATTATTGGTTATTGTTATTATATGAACAATTCTGAGATTATATATACATATATATATATATTTGTATATGTATTTGAATTTGTGAATGACTCAAGTCTTGATCTGATTACTTATATTCTTTTGTGCTGAATACTTAAATTCTGAATGTTGCTTATATTATCTGGTTGGTGTTATTCATTTTAGCTAGTAGGGTTTTGGCTTCGTCAAATAGGGGGAGATTGTTGGGTATTGTATCCATAATTACCTGGATTTGAGGAAGCCACCTGTCAAGCTAAGATGAATTCACAATATATTTGATGAAACCTCTTAAGTTGTGCTTGCAGTTCTTCCACGTTAAGTGCACACCAATATCAGGGTGCAGTAGGTCAATATACACGGGTCTGCACGACGTAATCCCTCGTTGAGCAGATCAGTGTGTTGGCCTACGTGTACTCTCTCTATTGGAGTGCACTTACTTTCAAGTACAGGGCCGTGTTTATACAAGAGAAGACAAGGAGCAAGGATGGGTCAAGGAGCAGCTCTTGGGTGGAAAGACGAAAATTCGTCTAAGTATAATTCGACGAGAATCACCAAGTGATTCTCGCCGATTCGGCGAGAATCACTAGTGATTCTCGCCGAATCGTCGAGAATCATCAGTGATTCTCGCCGACTCTTTCCGGCTACCTCAAAACGGTGCCAAGTAAGATTCGGCGAGAATCACTAATGATTCTCGCCGAACCCATCGCTGAGCAGATCATGAATACCAAGTAATATTCGTTGAGAATCACTAAGTGATTCGGCGAGAATCACTAGTGATTCTCGACGAATCGTCGAGAATCACTAACTGATTCTCGCCGATTCGTCGAGAATCACCTGCGATTCTCGCCGATTTTTACTTGGCGTTTTCTCTGATAGCTGCTGGACCGGATTCTGCCGCTGGACTATTTTGAACCGGTTTTCGGGTTTCTACGTGTGGGACCCACAACGGTCATATTGTAAGTATCTACAGTATATAAATACATGGGTATTTTTGAACAGTGGTAGAGCGAAGAAAAACCGAAATACGTGAGCCGCAACGTGACCTAGATTGCGGTTTCCGCTCCGCCGCCGCCACCGCCGCTCGCGCCAAGTTGTTCGCCGGTAGATCATGGTTTCGCCTAGATCCTCCTGCGACAGAAGCCTAGCCAAGCTTAGAGTCTCACGCGTCTATCCAGAGATCCCTTGTCTCTCGATTTGTTGATCGGGAAAAACTTCCCCGTCCGAATCGATCGAGACGACCGATCCTCGTGTGACCGTTGGTAGACCTAGCTAGCTTCGCTACGAAGTTTGGATCTCTAAAGAACAGCAGCCGCACATCGTTGTTGCCGCCGATCCCGTGAACCTAGCCGCCGTCCATCTTGCCGTCGCCGGTTCCGGGGAGATTCTCTCCAAGAGAGACCAAGGTTGTGGACTCTTTGTAGACTTCAAGATCACGTCGTCAACGAAAAGGGACACCGTAGTCTCCACACGTAGTTTGTATTTCTTGAACATTCTATTTTATTTTTGTTGTAAAGTAACGTTGGTTCCTAGTTGTAAGGGTTGGGTGCAACCCGGTTTGTGGGAGTGTTGACTCCTACGTGTGGAAGGGTTCCTTCCGATAGTGCAGGGATTGGATTTCAATCCTGTTGGAGAAGAGACCGAGTCGTCCCTTGTTGGGAGATAGGTCGAAGGGGGAAAGTGGATGTACCCAAGTCGGGGAACCACTATAAATTGCCTGTGTATTCTGTGTGCTGTGCTGTTTATTTTTATTGTGCAGGTACAATCTTAAATTCCGCAAAAACGCTGCACGTCACCTATTCCCCCCCCCCATAGGTGAAGATAGTTGACACTAGGTGGACTTTCATTAAAAATATACAGGTGACATGAAACTATACTTGTAGGAGTGTATATGTATAAAGAGAAACACTAAAAATGCAGTAACAGTAAAGTAAGAGTGGTGCAGTAATGTATAAAAAGTAAATTTAATGAGCTATGCTACCATCATAGAAAGTACCTTATCTTATTTAATTGCCCATACAAACTTATAAGTTAAGGTTTTCAAAGTAACTCATCATATACAAGAGTTCATACTAATTTAATGATGAGGGTATACAATTATAATCTAAGCTATATTAATTAATGAATGTCATGCTATGCGATACAATGCAATGATTCGTGATACAACTCACCTACTTGACTCTGTGCATAGAACTTTCAAACATTCCGCACATTTTGGAGGTAGCTAGCCTCTCAGGTACTAACTGTCATGGCTCATGGTGGTAGTGGAGCAGGTATCTCGACTCCTAGGCCGGCAGACACACTAACAGGTCTAGACCTTACATACGCCTCAACGCTAAGAACACAAAAGTGAGGCTCCTGCGTACTCTTATTGGAAATCCACCAGTTTTTATGGTTGGTAGTGCAATTAGGAGATAGTCCTCCAGACCGCAGTATATACAACCTACTGGACCCATAAACCTGCACTCCTCACCATAGTAAACATACTTCTGTCAGTGTACCGAATGGACCAGTACCGAACGATCCACTATAAGAATAATCCAGGTATAACAATACCTATCTGATCCTCCAGCTCGTTGGACTATCCCGTCCTCAAATCTTATACATCATCCTTCAGGTCGTAGTACTAACACGTCCTTAATTTATCACTACCGGAGCCTCCGACCCGCAAGACTAACGAGTCCTCAATCACTCCAACCCATACACGGGTGAAGTTGCTACATTGTTCCTTCATCCTATTAGACTACTCTTGTCTAACCTTTAGTTGTATATAAAGATTTATGGTTAATCTTGGACTTCCCGAGGTCTACCCGGTGACGGGCTCGCAGTGTACTAGAGAATATAATGGGCTGAAGCCCAAATCCCCCTTTATAGGACAATTACTTTTATTAGTGGATACACATTACTAATAGCTCACTCTCATTGTTACTCTTAAGGTATCCTAATGTCTTATGATACTTACAGTGGAGTGACGATCTTTCGTCGGACTCCAAGACTAATACTTCCCCTTAGTGTCCATGTTGACTAACACTAATCCTATGGTGACTTGCCCAGAGAATTCAACCAGAATTCTATGGTTATTCAGTTGCCACTAACTTAATCCAGAATAACTCCTATATTCACATTTCATGGTTTGCCCTTCATCAAAACAGTCTCTTGAATCATGTTCAACCCTTAAGGACTACAATACACTAGGTGTGATGCAAATCTTATATATTTAGCTACAAGCCTACAAACTCACACTAATAATGCACCATGATTATAATATCCTCCTGAATAATTTTCATAATTTTCCAAGATGATTAAGACCCAATTTATTCCTTTATTTACAAGTGTGACAAGATTTTAAATAAATTTCAAAACTATAATACGAAAGTTCTCCAAAAATTCTAAAACTTCTAGGAGCTGATATGAATGACGTATCATAGCTATGTTCTAAATTTCATTAGTTTCCTAAGTGATCTTGCTGGTCCAACAAATACATCAAGTTTCTACTATTTGTAGAATATAATGAAGTTAACTTGTTTTATTCCCTAAAGTACAACCTTCACTATATTTTGTCCAATTGGGATAGCATTCATACCATAGGTTCTTCATGACTAAATATAGAAATTATCAAAATTTTATAACAGTAAAAAATGTGACCATTAATAAAAATTCATTAAATTCTTTACTTGCATCAATTATCAAAGGAAGGACCATATCCATAACTACAATTGATCTAATAAAATTATCAGTGATGACAAGTTATAAAATAATATGATTTACGGAATTTCACAATTTTCTAGAAAGATTATACCCTTAATTTTTCATTTATGATTGAAATGGTAAATATGTAACATTGCACAGTAGATACTAAAATAACAGTTTCAAAAATTCTTAGAAAATTACCATATATTCTAAAGGACATAAAAAATAGCCTAGCACAACGTTTAGAACTTTCCAGATAATTTTGGCCATAAATATTTAATTAATACAAAAATGTGAGAAATTAAATTCTTGGAATTTCCCCATGCATGACTTTCAAAAATTCGACCAAAATTTTCATATGCCTAAAACATCAATTGTAACCATGTGACAAAATCTTGTATTTTTATGAAGTCATTAATTCACATTTATTTTACTAATACACTTTTGTTACAAAAAGAATCATAATTAATTCCCTAGGTTTTTGGACCCCAAAAATCCTGATTTTTCTAAGGATGACTCTTTTCTTCATGTTAGATGCATTAAAAAATTTTTATCAACATGCACCATGTCCTTGGTCCAAAATTCACTAAACACACCTTTTTGGATTAAGGCAGTCTTAATTACATATATGCCCTAAGTCATGCATGTGGAATCCACCGACATGTAGAGGTCCAAATGTACTCAAACTTTTACCAGTGACCTACTATACTTAAAATAGTGTGCCACGAAATATATGGGTTAGTTGGTGTTGATTTGGCAACATATTTAATTACTACATGATAGATCACATTTTCTCCAAAACTATCGAAAAAAGTGGTCCAAAAATTCCCATTTTTGGATAGAGTTTGTGTCTAGGGTACATAACAGCATGACCAAAAGCTTAGGCCAATGCAATTTGTTATCTGACATGTACACCCATTTTAATGTTTGTCCCTTACTAAGGACACACCTCATTAAAACAGCACTACAGGGGGCTGTATGACTCCAAATGGTCTGAATTAAATTTTTAATTAAAGTACACACATAGGGCTAACATTTGCATGTTGATAATGTTCCTTGAAAATGCATATAAATACCCTTAATTAAATATTCTAAGTACTATAAATAATATGACAAAATGAATAAAAACTATATAATATATATTTATTAATCAGCATAAATCTTGAGCTTGATCAAAGGCCTTGGAGTAACCTAACTCCTTGAGCCAACGGCCATGATTTTCTCGACCAGAAGCTTATTAAAGCTCAAATTCCCGGAGACCTGAGCACCACCACAAATGACCACTATCACTACAAGCTCCGTTGAGGTGGTGGCCCTCGATTGGTGGCAACAATGCTGCCGGAGGTGGTTCCTCCGGCAATCCCAAGAAAGAAGTAATGTTTGAAAAAATCCCTCTTTGCTCTCATGGAATCGAGCTCAATTGAGCCTGATATCTCTCTCAGATGAGCTATACAGCTAGCATAGATGGAAGGGAGTAGAAACAAGCATATAGAA
The DNA here is from genome assembly GCA_039583875.1 of Platanthera guangdongensis. Classification (NCBI taxonomy): domain Eukaryota; kingdom Viridiplantae; phylum Streptophyta; class Magnoliopsida; order Asparagales; family Orchidaceae; genus Platanthera; species Platanthera guangdongensis. The sequence goes on along the minus strand of CM077149.1, from coordinate 67,518,588 downwards.
GGGCTTGGCAGTGGGTTTGGTGTCTATGTGCCATGGTTGTGCTTGCCACTGGCGATCTTGCTCAAATTCTCAAATCTCCATCAAAGGCTTCACTCCAAAGTCCTGGCTCGTGTAAGACCCCAACCTCCCCCTTACCAAGGAGGGCTACCGGGCCTTATGCCCAAGCCTGCCGTCTTACGGTGGCACTAACGCACGGGTTAGTCAACACCGTAACACTCCGATCCTGCCGGCTAATACGATCATATACATAGGCCAATATGAGAAAAGAAGTGTAACAATGTAACAAATCTACAAGTCCACAAGTCACAGAGTACATCATATATATAAAATGAAAGGTACAACAACATGGTCCACAAGAGAGTACAAAAAGAAAGAGTAATAGGGCTTATGCCCAGTACATCAAATCCACTCTCTCTCTCAAAATAAAAACGGAAGCTACACTAGTACATCAGAACTCGTCCCACCTGAGGACGCACAGTAGTGGTAGTAGCCTACTGAAGCGGTATCTGCTCCTCAAGTCCTGCCTCCTCGATGTGCTGGTGCTCCATCTCCATGGGCTCCTAAAAATAGTATGGTCACCGACCATTAGTCAAAAGACTAAGTCGTTTCCTCCGCACCTCGCCCCGCAGCTCCTATGCACCGAGTGGGAGGACGAAGCGGAGGACAAGAAGGGGTAGCAAAAGTGGAAGCAGGTGACAGATTCTAACTAGCAGTTTTAATAAGTAATATTGTTCTACTCTAGCAGTTCTAAATATAGTACAAGTAAGTAAGAGCAGTACAGTAAAGGAAGTAAAGAACAGTAGTAAGAGCAAGTAAATAAACTATTCTACCACTATACTATCATCACAAAAGTACCCTAACTTATATAAATGCCCATACAAATATATAAGTTAGGATTTCCAGGAAATTTAACTTATCATATAAAAGAGCTCATTCTAATTTATATGATAAGGATCTATGAACCGTATGACCTAATATGAATGAATGTTATGATGCAATTTTATGCACAGGCAAGTGCAACACACGCACAACGACTCTGTGATCACAGACCTTTAGTTCCCACTTTTTGAGAGCTAGCATCACTCTCGGGTACCACCGCTGTGGCTACGGCAGCAGCGGAGCGGGCGTCTCCGCTTCTAGGCTGGTATGCACACTACCAAGCCTTAGACCCCTCTCATATGCCTCTGTACACGTCCAAGGTGCACTCTAGAGTCTCGCGTACGTACTTTGCTGACAACCCGTCAGTCTTGTTGGATCGGCTGTGCGTTATCGGGGGTCATCCTCCAGACCGTAGTGTAAAATAACCCACTGGCCCCTCTAACCCTCACAACCGCCTGGTGCACCGTACTGCCATCGGTGTGACGAACGACCAGTACCGCATGCCCCGCCACTAAATTTATGCACATGCAAGTATTTTATTCCGAGCCTTCCGCTCGCAGGACCAAACCCGTCCTGGAAACCCTCAAACACAACCCGGGTGAGAACGCACATTAGTGCCTTTATACCAATTCCCTCAAACCCTACATGGGTGAGCATATATCATGAATCTCTCCAACCTTACACGGGTGAGATGGTACAACAAATGTCTTAATCTATTAGGCTACTCTTATCTACGGGTTATTATACTTAGTGATTTAAGGTTAATCCCAGGACTGCCCCCGGTATTCCCTATGAAGGGCTCTCAAGGGGCACTAGGAACTGTGTTGGGATTACGCCCAACGTTCCCTTTCGCAAGGATATTTACTTTAGTTGATGGCTACCCATGTTTCACCCCAGCTCTCTTTGTTGCTCTGGAACAACCCTAGTGACTTAAGATGTTACCGGGAAACCGACGGTCTTCCGTCGACCTCCACTCCGGTTGCTAACTAAAGAATTGCACTTTTAATTCCCGTCACTAAGACAATACTACCCACCAGGGATTATTCATATTTCACTCCCTTATTTCTTCTGACAATCAATCCCCTGGTAATCCCCTAAAGTATGCCCTATTTATGCTATATGCACAACATGTCCTATTATTACCCTAAAAATGGAATCTTCCAATCCTTAAGGCATCTTGCCCCTAAATATTTATCCTAGGGTGGTATGGGCTAAGGGAACTATCCTATGTATTCTCATAATTTTCCTTGGCCAAATAATCTCTTAATTAAATCTTTTAAATTAATTATTAGGTCACTTTACACATAAAGTAGTATGATTTAAAATCCACTGACCTAGGTAATTTTTCCTGAGTTGTATCTTGATAAAATATTTCTGTCTACAGGGTTTCATAATTTTCCTTTGAATATTTATACCAATTCATTAATTAATACCAAATCTAGATAATTTCCATTTTCCAAATGAAGTACAAGGAATATGTAATCCAAAATTCCAGGAAAATTACAGAACATATAAAACATTAATTTATGACTATTGGCAGAGTTTCATCAACTTCTATAGTGTAATGGCCTAACCCTTCCCATTCTTACATATTTACCAAAATGCCATTATATTAATTTAAAACTTATCAGTACACCCACAAATTATGAAACACTTATGCAAGACTAATAATACAATTATACAACACTAGGAATATTTCCAAATTTTCCTGAGGTGTATATCCATCATTTCAAGAATAAATGAAATAAGGGTAAAATGGGCATTTCAAGGTATTTTACTCAAGAAGTTCTTCAAACAGAAAGATCAAATTTTTCCTAAGTCAAATATAACCTTAATTTCAACTTGGCAAAGTTTGAGGATTTTTACTTGAGGTAGACCTATTTTTCAAATTTATTTTCAAAAGGAGCTATATTTTTAAAAATTCCAATTAATAGGATTTTTGATTCCAAAAATCCCATAATTAATCTGAGGGGTGAACTTTACCCTAATGAATCACTGGAATCAAATCCATGATTTTTAATGCCCCCATTAGGCTGAATGCACAATATTTACATTATTGCTATTGCCACACCAAGGCAATATATACACCAACACATGCAATTCGATTTTCCAACATGCAGTGATCCAAATGTGCTGAAATTTTTACCATGCACCAATGATGTCCCCAAGGACCGACCACCAAAATTTGGGGTCATGAGGAGTCATATAACTCCAAATATTTCATTTATTAGTTTTTGTAATTATGACCCAAACTATAGAAAAGGTTATTTCAACAATTCCCCATTTTTGGCAGAGGCTAAGTATGACCTAATCATGCATGTTCCCAAAATTTGAGGCCATGGTGATTGCTAGTTTGACTTGGGCATCCAAATGAATTTCTGCCCTAGTCTAGGATCAGTCCTAGGAGAAATGTCCTACAGGCCAGAATACTGGACAAAAGTTAATGATTAAGATGTAAAATTAAAGGTAGCAGGTAAGTCTACATTTTTCATTCAGGGATCAATTTCTGGAAATGCTTCTAAGAAGCCTAAAAATGGCATGCAAGGTCACTGAATAAGTGTGACATAATTTTACTATTCATAATGATTAAAATTTAACTTATATTTAAATATCTGCACGAATCTTAAAGTATATATGAACGAGATCCAGTCATCTTCTCCACCCGTCCGACGGCTGAGATTGAGCTGACCTAGGCGATGTTTGCTGGCGGTTTCCGGCTAGCAGAGGCGGCGCCACCCCCGGCCAACGGTGTCATCACCTTCACGATGGTGGTGGCTATCGTTTCCCGGTGTTGGGGCGGCGGGAGACGACGGCGACGGCGATCCCGAGCGGTTTCTAAAGCTTGGAAAAATCTCACTTTTCTCCCATGGCATCAGGCTCAGTTGAGCCCGATATCTCACCTAATCGATCTAGGATCCTAGTACGGGTAGAGGTGAGGTGAAACGAACCTGGATTGGGGCTTGGCTGCGGGTAAGGCGGCGGTTCTCCATGGTGGTGGTGCGCCGGCGAGCTCCACCACGAATGCTTGATTCTCCACCAATTTCCATGTTCCAGCACTCGATTTCAATTCCTTCCCTCACTCTGAAGCTGATGGAGGGGTTAATTGGGGCTGAGGTGGTGTATATGGGGAGATACAACCAAGGTGAGCTCGGGCTCAGCCTTGGTTGCTCCGCCCCTGCTTGCCAAGTGGCACACAACCCCCAATTTCTTCTGGAATGAAGTGAGGAGGTCGGCCAGTTGGTGTTGGGCAGAGGATTTCAGCTGAAGGGGTGGCCATGTGGCCACCATTCCCCTTCATCCCCATTTCTCTCTCCTCTTTCTCTCAAAATCCCATTTCTACCCCTTTGCATGCATTCTCTCTCCTGATTTAGAGTGGTAGGACTGGTCTTGTTCACTTTGGCTGGCCATGGGCCAAATTTGGTGTGCTTGGTCCAAGGAGAGGTGGCTTGGTCTTCATTTTTTTCTTTAGGTCAATTGTGTTGACCATGTTGACTTTGAGTTGACTTGGTCAACCAATGGTGGGTGTGCTGACCGCATTTGATAGTCATGAGCTTAGTGGCACCACCCAACTTGGGTTGGGTCAAGGGGGTCCCCTACTTAGGCTAATTGGGCTTATGAGTGTGGGTTTGACCAAATTAAGCCCAAGGTTGACTTGGGTCAATTGGGGTCAAAGTGTTGACCTAGTGACATGCTCTAGGGTGCACTTAGATTGTTTTTAGGGTTAGGGCAATGTGGTGGGGTCATGGTGTGGCTAGGGTCCTCATTTAGGCTAGTTTGACCTAGTTTGACTTTGGTCCTATAGTGGGCTCCACATGGCTACCACCCACTACCTAGGGTCAAACCTAGTTGATCTCCTTAAAATTCACCCCAAGTCTAACCCAATCTAAGTTGAGGGGTCCAAAAGTAACATGGGATGTTACAAATTCCAATAAACAAGAAAATAATTTCGTCCCCGAAATTTAAGTTCGGGTCTACGGGGTTCTACTTGCAAGAATTTTTTAAGAAACTTTAAAACATAAATTGAAAGTACCTGATGCAAATAGCTTCGGGTGTTGCTCCAGCATCAGATCCCTCGGCTCCCAGGTGTGCTCCTCCCGTCCATGGTTGGACCACAGCACCTTCAAAAGAGGGACCTTCTTCTTCCGCAACACTCGGATGGCTGTATCGTCAATCCAGATCGACTCCAATCTAACTGATCTGTCAGGCTCTACCAGTCCGGCTGTAGTAGTAATGTGCTGCTCCGGCTGAAGGAGAGCTCTTCGCAAGGAAGAGACATGGAATACGTCATGTAATGCACCCAACTCCGGTGGCAGCTGCAGTCGGTAAGCTAAGGGGCCGATCCGCTCCAGGATCAGGTATGGCCCCATGTATCATGGACTGAGCTTCTTGTGCCTCCGCACCCGAGAAACACCGTGTACTGGACGTATCTTCAAGAAAACTCTGTCTCCAACCTGGAACTCCACCTTCCGGTGCCGAGCATCATAATATTTGGCCTGCCTGCACTAGGCCTCTAGTAGCCGATCCCTGATCAAACGAATCTGAACCTCAGCATCCTCTATATAATCAGATCCAAGAGCCCTGGTATCCACATCCTGAACCCATGATAGCGGTGTCCGGCATCTCCTCCCATAAAGTGCCTCATATGGAGCCATCCTGATGCTAGCCTGGTGGTTGTTATTGTACGAGAACTCAATCAGTGGCAGCAGCCTCTCCCAAGGCTTCCCCGTATCCAATATGCATAGTCTGAGTAGGTCCTCCATGGTCCGGATGGTCCGCTCGGTCTGTCCGTCGGTCTGCGGATGGAAGGCGGTACTAAAAGTAAGCCGAGATCCCAAGTAAGCATGCACGGCCCTCCACTCACTCGAAGTGAACCGACCATCACGGTCCGAAACAATCGTCCTGGGAATGCCATGATATCTGACGAACTGCTCCACAAATAATCTCACCAGAACTGCAACTGGGGCATCCTTCCGAACTGGAATAAATCGCACTACCTTGGTCAGTCTATCCACTATGACCCATATAGAATCATGCCCAGAGTGGGAGTGAGGCAATCCGTGTACAAAGTCCATAGCAATGTCCTCAAACTTTCATTCTGGAACTGGCAGTGGCTGTAGTAAACCTCCCGGGCTCTTGCATTCTGCTTTTACACGCTGGCAGGTCTCGCAATGGGTCACAAAATCTGTGATCACCCTCTTCATCCCGGGCCAATACATAGACCTCCGCAAATCTGCCCAAATCTTGGTGATGTCGGGGTACACTAAATATCTAGAGCAATGAGCCTCTCTGAGTATGTCATCCCGGATACTGCCCCCTACTGGTATGTAAATGCGCCCACGGAATCGAAGAAGATCATCCTGTAGCGTGTAGTCCTCAACCTTGCCCCTCTCCAGGGCACTAAAAATCGACTGTAATGCAGCATGCAGCCTTTGATGTGTTCGGATGCGCTCCCGTATATCATCACCACTGATCACTGAGCTCAAATACTCTCGATACATCACTGGTTCGGTCTCAGATACCATGGTAATGTGCATGTCCTCCATCATCCGTAGCAGCTCTATAGACATCAATCGAGGCTCCAGTCCAGAAGTGTCAGCCCTCCTGCTCAAGGCATCTGCTACCGTGTTCGCTTTTCCCGGATGTTAGTGGATCTTATAATCATAGTCGCAGAGGAATTCCAGCCATCTCCTCTGTCGCAGGTTTAAGTCCTTCTGTGTATCAATATATTTAAGATTCTTGTGATCTAAAAAGATGTCATAATGAATCCTGTATAAGTAATGCCTCCATATCTTTAGGGCGAATACCACAGCCCCGAGCTCTAGGTCATGTACTGGATAGTTATGCTCATGCTTCTTCAACTGTCTTGAAGCATAAGCAACAACATGTCCATGCTGCATCAGGACTGCACCTATCCCCTGATAAGAGGCGTCCGTGTAGATCTGGAATCCTTCGCTCCCGGATGGAAGCGCAAGAATGGGGGATGAGATGAGTCGGTCCTTCAGCTCCTGAAAAGCCGTCTCGCACCGCTCTGACCAAACAAAATCTGCGTCCTTCGTCAAGGACGTGAGGGGGAGTGCTATCTTGGAGAACCCCTCCACGAACTTGCAATAATACCCTGCTAATCCCAAGAAACTGCGAATGTCAGATGCGGTCTTCGGCCGTGGCCAATCCCTCACTGTCTCTATCTTGGCTGGGTCCACTGCTAATCCAGCCCCACTGATCGTGTGTCCCAGGAAAGCCACCTCCTGCAGCCAGAACTGGCACTTTGAAAATTTTGCGTACATCTGGGACTCCCTCAGCCTCTGCAAGACCAGGGTCAGATGCTCTGTATGCTCCTCCTGAGTCCGGGATTATATCAGAATGTCGTCGATGAATACAATCATGAAGCAGTCTAAGAAGGGCTCGAATACACGGTTCATTAAACACATGAATGCGGCAGGGGCATTCGTGAGCCCAAAAGGCATCACCGTGAACTCGTATAATCCATAGCGTGAACTGAATGCCGTCTTCGGTATGTACTCTTCCCTGATGCGGAGCTGGTAGTAACCGGATCGTAAATCTAGCTTAGAGAACCAGAAGGCTCCCTACAGCTGGTCAAATAGCTCATCTATCTGAGGCAGAGGATAGGTATTGCGGACCGTTAACCGGTTTAGCTCCCGGTAATCTATGCATAGTCGCAATGACCAGTCCTTCTTCTTCACAAAGAGAACTGGCACTCCCCACGGCGATGAACTGGGCCGCACAAATCCTGACTCAACTAGCTCCTGAAGTTGAGTCCTGAACTCCACCAACTCCCTGGGAGCCATCCTGTAGGGTGCCCGGGACACCGACCTCGCTCCCGGTACTAGCTGAATCCTGAAATCCAAGTCTCTAGCAGGTGGTAGCCCGGACAATTTCTCCGGGAATACGTCGGAGAAATCCCGGACCACCGGAATATCTGAAATAGTCGTCTCTGCTCCCACCATCTCAAAGCAGATAAGATAAACTTCTTCTCCCTGCTCGTGGGCCTTCACAGCCTGTACAGAAGATAATAATAGGTGGCAGATAGGCTGAATACCTTCAATGATAACATGAGAGTCACCATGCCTTAGCGTGATCCTCCTGAACGGACATTCTATCTGAGCATGGTTCCGATGTAACCATGCCATGCCCAAAATCAAGTCGAAGTTCTGCAGCTTCAGAATAGTTGCTGGCGCCTCAAATGCCTTGCCGCCAATCTCGGCCTCCATATCACAATGTGCAGTGGTCCGCAGCTCTGACCCATCGGGTAAATGCACCCTCATCTCTAGTCCAGGAAATCTCTCCACGCCTTCGAGTCCGTCTATGAAGGCCGCGGATATGAACGAGTGCGAAGCACTCGTGTCGAAGAGAGTATGAGCGGGCTTGCCACTGATCATAACTATGGCTGAGGTTTGTTTACATTAAAATTAATTGTTATCCTATAGTTCCATGTACTATATAATTGAAAATTCAAGAAATTTAATAATTAACTTTAAGTACCTGTGATAACCTCCTCGGGGTTCCTCTGCTCAGTGAGGTCCAAGGCGTATATCTACTCCTGCTCGCGTCTCCTGTCGTGATATCCCCGGCCTCGGCCTCGTCCTCGGCCTCGGCCTCGGGCCTGCTGTATTGGGGCCACTAGAGGTGGAGGAGGAGGAGGATGGAATCGATGCGGGCACTCCGACCTAATGTGCCCGGGCTGGCGGCATCCGTAACAAACTACCTGTCGGTGGCCTCGGCCCTCCCGTCTCCTCGGATCATGCATCTGTAGAGGTGGGGGAGCCAATACTGGAGGAGGCCCCTGCTCCTGCCTGAAGTTGGGACGACGGTGTCCCCCACCCTTCTTGTATCCGATAGTCCTGCCTCTCTGAGAGCCCCTGCTGCTCTCTCCTGATGTCGACCCATCAAATGGTCTCTTCCCTCTGACTTGCACCATCAGCTAGTCAGCCTCCAGCTTCTTTGCCATCTCGATGATCTGTCTAGACGTGCCATGAGAAATGAACAGCAAGGACTGCCTCAAATCGTCCCTGAGGCCCCGGTAGAATCTCTTGGCATACCTCCTATCATCGGTATCCTGAATCCCTGCGAACCTGGCCAAATGAGAGAACTCTCTCCGATACTCGATTACCGATCTAGTCCCCTGCCTGAGGTTCAAAAACCTCTCCTCCAAGGCATCTCTGTCTGTAGCAGAGACAAAGTGATCCAGAAATACATCGCCAAACTCCTCCCATGATATCTCTGACAGCTCAAAGTCCGCATACGTAGACTCCCGCACTGATTTCCACCATCTCTTTGCATGAGCCTCTAGTGCAGAGGTGGCTGGAGGTACTGCCTCGCCGACCGGGCAGCTGATGCCTGCTAAAATCTCGTGTATGGCCTCTAGCCATTCCTCCGTCTTTACCGCATCCTCTGTCCCACGGTACGTCGGCGGGGACAGGCTCTTGAATGCACTCAGCCAGCTCGACCGCGGATTTGGCTGTGGAGTCGGGACTTGCTGCGATCTGAAGGCATCCAGAATCGCCGTCAAAGTCTGCCCCAACTCCGTAAGTAGGAATGGAGTGGCAGCTGGAGGGGGAGGAGCCACATTTTGCGGCGCGGCGACCTGTGGAGGTTGCATAAAGGTAAAGTTAAAACAGAACTGGCCTAACTCATTGTACTTTGCGGACCATTTTATGTGACTTTTGCACATGGGCACACCACGACTTCCGCTACATAGTTTGTCTGCAAACTAATGCTCGGGCGGGGTTGGTCCCGTGTTGTGGATTTCTTTCTCATATGATCGTTGTTCAAGTGATACCAATATTCTGTCTACAGGGTTTCATAATTTTCCTTTGATTATTTATACCAATTCATTAATTAATACCAAATCTACATAATTTCCATTTTCCAAATGAAGTACAAGGAATATGTAATCCAAAATTCCAGGAAAATTACAGAACATATATATACATTAATTTATGACTATTGGCAGAGTTTCATCAACTTTTATAGTGTAATGGCCTAACCGTTCCCATTCTTACATATTTACCAAAATGGCATTATATTAATTTAAAACTTATCAGTACACCCACAAATTCTGAAATATTTATGCAAGACTAATAATACAATTATACAACACTAGGAATATTTCCAAATTTTTCTGAGGTGTATATCCATCATTTCAAGAATAAATGAAATAAGGGTAAAATGGGCATTTCAAGGTATTTTACTCAAGAAGTTCTTCAAACAGAAATATCAAATTTTTCCTAAGTCAAATATAACCTTCATTTCAACTTGGCAAAGTTTGAGGATTTTTACTTGAGGAAAACCTATTTTTCAAATTTATTTTCAAAAGGAGCTATATTTTTAAAAATTCCAATTAATGGGATTTTTGATTCCAAAAATCCCATAATTAATCTGAGGGGTGAACTTTACCCTAATGAACCACTGGAATCAAATCCATGATTTTGGAATGCCCCCATTAGGCTGAATGCACAATATTTACATTATTGCTATTGTCACACCAGGGCAATATATACACCAACACATGCAAGTGGATTTTCCCACATGCAGTGATCCAAATGTGCTGAAATTTGTATCATGCACCAATGATGTCCCCAAGGACCGACCACCAAAATTTGGGGTCATGATGAGTCATATAACTCCAAATATTTCATTTATTTAGTTTTTGTAATTATGACCAAAACTATAGAAAACGTTATTTCAAAAATTCCCCATTTTTGGCAGGGGCAAAGTATGACCTAATCATGCATGTACCCGAAAGTTGGGGCCATGGTGATTGCTGGTTTGACTTGGGCATCCAAATGAATTTCTGCCATAGTATAGGATCAGTACTAGGAGAAATGTCCTACAGGACAGAATACTGGACCAAAGTTAATGATTAAGATGTCAAATTAAAGGTAACTAGTAAGGCTACATTTGTCATTCAGGGATCCATTTCTGGAGATGCCTTTAAGAGGCCTAAAAATGGCATGCAAGGTCACTGAATAAGTGTGACATAATTTTACTATTCATATTGATTAAAATTTAACTTATATTTAAATATCTGCACGAATCTTAAATTATATATGAACGGGATCCGGTCATCTTCTCCACCCGTCCGACGGCTGAGATTGAGCCGACCTGGGCGATGTTTGCTGGCGGTTTCCTGCTAGCAGAGACGGCGCCACCCCCGGCCAACAGTGTCATCACCTTCACGGTGGTGGTGGCTATTGTTTCCCGGTGATGGGGCGGCGGGAGACGGCGGCGACGGCGATCCCGAGCGGTTTCTAAAGCTTGGAAAAATCTCACTTTTCTCCCATGGCATCAGGCTCAGTTGAGCCCGATATCTCACCTAATCGATCTAGGATCCTAGTACGGGTAGAGGTGAGGTGAAACGAACCTGGATTGGGGCTTGGCTGCGGGTAAGGCAGCGGTTCTCCATGGTGGTGGTGCGCCGGCGAGTTCCACCCCGAATGCTTGATTCTCCACCTATTTCCATGTTCCAGCACTCGATTTCAATTACTTCCCTCACTCTGAAGCTGATGGAGGGGTTAATTGGGGCTGAGGTGGTGTATATGGGGAGATACAACCAAGGTGAGCTCGGGCTCAGCCTTGGTTGCTCCGCCCCTGCTTGCCAAGTGGCACACAGCCCCCAATTTCTTCTGGCATGAAGTGAGGAGGTCGGCCAGTTGGTGTTGGGCAGAGGATTTCAGCTGAAGGGGTGGCCATGTGGCCACCATTCCCCTTCATCCCCATTTCTCTCTCCTCTTTCTCTCAAAATCTCATTTCTACCCCTTTACATGCATTCTCTCTCCTGATTTAGAGGGGTAGGACTGGTCTTGTTCACTTGGGCTGGCCATGGGCCAAATTTGGTGGGCCTGGTCCAAGGAGAGGTGGCTTGGTCTTCATTTTCTTCTTTAGGTCAATTGTGTTGACCATGTTGACTTTGAGTTGACTTGGTCAACCAATGGTGGGTGGGCTGACCCCATTTGATAGTCATGAGCTTAGTGGCACCACCCAACTTGGGTTGGGTCAAGGGGGTGCCCTACTTAGGCTAATTGGGCTTATGAGTGTGGGTTTGACCAAATTAAGCCCAAGGTTGACTTGGGTCAATTGGGGTCAAAGTGTTGATCTAGTGACATGCTCTAGGGTGCACTTAGATTGTTTTTAGGGTTAGGGCAATGTGGTGGGGTCATGGTGTGGCTAGGGTCCTCATTTAGTCTAGTTTGACCTAGTTTGACTTTGGTCCTATAGTGGGCTCCACATGGCTACCACCCACTACCTAGGGTCAAACCTAGTTGATCTCCTTAAAATTCACCCCATGCCTAACCCAATCTAAGTTGAGGGGTCCAAAAGTAACATGGGATGTTACAGCTCGACTCCTCTGGGCTCACTGAAGGTGAAGAATCGATAAAAATTGGGTGAGGTGGGTTGTATAGTTAAATGCCATTGAAGGGATGGCCGACCATGAGCATAGGATGCTCCTCCTTGCTGCCATGTGTCCACCACCCTTGGATTTCTACGTGGAATGAGCTGGGAAGCTCAGTGATGACGTTAGGCCAAGAGGAGGAGGGCTAAGTGGCAAGCGCTTCTTAAATTACTCTCTCTCTCTCTCCAATTTTGGGGAAATTCCCATCCTAGCCTCCATGCATGCCCCCCATTCAAATTCACGAGGGTATGAGTTGTAATAAGCATAATGGGTTGTCGGTGGGCTATGATTGAGGCCTTAGCCCATTGAGAATTCACTTGGGCTCTCGTTTTCTACTTTGGGCCTTATTTTGACCAAGGTTGACTTGATAGTTTTACCAGGTGAACTAAGGGGTTGACTGGTCCAATGCGTACGTCTTGAGTCACTTGACACCATCCAATGTAGATTGGGTCATGGTGATGCCCTAAATGGGCCAATTTAGCAAAATAGGTGTAATTTTGACCAATTTATGGCTAAGTTTGACTTTGATCCATTTGGTCAAATTGGTGACCCCATGATGAGGTTTTTGGTTAATTGGTTCCCTTATGATGTCCAAAGACCAGGGGTGAGGTCATTTTCATGTTTTTGGGGCCAATTGGACCTAATGGTGTAGGATTGACCAATGTTGTCCTAAAGGGTAATTTGGTAAATTTGCCAAATTTGGTGACTGATGCTAAAGATCACGATAGTGAACCGGTCACACAAGTAATATAAAATGGGGGTTTTCCCAAGTATCGATCTCACAAGGAACACAGTAAGGTGGAGTTAATCTCGAGGAGGACTTGAGATTGAAGTCCTTAGGTCGGAGCTAACTAAAGGGGCTTTGATGTTTGCGAAAAAAGAAAATAAAAGGCTAACAACTACTCCTATGCAACGCCGCTATGCGATGCTTCGGCAGGCGGGATGGAAGACTAGTTGTGCCGCTATGCACCGAATCACTAGGCGGATGGACGAGAAGGCTAGCGGATGAGGTGGTTAGAACGGCGGAATGAGGGTCGTGAGCACCTCTTCGCAACGCACGCCACTAGCAATTGCTAGTGCGGCAAGGGTGGATGGTGGTGGATGGAATATAAGGCGCAACTCAAGCAACTTAGGCAGTAATATGAAATAGGAATCACATAGACATGAAACACATAACATAAACAACCACAGTGCACTTCATCAATATAAATAGGTTTAAAAACACCAATATTCAACAAGAAAGCAAGAACAAGTCAAGAGATCGACCGAATCCGAAGCCTTGCTGAGGATTCACGGTTGGAATCGTCGGGTTGTCATTCCGCGTCCAAGCTCGGTCCTCAACTGCGTTCGGGATAGAGAAGGGCTGTCACCACCTTCCAATGGCCCGTCTTCTTCGTATCACGATAGCGTACGAAGTTTGCTAGCTTTCCTTTGCTTGATGGCTATGACATCAAACCCTACTTGAAGCTCACAGATGAAGGAGAAGGCCGAGAGGAAGCTCCGGCTTGGATTTGGCGGTAAAAGCTTGCCCGGAGCACCTCCCTAGGGTGGAAGATGAAGGGGAACGGCGGAGAAGGCGGAAAACGGCGGAGAAATGTCGAGCTCCGGATCCTCTCTCGAATTAGGGCGAGACCTGCACTATTTATACAAAAGCAGAAATGAACAATGCGCACGATCACAGGCGCACGACCAGTGGTCGTGCGCACTATGTCCTGTGCTCGTGGGCACTGGCATGGAATATCAGGAAGAAAAACTGGGATAACGTGCACGAGTAGTGGCGCACGACCAATGGTCATGCACACTAAGTCCAATGGTCGTGCGATTACCCCAGACAGGACTCCAGAAAAGAGGAATAAATGCACACGATCAGTGGCGCACGACCGGTGGTCGTGCGCTGTATGTCCAGTGGTCGTGCGCTTACCCCTGGCTGATTCTGGAAAATGAAGAGTAGTGCGCACGATTAGGGGCGCACGACCAGTGGTCGTGCGCATTAGATCCCATGATCGTGCGCAGTATTCATGTTTCACAACCATCCCGAAACGCGCACACGACCCCTGTACAGTAATGAAAAACCAATCACTAATATGTGCAGACATTTCAGGCAATCACAAAAAGGAGCACAAACAATAAAAGTAACAAAATACACAACCACGGGCATAAATGTGCACTTCCTATGACAATAAAGACAAGATGAAATATGAATGATATAGAACTAAAAGTGAAGTGCAAACGCGTGAAAACTAGCCCAGATGATTCCGAAAATAGGTATATAAAGTGGACTCATCACACCCCCAGACTTAACTGTTTGCGCGTCCCGAGCAAACAAAATCTAAGCAGATAGGGAAAAATACTAGTTAACAACGAAATTGCGATACGAAGTACCATGCGAAGTCGCATGCTCCCGCGCGTAAAAATATAATAGAAGAAATTTCTAAGTATACAAAATAGTTTATACTTTTCACAATGCGTATCAAAATTTTATTATTACTCAAAAATGGAATCACGGTGAATCATTCGGTCACGCGTAGGGAGAAAGTAGACTAATCGCTAGGCGAGCATTGCCAAAGATCAGGGCTCAGGATAACCTCCAAAGGAATCCACCAATGTCGGTGACCATATGCTTGCCCTTTCGCATTCTCTCCACGGCACTGGTTTTGTTCACACACGAATCAGTGGACTTTAGGTAAAGAGATGGGGCTTGGGTTTCGGTGAGGTAAACAAAGATAAACAGGAAGGTTATGCACCTAACCCAAATGAGCTAGTATAAAAGGAATCCATCAGCTAACCAAAATATATGCGGGTACACCACACCCCCAAACTTAACTTTTAACATATGGGTGTGTGCACCGCCTACTCCAAATATAATCACATTTCCAAAATGATTTTCAATTAAAACTTTTTCTTTTCATTCATTTTTTTTCTTTACAAATATAAATATTTTTTTTTTCTTTTTCTTCATTTTATTTTCACAATTCAGCAGATATAAACTTGGGAGCACTTCCACATTTTCACAAATAATAACATCATGTCACATCCCAACATGAAAATATAAAACACTAAACTCGACTTGAGTGTGCGACTAGGATTGGCTATGAGGCTTTGGTGAAATCATGGTGGAGCTGAATCAAAAGGTGGGGTAGGCACAACAGGGGTAGCGAGGATAAGACGTTAGGAATGGTACAAAGCTCAAACGGGCCAAAATGATGGCCTATATCACGCTCATGCATGACTAACCTATACCCATGCTTCAAGAATAGCTTGGGGCAAGTTCTTAGCTAACGAGAAAGACTATCCATCCTCCCGACTCGAGCAATACGAACCTAACGGCCGTCTACACACATCCATAAGCTACCGTCGGATTCACACCGGATTCACCAACTTTTGAGTAGAATAAAAAGTATTTACGCAATTAGAAAAATATAAAACTAAAAGCATACAGAAAAATTAAATCTACTCCAATTTCTACACGAGACGAGAGCAGTTGACTAGGAGCACAGCAAGGTCAACATTTTACTCTATCTCACAATCCTATGTCAGCACCATAATTTTCCCAAATCTAACGAAGAAATGAGTTTAACTCGCGGCACACTAACAGCTAAGCACGCGCTCATGTGGGTGCAGTGGTGTGTGATGCAACGAACTAATCAAAATAAAATTATAAAAGCTTCTAGTATGCACATGAAATGTGCACGTTCAAAGATAACAACACTAGCTCTCCCCCAGACTTAAACTAAGCAATACAGCAGATGATATAGAAATTAAAATCATATGGAGCTAAGGGAAGAGGTTACCCAATGCTTAGCCAGTGAGCATACCAGAAGACGCGTGGAAACCTAAAGCAGGCCCGACATACGAAGAATCACAACCCTGCCAATGCAATTTTCCAAGAATACCTGCAGGGGTGAGCTCCGCAAAAACAAAAGAAAACTATACACAAATAAATACTAAAACTAAAATAGACATGAAAAATAAAAATTGTAGAAAATAAAAGATAAGTACTGGGGTTATTGTCATCCCAGCACGACTTATTAAATTCTAAATAGTTCTAGCTTATAGGCCTATGAAATAAAAAGTGCACAGGTAACTGGCCTAATATCCGTTTCAGTAACGGGTACCGATACTGTGATAGAGCAGTTACACCTTTGCTTAAATAATCATACCTGCTCCTCGCAGGCAGAGGAAATAGGAAATAGGATGAGGAGGAGGCCTGGTCCTCACTCATCGTATCACAAAAATTATCCTCGCCTAGCAAGGCATCATCAACCACAGGTGTGCAGGATGTGATGGCAACGGAAAGAACACCAGGCTCATCATCATCCCAGCATACCCGTGGAGACTCAGCCTGCACAGGCTCAGATAGAGAAGGGGGATCAAGAAATAAAGGAGACGAAGAACTAAAATAATCAGAGAATGTGAAAGTGATCCCGGTGTCACTCTCAGCAGGATCCAAGCAGAGATCATCATCGGTATCATACGAGTCGTATCGAGGGGAATCCGAGAACTCGAGGTCCGCGGTGGTAAGATGAACGACCTCATCTAATAAGGAGGTGCAAACCTCTGCATCGGAAAGAGGGTATTCCTCATCCCACCGGGGTGCGTAAAAGTGTTCTGAAGATCCACCTTCTCCGTCGGAGATAGAGGAATCATCATCCCACTTTGGCGCAACCTCGGGCACCGAATCATCCACAATCACGGCATCATCAATCGACTCACAAAAATGAGGAATAGCACAATCCGGCAAAAATTACGGAGGGGCAAGGCTGCTCTCAAAATCAAGCACTGAATGAGCAGGCCCCATCGCAAAATCATTCGCTGACGCCACCCCGTCGACGACCGGAACAATCTCATCGTCCCATACAGGAGCATCCATGAGTTCCTGCTCCTCTTTTTGTTGGCTAACACCAGAGTGATCATCATCACTCGAGGAAAGCTCGTAAAAAGGGATCGAGGGACCCATGAAAGAGCTGTATGCGGCCAGAGATTCTTTAGTAATCTCAACGGGTAAAGAATGAGCAAAGTGCGTTATATCAGTGTATGGGCCAGGCAACACCCTGGTAGGCCTGTCCACAACAGTCTTCCATGAACGGGAGGTTGTTGTGCACATGCCCTCAGAGGGAGAAGGCTTGCATAAACGAGGGCAATCCTTCAACATGTGGCCCACACCTTGACATAACAAACACCGAATGCAATGCTCGGCATTCATAACAACAATGACATCGATGGATCGGCGCAAAGTGTCAAGGATACGACACTCAGCATCAGGATCCATCACGAACAAAAATAATTGCTAAAAAAGTGCTACACAGCTAAAATAAAAATAGCACGGATCTGCTATCTAAATCAAAAATCAGAAAAGGGAAAAAAGAAATAAGCAATATACAAATTCTAAAAACCAAAGCAAATAAATAAAAAAAATGATATGTACAAATGGAAAAGGGCTTCAATCTACTATCTCCCTCTCCACAAACTCACACGAGTGTGTTCCCCGGCAACGGCACCAAAAACTTGATGCTAAAGATCACGGCAGTGAACCGGTCGCACAAGTAATATAAAATGGGGGTTTTCCCAAGTATCGATCTCACAAGGAACACATTAAGGTGGAGTTAATCTCGAGGAGGACTTGAGATTGAAGTCCTTAGGTCAGAGTTAACTAAAGGGGCTTTGATGTTTGCGGAAAAAGAAAATAAAAGGCTAACAACTACTCCTATGCAATGCCGCTATGCGATGCTTCGCCAGGCGGGATGGAAGACTAGTCGGGCCGCTATGCACCGAATCACTAGGCGGATGGACGAGAAGGCTAGCGGATGAGGTGGTTAGAACGGCGGAATGAGGGTCGTGAGCACCTCTTCGCAACGCACGCCACTAGCAATTGCTAGTACGACAAGGGTGGATGGTGGTGGATGGAATATATGGCGCAACTCAAGAAACTTAGGCAGTAGTATGAAATAGGAATTACATAGACATGAAACACATAACATAAACAACCACAGTGCACTTCATCAATATAAATAGGTTTAAAAACACCAATATTCAACAAGAAAGAAAGAACAAGTCAAGAGATCGACCGAATCCGAAGCCTTGTTGAGGATTCACGGTTGGAATCGTCGGGTTGTCATTCCGCGTCCAAGCTCGGTCCTCAACTGCGTCCGGGATAGAGAAGGGCTGTCACCACCTTCCAATGGCCTGTCTTCTTCGTCTCACGATAGCGGACGAAGTTTGCTAGCTTTCCTTTGCTTGATGGCTATGGCATCAAACCCTACTTGAAGCTCACAGATGAAGGAGAAGGCCGAGAGGAAGCTCCGGCTTGGATTTGGCGATAAAAACTTGCCCGGAGCACCTCCCTAGGGTGGAAGATGAAGGGGAACGGCGGAGAAGGCGGAAAACGGTGGAGAAATGTCGAGCTCCGGATCCTCTCTCGAATTAGGGCGAGACCTGCACTATTTATACAAAAGCAGAAATGAACAATGCGCACGATCACAGGCACACGAGCAATGGTCGTACGCACTATGTCCTGTGCTCGTGCACACTGGCATGGAATATCAGGAAGAAGAACTGGGATAACGCGCACGAGTAGTGGAGCACGATCAATGGTCGTGCGCACTAAGTCCAATGGTCGTGCGATTACCCCAGACAGGACTCCAGAAAAGAGGAATCAATGCACACGATCAGTGGCGCACGACCGGTGGTCGTGCGCTGTATGTCCAGTGGTCGTGCGCTTACCCCAGGCTAATTCTGGAAAACAAAGAGTAGTGCGCACGATTAGGGGCGCACGACCAGTGGTCGTGCGCATTAGATCCCATGATCGTGCGCAATATTCCTGTTTCACAACCCTCCCGGAACGCGCACACGACCCCTGTACCGAAAGGAAAAACCAATCACTGATATGTGCAGACATTCCAGGCAATCACAAAAAGGAGTACAAACAATAAAAGTAACAAAATACACAACCACGGGCATAAATTTGCACTTCCTATGGCAATAAAGACAAGATGAAATATGAACGATATAGAACTAAAAGTGAAGTGCAAACGAGTGAAAACTAGCCCAGATGAGTCCGAAAATAGGTATATAAAGTGGACTCATCAGTGACCCTCTAATGGGGGCTTTTGGGTGTAACGCCCCTGATTTTTTGATGTTCATTTTAATTCCTTTAATGGCGTATTTTTGACGTCAAGGCATTACATTGACGCATAGTTGACGGGTACTATTGCTGGAGTGTGACTTTTGCTTGTTGGTATTCAAGGTTTTGACTTAGAATATGAGCATGGCTAATTTCTACTGTGTTTTTGAAATTTTCCTTGCAAACCAGATTTATTTTGGAACTCGGTGGAGCCTTTTAGGGATATTTGGTGTTTTGACTTCGGGTTGTTTTTACCCGAGTTTGGGTTGTCGGATTCTAATTTTGACTTCCCCATCGGTTTTGTGGAATTGGTGTTTAGCCTCGATGTGAATTTCGTAGAAACCTGAGTTTATTCGAGTTTTTGGTCTCTTGGACGTTTAATTAATAATAATATTATTATATTATTATTATATTAGATATATAAATACTTATAATTGGAAACCCAAATCATTATCTTCTTCCCCAAGTCATTAAACCAAGAACGCGAAAGAAAGGAGGCGACGGGTTTTGCAAAGATTTCGACCGCCGCTTGTAGGAGTGTCGGTGCTCGAAATCGTGGACATAGAGTAGATCCTGAAAGCTCTCGCCAAGATCTACGTGTTGGTGCTAGGTAATTTTGTTTTCTTTAACTTTTGGCGTTGGGGTTTTTGACTTTAACTCTCATTTGTCCCGTAAAGTTTTAGGAATCGTTTCCTAAGAGTTCTTGCGGCCGATCCTTGGAGCGGAGTGCTCGTGAGGCCGGATTCCTGTACATCTTGAGGCAAGTGGTGGTTTGTTCTCTTTCTTAGCCGCTTATT
Source organism: Platanthera guangdongensis (assembly GCA_039583875.1). Lineage (NCBI taxonomy): Eukaryota > Viridiplantae > Streptophyta > Magnoliopsida > Asparagales > Orchidaceae > Platanthera > Platanthera guangdongensis. The sequence continues at coordinate 67,498,382 of CM077149.1, read as the reverse complement.
AATTTCCTAGATTTCCTCCCCTGAATTTTTGTCTACTCCTGGCTGTATCTTGGATAGCATAACAGTAAGATTTCTTTTCTTTATCCTTGTCATGTTACTGTAGAGTCTTTAATCTATGTTTAGGATCTTTCCTTGTATACCCCTCGCTATCTATTAATTTCTAGAACTTATTCATGTTCTAAGTTTAGGTGTTGTTAAAAATCTATGAGTCTAATTAACCTCTATTTGGGTAAGAAAGTTTATGTCAGGGACAAGACTCAGCTAGGTGTTGAGTGTAATAAAAATTCGTTGAGTTAAGTCCAGGTGTCAAGTGAACTCAGCTAGGCATTGAGTGCGTTGAGTTGAACTGTCTTGGCATTGAGTGCAGCTGCTATGTAGTCGAGAGTGTTGAGTGTAGCTGCTATGCCATCGAGAGCATTGAGTGTAGCTGTTGTGGCATTGAGAGCGTTGAGTGTAGCTGCTGTGGCATCGAGAGCATTGAGTGTTGTTGTCATGGAGTGGAATGTAGCTGTCATGGCATCGAGTTTTACACATCCATCTGTCATATGAAATATAGTATAAGGTCCGGCCTGGGACCCCACACCATATTTCACAGACAGGTAGCGAGTTTACGTGTTAATATCAAAAGACTACTCGCGCCCTAACTCAGAGCATTCTAGAGAAAGCTTTAGGGTTGCAAGAACTCAGATCAATTGAGTGTCCACTACATATAAACCCCACTATTTATATATATAACAGGAAATTCAATTACAAATACACAAAAGTTATGGCCTTACAGTTATACTTCATAAATGTGGTTTACAAGCATCGGCGCACAGGCCGGCCACACATGAAAATAGTAAAACTTCTTTGATCAGCCTTCGAGGGCCAGCATAGAAGCGAGGGCTTCATCACGCTATTTCCAGCTCGGCTCTCCAACACCTGCATAAGGACAATCCCCCACAAGGGTGGCAAACAAGGCAACGGTCAGCATTAAGCTGACCAATTTATAACGACCCTACCCCTTTTCTGCGGCAGATGTATTCCTTTCCTGTAGGCATAATATTATCATAAGAAGATATATCACAATCACGTGCACTCATGCACAGCTCAATATATCACAAATGCCAGCATTGACTACTGATGCTTCATGCACTCAAGGAACAATTTTGGTGTGCCAGTTTCCTGGATTACACCACCGTTTAGAGGTCCCAGACATCACAGTTAACTTTGAGCATTACTAGTCTTTATACCGCGCAGGCCAAAGACTCTCATTATGTGCTCCAACGAGACCAATATCATAGGTCTTCGATTCAATCAGATATAACACATGTACATTTCAGCCCTTGTTCGTTGCTCAATTCGTCAGTTTAGAAGCAAAGACTGACACGATTGGCTTCCCCTTTCTTGTTCGGCACGATGGCCATAAGAGTTCATATCTCGCACTAGCCACACCATCTCCAAGAGACTGGCTTTGTAATCAAGATGGAATCTAGGAGCTATCATCGGCTATACTCACTGTCGCAAGGCGTTAACAATAGAACTCACTTTCTGTATCCAGCCCCCGCCAAAACCCTGCAGTAACCTGTAGTGCCAGAAACAATTGTCTTTCACAACACATAACACCAATAGAAACTAAGAGCTATCACTATTGGCGATACTCACTGTCTCCCGGGGATATCCAACAGTTATTCAAATTATGGTATTTCGTGGATATTTTCCTAGAATTCCACTCCAGTACTTCGTACTACTTTCAGTTCACAGGTACAACCCCGTAGACTTCGTAACCTACTAGTTTATACTCGGAGTCTTCTTCGGCACGTAAAGCAAAACATCACCAATCCAGACCAACCTGTTCAGATGGGCTTCACACAGCTTGCCTATTTCGTACTACAAATTTTCGGATCTATATACAAGACTAACCAGGATTTCATGCATCGACCTAGAGGAATTCCCTTCGCTTTTCCACCTTTTGGTGGTGGATTCCATGCATATGCCAAAAGAAGGACTTCACTTGTCCAAGAAGGAAGATCGTTACCCTTGTAGTTTTCTTCGGAGCCATGACCGCTTTTCTGTCCAGTTGGAAAGGAGCAACGTGCTTTCCTCTTCATGGACCAAGCCTCAGATCTTGCTTTCAACTAGTGGATCTCCTTTACCAAGCTATTCAAGCTCAGCTCTAACACTTAGCTACAACCCTTAGCTATTTTTCTCAAGAACTTGGAAGAAAGAAGGAGAGAGAATGAGAAGAAGAGAATGAATTCTCATTCCTCTACTCCTCTACATAAGTGTCCTTTGGATTAATCCCAGCCACCTGATCATTTAACAAAAAGGGAGCAGAGGCCACAATTTCAGTTGAACATACACTATCGCCTGGCAATATCCCCTATCGCCTGGGCGATATCGTTGATAGCCACTTTGACCCCCGTCAACCTCTGCTCTTTGGCCCCCGCCCGGCCATCTGACACCTGTCCATACATATGTTGCAGTATCGCCTGATGATATCCACTGTCGCCGTTCTGATCAATTCTTTACGACATCGAGTGCATTGAGTTCACTCAACGCTTTAAAGAGTCGAGAGCGTTGAGAGCTGGGGCTATCGCCGCGCAATACCAACTATCGCCACACGATAGTATCTTACTCAATGATTCGTCGAAAGGCGTCGTGTGTGTTTAGCTCACACAACACTTCATGGCGTCGAGTGATATTGCTATCGCCGCCGGCGATACCCACTACCGCTTGGCGATAGCGATAAAAAGTTCTGGTATCAAATATGGGGTATTACAACCCCCCATCCTTATAGAAATTTCATCCCGAGATTTTATTCAGTTATAAGGGAAAACATCAATTTATTTGTTTCAACATATTTTACTTTCACAAAACAATGTTAGAACATTATTTTACAAATGATTCGGGGTATTCCTCATGCATGGTTTGTTCACGTTCCCATGTCAGCTTAATACGACCATATTTGTCCCACCGGACTTTGACCATCCTGATTTTATTGTTTCACAGTTGCTTGATCTCCGTATCCTGGATCCGAATGGGCCGAACATTTGTCGTTATCCGACTATCTACCGGTACTTGATCAGCAACAATCACTTGAGCTGGTTCTTTTATATCTTTGTGTAACACCGATATGTGAAACACATAGTGCAAACTAATTAGCTCCACAGACAGTGCTAACGATAGGCAGCTTCTCCAACTCGCTACCACTTCAAACAGATCAAGATATCGCGGAATCAACTTTTTCAAGCGTCGGATCCTGGATACACCTTTGAAGGGCTTGATCTTCAAGTGTAGCCACTCGGAAAACACAAAATCCATGTTTTCGTGCTTGGCATTGTAGTACTTCGCTTGCTGATGAGTTCGATTTATATACGGTTTTCGGACTCATCTGGGCTTATTATCATGCATGTGCACTACTATTTCAGTATGAAATGTCATATATTTGATTAGGGCTTCACTTAGCCATTGTGCAATGTTCTTGGTATACGAATTACACCGGGATGTCGGGGGTAAGTACTGGGGTACTCCCCGTGCGGATATGATTATTTTTATATGTATATTGGTGCTCGGAGCTATTGCTCCAGCTTTGGTTTTTGATGTGCAGGTGGTCTGTTTTCCCCCAAAGCAGGAATTCTGACCGTGGAAAATGCACGGTCATGCGATTCCTTAGCGCTCGCTTTCTACCAAATCATGCGTTTTCTGCAGGTTTATCTTGGATGGACTGAACAACACGTGCGATTTCTTCACGCACAATTTCATCTAAACCGTGCGTGAAGGAGACGCACGGCTTTCCTATTGATGTCAAGTTTTATAGCGCTCTGTGGTTAATCGTGCGAGTTGTTCACGCACAGGCAGAAGTGCCCATACGTCAGTAAAATGCACGGTTCCACCTGATTGCCATGAATTTCAGCGCTCTGTGGTTACCCGTGTGTTTTCGTTCACGCACGGGTGGTAGCGTCCGTGTGCGAGTAAACACACGAGTCAACTCATCTTCTTCCACATTCTTGGCATGGAAGTTAATATCACACGGTTAAGGCACGGTCGTGCGCCAAACCGTGCGTGACCATTTTTCTGACATGCTTGTGTTTAAGTTTAGGAGTTGACTGGAGCGCAAAACAGTCCGCCATTTCCGCTCCTCTGAGTAGGAAACCTTCCTCCAGCCACTTTTTCCTCTCTCCACCTTTGAGAGCTCATTTGGCCACCGTTCTTCCTCCGAACTTCAACGCAAGCAAAGATCTTTCACTTTTTTCCGCACCTCCATCTCAAGATGAGCATTTGCAGCTCTTTCTTGCCACCATTGAAGAGTTTTCCGGCGACTTACAACCTTTACAGAACGGGAAGAAACGGGGAAAATGCCTTTAAAGTAGGTGACAATACTTCAAGCTTCCTCGGACGTCAACCACCGACCGAGCCCGGAAGAAGACCGACAACCTTCGACTCCGGCCAAGAATCATGGTTAGCCTTGACGCATTGGGTTGTAAATCTCCTTTTCCTCTTTACACTGATTTGGATGTTGTTTCCTTGCTTTGGATGTTTGATAAACTTGTTAGGAACTCTTAACAATGTTCATGATGGCTTATTTTGTCGTTGTTGTTGTAGTCCTTTGTTTGGTTTTACTTCCTTAGCTAAATTTGAGTTGTTGTTTGGTGATATTCCGCACTAACGTGTGTTAGGGGCTTGCTTGGCGAAGAGGTGTTTTAAACGATCAATGGTTACAACCTCATTATTTAATACTCATTGCAGTATTCTACCCTTGCGAAGTGGTGAAGGCGACCCGCGTAATTTATTTTAGTCGTTCTAAAACACCCCCAAACCTTTGTTGCATTTAGAATCACTTTCTGATGAGAAAGATCACACTTCAAATCTGCACTCCTCGAGAGATTCAATACTCGGAGGATAAGTCCCCCAGTTTATTACTTGACAACAATCGGTGCACTTGCCGCGATTGCATCACTTGCCTATCTTGTGCTATCAGTAGCCGCTCTCGTAATGTACGTATGGTCAAATTTTCATCTTCGACATCCTTACACTTATATAGCTTTGACTCGCCTGTTTCCGCCCAAGCTAACGGTATACAATAATTCCTACCGTATAAAGCTTCAAAGGGCGCCATCTGTATGCTAGCTTGATTGCTATTATTGTAGGAGAACTCAATCATATAGAGGTGATCTTCCCACTTCTTCCTGAAATGCAGGGCACACATACGGAGCATATCCTCCATTATTCTGTTGGTCCTCTCAGTCTAACCATCCGTTTGCGGATGGAAGGTCATTCTGAACTTTAACTTGGTACCCAACAGTTAGTGGATTTGCCTCCAATCACCTGAAGTAAAATTCCCATTTCGGTCACTAACGATGCTACTAGGCACGCCGTGCAATCATATTATATTATGCACGTACAACTTGGGCAATTTTCCACTAAATCGTCCTTCCTATTAGGAATGAAGTGCGGCACTTTGGTTACCAGTCAACGATCACCCACACGAAATCGTTTCTGCTCTAAGATCTCAGCAGTCCATGCATGAAATCAATAGAAATTTCATCGAACTTCCATGCTGGGACTAGTAACGACTTCAGGAAACCTCCAGGTTTCTGGTTTTTAGCATTTACTAAGACACTGGTTTGACATTTTGCCATGTAATGGGCTATGTCTTTCTTCAAACATGGCCACCAGAACACCTTCTTCATGTCCTTGTACATTTTCGTGCTCCCTAGGTGAATTGAGTACTTTGTAAAATGTTCTCCGTACATCTGTTCCTCACGTAGTTTACCCATAGCTAGGTTGCACAAACGACCATTTTTCCGCAAAAGGCCATCATCCAAGGAGATTTGGGAATTTGACCCATCCACTGCATAGTGTTTTAGACTATCATCAAATTACGTTGCTCGCCGAACTCTGTCCGTAAGGTCATACTGTACCACCATCCAGTTCAAGCACGCATTTACAGCAGCATTCTTGTCAACACAAGAAATCTCAAGGGCCACCAACTCCTGGATCATACGCTCATTATGCATCTGTAACCAATTAGCCCTTGCCTGAGTCCTATGACTCATGGCATCTGTGACCAAGTTTCCCTTCCCAGGAGTATGGTGTATCTGGAAGGTGTAGTCCCCAAAGGAACTCCATCCACCTCCGCAGTCGCTTATTTAGATCTTTCTTATCTAAGAGATACTTAAGACACTTATGGTCCGTGAAGATGTCAACTTTCACGCCATATAAATAATGATGTCATAGTTTAAGTGCAAATATCACCGCCACAAACTCCAAGTCATGGACAAGATAGTTTCTCTCATGCACTTTCAACTGGCGTGAGCCATATACTATCACTTTACTGAACTAAAGAAGTACGTAGTATAAGACGCTCCCTGATGCATCACTATACACTTCATAGCCATCCGAACACATGGTGATGTCAAGATTGGCGTTGTGTTCAAGCGACTCTTCAGCTCTTCAAAAGCTCGAGGACACTCTGGCGACCAAATGATCTTCTGATCCTTTCTTGTCAGTGTGGTGAGAGGTAAGGCTATCTGTGAAAAGTTCTCCATGAAGCGGCTGTAATAGCCCGCAAGTCCAAGGAAACTTCGAACTTCAGCTACAGTATACATAATAGGCCACTCTTGTATCACAATTGTCTTCACCTCATCCACCGATATACCTTCTACACTAACCACATGGCCCAGAAAAGCTATATTAATTAGAGCCTGACATGCCCTGGGACATGCCCGTGTCCCAGGCCGTGTGCCCCCTACCAAATACCCGATTCTCGACACTTCGCCGAGAATGTGCCCTGAGTGCACGGGGCGTGTGGCCGTGCGTGCCAACTCCTGTGATGAAATGTATATATACTGCTTGGTTATGCTAATAAACTGCAGGGAAGGAGCATCGCCACCCCGAATTGGGGGCGGGATTGTTATAATTTGGTCAGCATTGCTGACCATTGCTTTGGTTTGCCACTGTTGCGGTGGATTGTGCTTGCAGGTGTTGCGGAGCCGAGCGGTAAATAGCGGGCTAAAGCCCAAGTTGCTGAGCCGGCCCTCAAAGGCCTAATTTTGAGTGTTTTCTTTCATTCATATATGGACGGCCTTCATGCCGAGGTTTGAAAACATGTAATTTGAGGAAAATAATTGTAAGTCCATAAGACATGTACTTGTGTATTTGTACTTCATTCCTTTTGGCATATTAGTGGACATTCATGCTAGTGTTGGGTTCTTTTTTTTAATGTAACTATTTTAATTGCTTCCTCTAGAATGCTCTATGTAGGACGTTGGATTGGTTGGATGGTTTCCATTGAGTAACCACCTGGTCTGTCTGTGGTATATGGCATCGGGCCCCTTCCGGACCTACTGCTATATGCTATGCGACGGATAGGGGGCGTTACAAAAGCAACTGATGATAGCAAAAACTCGCACTTTGAGAACTTAGCATATAACTTGTTTCATCTCAGGGTGTGCAACACCATCCGCAAATGATTTGCATGATCTTCGTCAGACTGAGAGTACACTAAAATGTCCACTATAGCTACGTTCCTGTTGGATGGAGACGCTAGGCTGTGGTGGGAGGGTTTGGAGTTACATATATTGAGAGGTAGGCAACTTACAGACGTCTCGATGGAGGAGTTCTCGAGACTGTTCCTGGCTAGGTACCTCCCTTCGACTCAGAGGATAGCTTTTGAGAATGAGTTCCAGAGGTTGGTACAAGGAGAGTGTAGCGTGGATGAGTATCTCCATGAGTTTACTAGGTTTGGTCGGTATGCTAGCTCTACTATCGTGGATGAGGAGCGTAAGACCAACCATTTCTTTGAAGGTCTAAGAGATGACTTGAGGCTACTACTCTCGGGGCCGATGACGCAGGGTTTCTTGACCTTGGTCAACACGGCCCGGTCCTTGGAGAAGGACATGAAGAATGTTCAAGCGAAGAAAAGATTAGGTGATAAGAAATCTGAGTTCAAGGTGCCCACTACCTCAAAATCTGGGTACCGTAAATTCTTTATGAATGCTAGGACTTCGGGTCAAAAATTAGAAAATTCTTCACATGAATATTTGATACTTCAAGGTACCCACTACCTCAAAGTCTCGGTATATGGCTTCTGGGTACCGAAAATTAGAAAATTCTTCGATCCGAGGGCGATGAAATAATTTAGAGTTAAACAATTCGTCGAGCTCAGTCTGAATATTTGAAGACATTTCGTCGAGCTCCGGTCGACGAAAGTTTTCTGAATCAGATTCGTCGATGTCCAGTCGAAAAAAATTGGTTAACTCACAGAGAATTCATCGATCTCCGTTCTACGAATATCTCAAGAACTTTTCCCAGATCGTCGAACTCTTTTCGGCAAACTGTGAAAAATTCGTCGAGTGTAGACAGAAACTAAACTATGTCTTCTCCATTGATCATTCCAAGCTGATTTATAAAGAACAAGTGATTTCTCTCATCCAGAGGTTTGGTGAATATATCAGCTCTTTGTAAATCTGTGTAGATATAGACAAGATTAACTTTGTTTTTGTCTACACACTCTCTAATGAAATGATGCCTAATATCTATATGCTTGGTCCTACTGTGATGAACTGGATTTTGTGCTATAGCTATATTACTTGTGTTATCACAAAATAGATTTGAAATATTTAAGTTGAGACCATAGTCCAGTAATTGATTCTGAATCCACAACATCTGTGAACACAGTAATTGATTCTGAATCCACAACATCTATTGTCCAGCAATGTATTCTGCTTCAGCAGTTGAAGTGGACACAGATGATTGTTTCTTACAGAGCCAAGACACTAATCTCATACCTAGGAACTGACATGTTCCTGAAGTACTTTTTCTGTCTACCCTGCATCCAGCAAAGTCAGCATCTGAAAATCCAGTTAAATCAAATTCTGACTCAGCAGGATACCATAGGCCTACACTAGGACAACTCTTTATATATCTCAAAATTCTTTTTAAGAAAATTATGTGAGATTCTTTAGGGTTCACCTGGAACCTAGCACAAAGGCATATGACAAACATGATATCAGGTATACTTGTTGTAAGGTATAGTAGGGACCCAACAATGCTCCTATATAGTTTCTGATCCACAGGTTTCCCATGTGCATCAGAATTATCCTTCCTAGGTTTTGCACAGTAGTGGGTCCAAAGAGATCCATGTGTAGCAAATACAAAATCCTAGGTGAATCACTTTTATTAACTGATTTAAAGCTAGATTTAGTTTGCTTGCCTAGTTGACAAGCCCTGCAAAGACCTTCCTTCTTGTAGGGGCCAGAAGGTAAGCCTCTTACAAGACTGTCCTTAGATAACCTAGAATGTTTTTCATGTTAACATGACCTAGTGTTTTATGCCATAATTCATCCTGAGTACTAACTATATTAACTAGGCAGATATCTGAATTGGCAAAGTAGAAATTAACTAAGTAGATGTTGCCTTATCTATTATCAATTAAAATAATTTATTTTCTTTATTAGAGATAGTACATGAGTTTGAGTTAAAGTGTACCTAATAACCTTCATCATATAATTGACTTATGGAGATGAGATTATGTTTGAGTCCTCTGACAAATGTCACTTTATTGAAGGTGACAGCTCCAATTTTCACATCTCCATAACCTTCTAACTGGCCACACTTTGAATCACCAAAGATTACCTTTGGCCCCAGCTTGGACGTATAGTTGATTAGGTTGTCCTTACTGCCAGTCATGTGTTTGGAGCATCCACTGTCCAGGTACCAGTTTTGATTAATCACTGGACAACCCTTTTTCTGCAGTAAAAATAGTTAGTTGTTCTTGACCTAGGTTACCTTGGGTCCTTTATATTACTGGTAAGAAAAACTGGATATCACAGAAAACTCTGGTTAAGATTTGTATCCTAGTGGGTGATATCTTCTAGGTGGAATTATCCAATCAGCTAATGGATTAAATGGTTTCCTAAGTTTATTAAAGTTGCTGTTACAGCTGTAAGGTATAGTAGGGACCCAACAATGCTACCATATAGTGTCTGATCAACATGTTTCCCATGTGCATCAGAGTCTATTACAACATTTGTAGCCATGGGTGTTTTCTTTGCTGAGGCATCAGCCATCCCAAACTTCTTTATAAGCTCTTTAGCATATTTAGCTTGGGAGATGAAGATACCATCAGGGAGGTGCTTCACTTAGAGACCAAGGAAGTAGGAAAGCTCACCCATCTACTCATTTCAAGTTTTGAATGCATGAGATCAGAGAACCTCTTGCATAATTTTGAATCAGTATACCCAAATATGATGTCATCCACATATATTTGTACTAATAAGGTTTGATCTTTATGATGTCTAGTTAAAAGTGTTTTGTCTACTATGCCTCTAATGAATTTATGCTCTATCAAAAAGCTATCTAAGGTCTCATACCAAGTTCTTGGAGCTTGTTTTAGACCATAAAGAGCTTTATGTAATTTAAAAACATGATAAGGATGAGTTGGAGAAACAAAACCTGGAGGTTGCTCAACATAAACCTCTTCTTTAAGTACTCCATTCAAAAATGCACTATTCACATCCATCTGATACACCTTGAATTTTTTGTATGCAGCATAGGCCAAAAACATTCTGATGGCCTCTAACCTTTCAACTGGTGCAAAGGTCTGATCGTAATCTATCCCTTCTTCCTATTTGTATCCTTGAGCAACAAGCCTAGCCTTATTCCTCACAATTATACCTTAGGCATCCAGTTTATTTCTGTATACCCATTTGGTTCCAATGACTGGGTAGTCATGGGGTCTTGGGACCAAATCCCAAACTCTATATCTCTCAAATTGATTCATTTCCTCTTGCATAGTAATGATCTAGTGGGGATCCTGCTCAGCATCATGTATAGATTGAGGTTCAACCTGAGAGAGAAAACAGGCATGCATCAAATCTTCGTTGAGTTGATGCCTTGTCTTTACACCTTCTGATATGTCTCCAATCACTTGGGATCTGTGGTGATCCCTGAGTGTGATAAAGTCAGTTGGTGGAGTTGGTTGTGCAACAACATTTTGAATTAATTCCTCTTATGGAATTGAGTTTGCTGTTGGATGAGGTTCAGTCACTTCAGTTCCTTCTTCTTCACTTTCTTCTTCATCTTGTGGAGAAGGATGTGTTAGAGCCTCTTGGGTAAGGCTAAGTCCATCCAAGTTCTCACACAAGTGAGGTGCCTGCAAAAGATTACTGGTAGAAACTTCTTTCTCCTTGCAAGACAAGTTAGCCTCATCAAATGTTACATGTATAGACTCTTCAATTTTCAAGGAGGATTTATTAAATATCCTATAAGATTTGCTTACTTGGGAATATCCTAGAAATATTCCCTCTTTAGTCTTAGCTTCAAACTTTCTAATGTATTTCTTGTTGTTATTATGTATATAGCATATGCAACCAATTACTTTAAAATAGTTGATTTTATGTTTCTTCCCTTTAAGTAATTCATAGGGAGTCTTATTATTCAGTTTATATATCAAGCTCCTGTTCAGGACATAGTTTGTTGTGCTTACAGCCTCTGCCCAAAAGGTTAGTGGCATGTAAGCATCTGCAAGTAATGTACCTGCAACTTCAATTAGGGTCCTATTTTACCTTTTAGCTACCCCATTTTGTTGGGGAGTTCTAGGAGCTGAGAAGCAGTGCCTAATACCTTCCTTCTCACAGAACTCATGCATAAGAAGAGACTCAAACTCTGTACCATGATCACTTCTGATCAATGCAACATGAGTAGAGTACTCAATCTGTATGGTCCTGAGAAAATCTGTAAGAACTTTAAAGGTATCTAACTTAGATCTCTGAAAGGACACCCAAGTGAACCTTGAGAACTCATCTACAATAACTAAGGTGTAGGATTTCCTTCCTAGGTTTTGCACAGCAGTGGGTCCAAAGAGATCCATGTGTAGCAAATACAAAATCATAGGTGAATCACTTTTATTAACTGATTTAAAGCTAGATTTAGTTTGCTTGCCTAGTTGACAAGCCCTGCAAAGACCTTCCTTCTTGTAGGGGCAAGAAGGTAAGCCTCTTACAAGACTGTCCTTAGATAACCTAGAATGTTTTTCATGTTAACATGACCTAGTGTTTTATGCCACAATTCATCCTGAGTACTAACTATGTTAACTAGGCAGATATCTGAATTGGCAAAGTAGAAATTAACTAAGTAGATGTTGCCTTATCTATTATCAATTAAAATAATTTGTTTTCTTTATTAGAGATAATACATGAGTTTGAGTTAAAGTGTACCTAATAACCTTCATCATATAATTGACTTATGGAGATGAGATTATGTTTGAGTCCTCTGACAAATGTCACTTTATTGAAGGTGACAGCTCCAATTTTCACTTCTCCATAACCTTCTAACTGGCCACACTTTGAATCACCAAAGATTACCTTTGGCCCCAGCTTGGACTTATAGTTGATTAGGTTGTCCTTACTGCCAGTCATGTGTTTGGAGCATCCACTGTCCAGGTACCAGTTTTGATTAATCACTGGACAACCCTTTTTCTGCAGTAAAAATAGTTAGTTGTTCTTGACCTAGGTTACCTTGGGTCCTTTATATTGCTGGTAAGAAAAACTGGATATCACAGAAAACTCTGGTTGAGATTTGTATCCTAGTGGGTGATTTCTTCTAGGTGGAATTATCCAATCAGCTAATGGATTAAATGGTTTCCTAAGTTTATTAAAGTTGCTATTACAGCTATAATTTTTGTTAAGTCCTTCTGGATTCGACGAATTGTTGTGAGTTCGTCGACTAGAGTTCTACGAATTAGGATGAGATCATTGATCTCTGCCCAGAGAATGAACATAGTCCTTTTCTGTGCTCCACGTTTCTCGATCTCTGTTCGACGAAACATACAGAGTTCGTCGATCGAAGTTACACGAATAATTATAGTTAAAGTTTGCGTTCAGAGTTCGTCAACTAGAGTTCGACGAACAATTCATGTTTTGTCGATCTGAGTTCGACGAAATCTGCTGAACTTTGTTTTTACCTAAGGTTTTCTGATTTTTATTATTTTGACCTTTTGATTTGGGAATTTCTCATATGGTTTGTTTAAGGTTTATTATTTATTTCCCCTTAGCTGAAGCAAATTTGATGGGGGTTGTCAAGATATTCTTCTTGAGAATGGGGGGCAAACTTGATGAAGCACCCAAGCCCAGCTTGACATTTAGTCTGGCATTGACAGTGCTTGTAATGTCCACCAGCTTGAGGCTTCTCCCATTGAGAGTTTCCTCAAGTTATTTAGCATCACATAACTCAGTCTTTAACAAGATAATTTGTTAATTAGCTAAATTTAATTCATCCTTTAACCTATTGTTTTCAGAAATAATATTTTCTTGGTTTCCTAATTTTTCCCTAAGTGTCTTAATTTATTTTTGTGAATTTATTAGATCTATGCACATGATTTTAAATTCAGATTTGAATGATTTAGAGTTATAGTCAAATGAACAAAATACCTGGTCAGCTTCTAATTCTGAAGCTTCTTCATTTTCTGACTCTTCTTCATCTGAAGGAGTTTTGGAAGCATCAATTGCCATGAGGCAGACTTCTTTGGCCCTTGCCTCTTCTTCTTCTTCACTGGAGCTGGAGGATGTTGATTCATCATGAATTTCACTCTAGGATTCAGCCACAAATCCTTTCTCCTTCTTCTTGTATCTGCTGGAGGAAGGTCTTGAGCTGTGTTGTCTTCTAGTATCCTTCTCACTTCTCTAATCCTTCTTTTGATTTTCTGGACACTCTGAGATGAAGTGTCCAGGTTTTCTGCAGCCAAAGCACACCACTTCTTTAGTGGGGGTCTTGTCATACCATGGCTTGTCATCCTATCTAGATGACTTTCTTCTGAAGTCTTTCATTGCCATCTTGTAGAATCTCTTGGCAAAGAGAGACATCAGTTCTTCACTCATTGTTGGAGTCTCTGTCTCCTCAGCAACTTTGAATGCAATGCTATGCTACTTCCTTGCTGGTGGAGGTGTTCTTTGCTCAGCTACTTCTATGGATTTGATAAGCTGCTCATAGGACTTTTGTAACACCCCCTATCCGTCGCATAGCATATAACAGTAGGTCCGGCCGGGGCCTAATGCCATATACCACAGACAGACCGGGTGGTTACTCATGGAAACCATCCAACCAATCATCACGTCTTACACAGAGCATTCTAGCGGAAGCAGATTAATAAGTTGCAATAAAGATGAAAGTGCAACTAGATCTGATATACTCTAGAGGGGGGTGAATAGAGTATATGGTGTTTTAGTACTTTTAAAAACTTTTACAACAATTGTTGTAATAAGTGTGAGCAGGGAAGCAAATATAAATCTAATCACAGAACTAAGCTATGCAAAAACTAAGCACAGACAAATCAAGGCCAGAAACAAAAAGTAAACAAGCAGAGCCAGAGGACACAAGGAAATATAGTGGTTCCCCAAACTTGGGTACATCCACTCTTCTACCACCCTAGGTAGGAATCTACTGCAGGATGAGTTGATCAGGTGTCCTGGGCACCAATGAGCCTTTGATAAGGTGCTCAAAAACCAAAGCAGATTTTTTGATCAGGTGTCTTGCCACCAATGAGCTTTTGACAAGGTGCTCAAAAACTAGATTCAAACTTTTGAAGGGAGTTTGAGAAACCCTTTACAAACTGGGGGTGAGAGAGTGATGGCAGTCTTCTCTTTCTCAAACAACTGAGAAGACTATTTGGATTGATGTCAAAGCTCCCCCTGAATCCTTGAAATCTTCAGGAAGAAAAGCTTTGCTGAGGGTGATAGGCCTTCAAAGGTAGAACTCCAGCAATAGATGGTTTCAGCAATGGCTGAAATGTTGAGTGTCTGGAGTCTTGAGATGATGTTGGCCTTGAACACTTTGAAAGATGAAGAGATTTTGAAAGCTTGATCTCTTTGATGAGTGTTCTTCAGAATTCTTCTTGACAGAAGATTTTGAAAGAGTCTCTGTACTCTGTATTGTGTGTTCTCTTCTTGTTAATCTCTGTATATGATCTATATTGATTCAAAAACATTCTGTCTTTTATTCTCTGTTCCTGAATAGAATATCATTCTCTGTCAAAGATAGCCGTTGGTCTGCATTGATTGCATCCTTAATTGCATAATCTCTTCTAGAGGAAAGTCCACAGAATTATTCCTTGAAAGATCCCTTGAAACTTGGTCCAGAAATAAATGAAAACGGCTAGCAAATCTCTGAATTAATTGCAGAATAACTCCTGTCTGATTTGAATTTGAATTCTGGAAGATATCTGAAATCGTCGAACTGAGCTCTGCTATCGTCGAGCTGAGCTCAGCGAACTGGAAAACTCAAGCAGCAAAATAATCGTCGATCTGAGCTCAAAGATCGTCGAACTGTGCTCAGAGATAAAGATCCAGTGCAGAGTGAAAATCGTCGACCTGAGCTCACCGATCGTCGAATGGAGTTCGACGATATTGTGAAGTTGAGCTCAGCGATCGTCGAGTGGAGCTCGACGATCTGTCGAAGTTGAGCTCGACGATCGTCGATCTGAGTTCGACGAATCGTCGTGCTGAGCTCGACGATCAGACTTATTCTCCAGTCTGAAAAACTTGGACTTCAGGGCAGCTTCCAATCCTAGACTTCTAACCCTTAGACTCAATTCTAATTGACCTATTAAGCTATACAGAAGGTCAAGAAAAGATTCCTAGAGACATAGTGATCCTGACACAAAATAGTAATAGGGTGTTCCAACAATCTCCCCCTATTTGGGTTAGGATTACTATTTACAGACTTTGGAAAATCAAATAACAACATATAATTAGAAAAGCATAAAAACAACAGCTAGACATGGCAGAAACATCACAGATATATATATATATATATATATATATATATATATATATATATATATATATATATATATATATATATATATATATATATATATATATATATATATATATATGTATATGACATCCAGATAGCAGTCAGAAAATCCAAAGATTGTCACCTTACAAAGTCACTTCTTCTCTTTGCCTTTAACCATCTTGATTTCTCTGTTAGGGTTTTGGGCTTCCTTGTTGGACCTGGTGTCATCTGCTGCACCCAAGTAAGTTTGCTTTGCAGGCCTGGGAACCACAGCAGCAGGATGCAATTCCATATATCTGTCTGCATCAAAGAATTTGCTGGAAGCATATCTCTCTAACTCCTTTTGTCTTTGCTCTGACATAGTAGAAATATTGGAAGTGTCTAGCCCTTGTTCTTTGGCCTTCTTTATCTGATCTAATGCAGCCATTTCCTTTATCCTAGCAGTCCAAGCAGATGGATTCTTTTCAGGGTCCTCAAATGGTACAGGTGGCTCATACCTGTTGGAAGAATTGTCTTGAGGAGGCCTGGCAGACACTGTCTCTTTGAGCTTGTAGGGGAATGGACCAGAAGTAGTATCAGCAGGACTATGTCCTCCCCTGGAGTATGGGTGCTGCGTGGAATGCCCTTTAGAATAAACCTGAAAATCTCTCTGATTTCCCCTGTATCCTCCTCTCCTAGAATAAGAACCCCTAGACTGGCTTTCCCTTTGGTAGGATCTGGCATGGGGTTGATAGGGAGCCTGGCTTCTAGCTGGGGCTTGACTTGCAGAGCTGCCACCTGCACCTGCATCAGGAGGAGGTGGTGGAGGAGGATGAGGGTGCTGGAACTGGGATGAGCCCTTTTCATACTTTCTCTTCTTCTTCATGGCTTTCAACTAGTTTTTGGAATACTGCATCCAATGTTCAGTAATTTGGCAGTTATGCAGAATATAATAAGGAATATCATTATTATCCTTGACTTTTGCAGGAGGAACCCTTTTCATTGCCTTGCTCCTAGCTTTCCTTTTCCTTGCAATATTAGCAGCTGAATCATCAGAGTATGTTTTGAATTCATCAGTCTCAGAACTCTGGTCATCATATATAGCATCTATCTTCTTCATAAGATCTTTCTTTAATTGAACAGAGGCAGAAGAGGCAGAAGCTGAACCAGCAGCAGTAGGGACAGCAGCAGAGACAGGAGCAGATACAGCAGCAGATACAGGAGGGGAAGCAGAAACAATAACAACAACAGCAGAATTGGTGACAGCAGCAGTAACATCAACAAAATCTGCAGCAGGCTCAAAAACAGTGGCCTCTGTCATCAGAAAATCCTTGGATATTGGCTCATCAGAAACAATTGGGATTTCAGTAGCAGTGAGAACATCTTCAGCAGCAGCATCAACAATTTCAGAAGCAAAGACAGTCCTTTCTTCAACAGCAGCAGCAGCAGCAATCACTGAGTGTACAAAAGAAGAAATGATGCTGGGGTCACAGCCAGAGAAAGGCACCAGTGCCTTAGATAGGTCTTCTGAGGGCTGGACAGCATTAACCTCTGGGAGATGGCTGAAGAAGGCAGGATCAAAGGCAGAAAGCAAAGACTGTAGGTCTATTGCCAGAACTGCAGTAGGAGCCTGACATTCTGGAGGCACAGCAACAGTAGCAGAAGAGGCAGCAGACATAGAAATCTCAGCAGCAGCAGCAGTATCATCAGCAGCAGCAGCAGTTTCATCAGCAGCAGCAACATCATGAAGGCTTGCTTCATATGGCATCTCCCCTGCCTAGATGCAGATACATCTGTATCAAGGCACACTGCTGGAGGTGCTGCCTGAGGAAGGAGGGAGGAAAGCCTGGAAGAGAGAGCTGCCACTGACTGTTGTAGAGGAGCTAAGGAGGTCTCTAACAATAGAGATAGCCTGGGTGCAATGAGCTCATACAACCTGTCAGCTAGGGCTGAGAGGTCTACTTGATCAATCACAGGAGCAGAGGTAGATGGAGTAGGGATAGCTGAGGATGCTGGAAGTGGAGGGCTGGAGAGTGGAATGGATGTCTCAGGAGTGGGGATGGTGGAGATGGAGGACAAGGGGATGGATATGGATGGAGTGAATGTTGGTTGGTCAATGATGTGGAGGAAGAGATCTTGAAAAGATGTGGAGGAGGAGGGTAACTCAGGAGGAGATGAGGGGGAATCATCCATGTAGGAGTCATCCAGAAGGGTGAAAGATGGTATGGAAGGTGATGATGTGATATCTGGTGGAGGGTATGAGAACAATGGGTGGAAGTGGTCTGCAGGAGGTGGTAGAATTGGGTCTGGAGATGGAGTTGAGGTACTATCTGAGAGGCGCTGAACTCAGTTCGACAATTATGGAAATCGTCGATCTCCGTTCGACGATCTGTGGGGAAATCGTCGAGCGCAGTTCAGAGATCAGAAAAATTCTAGACACTAAGAAAAATCAGAATTTTTGCCTAGTCTTGGTCAATTTTTAGCTTTCAAAATCTTGGAGATTATTTAAGACTTCCTCCATCTAACATTCCTAACTGATTTAGGAAGAAGGTGTGTTTCTTTTCATCCAAACGCTTGGTGAAAATATCTCCCCTTTGTAAATAAGTTGTGATATATTGCAATTCAATTTTATTCTTTTCAACATTGTCCCTTAAGAAATGATGCCTTATCTCTATGTGTTTTGTCCTACTATGGAGGACTGGATTTTGAGCTATAGAAATAGCACTTGTATTGTCACAAAAGATTTTAGACTTCTCTAAGTTGTAACCATAGTCTAGGAGTTGGTTTTGAATCCACAATATTTGTGAACAACAACTGCCTACAGCCATATATTCAGCTTCAGCAGTTGAGGTTGACAAAGATGTTTGTTTCTTACAAAACCAAGAGACAAGTCTGTCACCAAGGAACTGACAAGTTCCACTGGTGCTTTTCCTGTCAATTCTGCATCCAGCATAATCAGCATCAGAGAATCCAGTTAAATCAAATGCTGAATCTTTTGGATACCAGAGACCTAGATTTGGACAACTTTTAACATACCTGAGAATCCTCTTTACTAAAGTTAGGTGTGACTCTCTAGGGCTTACTTGGAACCTAGCACATATACATGTAGCAAACATTATATCTGGTCTACTAGCTGTAAGATACAGTAAAGAGCCAATCATTGCTCTATATGTTGTCTGATCAACAGGTTTCCCATGTTCATCAGCATCCAATACAGCATTGGTAGGCATGGGTGTTTTCATACAAGATGCCTCAGACATACAAAATTTCTTAACCAGTTCATTAGCATATTTGGTTTGAGAAATAAAGATGCCTTCAGCATGTTGTTTGACTTGCAATCCAAGGAAGAAGGATAGCTCACCCGTGCTACTCATCTCAAATTTAGAATGCATCAGGCTAGAAAATCTTCTGCATAATTTGGAGTCAGTAGAACCAAAAATGATATCGTCTACATAAATTTGTACTAGTAGGGTATGGGACTTATGGGTTCTAATAAAAAGAGTTTGGTCTACTCTACCCCTTATAAAACCATTTTCTAAGAGAAAGCATGCTAGGGTCTCATATCATGCTCTAGGAGCTTGCTTGAGACCATATAATGCTTTGTTCAGTCTAAAAACATAATCAGGATAAGTTGGAGAGATAAAACCTGGAGGTTGTCTGACATAAACTTCCTCTTTGATGTCTCCATTCAAGAAAACACTTTTGACATCCATCTGATAGACTTTGAAGCCTTTGTGAGCTGCATAAGCTAGAAATATCCTAATGGCTTCTAATCTTGCAACAGGTGCAAAGGTCTGGTCGTAGTCAATTCCTTCTTCTTGAGAATATCCCTGGGCAACTAGCCTTGCCTTGTTCCTTATAATTACTCCTTGATCATCCAGTTTATTTCTGAATACCCATTTTGTTCCAACAATAGAATGATCCTTAGGCTTTGGCACTAGTTCCCATACTTTGTTCCTCTCAAATTAATGCAACTCCTCTTGCATTGCAATGATCCAGTGTGGATCTTGCTCTGCATCTTGAATGGACTGAGGTTCAATTTGAGCAAGGAAGCAGGTGTGCAACAGGTTTTTGTTGACCTGATTTCTGGTTTGCACACCAGCTGAGAGTTCTCTAATTATTTGGGAAATTGGATGGTCTCTTGATGTTACTAAATCAATAGGGGGTGTTGATTGTTCACCAACCTATGTTGTTGTTTCCTCTTGTGGTACAATAACTGGCTCTTCAAGTGGTGCTTCAATGTGTGGGGCATTCCCTTCCTCTTCACTGCTTTCTTCTTCTTGAGCAACCTGTAACTTGTTCATATCTTCAACTAGAGAGTGTTCCTGCACAGGTTCTATGGTAGAAAAAATCTTCTCCTTGAAAGACATGTTAGTTTCATCAAATGAAATATGAACAGATTCCTCAATTTTCAAAGATGATTTATTATAGACCCTATAGGCCTTGCTGATCATGGAGTATCCCAGAAACACTCCTTCATCAGCTTTGGCTTGGAATTTTGCTAAGTATTTCTTGTCATTATTGTGAATATAGCAAATGCAACCAAAAATTCTAAAATAGTCAACTTTAGGTTTCTTCCCTTTGAGTAATTCATAGGGAGTCTTTCCCTTCAGTTTATGTATCAGACTTCTGTTCAGCACATAGTTGGAGGTGTTCACTGCCTCTGCCCAAAAGGATAGAGGTAGATGAGCATCTGACAACAATGTAGTGGCAGATTCAATAAGGGTTCTATTTTTCCTTTCAGCTACCCCATTTTGTTGAGGAGTTCTAGGAGCTGAGAAAGTATGCCTGATCCTTTCACTCTGACAGAACTCTTGCATAAGAAGAGAATCAAACTCTGTCCCATGATCACTTCTGATCAGGGCAATGTGACTATTGAACTCAATCTGTATACATTTGAGAAACTCTGTCAGACACTTAAAGTTATCAGACTTCTTCCTTAGAAAGAACACCCAAGTGAATCTAGAGAAGTCATCTACAATTACTAAAGTGTAGGATTTCCCTCCAAGGCTTTGTACTGTGATGGGTCCAAATAGATCCATGTATAACAGATACAATATCCTAGGTGAATCACTCTTATTAAGTGAATTAAAACTGTTTTTAGTTTGCTTGCCTAATTGACAAGCCTTGCAGAGTACTTCCTTCTTGTAGGGGCCAGAAGGTAGTCCTCTAACAAGGTTGTCCTTGGATAGCCTAGCAATAGTTCTAAGGTTTAGGTGTCCTAGTCTCTTATGCCATAAAACATTTGGTCTACAGACTGAATTAAACAAGCAGATATCTATATCAGTTGAAAGAAAATCTACTAAGTAGATGTTACCTTTCCTTATACCTGTCAACACAGTTGTGTTGTCCTCTGACTTGATTTTGCATAAGGCTTTGCTGAAGGTCACCTGGTAGCCTTCATCACATAGCTGACTGATGTTGATTAGGTTGTGCTTCAGTCCTTCCACATATGCTACCTTCTTGAAGGTTACTTAACCAATCTGGACTGTACCATATCCTTTAGTCTGTCCAAAGTTGAAATCACCAAAGATAACTTTGGGTCCAAGCTTGGCTCTGAAGGATGTGAGGTTATCCTTATTCCCTGTCATGTGCTTAGAGCACCCACTATCCAAATACCATTGCTGGTTAGATGTTGGATAGGTCTTCACCTGCACATGAAACAATTCACTTGGTTTTGACCCAGTTTACCTTGAGCCTAGGTTGATAACCTCTAAATTCAGAAATGAAAGACATCCCTGGCTGACTCTTATATCCTTCAGGATGATATCTCCTTGGAGGTAAAATCCATTCAGTATAAGGGTTAAAGGTTTGGGATGAAAAACCCTTAGGATTCAATTTTGAATTGCCTTTGAAAAAATTTCCAGAGTTCTGACCTCTGCTCGACGATCTTGGAGCTGCGTTCGACGATCTTGGGTCAGATCGTCGAGCTCCATTCGACGGTCGACTATGGCTGAGGTCAGGTATATGAGATCGTCGAGCTGCGTTCGACGACTTTGGCTGAGATCGTCGACCTGCGTTCGACGATTTTTCCTGAGATCGTCGAGCTGCGTTCGGCGATCATCGATCTTCATTCGGCGATCGTCGATCTCCGTTCGACGATTGTTGCTGGGACTTAGTTTTCTGAGGCAGATCAGAATTTTTCCTGGCAACCTCTACAACTCCCTTTCCCTTGCTAGAAATAAACTTGATGGGAGTTGTTAGGACTATAGGTTGGCTGGATGAAGCACCCAAGCCCAGTGTACTGTTGAATCTAGAGTTCACTGTGCTTGTGATGTCCATCAGCTTGATGCTTCTCCCATTAAGGGATTCTTCAAGCTTCTTGGCCTTAGAGAGCTCACTTTTCAGTGTAGCTATCTGTTCCCTACAGTTCTCCAACTCCTGAGAGAGTTTGAGGTTTTCTGACTTTAAACCATTGTGTTCAGATAATTGATTTCTGAGAGAGATAATCTCTTTCTCAGACTTTAGCAGGTCTAAACACAGTGCTTTAAATTCAGATTTAAAATCTTCTGAAGTAAAATCAAAAGAACTAATTACATGATCTTCTTCAGGTTGGGTTTCTGAGTCTGACTCTGACTCTTCATCCTCTGAATTGTGCTGTGAGGCATTAATTGCCATCATGCAGAATTCCTTTTCTTCTGCATCATCCTCATCATCACTGGAGCTAGATGAGGCTTCTGATTCCTCTTCTGTCTCACTACAGGATTGAGCAACAAACCCTTTTCTTGTATGCTTATTCTTGCTTGAAGAAGGTTTGCCATTTCCATTCCTTTTGGGGTCCTTCTCCTTTCTTCTTTCTTTTTTGTCCCTTCTGTCCTTGTTCTTGTTCTCTGGACAGTCAGGAACTATATGCCCTGGTTTCCTGCAAACAAAGCAAATAATGTCTTTGTTATTGCCAATGGACTTGTCATACCTTGGCTTATCCTGCTCCTTGTATGATCTTCTTCTGAAGTCCTTTCTGGCCATCTTGTAGAATCCTTTGGCCAACAAGCTGAGTAGTTCATCATTGCCTGTGCTCTTATCTTCAGGCAGATCCTCAGTTGCCTTGAATGCTATGGTATTCTCTTTCCTTGTGGCTGGTGAAGCAGCCTTCTGTTCTTCCTCTCTATTCTTGATGAGTAGCTCATAAGATTTGAGCTTACCCAACAAGGCTTCAGTGGTGATCTCATTTAGACTTCTGGCATCCTTAATTGGCCATATTCTTAAATCCCAAGTGCTGGGGAAGTACATTAGGATCTTGTCATTAAGTTCTGTCAGAGAAATCTCTTTGTTCAATATCCTTAGCTCACTGACAATTAGACTCAATCTGTTGTACATGTCTCCCACTGAGTCAGTCTCTCCCTTCTTGAAGTTCTCATATTGGGAGATGAGATGGGATCTTCTGTCCTTTCTCTCATCAGCTAAGCCTGAGACAATTTCTGAGAGCTTGTCCCAAATCTCCTTGGCTGAGTTGCATTCAGCTACCTTTTGGAATATGTCATCTGACATTGTCTGGGCTAGGATGTTCATAGCCTTGGCATCAGCTACTTTCCATTTTTTGATGTCAGCATCTGTTCCTGATGGAGGTGGAACATCATTTGTGCTTGTGCTCTCTGGGGGTCTTGGACACACTGTCAAAACAGAATTGAAAATATCTTCGTCAATGGAATTCATGTAAAGTCTAATCCTTGCTTTCCAAAGTGCAAACTTGGAAAGATTGCACGCTGGAGGTCTGGTGCTAGCATAATCTTTGTTTTGGGCCATGAGTTGTGCAAACAAAATCTAATAATAAAATACAAAAGAAAAGCAGATCTAGTTTAGGATCTTGGGGTTCAGGTGTTAGCATGTACAACCAATCAGGTATGGTATGTTTAACCAACCTCCCTCTGATACCAATTGAAAGTGCAACTAGATCTGATATACTCTAGAGGGGGGTGAATAGAGTATATGGTGTTTTAGTACTTTTAAAAACTTTTACAACAATTGTTGTAATAAGTGTGAGCAGGGAAGCAAATATAAATCTAATCACAGAACTAAGCTATGCAAAAACTAAGCACAGACAAATCAAGGCCAGAAACAAAAAGTAAACAAGCAGAGCCAGAGGACACAAGGAAATATAGTGGTTCCCCAAACTTGGGTACATCCACTCTTCTACCACCCTAGGTAGGAATCCACTTCAGGATGAGTTGATCAGGTGTCCTGGGCACCAATGAGCTTTTGATAAGGTGCTCAAAAACCAAAGCAGATTTTTTGATCAGGTGTCTTGCCACCAATGAGCTTTTGACAAGGTGCTCAAAAACCAGATTCAAACTTTTGAAGGGAGTTTGAGAAACCCTTTACAAACTGGGGGTGAGAGAGTGATGACAGTCTTCTCTTTCTCAAACAACTGAGCAGACTATGTGGATTGATGTCAAAGCTCCCCCTGAATCCTTGAAATCTTCAGAAAGAAAAGCTTTGCTGAGGGTCATAGGCCTTCAAAGGTAGAACTCCAGCAATAGATGGTTTCAGCAATGGCTGAAATGTTGAGTGTCTGGAGTCTTGAGATGATGTTGGCCTTGAACACTTTGAAAGATGAAGAGATTTTGAAAGCTTGATCTCTTTGATGAGTGTTCTTCAGAATTCTTCTTGACAGAAGATTTTGAAAGAGTCTCTGTACTCTGTATTGTGTGTTCTCTTCTTGTTAATCTCTGTATATGATCTATATTGATTCAAAAACATTCTGTCTTTTATTCTCTGTTCCTGAATAGAATATCATTCTCTGTCAAAGATAGCCGTTGGTCTGCATTGATTGCATCCTTAATTGCATAATCTCTTCTAGAGGAAAGTCCAAAGAATTATTCCTTGAAAGATCCCTTGAAACTTGGTCTAGAAATAAATGAAAACGGCTAGCAAATCTCTGAATTAATTGCAGAATAACTCCTGTCTGATTTGAATTTGAATTCTGGAAGATATCTGAAATCGTCGAACTGAGCTCTGCTGTCGTCGAGCTGAGCTCAGCGAACTGGAAAACTCAAGCAGCAAAATAATCATCGATCTGAGCTCAAAGATCGTCGAACTGAGCTCAGAGATAAAGATCCAGTGCAGAGTCAAAATCGTCGACCTGAGCTCACCGATCGTCGAATGGAGTTCGACGATATTGTAAAGTTGAGCTCAGCGATCGTCGAGTGGAGCTCGACGATCTGTCGAAGTTGACCTCGACGATCATCGATCTGAGTTCGACGAATCGTCGTGCTGAGCTCGACGATCAGACTTATTCTCCAGTCTGAAAAACTTGGACTTCAGGGCAGCTTCCAATCCTAGACTTCTAACCCTTAGACTCAATTCTAATTGACCTATTAAGCTATACAGAAGGTCAAGAAAAGATTCCTAGAGACATAGTGATCCTGACCCAAAATAGTAATAGGGTGTTCCAACAAAAGAACCCAACAAAAAAGCATGAATGTCCACTAATAAGAAATAGGAATGTTATACATACACAAGTACATGCCTTA
Source organism: Platanthera guangdongensis (assembly GCA_039583875.1). Classification (NCBI taxonomy): domain Eukaryota; kingdom Viridiplantae; phylum Streptophyta; class Magnoliopsida; order Asparagales; family Orchidaceae; genus Platanthera; species Platanthera guangdongensis. Next base: position 67,473,156 of record CM077149.1, on the reverse strand, counting down.
AGGCCTTACAAAATTGTTCACTTCATATTACATGATTTACAAACCACGGCACGCAGGCCGGTCATACATGAATAAAAGCAGTAAACACTCTAATTAGGCCTTCAAGGGCCGGCTTCGCAATTTGGGCTTTAGCCCGCTATTGAACGCTTGGTCCAGCAACACCTACAAGCGACAAACCACCGCACGGTGGCAAAACAAGGCAGCGGTCAGCAATGCTGACCAAATTATAACGATCCCGCCCCCAACTCGGGGCGGCGATGCTCTTTCCCTACATTTCATTAGCTTAAGCGAGCAATTTAATAATATTCATTTCATCACATACGTTGGCTCGCACGGCCACACGCCCCGTGCTCTCAGGGCACATTCTCGGTAAACCGGTCGATGTCACGTCAATTAAAGCCATAGACATTCTGATCTTACCACCGCCACTTTGACGGCCAAACCTATGAGCAATTTGTCTTCCCGGCATGGGTCACGGTAATTAAAACCATAGACCGCCGAAGACCCTCATCTATGCCCACGACAAGTGCCACGTAACTTTAGGTCTCTTTATCCCGAACGACATAGAACGGGTACGGTTCCATCTGACCCGTGCTCACATCATAACGGTAATTTAAACCATATGCGCAGGTCAAATTTCTCCCGAGTCCCGTTTCCATCACAATTCACATAACCCGGTTATGTTCAAGTTGGCTCTCATGCCACCAAGTTGGCAAGATCACGCATCCGCCCAGTTTTCCGGGTGCACCTTTAGGTTAATCCCCAAGACTCCCTATTGCAATCTACCGCGTAGAAAACCCGAAAAACAATCAATTGCACGGAGTCTTCTCCGGCATTTATGCAATGCAACATCACCGATCCAAACCAACATGTCCGGATAGGCTTCACACATCATGCCTATGTCCGTTCTCGCTTACGGACTCTACACAATGGGGACTTTACATATCTACCCGAAGGAACGCCACCAACTCGCCGCAAACTCGCGAGAGCGGGCTTCCTATGCAAAGAAGGAGAGCTTCACATGCTCAAGAAGAGAATCGTTACCCTAGTGTTCTTCTTCGGCGACATGGAAATGTAAGCAGATGAAAAGCACCGCACTCTCTTCGCCTCCGTTGATCCGAAGCCGGCTCACGATTTGGAGATTCGAAGCTCATCCAATGGCCGGATCTAGCTTCTTCTTCCTTCCTTGGCTCTCCTCTCTCTCTATACTTTAGAAAGATAACCACTCAAGTAAAAGTGAGGGTTTCAAGGTCCAATCCCGGGTATATCCCATCACAAACAACCCCCAGCCGTTGGATCCCAACTTAAAGAAACGAATGGCTTTGATTCGGTACTGAAAAGTACAATCTAGGCCGAACACGGCCTGGCACACGCCCGTGTCCAGGGCCGTGTCCCTCATTCGCCGTCAAAATCGACGCGCTTGGGACAACATACGGGCATCGAACACGCCCGTGTTTGAGCTGACATGCCCGTGTTCTAATGGACACGGTCGTGTGGTCGGTCATGTGTCCCCATCGATTTATCCCGAAAACAACCCGAGAACTACACGGGTACTGGACACGCCCGTGTCCGTGCCCGTGTCTACCTCAACACGCCTGGACTCCAGGCCGTATACACAGTCTCGACACTCGACACTTCATCGAGCGAAGTTCGTCGACCTCACGACACGGCCTTGGACACGCCCGTGTCCTAGGCCGTGTGCCTTGTCTCGATACATCGTCGAGCAAAATCATCGACTCCCCGGGACGAGTGTCGACACGGGTCGACACGCCCTGTGATACGCCTGTGTCGCAGGCTGTGTGCCGTGTCTCGACACTTCGTCGAGCGCAAAATGTCGACTTCGCGGGCTGAGTGTTGACACGGGTCGACACGCCCTGTGACACGCCCGTGTCGCAGGCCGTGTGCCCTGTCTTGACACTTCGTCGAGCAAAATTCTTCGACCTCTCGACCAACTCGTCGACACAAGCCTGACACGCCCTGGGACACGCCGGTGTCCCAGGCCGTCTGCCTCCTGCCAGAACCCAAAACTGGCCCAAAACGTCACCCGTCGCTCTTTTGAGTTTCGGGGCATTACAACTCTCCCCCTCTTAAAAGAATTTCGTCCACGAAATTATATAAAGGAAAGACATGTACAAAACCAAAATTTGTACCTGAGCGGAACAACTCCGGATACTCGTCAAGCATAGTCTGCTCTCGTTCCCAAGAGAGCTACTCACAATCTCAATTGTCCCATCGGACCTTGACCATCCTGATCTCTTTATTGCGTAGCCGCTTGACCTCCGAGTTCCCAATCCGCACGGGCTTGACCTTTATTGTCAGCCCACTATCCACCGACACTTGATCAACCACGATCACTTGCGAAGGATCTTGCACTGCCTTCCGAATCACCGAAATATGGAATACATCAAGTAAACATCTAAGCTCCGCTGAAAGCTTCAACCGATAGGCTGCTTCACCAACTTGCTCCAGATCCTCAAACGGCCCAAGGTACCTCGGTCTTAGCTTTTTCAATCACTGCACCCGCGAGACACCTTTGAACGACATGATATTTAAGTACACCCAATCGCCCACAGCGAACTCCACGTTCCTGTGCTTGGCATTATAGTACTTCGCTTGCCGGTCCTGAGCGATAAGCAACCTCTCCCGAATGGTTCTCAACAAAGATGTAGCATCCTCCACTTCTAATCGCTTATACAACTTTGACTCACCCGTTTCTAACCAAGACAACGACATGCGATATTTTCTACCATATAGGGCCTCGAAGGGCGCCATTTGAATACTCGCTTGGTAGCTATTGTTGTATGCGAACTCCACCAAATAAAGGTGGTCTTCCCATTGCTTCCCAAAATCCAAGACACACATGCGAAGCATGTATTCCATAGTTCTATTGACCCTCTCGGTCTGCACATCTATTTCCGGATGGAAGGCTGTGCTAAATTTTAGCTTTGTTACCAACATCTGCTGCACAAGCCTCCAATCATTGGACGTGAACCGCCCATCTCAGTCACTCACGATGCTGCGGGGCATACCGTGAAGCCGTACAATGTTATCCACATAAAGTTTTGTCAACTTCTCCACCGGATCATCCTTCCTATGCGGAATAAAATGCGACACCTTCGTTAGCCGATCAACAACCACCCAAATGGCGTCGTTCCCCTTTTGCGACCTTGGCAAACCGTGCACAAAGTCCATAGAGATGTCGTCAAATTTCCACTCCGTAATAGACAAGGACTTCAGAAATCCTCCCGGCTTTTGACACTCCGCCTTCACCAAGGCGCAAGTTTGGCACTTCGCTATGTAGAGCGCCACATCCTTCTTCAAACCCGGCCACCAAAACAGTTTCTTGACATCACGGTACATCTTCGTGCTCCCCGGGTGAATTGAGTACTTAGTATGGTGTGCCTCGTACAACAATTCCACCCGCAAATCTCCCACACTTGGGACGCACAGACGACCGTCTTTCCAAAGCAATCCGTCCTCCACAACGAATTGGGAATTTGACCCATCCAGAGCCTCTACCATGAACTGCTTCATATGGACATCCATATCCAAAGCCTGTCGAATCCGATCAGACAGGTCATATTGGACTTCAGTCCAATTCAGTACTACTTCAGCACTTGATTGCTTATCCACACAAACAATCTCCAACGCCTCCAACTCCCGCACCAACCGCTCATGATACACCGATAGCCAATTGGCTTGAGCTGGGGCACGACGACTCAACGCGTCCGCAACTGCATTACCCTTAGCAGGCACGTAGTGGATCTTGAATGTATAGTCCCCCAGGAACTCCATCAATCTACGCTGCCGCATATTCAGATCCTTCTGATCAATTAGATACTTCAGGATCTTGTGATCGGTGTAGATATCGATCTTCACACCGTACAAATAATGTCTCCACAGCTTCATGGCAAAAATCACGCCCGCTAACTCCAAGTCATCGACCGGATAATTACTCTCGTGCACTTTCAGCTGTCTCGAGCCATAAGCTATCACACTTCCGTGTTGCAGTAGCACACAACCCAAACCGATGCCCGAAGCATCGCTATAAATCTCATAGCCTTTGGTCCCAATCGGCAAACTCAGCACAGGCGCCGTGGTCAACCAACACTTCAACTCCTCAAAAGCTCGCGCGCACTCCGGCGTCCAAACGAACTTCTGCTCCTTCCTCGTCAAAGTAGTGAGAGGTAACGCTATCCGCGAGAAGTTCTCTACGAAGCGCGTATAATAGCCGGCAAGCCACAGAAAGCTCCGGACTTCCGCTACCGTAGTAAGCTCAGGCCACTCCCGTATCGCAACAATCTTCGCCGGATCCACAACAATACCCTCTCCACTCACTATATGAACGAGGAACGCCACTGAGGATAACCAAAACTCGCACTTCGAGAACTTGGCATACAACTGATTCCTCCTTAGCGTCTCCAAAAGCAAATGAATATGCTTGAAGTGGTCTTCCTCACTTTGCGAGTACACCAAAATATCGTCGATGAAGACGATCACAAAATGGTCCAAGTCATCCCTGAAAGTCCTGTTCATCAAATCCATGAACAATGACGGCGCATTAGTCAGCCCAAACAGCATGACCGTAAACTCATAATGCATGTATCTCGTACTAAATGCTGTCTTCGGGATAAAACTCTCCCTTATTCGCAGCTGATAGTACCCAGACTTGAGATCCAACTTCGAGTACACCGTCGACCCAACCAACTATTCAAAAAGATCATCGATCCGGGGGATCGGGTACTTGTTCTTCTCCATCAACTTGTTGAGCTCCCGATAATCAATACAAACCCTCAAGCTTCCGTCCTTCTTCTTAACAAAGAAGACCGGCGCGCTCCAAGGCGAAGAACTCGGGCGTACATACCCTTGCTCCAACAACTCTTGCAGTTGAACTTTCAGCTCCGCCATTTCCTTAGGCGCTAGCCGATAAGGTGATCGTGACACAGTCTTTGCACCTGGCACTAGCTCAATCGTGAAAGCTATCACCCGCTGCGGTGGGGCTCCAGGAAGATCTTTAGGGAACACATCAGGGTACGCCGATACTGATAATACGGTTTATAGTCAATTTTATTAGGGTACTTTCAAGGTTTCAAAGCAAATCATGTCTTGTAAAGTGCTTATTTTGATTCACCTTTGTATATATTTTTGTCGCTAATGCGTTTTTCTGCTTTTTGCAGGTTTTGACGGCTTTCAGCCGAATTTTGCTGTGACACGCCCCATGGTCACGCCCTACCTGGCCGTGTACCTAGGGCGTGTAACCCAGAGGAATGAAGCAATTGGTCCGAAACTGCATTCCGTGGAAACTTAGTGTACACGCCCTCTGTCACGCCCGTGTCACATCCGACACGGGCGTGTTCCAGAGGCGTGTCCCCAGGTTCCGAGGAATTGCCGCAACGCGCTCGTTTTTCCCGCTCCACCGTCGCACCGAAAGTGTCACGCCCCAGGGTCACGCCTGACCCGGGCGTGACATATGGGCGTGTACTTCAGCAACCTCGCCCGTCACCTCCACCATTCAATCCCAGCTCAACAAAGTCATACCGCAAAGAACACGCCCCAGGTACACGCCCTACCAGGGCGTGACTTGTGCGCATGTACTTCAGCTACTTCGCCAGAATTAAATTCCAGCCCGAAAAAGTCGCACCGAATTTGTCACACCCCAGGGTCACGCCCGACCCGGGCGTGACAGTGGGGCATTACCCGACCCGAAAAATTCTATAAATAGAGCCCAACTCCAAGGGTTCAGAGACACCTTTTGGATTGAGAGGGGAGGTTCTGTCCTTTGTATTTTTGAACTTTTTCAAGCATGTCTCTTCATTTTTAGCTCTTCTTATCTCTAGCTTTATGATTTTCCTATATTAGCTCCTAGCTTCTTTCTGTAGTATAATGTTAATGATAGTGTAGTTTACTTTTCATGCATTTGTAATCTCTGGTTTTCAAGTTGTAAGATCCCTGTTTCCATTAATAAAAAAGTGTTGTTTTATTTTTCGTTTCTACTTTGTTTTCATTATTTTCTTCTACTCATCCCCCCTCTTCCACCTCACCATGATTAACTAATCCTCCATGTACTTGATCTTGATGATCCGAGGTTCAAGTGATTAGGTTATGATGCTTTGAATCTTACCTTTTCTTTTTAGGGTTTAGCCTTGAATTACTCTTGATTTATCACGGGTTGGAGGTATATCATCAATATATACTCTCCACCTTTGCTTTCATTCTGGCTCTAGCCGAGAGGCCGAAAGTTTGAAATGAGCACTCAAGAGTAAAGGGAGTTGTTCGCACCCCTCGAGAGAGGCAGACGTTCAAATCTCCCGGATTGGAGTAAAATCCAATAGTGGGGTTCACCGCATAAATCGAGTTTTAGGCCTCCGATTTAGGCGAGAGTCGGTCGGACCTTCCTAAACTCAGTTAGGCACGACCTTCGAGAGAAGCGTGTCAATATTTATGGAACCTCCACGGTCAAGGACCTTACCCTAATTAGTTTAGGTTTATTTATCGTATTTTTCTAACCACTCTTGCCGAGGTGATTTCTGATCGAGTCCATTTTCCTCTCATCGTTACTAAGCTTTAGTATAATCGCTCTTTTAAATCTCTTTATCTTTTCATGCAAGTAGCTCTCCGCCGTTGCAAGTAGTTCTCTTCCTTTAGTACGCTTAGCTTTCTTCTAAACCCTAATTTTTCAGTCGATAAAATAATAGATTTCGTGTGAGTAAGATTAATTAACGGTTCCCGGATTTTAATACGACACTTGTGTCCCCTAGCTGCATTTCGATAGGTATACTTGCCTTGTTGGATTGTTAGTTTGGTTATTTTCTCCTTCCGAATATCTTAAGACACCAAGTTTTTGGCGCCGTTGCCGGGGAAGCAACTTCTGTTAATAATTTGAAAACACGAATCTATTAATTTTATCACTTCTCTTTCTCGCCCCCCTTCTTAAAATTTTTCCGCCTACTCACTTGAGTTAAATGGCTGGATTTTGTTCAAGCAAGTGTGCGTATTTTTATTTTTCCGCCTACACACTTGAGTTAAATGGCAGGATTTTATTTCAGTAGAGTGTGTTTACTTTCTGTAGAGTGGGTGTGTTTTAATTTTATGTCGAGTGCGTGAGTGTTAGCTTTTATTTTCCGCCAACTCGCTCGGAGTTAAATGGCTGGATTTTATTTACCGCCTACTTAATAGAAACCCACATCACAAATTTTTCTACACCACCCAACTCTCTCGAAAAGGGCAAAGTGGCTCTAAATGCAACTATCTTGTCTAGTACCTTGCGAACCCTTCACCGGGTAGCCCTTGGGAAGTTCGGGAGTTAAAACATAAAAAAATCTATTTCAAAAAAAAAATTCGAACTTCATTAGCTCTTTTATTTTCTAGTTTATTTTATTCATCTTTCTTCTCCTCTCTTCTTCTAGTGTATGACCCGCAGAAGTCCGTCGATTATTTTGGACCTGGACCACGAAATTGAGCGTACTCTTCGGAGAAGATCGCGATTTCAAGGCCCTACTACCCAAGTGCCGGTTGAGGATTCCGAGTCATTTTCTACCTTAAGAATGGAAGAACCCAACGTGGAGGAAGCCGTGCAAAGGCCTATGTCCTATTATGCACGACCGAATCTCGAGGGTACAGAATCTAGTATAGTTCGACCTGCAATAGCAAATAATAATTTCGAACTGAAGCCTAGCATAATTTAAATGGTGCAGCAGTATGTGCAATTTGACGGGCTTCAAGATGAAGATCCGAACGCACACATAGCCAGCTTTCTTGAGATTTGTGACACCTTCAAGATAAATGGTGTCACAAATGATGCTATTAGGCTAAGATTATTTTCTTTCCTCTCTTAGAATTAAGGCTAAGCAGTGGCTGAATACCCTTCCTAAAAATAGCATAACTACTTGGACGCAATTAACTGAAAATTTTTTGGCAAAGTATTTTCCGCCTGCTAAAACTGCAAAACTTAGGAATGACATTTCTGCCTTTGGAAAAATAGACTCTGAGACCCTTTACGAAACCTGGGAAAGATTTAAAGAATTATTAAGACGATGCCCACATCACGCTCTGCCTGTATGGTTGCAGGTGCAGACGTTCTATAATGGGCTAAATCAAAGCACAAAGCAAATGATAGACACAGCTTCTGGCGGTACTTTAAACCATAAGACCCCGGAAGCAGCTCTTGAGCTGTTTGAGGACATGGCCATGAACACTTACCAGTGGAATGTGCCTAGGACCGGCCCAAACAAACCTGCAGGTCTCTTTGAAGTGGACAACGTCTCCCAACTCGCACTGCAAGTTGAAATATTAAGCAAAAAAATTACGGAGATGACTGCTGCCTCCGCCCCTCAGGTATGGGAATCTGCAACTCCTCCCTCCGAACATTTGGATTATGTAAATAATATGCCTAGAACTGCTTTTAATAATTTTTCTGCTGCAAATTTTCATCCTCCGGATTTTAATTTTCCGAATAGTTATAATCCTGCGTTAAAAAATCATCCAAATTTTTTGTGGAGCAATCCATCGAATGCTGTGCGCCCGCCACCGCAAAGTGAATTTTCTCCACCACCACCACCTCCTCAAAGTTTTCCAAAACCTCCAATTTTGGAGGAAATGTTTTCAAAATACATGAATGCTAATGACGCTACGATTAGAACCTTAACTGGAAGTGTTAAAAATTTAGAAAATCAGGTAGGATAGCTCGCTAAAAAGATTTCTGAGCGACCCGTAAGGTCTCTTCCTTCCAATACCGAGCCCAACCCAAGAGAGCAAGTGAAAGCTATAACTCTTCGGAGTGGGAAGAAAGTTCCCGGTACGATAAGTGAAGAGCCCGAGGCAATCTCCTGCTCCCGCTTTAAAAAATCAAAGCTCCGTTCCCGTTTTAAAAATTCCACCCTCTGCCGAAGAAATTATCACCCCTATTTTAGAAAAAGAACTCACTCCACCACCCACCTTTAAAAATAATTCATCCCCACCATACCCTTCCGAACTTAATAAACAACGACAGGACGATCAATACACCCGTTTTTTAGAAATGTTTAAACAAATCCACATAAATCTGCCTTTCCACGAAGCCATATCCCAGGTGCCGAAGTACGCAAAATACCTTAAGGACCTCCTGACCAACAAGAAGAAGTTAGAGAACCTTTCGCATGTCACGTTAAATGCCGATTGCTTGGCGGTTTTGACAAACGGATTACCGAAGAAAATTAGTGACACGGAGTAGTTTCTCTATCCCGTGTATCTTTGGTGATCTCTTTGTCAAACACGCTTTAGCCGAGTTAGGTGCGAGTATTAATCTTATGCCCCTCTCGTTGTTTAAAAAGTTAGGAATTGGTAGTCTCAACCCCACACGCATGAGTATCCAGCTCGTCGACAGATCAGTCAAATACCCGTTAGGAATAGTGGAGGACGTCCTAGTCAAAGTTGACAAGTTCATCTTCCCGGTGGACTTTGTCATTTTGGACATCGAAGAAGACGTCGAGGTTCCCCTGATCCTTGGCCGACCCTTCCTTGCCACCTCCCGAGCTATCATTGACGTAAGCAATGGTAAGCTCTTCCTTCGAGTAGGAGACGATGAAGTAACTTTCTCTATCACCCCCTCGATGAAGAACACACTAGCTAATGATGACTCATGTTTTTTCATAGATACCGTAAGTGAAGAATCCTCCTCTCACACCTCTGATTTTGAAAAAGAATTTTCCAATTTTTGTTCCTCTCCTACTCCTCCAACTGAATCTCTACACCTAAGTGAAGAATCCTCCACCCGCCTTTCTGATTTTGAAAAAGAATTTTTTGATTTTTGTTCCTCTTCTACTTTTCCAACTGAATCGCTGCACGAAGCCGCCATGGCCGCTAGCAACACACCTTTTAATTTTACATATAAAAAAGTGTACGAGGACATAGTTTTTGAAAAAGAACGAATTTCTAAAACCTCGTATGATGACCCCCCTACCTTGGAACTGAAAGAACTACCAGAGCACCTTCGATACGCTTTCTTAGAAAAGGACTCCAAGCTGCCTGTCATAGTTTCGGCCTACCTCACGGATTGCACAAAAGGATAAACTTCTTTCAATTTTACGAAAGCATCGCCAAGCTATTGCTTGGCAGATATCTGATATCAAGGGCATAAGCCCATCTTTCTGCACTCATAAAATCTTAATGGAAGATAATTCACGTAACTCTATATAACCTCAGCGCCGTATAAACCCAAACATGAAAGACGTAGTTAAGGGCGAGGTTATGAAATTATTAGACGCAGGAATTATCTATCCTATATCCGACAGTAAGTGGGTTAGCCCAGTACAGGTAGTACCAAAGAAGGGAGGGATAACGGTAGTAAGTAATGAAAATAATGAATTAATCCCGACTCAGACGGTGACCGGATGGCGAATGTGTATAGATTACCGTAAGTTGAATGACGCCACCCGCAAGGATCACTTCCCCTTGCCGTTCATTGATCAGATTTTAGAACGACTTTCCGGACATAGCTTTTATTGTTTTCTCGATGGCCTCTCGGGGTATCTTCAAATCCTCATCTCCCCCGAGGACCAGGAGAAAACTACGTTTACTTGTCCCTTCGGCACCTTCGCCTACCGAAGAATGTCGTTTGGATTGTGCAATGCGTCAGCTACATTCCAACGATGTATGCTCGCCATCTTTGACAAGTACGTAGAAAGCATTATGGAAGTTTTCATGGATGATTTCTCCGTGTTCGGGAATTCCTTCGATAGTTGCTTAGAGAACCTTGAAAAAGTCTTAGAGCGATGCGAAGAAACTAACCTCGCCTTAAATTAGGAAAAATGTCATTTTATGGTGAGGGAAGGGTTAGTTTTGGGACATAAAATTTCTGAAAGAGGTATTGAAGTAGACGTTGCGAAAATAGAAGTTATCGAGAAGCTGCCGCCACCTACGAACATAAAAGCTATAAGAAGTTTTTTAGGTCACGCGGGTTTCTACCGCCGCTTCATAAAGGACTTTTCCAAAATCACCAAGCCCCTTACCCATCTCTTAGAAAAAGATGCCCCATTCATCTTTGATGACCTCTGTCTAGCTGCCTTCAATTTAATAAAAGAAAAATTAGTTAATGCCCCAATCATGATAGCTCCAGTGTGGGAATTTCCATTTGAGATAATGTGCGATGCGAGTAGTTATACGGTGGGAGCCGTTTTAGGCCAATGCATATCTAAAAACTTCCACCCCATCTATTACGCTAGTAAGACACTCACATCTGCACAGGAAAATTACACCACAACCGAGAAGGAGCTCTTAGCTGTAGTATTCGCTTTTGACAAATTCCGCCCTTATATTACTCTTTCGAAAATTATTGTTTTTACGGACCACTCGGCCCTCAAATATCTTCTCTCTAAAATGGATGCCAAGCCTCGCATGATTCGCTGGGTCTTACTCCTCGAGGAGTTTGACTTAGAGATCCGTGATAAGCGAGGTGCCGAGAACTAGGCCGCCGACCACCTTTCGCGCCTAGACAACCCGTTTATAGAAAAATTAGACGAAACTTCTTTTAATGACTATTTCCCTGATGAGAAGCTCTTCATAATTAACACATCTACTTCTCCTTGGTTTGCCCGCATCGCCAACTATCTAGTGGCTCGTGTGCTCCCAAAAGAGTTTTCATCTCAGCAAAAGAAGAAATTCTTTTCTGAGCTGAAAAACTATTTTTGGGAGGACCCGCATCTTTTCAGAATTTGTGCCGACCAAGTGATCAGGAGGTGTGTTTCTTTCGATGAAGGATTAGATATTATTAAACATTTGCATGAAGGACCGACAGGTGGGCACTATCAAGTTGCTCACACCGCTCACAAAGTGTTAAGTGCTGGTTTTTACTGGCCTACCCTGTTTAAAGACACGCATGCCTTTGTGAGTAGGTGTGATAGTTGCCAACGGTCGGGGAATATTTCGAATAAAAATGAAATGCCACAAAATTATTTCCTAGAGTGCAAAGTTTTCGACCTCTGGGGGATTGATTTTGTCGGCCCTTTTCCTTCTAGCTTCGGGAATAAGTACATTTTAGTTGCCGTTGATTATGTTTCGCGTTGGGCCGAAGCCCAAGCTCTTCCTACAAATGGCGCCCGAGTCGTAGTTAATTTCCTAAAAAATTATTTTCTCGCTTCGGTATGCCGCGCGCTATCGTTAGTGATAGGGGTTCCCATTTCTGTAACGCGCAATTTCAAAAATCTTAACTAAATATGGCGTTACTCATAAGCTCTCCACTGCCTACCACCCCCAAACTAGCGAACAAGTCGAAGTAGTGAATAGAGAAATAAAAAGAATTTTAGAAAAGACTGTTTCCACGTCTAGAAAAGACTGGTCAGCCAAATTAGACGATGCTCTATGGGCCTACCGAACAGCGTACAAAACCGCCCTCGGATGTACGCCATATCGGTTGGTTTATGGAAAATTGTGTCATTTACCCGTAGAGTTAGAACACCGCGCCTTTTGGGCCTTACAATTTTTAAACTTCGATCCCCACTCTATCGACGATTTTAGAAAATTTCAACTTAACGAACTCGACGAGTGGCGCTCTTACGCATATGAAAATAACAGACTTTATAAAGAGCGGACGAAGCGTTTGCACGATCGACATCTTAGGCACCCAAAAATCTTTAAGCCGGGCGACCAAGTTCTTCTTTATAATTCTCGTTTACGTTTATTCTCGGGTAAATTAAAATCACGTTGGTCGGGGCCTTTTACTGTTTTAGAAGTCTTTTTTTATGGTACTGTTTTAATTTCCAACCCTGATAAGGGTAATTTCAAAGTGAATGGTCAGCGTCTTAAACTGTATTTCTGTGATGATGTCAGTCCCAACCCTGTTAACTCTATCTTTCCTGTCCTGACATTTGATTATTCTGAACTTTATTTTTCTTAAAAACTTTGAACTTTATTCGAACTTTATTTTTAAACGATATTTGGGACAATCTTATTTTGATGCGTCGAGCTCAAACGACGCTTTAAACAAAGGGCGCTCTTGGGAGGCAACCCAAGTTATCTCTTTCTGTTTTCTTTATTTCACAATTTTTGCCCCGAATGGCTCCGGCAAGCTGAAACTTCTGCGATCGCCTGCTCCAACGGTTCTGATTCCATGACAAAGTCCACCAGACGACGTTTCCTGAAGATCCAAAGCACAAGCCTGGAGGAGCGGCATCACTCAGCTTTCACTACAAAATAAAACCGGGGAAGTACCTGTTTTTCAATTCTGTCTTTCATTTCTGTACTTTAATTTTCTCTCATTCTCCAACCTCCTTCTCCATTGAGGACAATGTAGATTTTAAGCTTGGGGGATGATTTCCTCCTTTTTGCTTTTTGTAAATATCCAAAAAATCCAAAAAATCCAAAAAAAATATATATAGCTGCATTTTGGTATTTCAATAAGTACCCCATGTTTATGTTTTTTTTTCGCAAACTTCTTTATAAATAACGTAGTTATTTATAATTTTTCTAATCATTTTTTATCATATTTCACAAGTAAAATTTTGGCCATGCTGTGTTTCTAATTCACGGTAGCATGTTAAGGTGAAATATTTCTCTAAAACGTGCATTTCTATTATGGTTTTCCGTTCTTTATTTTCTTTACTTTCTCTAAAATTTATCATCCACTATTTTCCTTTTCGTCTTTAGATAATTTTTGTAAGAACAAATTTTGAATAACGTAGTAGATATGAACGATCCAAGTCACATATTATTTTTATTTTCAAGATAATTTCATCAATCTTCTTTTATTATCTCGAACTTGCTTTTTGAAATTTATCAACTCTATGTTTTAAATAAATTTAAAAAAGTGTGAAAATGATTTAGGCCATTTTTGTTTACGTTTGAGATTTCCTGGCAACCTAAAATCTTTTACCACTAGTTAGCCGCTTTTGAGCCCTTTTTCCAAATTCATTTGATAACTCCACATAGCATTTTATTTTCACCAAAGCCAAAATTCCTACCTATCTAATCACGCTAAATTTTTTGAGTTTCATTCTAAAATTTTCATGATAGAAAATTTTGTGTTATCTTTGGAGAAATTGTTGAAAAAAGTGTACTCAAAAGCAATGTTTTTTTTTCTCTGGCCAATTCAACATGAAAGAAATTTTTTTTTATGGCCTTTGTTTTGAAAAAAGAGAAAAAATGAATGATGAAAAAAAACATTAATAATAGTAAAGAAAAAAAGAAAGAAAAAAAACATTATATATATATATACATATTTTGTTTAAAATAAAATTTTTTTTTGAAACACGTTGTTTTGGTTTAGTGTGATTTTTAAGCCTCCATGTTTATATTTGAATTCCACTCCTATTCATAACCCTAAACCAAACGTTTCGGTCCCATTAAATTCTTTTGATTCACGCCTTTTTTAAATTTTATTTAACAACTAAGAAAAGTAGAAAAGTAAATCAGTTTTAGTTTTGGATTTAAACTTAGATTTTTGTTATTTAATTGATATAATTATAATGCGTTGCTTGGATCTATTAATAACTCAATACATTTTTATCATTTTCATTGTCTTGCTTAAATCTATTTAAAGAATTTCGTCAAAATTCTGGATGATTTATTTTTATTAAGTAAGTTTATAAAAGTTAAACCATACCAAAATAATTGTTTTAGATATACGTTTTACATTCTCCCTACCTAGAATTTCGCATAGTACTTGTATAAGCATGATTAAAACTTTTTGAATTAGTCACTTTTTATGATTAGCTAGTCTTTATATCTTTGGTTGGGGACAAGCAAAACTTAAGCTTGGGGGAATTTGATAATACGGTTTATAGTCAATTTTATTAGGGTACTTTCAGGGTTTCAAAGCAAATCATGTCTTGTAAAGTGCTTATTTTGATTCACCTTTGTATATATTTTTGTCGCTAATGCGTTTTTCTGCTTTTTGCAGGTTTTGACGGCTTTCAGCCGAATTTTGCTGTGACACGCCCCATGGTCACGCCCTACCTGGGCGTGTAACTAGGGCGTGTAACCCAGAGGAATGACGCAATTGGTCCGAAACAGCATTCCGTGGAAACTTAGTGTACACACCCTCTGTCACGCCCGTGTCACATCCGACACGGGCGTGTTCTAGAGGCGTGTCCCCAGGTTCCGAGGAATCTCCGCAACGCGCTCGTTTTTCCCGCTCCACCGTCGCACCGAAAGTGTCACTCCCCATGGTCATGCCTGACCCGGTCATGACATATGGGCGTGTACTTCAGCAACCTCGCTCGTCACCTCCAGCATTCAATCCCAGCTCAACAAAGTCATGCCGCAAAGAAAACGCCCCTGGTACACGCCCTACCAGGGCGTGACTTGTGGGCGTGTACTTCAGCTACTTCGCCAGAATTAAATTCCAGCCCGAAAAAGTCGCACCGAATTTGTCACGCCCCAGGGTCACGCCCGACCCGGGCGTGACAGGGGGGCGTGACCCGACCCGAAAAAATCTATAAATAGAGCCCAACTCCAAGGGTTCAGAGACACCTTTTGGATTGAGAGGGGAGGTTCTGTCCTTTGTATTTTTGAACTTTTTCAAGCATGTCTCTTCATTTTTAGCTCTTCTTATCTCTAGCCTTATGCTTTCCCTGTATTACCCCCTAGCTTCTTTCTGTAATATAATGTTAATGATAGTGTAGTTTACTTTCAATGCACTTGTAATCTCTGGTTTTCTAGTTGTAAGATCCCTGTTTCCATTAATAAAGAAGTGTTGTTTTCTTTTTCGTTTCTACTTTATTTTCATTATTTTCTTCCACTCATCCCCCTCTTCCACCTCACCATGATTAACTAATCCTCCATGTAATCGATCTTGATGATCCGAGGTTCGAGTGATTAGGTTATGATGCTTTGAATCTTACCTTTTCTTTTTTAGGGTTTAGCCTTGAATTACTCTTGATTTATCACGAGTTGGAGGTATATCATCGATATATACTCTCCACCATTGCTTTCATTCTGGGCTAGCCGAGAGGCCGAAATTTTGAAATGAGCACTCAAGAGTAAAGGGAGTTGTTCGCACCCCTCGAGAGAGGCAGACGTTCAAATCTCCCGGATTGGAGTAAAATCCAATAGTGGGGTTCACCGCGTAAAGCGAGTTTTAGGCCTCCGATTTAGGCGAGAGTCGGTCAGACCTTCCTAAACTCAGTTAGGCACAACCTTCGAGAGAAGCGTGTCAATATTTATGGAACCTCCACGGTCAAGGACCTTACCCTAATTAGTTTAGGTTTATTTATAGTATTTTTCTAACCACTCTTGCTGAGGTGATTTCTGATCGAGTGCATTTTCCTCTCATCGTTACTAAGCTTTAGTATAATCGCTCTTTTAGCTCTCTTTATCTTTTCATTCAAGTAGCTCTCCGCCGTTGCAAGTAGTTCTCTTCCTTTAGTACGCTTAGTTTTCTTCTAAACCCTAATTTTTCCGTCGATAAAATAATAGATTTCGTGTGAGTAAGATTAATTAACGGTTCCCGGATTTTAATACGACACTTGTGTCCCCTAGCTGCATGTCGATAGGTATACTTGCCTTGTTGGATTGTTAGTTTGGTTATTTTCTCCTTGCGAATATCTTAAGACACCAGATACCACTGAAATATTATCCAACACGGGCTTCGGCTTTGCAACCTCCACTAGTGTAAAGAACAGTTCTGCACCGGCACGAACCGCCTTCACCACCTGAAGAGCAGACATCAATGTCTTGCTCGACCCCTTTAAGCACGTAAAAGTCGTCTCACGACTAGCTCCCAACTTCACTTCCTTGCGACCGCGTCAATATAGGCCTGCTGCTCCGAGAGCCAGTCCATGCCAAATATGACGTCGAACTCCACCAACGGAAGTAACGACGCTTGCAGATCGAACTCCTGATTCCCAATGCGAATTTTCACAACGCAGATCCTATCCGCTCGCATCGAACACCCATTGGGAAACAACACATCCAACTTATCCTTTGCCAACGAAGAAGGGACTCTGATGCGTGATATAAATCCTTCGGACAAGAAGGAGTGTGAAGCTCCCGTATCGAAGAGTGCACTAGCCGGATTTTCACAAATCAAAACAAATCCTAAACAAGCAGTGGTAAGGTAACATGTGCATAACAAGCATTTAAAGATATTAACTTGCTATAAATTAAACCGTACCTGTCACTGATGAGTCCACATTTTACACTGATTTTTGGACTCATCTGAGCTAGTTTTTTCGTCTTGGTACTACACTTGAGAGCCTTTATTGCTTATATGTGCTCATGTACCTATTTCACGATTAAGTGCACTGTAGGCCCGTTTCTGTGTGCTTTCTGTGTTTCTATATTGTTGTTATTCTTTAGCCCTATCTCGGGGATGTGGTGTGCACGTTCTGGTGGCCTATCTTCCCCTTCTGCTGGTACAGGGGTCGTGTGCGTTCTCCGGAACCGCTCAGGAGACACCGACGATGCAGGAATACTGCGCACGACCACTGGACTTATTGCGCACGACCACTGGTCGTGCTCCACCGATCGTGCGCATTACATCCCCTTTTCCTAATCCTGTCTCGGTAATCGCACGAGCACTGGCCGTAGTGCGCACGACCACTGGTTATGCGCCACTGCTCGTACGCATATATGCTGATGCTTCTTGTCCAGGTTGCAGGTTTATTTGGAAAAGTCGCACGATCATCGACCTACAGTGCGCATGACCACTGGTCGTGCGCCACTGATCGTGCACACTGCTTCTGCTGCCTCTGTATTTAAGGCCCTGCTCCGCGATTTAGGTCAACGCCTGTCATTTGCTGCGATCGGAGAGTGCGCGGGAATTGCCATTTCACTTCTCCAGCTGCTCCATCACCTCCACCTTCGTCGGGAAGCCATTTCCAACTACTCCGAAGCTTTTCAACTCTCCGGCGAAGCCCTCAGCCATTGATGACTTCAACTCCAAGCTTTCCTGCGGAGTTGGTGAAGTAGATAACCTAGAGAACGGACTTAAAGGCCTTCGAGGTGACAGCTCGTTGGTACCAGAAGCCTCCTTGGACTTAGCCAGGAAGTGGATTGACAACTCGTTACTCCGGCCACGACCCGCGATGGATCTTCACTCTCTTTTGGTTTACTCCTCTTCCCCTTCCTCTGTAGTATGAATGTTTTGAGCAGTGTAATGAACATTTCCATCCATGAACGTCAACTTTATTTTATATCTAATGGAATGTTAGTATTTTCTTCTGCTTGTGAGTATTGTCTGTGAATGTGCCTCGCTCACCCCACATTCACTCCATTCCCGTATCTTATTCGATTGCACTCCACACAAGAACACTGCAATCCATTAGCTTCCCTTCCACTCGCCCAACTGAAGTTCGACATCGCGGCCGATAAACCCACTCCACCTTGCGAAGCGGTGCCTTCAACCCGCATAGCTTTTAATAGTTCAGTAGATCAAACATCCACAATCTCTAAAGTCCTCAATTTCCTTTTTGTTCTATTTATAACTCTCATAACGATATTCTCGGTACTGTTGCCGTTCTACGCTAATTGCATTCCTCAAGAGACCGACACTCGCGGATTTATTCCCAAAACTTTATTACTTGTGCGACCGGTGCGCTTGCCGATTTACACACATCAAGTTTTTGGCGCCGTTGCCGGGGAATGCAACTGTAGAGCGACTTCGGATGACTTCAAATATTGTTATAAGAGTTAGTATTGTTTTGTTTTGACTGTTGTTTCCTTCTAGTGTGTAGTGTTTGCCACAGTGAATGCAAGGCCGAGCTACAAGAGATTTTGTCTCCTACAACCCAGAGATCAAACGCACTCTCCTAGCAAGAAGACGCGCCGCAGCCATCATTTTTGCCCCAATGGGAGACCAGCTGAATATTGATGCAGGCAACCGAGTTGGAGGGATATCTCATGTCGACAGAAATGACGACGAAAATGAAGTGAATTCTCCCCAGGTCCGCACCATGAGGGATTATACTACACCTACTGTCGGGAGCATATACCCTGGTTTCGGACCTGCTATCACCAATCCATAGTTCGAGATTAAACCAGCTATTCTGAATATCATTCGGAATAATGTTCAGTTCTCCGGAATGGCCACTGAAGACGCCCATCTTCACCTTACAGAATTCTCCGAAATCTGCGCCACGTTCCGCTACACTGGAATCCCAGACGAAACAGTCAAGCTCCGCCTCTTCCCTTTTTCATTAAGGGACAAAGCCAAGATATGACTTCACTCCTTCCCACCTGGAACAGCCCCCACCTGGGAGGCTTTGACCACAAAATTCCTAGCTAAGTTCCATCCGGTGGATCGGATTGTGAGCATGAGGCGCGCAATAGCCAACTTCCGGCAAGCCGATCAAGAAAGTTTAGCTGAAGTTTGGGAGCGTTTTAACGAGCTGCTGAGGAAGTGCCCTAATCATGGATTCCAAACGTGGAACCTCGTC
Source organism: Platanthera guangdongensis (assembly GCA_039583875.1). Taxonomy (NCBI): domain Eukaryota; kingdom Viridiplantae; phylum Streptophyta; class Magnoliopsida; order Asparagales; family Orchidaceae; genus Platanthera; species Platanthera guangdongensis. The sequence continues at coordinate 67,453,810 of CM077149.1, read as the reverse complement.
GAAAGTTCCTACTTCGCTATTGATCCCCACCATCGAGCCATGATCGATGCTGCCTCCGGAGGAACCATCATGAATCTTGCTCCAGATGATGCTCTGAAAGTCTTACAAGACACCACCACCCACAGTGCTTACTGGACTGCTGGAAGAAACCTCCCACGAAGCACTAGTGGAGTGTTTGCCTTGGATATCCCCAAGCCTGCTCCTGCCGCCCCAGTGATGGCAATCTCATGTCAAGGGTGCGGAAGCACCGATCATCACAGCTTCGAATGCTTAGGAGTTGAGGTACCTGACGAGTCTTTGTTTCTTAATGAGTCCATTAATTTTGTTGCCAATCAAAACAGGGGAGTGCCTTACGGGAATACTTACAACCCGGGGGTGAGAAATCACCCCAACTTTTCTTGGAATCCTAATGCATCTGGCCAAAGATGGCAACCGTGGCAGCATCAAAATGATGCGTATGCTTCTGGCAGCCAACCGCGGCTGCCTCAACCGAATTATTCCCAAGGGCCCCCGTCGTTAAGAAAAATTCTTTGGAAGAGATGTTCGAGAAGTTCGTTGAGATTTCCCAAACCAACATGACAAATCAGGCCGCCTCGATGCGCAAAATGGAGGCACAATTGGGCCAATTGGCTCAAGTGGTTTCCGAGCGCACCCAAGGCACCTTACCGAGCAACACCGAAAAGAACCCCCATGAACAGGGAAAGTGCCTTGGGGAGGACACTTCGGGAAACCGCAACGAACTTGTCATTAATTGTAAAATCAATAACATCGAAACTCCAGCATTATGCGATTTCGGGGCGTCCAGCAACATACTCACTTTGCACGATGTTGTGAAGATGCACTTACAAGTTGACATTGAAAATCGGAAATCGCTTATCTTAGCTAATGGTAATTTGGTTGACACGGAGGGCGGTGTTCGGGACGTTGAAATCGAGGTTAACGACACAAGTATCACCACTGACTTCTAGGTTTTGGGACCACAGGACAATAACTCCATTCCTATATTAGGAGTCCCATTCCTAACAGCCAGTGGCGCATCCCTCGATTTTTCCAAAGGCCGTATCACTTGGCCAAACGAAGAGTCCACCCTCGATAACACATCCATACATTCTTCTTCCATCCAAATTAACAATTCTCTGAGTGTCACAAATATCAAGCTGGATTCAGGTGTCCCCGCATTGGAAGCACATCTGGAGGAGACGCCAAAGAAAGGACTCCCTCAGGAAGTCGATGAGAAATAAGAGCTACTGGTCCACGGAGGGATCAATTGTACCAAAGCCATGGCTACCGTTCTACTACCAGCCAACTCTGTTGTTGAGCATGGCGAACCAAGTTTTTTTCGGGAGAAATCACTGGACACTAATTTGTATAATTTTGTTAAGCGATCTGTAGCTTGGGCAGATCCGGTTGCCATCACGGTGTCGGATAGGCCGCCACAAACCACGACACCAGGAAACCCTACAACCTACCTCCCTTGGAAGTCTCCCACGGTGGAGAAACTGAAAGAGGCCAAGCGTTTGCACGGAGAGCGCTACGCTGCCTTCCGGCGCGCAAAAGAGTGCACTCACAGTAATGGGATAATGCCTACCCCGAATGCAAAAAGACACTCTGCTGTTCTCTTGCATCCCACCGGGGAGACTTACCATAAATCTGCTTATAGCTGATTGCGCCACCCCCATTCCTCATTCCATCCTCTTTCTCGATACTTGTTGAATGCTGGTTGCTCTACTTTTAATTTTGTTTCCTTTTGCTACTGGCAAGAACTCTCTATTTGAACTGCTAATACAGGTATTTGGTCCATCTTAAGGACGGTAAACAAAAGGGATTTCGGGAGACAACCCAAGTTGGACCGTTTGATCCTATGCTGAGTTTTGATTTCTTTTTATATATTCATATATTCCTGTTTCCATATTTTGTTTGGCTGGCATCCTTTAATCGCAGGTGCAGGAATATTTGAGGTGCGACAACTTGGCCGCACTTGGACATCTCATTGCACGACTGGTATGCTCAATTTTGAGCATAGGTACTTTCTACCCTAGCTGTTTATCAAATATGACTTGCTGATTTTTACTAGTTGTTGACTTTAAGTCTGGGGGGAGAGCCTGCCTATGGTCACTACACCACACTTTCTGTTGCATTCCAATTTCTTGTTTACTTATTTCTTGCTTTATGTTGCATACACTGAATCACCCACACGAGTGCGCTCTTACCCAATCGCACAACCCGAATCAAATTTATTGCTTTTGTGTAAACTTTAAAATAGTGGTACTGGCTTAGTATTTCAGGATTGAGTAGTTCGAAACTCATGCAGTGCTCCTAATCGAATACTCATGGTTTGCGTAGAATTAGGATAGAATTAATTTTTCTTTATGCTCGTAGATTTTTTTTTTGCACACGTAAATATTGTTTGTACTGCTCAAAATCTGAATCTGGGATAATCGAACGATAGTGTAGGAATGTGTGTAGCCGCCACTAGACTTGTATTGCTCGAGTCGGGAGGAAGGATCATCTTTCTCGGTGGCTAAGAACTTGCCCTAAGCTACTCTCTAAGCATTGGTGCACGGTTAGTCAAGCGTGAGCATGACGTAGGCCTTCATTTTGGCTAGTTTGAGCCTTGTTTAGTCGTTCCTACCTGTTAACCGTTGCATGCCAAATTTGTGCCTACCCTACCTTTGCTCCATCTCCACTCACTTTCACCAAGGCCTGAAGCTATACCCACCATCGCAATCAAATGCTTGAGCTGATTTGTATTTACTGTTTTGCCGAGGTTGTGATAAGTGGACATTGTTTTTGGGGGTGCTGAATTTATTCACGTTGTGATTGCTCCGTTTGGGGATTGCTAGTGCAGAAAAGAAAACAAAATTTACAAAAAAAAATGCTGATTCGCGCAAAAGAGAGAAAAATATGAAAGAATTGCTTTGAGTTTTCGATCCCCATCCTCTTTATTGATTTTGGTCGGGTTCAGCCGTATTCACACCCGGATTTCAAGATAAGTCTGGGGGCGTGTGCCCCATTCATTTCTAAGTGGCTGTTTTGGTTTGGGTTATTTTTGCTCGCTTTGGTTGCATAAAGCCTTCATGTTTATCTTTGACTACCAAGCCATCGCCTAAGCCCCACTTCCTCCTACAAGTCCTACTGATTCACGCTTGCGTCTAACCCGCTCCGTGGAGAGAGTGTGAACGTGCAAGCGTATAGTCCCCGACATTGGTGGATTCCTTTGGAGGTGATCCTGAGTCCCGAACTTTGGCAATGCTCACCTTAGTGGCCTGCCTACTTTCTTCCTCCACATGATCGCAAGATTCTCCAGAATTCTAATTTTGAGCAATTATAATATTTCTTTACGTCTGTCGAATAGTTTAAACTACGTTGTATAATTAAAAAGGTTTTCTATTATATCTTCTATACCCATGATATATTTGATTTCTCATCTTACTTCTTTTTGAAATTTCTGAGCCAGTTAGCTATCTTCTTGTCCACGAAGTAATGATTTGCTCGGGACGTGCAAATGGTTAAGTCTGGGGGTGTGATGAGTCCATATTTTGCACTTATTTTTGGACTCATCTGGGCTAGGTTTTTCGTCTTAGCACTACACTTGAGAGCCTTTATTGCTTATATGTGCTCATGTACCTATTTCATGATTAAGTGCACTGTAGGCCCGTTTCTGTGTTTCTATATTGTTGTTATTCTTTAGCCCTATCTCGGGGATGTGGTGTGCACGTTCTGGTGGCCTATCTGCCCCTTCTGCTGGTACAGGGGTCGTGTGCGTGCTCCGGAACTGCTCGGGAGACACCGACGTTGCAGGAATACTGCGCACGACCACTGGACTTATTGCGCACGACCACTGGTCGTGCGCCACCGATGGTGCGCATTACATCCCCTTTTTCCTAATCCTGTCTCGGTAATCACACGAGCTCTGGCCGTAGTGCGCACGACCACTGGTTGTGCGCGACTGATCGTGCGCATATATGCTGATGCTTCTTGTCCAGGTTGCAGGTTTATTTGGAAAAGTCGCACGATCATCGACCTACAGTGCGCACGACCACTGGTTGTGAGCCACTGATCGTGCGCACTGCTTCTGCTGCCTCTGTATTTAAGGCCCTGCTCCGCGATTTAGGTCAACACCTGTCATTTGCTGCGATCGGAGAATGCGCGGGAATCGCCATTTCACTTCTCCATCTGCTCCATCACCTCCACCTTCGTCGGGAAGCCATTTCCAACTACTCCGAAGCTTTTCAACTCTCCGGCGAAGCCCTCGGCCATTGATGACTTCAACTCAAAGCTTTCCTGCGGAGTTGGTGAAGTAGATAACCTAGAGAACGGACTTAAAGGCCTTCGAGGTGATAGCTCGTTGGTACCGGAAGCCTCCTTGGACTGAGCCCGGAAGCGGATTGACAACTCGCTACTCCGGCCACGACCCGCGGTGGATATTCACTCTCTTTTGGTTTACTCCTCTTCCCCTTCCTCTGTAGTATGAATGTTTTGAGCAGTGTAATGAACATTTCCATCCATGAACATCAACTTTATTTTATAGCTAATGGAATGTTAGTATTTTCTTTTGCTTGTGAGTATTGTCTGTGAATGTGCCTCGCTCACCCCACATCCACTCCATTCCCGTGTCTTATCCGATTGCACTCCACACAAGAACACTGCAATCCATTAGCTTCCCTTCCACTTGCCCAACTGAAGTTCGGCATCGCGGCCGATAAACCCACTCCACCTTGTGAAGCGGTGCCTTCAACCCGCATAACTTTTACTAGTTCAGTAGATCAAACATCCACAATCTCTCAAGTCCTCTATTTCCTTTTTGTTCTATTTATAACTCTCATAACGATATTCTCGGTACTGTTGCCGTTCTACGCTAATTGTATTCCTCAAGAGACCGACACTCGGGGATTTATTCCCAAAACTTTATTACTTGTGCGACCGGTGCGCTTGCCGATTTACACGCATCAGTCACCGCATCCGCCTGTTTGATGGCCTCCTGTTGGCCAAGATTATACACCCTTGGTTGGACCGGAGCAAAGTGGGATGCGGTTGACACCACCGCCTTGCCCTTTTCTTCATAAGTTGCTCCCAGCTTTCTCTCGGACTTGGGACGTCCGCTCCAACAGTCACGGGCAAAGTGCCCCGTCTTTCCACAAGTAAAACATGCACCCGGGGTCCGACTCGTAGTCGCCCCCGAAGCACCAGAAGGAGCTGGACCCGAAGTCTTATGCTTCTTGAAGAATCGTTGATAGCTAGACTTTGAAGTAGTCGACACTTTGAACCCCGATTTCTTCTCACCAACGTTCTTCTTCTCTTGAACATTCTTCATGTCCTCCAAGGACTGGGCCGTGTTGACCAAGGTCAAGAAACCCTGCGTCATCGGCCCCGAGAGTAGTAGCCTCAACTCATCTCTCAACCCTTCGTAGAATCGATTCGTCTTGCGCTCCTCATCCGCTATGGTGGAGCTAGCATATCGACTCAAACGAGTAAACTCATGGAGATATTCATCCACGCTCTTCTCACCCTGAACCAACTTCAGGAACTCGTTCTCCAACGCTATTCTCTGCGCTGAAGGGAGGTATCTAGCCAAGAACAATCTCGAAAACTCCTCCATCGAGACATCAACAAGTTCCCTACCTCTCAGTAGATGCAGCTCTAATCCTTCCCACCACATTCTTGCTTCACCGTCCAAAAGGAACGTAGCAATGGTGGTCATTTGCCACTCCTCCGTCTCCGTTGCTGTCATGACTCTCTTCACCCTGGAGAGCCAGTCTTCAGCTTGAGATGGGGTTCCCAACCCCGAGAATACCGGAGGATTAAAGCTCATGACATGCTTGAGCTGTCTCTCGGTTGCCCTCCTTGGCACTAACGGTTCCACTACCACCTGTTCCACTCTCCTCGGCTCAGCCTCTTGCAACGGTACCTGCTCCATCACAGGAGTGGGCTGCTGCGTTTGCCTTGCAGGCTGAGCATTAATCATGGTCAACACTGCTTCGACCACCAATCTTATGGTATCAGCCGATAGAGGTGTTGCAGGAGCTTCATTAAGTGCACTGCTAGCCTCAAAAACGCGACGTTCCGACGGCCCAACACCACTTCTGGTCACCTATAGTGGTACAAAACACCGTTAAGTGACCAAGTAAAATTGCAAATAACAATTATAGGAACACGCAGGTTCCTCAAACACGTGTATTTTCATTCCTAAGTGGACATTCATGAGTTCTTTTACTGTTATAATGATGACGCACACACATGTGCTCACCACCCCTTAAAAAGAATTCGTCCACGAATTCATTTTAAGCCCGACCAAAACCAGTAGTCTGATACCAAATTGTAACACCCCCTATCCGTCGCATAGCATATAGCAGTAGGTCCGGCCGGGGCCCGACGCCATATATCACAGACAGACCGGGTGGTTACTTATGGAAACAATCCAACCAATCATCACGTCCTACACAGAGCATTCTAGCGGAAGCAGATTAATAAGTTGCAATAAAGAACCCAGCACAAAAGCATGAATGTCCACTAATACCAAATAGGAATGTTATACATACACAAGTACATGCCTTAAGGCCTTACAAAATTGTTCACTTCATATTACATGATTTACAAACCACGACACGCAGGCCGGTCATACATGAATAAATGCAGAAAACACTCCAATTAGGCCTTCAAGGGACGGCTTCGCAATTTGGGCTTTAGCCCGCTATTGACCGCTTGGTCCAGCAGCACCTGCAAGCAACAAACCACCGTACGATTGCAAAACAAGGCAACGGTCAGCAATGCTGACCAAATTATAACGATCCCGCCCCCAACTCGGGGCGGTGATGCTCCTTCCCTGCATTTCATTAGCATAAGCGAGCAATTTAACAATATTCATTTCATCACAGACGTTGGCTCGCACGGCCACACGCCCCGTGCTCTCAGGGCACATTCTCGGTGAACCGGTCAATGTCACGTCAATTAAAGCCATAGACATTCCGATCTCACCACCGCCACTTTGACGTCCAAACCTATGAGCAATTTGTCTTCCCGGCATGGGTCACGGTAATTAAAACCATAGACCGCCGAAGACCCTCATCTATGCCAACATCAAGTGCCACGTAACTTTAGGTCTCTTTAACCCGAACGACATAGAACGGGTACGGTTCCATCTGACCCGTGCTCACATTACAACGGTAATTTAAACCATATGTGCAGGTCAAAGTTCTCCCGAGTCCCATTTCCATCACAATTCACATAACCCGGTTATGTTCCAGTTTGCTCTCAGGCCACCAAGTTGGCAAGATCACGCATCCGCCCAGTTTTCCGGGTGCACCTTTAGGTTAATCCCCAAGGCTCCCTGTTGCAATCTACCGCGTAGAAAACCCGAAAAACAATCAATCGCACGGAGTCTTCTCCGGCATTTATGCAATGCAACATCACTGATCCAGACCAACATGTCCGGATAGGCTTCACACATCATGCCTATGTCCATTCTCGCTTACAGACTCTACACAACGGGTACTTTACATATCTACCCGAATGAACGGCTCCAACTCACCGCAAACTCGCGAGAGCGGGCTTCCTATGCAAAGAAGGAGAGCTTCACATGCTCAAGAAGAGAATCGTTACCCTAGCGTTCTTCTTCGGCGCCATGGAAATGTAAGCGGATGAAAACCACCGCACTCTCTTCGCCTCCGTGGATCCGAAGTCGGCTCGCGATTTGGAGCTTCGAAGCTCCTCCAATGGCCGAATCTAGCTTCTTCTTCCTTCCTTGGCTCTCCTCTCTCTCTCTATACTTTAGAAAGATAACCACTCAAGTAAAAGTGAGGGTTTCAAGGGTCCAATCCCGGGTATATCCCATCAGGAGCAACCACCAGCCGTTGGATCCCAACTTAAAGAAACGAACGGCTTAGATTCGGGACTGAAAAGTACAATCTGGACTGAACACGGCCTGATACACGCCCGTGTCCAGGGCCGTGTCCCTCATTCGCAGTCAAAATCGACGCGCCTGGGACAACACATGGGCATCGAACACCCCCGTGTTCGAGCTGACACGCCCATGTTGTAACGCCCCCACCTGTCACATGACATATAACGGTGGGTCCGGCCGGGGCCCCCACGCCATATAGCACAGACAAGCGAAGGAATCACGTGTACTGGAAATCAAATCTATGCGTGTGTCCTTAACTCAACACTCCTGGGCTCCAGGCCATGTATACGGTCTCGACACTCGACACTTCGTCGACCTCACGACACGACCTTGGACACGCCCGTGTCCTAGGCCGTGTGCCTTGTCTCGATACATCGTCGAGCAAAATCGTCGACTCCCCGGGACGAGTGTCGACCCGGGTCGACACGCCCTGCAACACGCCCGTGTCGCAGGTCGTGTGCCATGTCTCGACACTTTGTCGAGCGCAAAATGTTGACTTCGCGGGCTGAGTGTTGACACGGGTCGACACGCCCTGTGACACGCCCGTGTCGCAGGCCGTGTGCCCTGTCTCGACACTTCGTCATGCAAAATTCTTCGACCTCTCGACCAACTCGTCGATACAAGCCTGACACGCCCTGGGACATGCCCGTGTCCCAGGCCGTGTGTCTCTTGACAGAATCCAAGACTGGCCTAAAACATCACCCGTCGCTCTTTTGAGTTTCGGGGCGTTACAACTTTATCTTTCCCAAAAGAGATTCAGTGGAAATCTCATTCAGGCTCCTGGCCTCCTTGATGGGCTAGATCCTTGAATCCTATGGTCTTGGGAAGCACATACGGATTTTATCATTCACCTCTGTGTGGGTGATGTCCTTGTCTATGTTTTTCAGCTCATTGATGATTGAACTCAACCTATTGTACATGTCTGCTACCGATTCAGCTTCCTCTTTCTTGAAATTCTCATATTAGGATATGATATTTCATCTCCTGTCCTTCCTTTCATGAGCAGATCCAGCCACCATTTGATTGAGGGAATCCCAGATGGCTTTGGCTGAGGTTCATTCAGCCACTTTTTGAAAAAATGTCATCTGACATTATTTGGGCCTTGACATCAACAATTTTTGCCTTTTTTCTGGGCATCAGTCCACTCAGGTGGTGGAACTGCATTGTTGTTGCAGGTTGCTGTAGAGGTAGATGCTTGAGGAGGACCTATTACAATGGAATTGAAAATGTCCTCATCAATAGAGTTCATATATAACTTGATTCTTGCATTCCAGATGGCAAACCTATTTAGGATGCAAACTAGAGGTCTGGTGCTTGCATAGTCTTTGTTTTGTGCCATGATGTCTGTGAATATCTAATAGAAATGAATAAACAGTTCTAACTCAGGATTTTTAGTTCAAGGGTTAGCCCGTACAACCAAGGGAATCCTGCTCTAATACTAATTGAAAGTGACGGGTTAGATCTGGAATACTCTACAGGGAGGGGGGGTGGTGAACACAGTATTTAGGATTTTATAAAATTATCTAATTACTTTAATCTCGTCCTAGTACTGCAGGAATTAAATTAAAGCACAAACACAGTTATCCTAACTAGCACAACCACAATAAGAAATAAAAGAAAAGAGAAACCAGACAACACAAGGAATTTATAGTGGTTCCCCAACCTGGGTACATCCACTCTTCTACCACCCTGGTAGGAAACCACTCAAATTTTTGATTAGGTGCATGACACCAATGAGGTTTTGATCAGGTGCTCAAAACCCAAACCTCAAGTCTTTTGGTCAGGTGACTTGCAACCAGGAATAACTTTTGAAGGGAGTTAAGAACCCTTTTAAAGTGGGTGTGAGAGATTGATTTTGTCTTCCCTTTCTCAATGTACAACTGAGAAGACTTTTGTGGATTTGATGTTAGCAAAAGGCTTCCCCTGAGATGTTGAATGGTTCAGGAAGATGGAGCTTTGCTTCAGGGTGATAGGCCTTCAGTCTTTCAGCTTTAACCAGACAAAGCATAGGAACTTCTTGATAGATAGAGGATTTGTTGTCCTTTGAAGTGTTCTAGAGTGTAGAAGGAAGAAGAATCTTGATTTTGATTTGATGTTCTTCTTCTTCAGATTGCTGATATTCTTCTGTTCTAGATCTTGTATTTCTGTATCAACTTTCTATCTCTTTTTGTCTCAGAGTGTTGTCGAGAGAGAGAGCAGCAGAAGATTTTTGACTCCTAATTCACAGAACTGACTGACTGGCTCTTTCTTACAGAGAAGTAGATGGAAAATCCCTTTTTGTATATTCCATATTATCTTCCTTTTGAAATTTGAAATTCATCTGCATTAAATGTTGACGGCCTGGAGAATGTTTTGTATTGATTGAGGTTCCCCAACTATCTCATTGAAAAATGACAAGAAATAATCCTGGAGAAGACCATAATAAATGCTCCGTCTAATGGTAATATTTAGAAAATATTTTAGCATTAATTACTCGGGAATAATTACAGTTGGAAAGGGACAGAAGGATGGAAATGACCATGTCTGATTCGTCGAACAAAGAACAGAAATCGTCGAGCTAAGTCCACAGTTCGTCGAGCTGAAGAGTTGTGTTCGTCGACCAGATGGCTTCTGTTCGTCGAGCTGAGTTCCAAGATCGTCGAGCAAAGAACAGATAACTGCATTCTCTAGAACCTTGCCTTTTCTATGCATGAAGTTCATCGAGCTGATAATTTGACTTCATCGACCAGAGTTCAGTGAAGTGTTTTTGGACTTCGATATTTCTGGAATGAAATGCTGAAGTAGAGTATCCAAAAATCATCGACCTGAGAACGAGGTTCGTCAACCTGAGAACTTTTAACTGCTAGAGAAGTCTTGCCAGGAATGTGGTCTAAGTTCATCGAGCTGAGTCCACAATTCTTCTATAACTTCTTGACACAGCTTCTGCGGAATGTGTCGACACAAGTCCTATGTGTCGACACAATTGTTTCTTGTCGTGATATAGTTGTTGTTTTGACAGAAATCTGGAGTGTGTCGACACAAGTCCTGTGTGTCAACATAATTGATGTTGACAGATGTTCTGTGTGTCGACACAAGTCCTGGGTGTCGACACAATTTGGCTTCTGGTGTCGATACAGTTGATGTTGACAGATGTTCTGTGTGTCGACACAAGTCCTGTGTGTCGACATAATCTGGCTTCTAGTGTCGACACAGTTGATGTCGATAGATGTTCTATGGGTCGACATAAATCCTGTGTGTCGACACAATCTGGCTTCTGGTGTTGACACAATTGATGTCGACAGATATTCTGTGTGTCGACACAAGTCCTATGTGTTGACACAATGTGGCTTCTGGTGTCGACACAGCCTTTCCCAAGTGTCGACACAATTGCTTGAGTCTCTGGCAGTCTGTTGAAGGCTGGTCCATGTGATATAGATTCTAAGGACTTGGCCTAGACTCTATTACACAACCATGACCCTAGCTATACATGATGGGTCATATGATCCTAACTTAGTGAACCTAGCCCAAATACAACAAGGGATCCAACAATTCTGTTGACTTAGGTTGACTTTTTCTGATGTCAGCATCTATGGACTTAGCTAAAATTTCAAATTCAATCCAGGAGTTGAGTGCGTTGAGTGAACAACCTTCACTTAACGAATTTGGACTTATCCAATTTCTCTACATCTCAAGCATTGAGATCATTGAGTGAATGGCCTTCACTCAATGCTTTTTGATTTGTAAAAATTTCTGCGCTGCCAGGCATTGAGTGTGTTGAGTGATCATTTATCACTCAACGCCCTTGGAATTAGCCGCTTCATTTTTTGCTTATCTTCATGCTGAGACGTTAAGTGAACTGACTTTAATCAACTCTTATATACTTAAAAGAAACTTTGAAATTTGCTTGTGTGCTGAGTGATTGAGTGCGTTGAGTGAACTGGCTTCACTCTATGCCTCTGGACTTAGACAGATTTTTCTGTCTAACTTCATTAAGCTTTGTGTGACCATATGTAACACCCCCTATCCGTCGCATAGCATATAGCAGTAGGTTCGGCCGGGGCCCGACGCCATATTCCACAGACAGACCGGGTGGTTACTTATGGAAACCATCCAACCAATCTCAACGTCCTACACAGAGCATTCTAGCGGAAGCAGTTTATATAAGTTGTAAACAAGAACCCAGCAACAAGCATGAATGTCCACTAATACAACATGTAGGAATGTATACAAAATACCCAGAATCGGCCTTAAGGCCTTACAAAATGTTTCACTTGTCTGTTACATGATTTACCAACCTTGGCACGCAGGCCGGCCATACATGAATAAAATAGAAAACATTTCCATTTGGGCCTTCGAGGGCCAGCTTCGCAAAAGGGCTTTAGCCCGCTATTGACCGCTTGGTCCAGCTGCACCTGCAAGCAACAATCCACCGCACGGTGGCAAAACAAGGCAACGGTCAGCAATGCTGACCAAATTATAACGATCCCGCCCCCAACTCGGGGCGGCGATGCTCCTTCCCTGCATTTCATTAGCATAAGCGAGCAATTTAAAAACCATAGCCATTTCATCACAGGCGTTGGCTCGCACGGCCACACGCCCCGTGCACTCAGGGCACATTCTCGGTGAACCGGTCGATGTCACGTCAATTAAAGCCATTAACATTCCGGACTCACCACCGCCACTTAGACGGCCATTCCAATGAGCAATTCGTCTTCCTGGCATTGGTCACCTCAATTTAAGCCATTGACCGCCGAAGACTCACATCTATGCCAACGGCGAGTGCCATATAACTTTAGGTCTCTCTAATCCGAACGACATAAAGCGGGTACGGATCCATCTAACTCGTGCTCACATCGCAACGGCAATTTAAGCCATTTGCGCGGGTCAAACTTTCACCGAGTCCCATTCTACCGCAAGACACATAACCCCGTTATGTTCAAGTTGGCTCTCAGGCACCACCAAGTTGGCAAGACCTCGTGTCCGCCCAGTTTTCCGGGTGCACCTTTGGGTTAGTCCGCAAGGCTCCCTGCTGCAATCTACCGCGTAGAAAACCCAAAAACACCCAATAGCACGGAGTCTTCTCCGGCCTTATGCAATGCAACATCACCGATCCGAACTAACATGTCGGGTAGGCTTCAACCAAAATGCCTATGTCCGTTCTCGCATACGGACTCTAAACAACGGGGACTTCACATATCTATCGCCGAAGGAACGCCTCCAACTCTCCGCAAACTCGCGAGAGCGGGCTTCCTATGCAAAGAAAGAGAGCGACTCATGCTCAAGATGAGGATCGTTACCCTTGCGGTCCTCTTTGGCTCCATCGAAAAGTAATCGGATGGAAATCACCGCACTTGCGTTGCCTCTGTGGATCCGGAGTCGGCTTGCGATTCGGAGCTCCGAAGCTCCTCCAATGGCGGATCTAGCTCCTCTTCTTCTTGCCTTAGCTCTCCTTTCTCCAAGGATTTAGAAAGAGGATAAGTGGAAAAAGTGAGGGTTTTCTAAGTCAAAACCCGGGTATATCCCTTCAGGAACAACCCCAGCCGTTGGATCTTCAGTCAAAGAAATGAACGGCTTCGATTCGGGGCTGAAATGCCCAATCTGGACCGAACACGGCCTGGCACACGCCCGTGTCCAGGGCCGTGTGCCTCATTCGCCGTCAAAATCGAATCACCTGGAACCTCACACGGGTATCGAACACGCCCGTGTTCGAGCTGACACGCCCGTGTTCCACCTGACACGGCCGTGTAGCTGGCCGTGTACCCCATGATTTTCTCCCGTTTTCAACCCGAGCACTGCACGGGTTCTAGGACACGCCCGTGTCCTTGCCCGTGTCACCTTGACACGCCTGGGCTCCAGCTGCCGTGTACATGGTCTCGACACTTCATGGCTAATTGTCGACACGGGTCGACACGCCCTGCGACACGCCCGTGTCGCAGGCCGTGTGCCATGGCTCGACACATTGTCGACACCAAAGTGTCGACTTCGCGGGACGAGTGTCGACACGGGTTGACACGCCCTGCGACACGCCCGTGTCGCAGGCCGTGTGCCGTGTCTCGACACAACGTCGAAGCACTGTGTCGACTTCACGGCTAAGTGTCGACACGGGTCGACACGCCCTGCGACACGCCCGTGTCGCAGGCCGTGTGCCCAGTCTCGACACAATGTCGCGACCAAAGTGTCGACTTCGCGCCTTAGTGTCGACACACAGGCTTGACACGCCCTGGGACACGCCCGTGTCCCAGGCCGTGTGCCTGCAGCTAGAACACAAATTGGCCCAAACATTCCCCTTTGCTCCTTTGAGTTTCGGGGCGTTACAACTCTACCCCCCTCTTAAAAGAATTTCGCCCACGAAATTACATAAAGGGAAAAACATGTACAAAACAAAATTTGTACCTGAGCAGAACAACTCCGGATATTCGTCAAGCATCGTCTTCTCTCGCTCCCAAGAGAGCTCCTCACGACCGCAATTGTCCCATCTGACTTTGACCATCCTGATCTCTTTATTGCGTAGCCGCTTGACCTCCGAGTCCTCAATTCGCACGGGCTTGACTTTTGTCGTTAGCCCACTATCCACCGGCACTTGATCGACCCGCGATCACTTGCGTAGGCTCTTGCACCGCCTTCCGAAGCACCGAAATATGGAATACATCATGTAAACCACTTAGCTCCACTGAAAGCTTAGGCCGATAGGCCGCTTCTCCTACTCGCTCCAGAACCTCGAACGGTCCAAGGTACCTCGGGCTTAGCTTTTTCAATCGCCGCACCCGCGAGACACCCTTGAACGGCTTGATCTTCAAGTATACATAATCGCCCACAGCGAACTCCACGTTCCTGTGCTTGGCATTATAGTACTTTGCTTGCCGGTCCTGAGCGATAAGCAACCTCTCCCGAATTGTCCTTACCAAAGAAGTAGCATCCTCCACTTCCGATCGCTTATACAACTTTGACTCGCCCGTTTCTAACCAAGACAACGGCGTGCGACATCTTCTACCATAAAGGGCCTCGAAAGGCGCCATCTGAATACTTGCTTGGTAGCTGTTTTGTATGCGAACTCCACCAAATAAAGTTGGTCCTCCCATTGCTTTCCAAAGTCCAAGACACACATGCGAAGCATGTCTTCCATGGTTCTATTGACCCTCTCGGTCTGCCCATCCGTTTGCGGATGGAAGGCTGTGCTAAACTTCAGCTTTGTTCCCAACATTTGCTGCACCAGCCTCCAATCATTGGACGTGAACCGCCCATCTCGGTCACTCACGATGCTGCGGGGCACACCATGAAGCCGCACTATGTTATCCACATAAAGCTTCGCTAGTTTCTCCACCGGATCATCCTTCCTAGGCAGAATAAAATGCGACACCTTCGTTAATCGATCGACCACCACCCAAATGGCGTCGTTCCATTTTTGCGACCTTGGCAAACCATGCACAAAGTCCATAGAGATGTCGTCGAATTTCCACTCCGGAATTGACAAGGACTTAAGAAATCCTCCCGGCTTTTGACACTCCGCCTTCACCAAGGCGCAGGTTTGGCACTTTGCTACGTATGTATAGCGCCACATCCTTCTTTAAACCCGGCCACCAAAACAGTTTTTCTTGACGTCGCGGTACATCTTCGTGCTCCCCGGGTGAATCGAGTACTTGGTATGGTGTGCCTCGTACAACAACTCCACCCGCAAATTGCCCACACTTGGGACGCACAAACGATCGTCTTTCCAAAGCAATCCGTCCTCCACAACGAATTGGGAATTTGACCCATCCAGAGCCTCTATCATGAACTGCTTCATTTGAGCATCCATATCCAAAGCCTGCCGAATCCGATCAGCCAGGTCATATTGGACTTCAGTCCAATTCAGCACTGCTTCAGCACTAGATTGTCTATCCACACAAACAATCTACAACGCCTCCAGCTCCTGCACCAACCGCTCATCATGCACTGATAGCCAATTCGCTTGAGCTGGGCTCGGCGACTCAACGCGTCCGCAACCGCATTCCCTTTGCCAGGCACGTAGTGGATCTTGAATGTATAGTCCCCCAGGAACTCCATCCACCTACGCTGCCGCATATTCAGATCTTTCTGATCAATCAAATACTTTAGGCTCTTGTGATCGGTGTAGATGTCAATCTTCACACCGTACAAATAGTGTCTCCACAGCTTCAAGGCAAAAATCACGGTCGCTAACTCCAAGTCATGGACCGGATAATTCCTCTCGTGCACTTTTAGCTGTCTCGAGCCATAAGCTATCACGCTGCCGTGCTGCAATAGCACGCAACCCAAACCGCTGCCTGAAGCATCGCTATATATCTCATAGCCTTCGGTCCCACTAGCGAACTCAGCACAGGCGCCGTGGTCAACCGACACTTCAATTCCTCAAAAGCTCGCGCGCACTCCGGCGTCCAAACGAACTTATGATCCTTCCTCGTCAATGTAGTGAGAGGTAACGCTAACCGCGAGAAGTTCTCTACGAAGAGCCTATAATAGCCGGCAAGCCCCAAAAAGCTCCGGACTTCTGCTACCGTAGCAAGCTCAGGCCACTCCCGTATCGCAACAATCTTCGCCGGATCCACAGCAATACCCTCTCCACTCACTATATGCCCGAGGAACGCCACTGAGGATAGCCAAAACTCGCACTTCGAGAACTTGGCATACAACTGATTTCTCCTGAGTGTCTCCAACACCAAATGGAGATGCTTGAAGTGATCCTCCTCACTTTGCGAGTACACCAAAATATCGTCGATGAAGACGATCACGAAATGGTCCAAGTACTCCCTGAACGTCCTGTTCATCAAATCCATGAACACTGACGGCGCATTAGTCAGCCCAAACGGCATGACCGTAAACTCATAATGCCCGTATCTCGTACTAAACGCTGTCTTCGGGATATCACTATCTCCTTATACGCAGCTGATAGTACCCAGCCTTGAGATCTAACTTCGAGTACACCGTCGACCCGACTAACTGATCGAAGAGATCATCAATCCGGGGGATCGGGTACTTGTTCTTCTCAGTCAGCTTGTTTAGCTCCCGATAATCAATACATAACCTCAAGCTTCCATCCTTCTTCTTAACAAGAGGACCGGTGCGCTCCAAGGCGAAGAACTCGGGCGCACATACCCTTGCTCCAACAACTCTTGCAGTTGAACTTTCAGCTCCGCCATTTCCTTAGGCGCTAGCCGATACGGAGATCGTGACACAGGCTTTGCAGCACCTGGCACTAGCTCGATAGTAAAATCTATCTCCCGTTGAGGCGGGGCTCCAGGAAGATCTGCGGGGAACACATCAGGGTATTCCGATACCACTGAAATACAATCCATCGCGGGCTTCGGCTTTGCAACCTCCACTAGTGTAAAGAACAGTTCTGCTCCAGCACGAACCGCCTTCACCACCTGAAGAGCAGACATCAACGTCTTGCTCGAACCCTTTAAGCCCGTAAAAGTCATCTCACGACTTGCTCCGAGCTTGACTTCCTTGCTACCGCAATCTATATGGGCCTGTTGCTCCGAGAGCCAGTCCATTCCAAATATGACGTCGAACTCCACCAACGGAAGTAAGGACGCCCGCAGGTCAAACTCCTGCTCTCCAATACGAATCTTAACATCACAGATCCTATCCGCTCGCATCGAACACCCATTTGGCAACAACACATCCAACTTATCCTTCGCCACCGAAGAAGGGACTCCGATGCGTAATATAAATCCTTCGGACAAGATGGAGTGTGAAGCTCTTGTATCAAAGAGTGCTCGTGCCAGATTCTCACAAATCAACACAAATCCTAAACAAGTAGTGGTAAGGTAACATGTTCATAACAAGCATATAAATTAACTGTGTACTTTGCTCTATTATGTGACCCATATGCTTACAATTCTCTGATAAGTACTTTTTTTGAGTCACCTCTATGCTTGTCATGTTTCTCTTTACCTTACATGCGCACTATCTGATGTTTGTCTAACGCTCATCACATTTACTATTTTTCATCCTGCTTGTCTGATTGACCTTGCCCCCAAATTTGATAGTTTCAAAGGTGGAGAATAGAATGTTCCTAAGTATCATGAGTATAACTGCAATAGAATAGGTTGTTCATGAGTATAAGTCATGGGTTAGGAGAGGTCACAAGTAGGGGTGTTGATGCACGAAAACGTACAGGGAGTCGGGCACCACCAGCTAACGGTTCGAACACCGGGGGTAGGGAAGGAAAGGAGGAGACTGTCGACCAATCAGTTACTAGCGGTCGCGGCTAAAGGACCGGAAAAGGGGCCGCTGGCAGCGGCAACAGCAGAGTTCGCCCGCCGCGGCTTAAATGCCACTCTTGCGGCGGGCTTTCCTTTACTTAAAATGAGAAACAGTTACATGAAAGGGAAAAGAGGAAGCCGACCGGACTACAAGCCGCAAAACACTAGACTTGAGACCGCAGCTCTTAACAGGCGAGCTCCTGGATCCAAGTCAGCGTGTCTTGGGGAGTGCACACTCCCCCTATTTATAGGCTCGGGGGTCTGCCCAAGCGGGCAGGGCTAAAGTTACCGGCTGCCCGGGGTACAGGAGAACCGGGCAGAGGTGAGGGGAAGCAAAAGAGAAAGAAATAAGAAAGGAGGGAAGCGCGCGGCCTGGCGGATTCATCCTGGCGAGCTGACGGCTGGGTCCTGGAGCCTTGTCGCTGAGCAGGGTCGGCGTTGGCAGCGGCCTGACATGGAGACCGCCCGGCTTGGGAGGCTTGGCGGCTTGAATAGTCAGGCCGCCCGGTCTGGAAAGCTGCGCAGACACGTCGCGGATTCCGGGCTTATCATAATCCCCGCACATTTTTAAGTTTCCAAAAAACTTCGAAAATGTAGAACTAAGCCGGAGACCGCGACTGCCTCATCGTCGTCTATAAAATCCCCTGGCCCTTGTCATTCTTAAAGATTCCTGCCGAGCCACGGGTCGCTACTCGCCACTTGCGGTCAGCATTGTGCAATCCGACGCGATCTTTCACAAGATGGATGTTATGTCTTCAATGTTAGCACGCAACAAGAAACCGCCAGAAAAGAAGCAAAGCCGGAGCGAGAACTCGGATGATTCTGCCCGACAGCCTGCCAAGAAGATTGGGAAGCCGCAGACTTCAGCAGCTTCTGGACCTGAAAAGAGGCCGACAGAGACCGTCAGCGGATCATCGCAGGCCGCTGTAGATCCCAAAGCGGTTTCAAAGACTGCTCCACCACAAACCGGAATTGCCAAATCCTTCGACCTGACTTTCTCTCCATCAGGAGAACCACTGCTAAAAATCGGTGGGACGGAGGAGAAGAGTGTTGAATCTCGGAAACCGTCCGAATTGCAGGACAAGGTCGACGTAATAGTTGTGGATGACAACGAGCCGGAGAAGGCGCTGGAGACCGAACAGATTTTGGGCGAAGAGCGCAAGCGGACTGAAAAGGTGTTCAGTTCCTTGAAATGGCAGAAGGAAAGGCGCGAAACCCTTGAAGAAAGGATGAAAAGGAAGATGAGGAAGTTGCACGCCAGAAACCGAAATATTTCCGAAAAGACCGGCGCGGACAGTCTTCAACACAGGCCGCACGAGAAGGATGTACCCGAGAACCCGCCTACACCGGATTACAAGCCGAGCGAACTGGAGAGTACGCCCGCGGTTAGCAACTCGCTCAGTGAGCTCCTGAAGGGCATGGAGACCCTCCAGCGGCAAGACGCGCTATTGTCGACACCAGCGGCTTCTGAGGAGGTTGACCGCCCCGATATCCAGGATATTGGGGAGAAGCCTGGCGAACCGGCTTCCGCGGCTTCTGAAGGAGCCGAGAAACTGAAGCTTTGCGAGAAGATGGAGGAGATGAAGAAACTGATCGCCGAGAAGCCGGTGGCGACCACACTTCCATTGCTGCAAGGTAAACATCGGGACGTTAGGTGAATTATTAAATTCTACAAGTCGCGGTCAAGGAAGAATGGGGCGAATATAATATTAAATCCGCCGGCCAGCTTTTTCCTGACCACGGCTCAACTGAAAAGCCGAGCTAAGGAAGCCGAGTGGCTATGTAAAGAAAAGCTAAAGAGGATAGATCTTGAACGGCTCCGGCGGCCAGTGATTAAAATCCATACCGCGGCCTCTGGAGGACATAAACATCAAACCGACAGTCTTATCCTACCGATTTCCTTACTAGAACCTCGAACAATCCGGCTGAACCTGACTGCGGTTTCTCTTCTGCAGGTGTACCGGAGACCGCGATGAAACCAGGCGACTTGACGTCATTTTTATCTATGCTGCCACCGCCTCCGCCTCCAAGTGTTCGCGAGAAGGAGATGGCCGACTTCCAGAAAGACGTTGGCACGCTACAGGCGGCTTTGAACGCGGCCACCGAAACCCTGCGGATTAAAGACGAAGAGCAGCGGGTTGCCCAGGAGGCCGCGGAAAAAAGGATCCAAGAGTTGCAAACCACCCTGGAGCAAGAGACCACAAGGTTGCAAACTGCGCTTGAGTAGGAGACCATGAGGTTGAAGTCCGCGATGGAGCAAGAGACCGCCAGGCTCCAGACCGCGATGAAAGAAGAGACCGTCAGGCTCCAGACCGCGATGGAAGCCGCTGAGGCGAAGATTGCTGAGATGCAGGTTGCCTTGGAGCAGGAAAAGGCGGAGAAGTATTTGCTGATGGCCGCGCGGCTGGAAGGAGACAGAGAAGAGATCCCACATGCTGAAGGCAGTGAGAACCAAGACCTGCCAGCGGAGACTGGCGGAGAACAGCAGCCTGCACTACCAACTTCTAGAGAGTTGCCGGGTACTGGCCGCCTGGCCTCGGGCGAGACTTCGAATCCTCCGGTCATCGCGGCTCCCGGGCAGGCCGCAGTTCCAAGCGGTCTGGGGGTCCAGGCGATCCCATCGATACCGTTTGCGAGAGTAGAGCGCGACACTGCGCGGGTTCATCGATCTCTGCATGTGCTTCATAATCTGGTTAGCCAGGTATACGTTGCGATTGTGCAGACCGGTGAACAGGTCGCGCACATAGGACGAGACAGGCCGGAAGATGACAAGCGATCCTGAGCGACTTGAGAGGACTAAGCCGCGCGGACAATCGAATATTATGTTGTAATATATATTTTTTCTCTGGATGTTTAACCATTTGATTGCTGTGAACTGTTGTATCTTATTATGCTGCGAACTGAATGCGGCTTATGCGGTTTGTATTTATAATCCACGTGCCTGCTGCTTTGTTTTGGAAAATTTAAAGTATAGGATAGTAGCCGCGCAGTCTGGCGAACAGAGCGTCGGCTTGAATATTTGATTCCCACATGATTCGCCATAGAATTATTCTAAGTGCAGGTACATAGCCGTGCGGGCTGACGGACTAAACCGCGGCTTGGTAATTAAGCTGATCTGTACTTCCAGCGGGCTTAGGTCGCGCGGCGTGACGACTAGCCGCGATTTGACGTTGGGCATTGTACCTTCACAGATTTTCTATAAATAGAGCTGACCCCGGAGATTTCATCACAAATCAAAAAGGATGCGGGCTAAGTCCAAGTCGTTGCGGTCTGATAAGGCCACTGCGGTTAGGACTGACGCGTCCTCCGCTTTCCATTCTGCTGATCATAAAGAATGCCGGCTTACAAAAGCCGAGCTGGAGGATTTTGTTGAGAAGCACATGCAGGGAAGTGTCGCGCGGCTTCCACGACAGGACGAGCGGATTAATTCTTCCCACGCAAATCAGATCGCGGTCCCCATCGACCACTTTGATTGCGGATTCAGCTTCCCGGTCATGATGGAGGCCGTAGCGGTCTTCGACCATTATGGAGTTGTGCCGGGACAACTACCCCCAAATTCGATAGCCGACATATATAGCTTCATCTCCTACCTGAGGTCGGAAAGAGTCCGCTTCTCTATGAGGCTCTTCCGGGAATGCTTTTCGGTGCGGTCTATCCCGGACTCCGGGACAAAGATCTTCCGGGGGCATCTATACTTCGGCTGCAGAGGGCTAAAGATAGTAAACTTGACGAACAAGATCGCGAACTGGTCCGAGCGGTTTCTCATCTTCGAGGGAAACCTAGGGTTGCTGCCAGTCGACCCCCAAATCCGCGAAGAGGCCGCCTTCGGCAGCGGCGGCTTGGACGGCATGGAGAAGGAGATCTACAACTTCTTCAAAGGCGAGCGGCTTGATGTAAACCACTACATCCCGTTGTTTCCGTCGTTAGTAGGAATAGAGGTGGAAGACAGTAAGCTCCAAGCCAGCCGAACTGTATTCTTAGCCGCGCGGCCTGAAATATAACATTACATTTATCTTTGCAGCTGCTGTGGCGGTTCCGCTGAATAAGCCGCAAACTCCTGGGGGCTTGACTCTCACTCAACGAGAGAAGCGAGCGAGGCAGGCCAAGTCGGCGCGACTTGTGGAGGAGGAGGAGTCGGCCTCCTATGGAGAGTTTATGCTGCAAGGAACGGGCAGCAGCCTGAAGGACCTTCACGGTGATCCGGCCTTACGGTGGAGTCCGGACGGCAAGTCAGTGACGATCTCCACCGTCCTCCCCTACTGGGGGGAAGAAGAAGTAAGCCGCCACGCGAGCGTGGTTGGCGGCGCGCTGTATGGCAAGCGCAACTTGAAGGCGATGCGACGAGTTCCACCGGATGACCTGCCGCGGCTAGACGCGCAAGTCGGGGCAAGGAGCTTCGTGGCAAGTCACTTCATGGGCCTTGCCTACAAGCAACTGATGAAGGAGAACAGCAGCCTGAAGAGGCAGTTAAAGGAACAATAAGAAGAGAACAAGCAACTAAAGGAAAGGGAGGCAGTAAGACATTACCGTTACTCGTGAGGTTAGCACTATGTAACCGCGCGGCCTTACCTCCACTTTTATTTTGCAGGAAATGTACAACCCGACCAACCCCATCTTCCAAGATCAAGTCTTCCCGCAACTCGTCCAGGGAATCGATGGAGCGCTTAACCGCCTCCGGGACCTTGACGGCTTTGCGACTGGCTTCACCGATTTTACTTGTGCCGACATCTACCCCACCCTGAAAGAGCAGGTGGCCGACGTCAACAGGTCGATCAAAGGCAAGATCAAGGTCGTGGAAGAAGTCGGCAAGGTGGAGGAAAACGTTGAGGAAGAGGGCGGCCAGGGAAGCCCAAGTGCACGCACATCGTCTGAGTCCGGCGGTCAAGAATCTGAGACCGCGCGGCCAGACTCGACAACTTCTGGCGATTCAGGGAGCTCAGCGACCAGCAGCGGATACACTGAATCCCCCGTCGATATTGGTGATGGCAGTGATTTGGATTCTCCTGCGACTAAGAAACTTAAACCGGGCGATTAGAAAATCTTTAACCTGTTTTTTGTATTTTGAACTTTTTTGGAAATCGGCGGTATTATTTTTGTAACCGGGCGATTAATGCTTTGTAATAATTAATGAAATAGAAATGAAGGCAACCTTACCTTTCTCTTTACTACATCTCACTTTTCTTACTTGATTAAGTCCGCGCGGTCTCAGTATAACTTCGGATTTAAAATATAAGCATATAAACCGGTCTGAGTTCACACTGCGACTTCAACGAAGTTATCCGCAAGAGAGATATATTTCCCTGCCGTTTATTCCGGAATGCAAGTCGACAATAAGCCGAGCGGCTAACAAATTAAACCGCAATTTGCCTTAATGAATTACTCAATGTTATCTGTTGGAAGAGCTGATTGACCGCGGCTTGCTTATATATAAACCGTGACCGATAAGCCGCGCGGCTACCTCTCGCAGTCGTCAAACATCCATAACATTGAGGTATAATATTGCGGCTAGGGCGAACTCTAAGATGAATTGCCCATTTGATAAAAGCAACAAGAATAGAGAAACCCTCTTTGGCTTCCGAAAATACAGGTCGATATAGGCATATGGAAGCCGAAAATTTTTGTGACGACAGTTCGCTGATTAGCTAATAATTAATAATATAGAAGTCGGCGGATCAAAGCCAGGAATTAAGTGCCAGACGCAGGTCGGCCGACTTCCAGTCCATATGAATAATAAACCAGCAATTGATATATGGAAGCCAAATAAGGTACTGAATAGCGGATAGGCGGACGTAAGTCGGCCGAGTTCCCAAATATATTAATAATAATCCGCCGGAAGTTAAATAACTTAAGCCGGAATATGTAACCGGGCGGCCTGTGTAATTAATTATATAACCTGCGCAGGCCGCTGAGTAAAACCGCGAGGTAGCGGATAGGCTCGTGTTGTCCTGCAAAAATAGATGAAGACATGCACTTATGTGTCAATGTGGGCAGGTGCGTGCGGCAGTACTTTCCACACAAAGAACTCATAAGCGGGATTGAAATTCTTAATATCCACGACCGATGTCAAGCGGGACAAGTATGCAACGTCTGCGACTGAAGTCAAGAGGGACAAGTACGCAATGTCTGCGACGAAGGTCAAGCGGGACAAGTACGTAATGTATGTGACTGAAGTCATGCGGGACGGGTATGCAATGTCTGCGACTGAAGGCCTAGCGGAATTTCCACTACACATCTGCGACTGAAGTCAAGCGGGATGTGGAGGGCTTAAGAATTCAAAAGGGGCTCTTGCCCCTACATGCATGCATATTGGCATAAAAAGTAAAGCTAAAAAATAAGCTTCAAATGAAAAAATAACGTTTGCATGATGTTAAGGATGTGGCAAATGATATATGTCTGTAGTTTTAGCACGCCCCATTAATACCGATTATGAAGGGGACGTTATATACTATCCTGAATATAAGCATTTCTCATCATAGAAAGAAAGAGGAATCCCTTCTTGAACCATTGAGCGAGAAATGGAATATTGCCTTAGAGAATTACTGAATGACATATTCTTGCAACTTTCCAGCTCTTGCAAGTTGATTAGCCAATTCCCTGAGAGCTATGCAATCTTCTGCTAGATGACCAATATCTTTATGATACTTGCAAAAAAGTTCCTCGTGTCGATACTTGATTTTCGATTCCATACGCCGAGGCTTCTTGAACTCAGGCATTCCTTGAATGATTATCAAAAGATCTTCCATAGAAATTTTGAACTTAACATACTTACCTGAACCTTTTTCACACTTTGGAGTTTTACCCTGGAGAAGAGGAGGATACTTGCAATATTCAACTTGCGAAACATCTTGGGAGGAAATAGATTGCTATTGATCAGAAGTCCCTTGAGATTGTTTAGCCATTTGATTCAGAAACGAAACATAACCTTTATTTGCCTCTTCGCCTATTATGAATGTATTAACTATATCAATAAGATCTCCATAGCTTTTGGGATACTTTGTGGTGAGCTTGAATTTCAATGGGCCTTCTTGAAGTGCATTTATGAAAGCATGCAAGTAATAGTCTTGATGGACGCTACAAACATCTAGAACCTCCTTTTGAAACCGATCAACAAAATCTGGATTAGACTCGTCAATTCCTTGCTTGATTTGGAAGAGAGCTCCAACGTCTCTTTTCCGTTTCCTGTAAATAGTGAATCTAGAAATAAATTGACTTCGAAGATCCTTAAAGCTGGTTAATGATCGAGCTGGGAGGCTATAAAACCATTCTCTTGCAACATTGCCAAAAGATATAACAAAGAGTTTGCATTTTACTCCATTTGACACGTTTCTCAGTGAAATAGCTGATTCAAAAGCTTGCAAATGAGAAAACGGATCATCACATCCAGCATACTCCGGGATACCCGGTACTCTGAAGTTATCGGAGACAATATCCCACCGAATACGATTAATGAATGGAGAAGGGGCCTCTTCTTCTTCCTTACAAAGAGGTTCATTTGCAACAGATTCTAGTCAACGATCAACACTGTTTGCAAAAATTTCTCTATGAGGGTCAACAACCTCACTATTAAAATACGAGCAATCCTGCACTTCTGAGAGATCTGTAGTAACTGAGATGTGGCTCGATTTATTCTGACCCTTTGCAGGATTCATCTTGAAAAGAGGGAAATAGCCGAACTTTTTCAAGAGACCGCAGAATAGCGGCAGCTTGATGGGCGGCTAGACGGTGCATCAAGCTGACAGGAATACCGGGAGGAAAACCGAGCGGGTAGAATGACTGGTTCTACAGTGCCGGAGGCGGGGTGAAAACCTTAGCCGGCGAAGTTGCGGCTTGCTCGACAGGCCGCCGAAATCTAGAGGATAGAGCGGTCAGATTAGCTAGACCGCTGATTTCATCGATTAGTCGAGATCTGAAGGTCGCGTGTTAACTGTTGATGCACGAAAACAGACAGGGAGTTGGGAACCACCAGCTAACTGTAACACCCCGAAGTCAAGAGGATCATTTTGAGCAAAATCGGGTTCAGGCATGGGTGACACGGCCTGGGACACGGGCGTGTCCCAGGGCGTGTCAGTTGACACGGCCTGCGACACGGGCGTGTCGCAGGGCGTGTCGAGGTTGTGTCGACGATCGGACTTGGTGTCGACGATTTTCGCTCGACATCGTCGAGAGGGGCACACGGCCCAGGACACGGCCGTGTCAGATGCCGTGTCGAATGCTCGACGAGTGTTACGCGACGATCGTCGAGTATCGAGTTTCTAGTGAGGACACGGCCGTGTCAGATGCCGTGTCGAATGCTCGACGAGTGTTACGCGACGATCGGCGAGTATCGAGTTTCTAGTGAGGACATGGCCTGTGACACGGGCGTGTCACAGGGCATGTCAGTGGGCGTCGAACTCAACTCGACGTCTCGGGTTAGGGCGTGTTTGCGGGACACGGGTGTGTCCTGGTGCACACGGCCAGGAATACGGGCGTGTGCCAAGCCGTGTGCCAGGCCGTGTGAAGTCTCGGGTTGGTTTGGGATTATTTCTGTTGAGGAACACGGCCTCAGACGCGGGCGTGTCTGAGGGCGTGTCGGCTACACGGCACGTGACACGGGCGTGTCACACGGCCGTGTACTGGTTGGATTGAGTCGGTTGTCTGCCGCTTAGGGGGACACGGCCTGTGACACGGGCATGTCACAGGGCGTGTCAGGCCGTGTCTTAGCTTTTCTGGCCAGATCTGAGCCGTTTGTTTCCCTCTTCCTGGATCCAGTGGCTGGGCTTTGTCCAGGTGTTGGGAAGGCCGAAAAAAAGGGGATTTAAAACCCTCTTTTATTATCTTCTTCTTCTTCATCTTCATTCCAAGAGAGAGAAAGAAGAAAGGCCTAAGGGACAGAGAAGGGAGGAGTCTTCCAGCTGCTGTAGGAGCTGCGGAGTGCGGAGCGAAGATCCGAGAGCGGATTCGTGAAGGCAAAGCCGAGGCGGTGATTTCCATCCGGCTACTTCATGGCGCTGAAGCGATCTTCAAGGGTAACGATCTCCTTCTTGGACATTGAAGTCCTTTCTCTATACATGTGCTTGGAATCCTCCACCAAGAGGTGGATCGCGGAAGTGATTCCTTTGTTGTGTATGCATTTAGAGCCGGAAATATGGAGTACGGCGTAGGCATGCTGTGTGAAGCCCATCTGGACCGGTAGTCTGGATTGGTGATGTTCATGGGTAAACCGGAGAAGACTCCGTGGCTTTGATGATGTGTAAAACAGAATTCTGTTGTGATGAATGTATGGTTGTGATGTTGAGGAGGCTTTGGTAAAACTCCTGGTTATGAGATGATCAATTGGTAGCACGCCTGGGGAGCTCGTGATAAACCCGGCCTGTTACACCACTAGGGTGAGTTGATCCGGTTAAGGAAGGGATCGATGGGTGGCAATGCTAGGGGAGCCGAGTTAAACCCGGGTTACTGCACCACATAGTGTGGGTCGATCGGATTAGGAGGGGGATCGATGGGTAGACAATGCCTGGGGAGCTTAGATAAACCCGGCTTGCTACACCACATAGTGTGGGTCGGTCTGCTCTGTTTGTGATGCTGTGAGGATGGACCTCTGAGTGTCTTGGGTGGGATGTCGCCAGCCTGCGAGCTGGTGGACTAGGGCCGGTCAACCAACAAGTTAAAACCTCGAGAGACAGCGGTGTACGACGGTGGATTCCGGTACGCCAAGAAGGTGCCCTGAGTGCACGGAGCGTTGGTGGACTCCAGCATTTGTGATGTGATATGTTTGTTAGTTAGTGGAATAAAGAGAATGATCTATCTATGATGTAACTTGGTGATGTTTGCTGATGCTTGATGAGAAAGGAGGCACTGTATACAGGGAAGGAACCACTACCCCGGGTAGGGGGTAGGGTCGTTATAATGGGTCAGCAATGCTGACCATTACTTTGTTTTCTGTGTTGGTTTGGATGATGAATTGCAGGTGTTGCAGTTTGGAAAGAATAAGTGGATTGGCTAGCCTGGTGTTCTTAGTCCTTGAAGGCTATGTGCAGAATCATGGTTGGATTTCATGTGTGGCCGGCCTGCTTGCCGATGTACGAAACCATTGATGTGAAAGAGGAACTTGTAAGGCCATAAGGCCAGGGTGTGTGAGTTGTATACATTCCTGGTGTTTTTATATAAATGTGGTATTTATATATAAGAGGACATTCTGGTTTGAGTTCATGTTAACAAGAAAAAATGCTGCGCTAGAATGGCATGAGTTAAGGACAAGCATAGATTTTGATTTCCACACGTGATTCCTTCGCTTGTCTGTGCTATATGGCGTGGGGCCCCGACCGGAGCCACCGTTATATGTCATGTGACAGGTGGGGGCGTTACAAAGTGGTATCAGAGCCAGGTTTAGATTGTTTGGGAGGAGAGAACATAATTGAACTCATGAATGTCCACTAGGAATGTATGTCATGCACATGATGTGCGTGCGTGTGTAGTCAATGTACCAGTACCGTTATGATTTGGAAGAATTTAATGGTGTTCTGTACATTGATAGGTGGTGAGGGATGGAGCTGGTCCATCTGAGCCCCAGCGGTCGGATGAAAGTGCAGCACCCGTGGAAGCGCCTATGCCTCCCTCGGCAGAGGCCATACGGGTGGTAGCGGAGACAGTGCTTGCAGTGTTACAAGCACAACCAACTGGACAGGCAAGATCTGGTGGAAGACAAGAGCATGCTGCCGAGGTGGTGGAAGTGCAAGCAAGTGACGACGCATTGTCACGTTTTATGCACTTTCACCTACCGACGTTTGGTGGAGCGCTCTCACCAACGCAGGCAGAAGATTGGTTGGCAAGAGTCAAAAGGATCCTAACCGCAATCAGGACGGTCGAAGCACAGAAAGTGATGTTGGCCACTTTTCTGTTGGAAGGCGATGCGAGATTGTGGTGGGATGAAATTGAAGTGCACCACTTGGCAGGTCGAGGTTTAACGGAGATTTCAATGGAGGAATTCTCCCAAATATTTTTAGCCAAGTATGTGCCAGTGTCGCAGAGGATTGCGATGGAAAATGAGTTTCTCCACTTGGTGCAGGGTGAGCGAGATATTGATACCTACCTGCATGAGTTTACAAAATTGGGGAGATATGCGGGATCTACCTTTGCGGAGGAAGCGCGAAAGACGAATCGGTTTTATGGAGGATTGCGGGATGAATTGAGGTTGGCACTTCCGAGTTCGGTGAGCCAAGGCTTCCAAGCGTTGGTCGATACAGCTCGTGCCTTGGAGAAGGATATGAAGCGAGTACGAGAGAATAAGAGACTGACAAGGGAAAAGTCAGAGTTTAAAATGTCACCACCAGATCAATCGGAGTTTCGCCGACAAGAGAAGAAAAGATTTAGGCCGGTGGACGTAGCTCCGTCGACTGTTTCTTCGGGGGCGACGTATGGGCCAGGACGTGTGGATACACGTATATGTTATAAATGTGGGCAGCAAGGACACATCGCAAAATTCTGTTGGAATGTCCCTCCAGGGAGTGAGAAAAAGACAGGTGCGTCATATGAAGAAAAAGGGAAAGCAGTGGCCGAATCATCTGCACCCCGGACGCAACCTAGATTGCATGCGATGGAAGTGCAAGAGCCGCAAAGCTCAGTTGGTGAAATTCAGCCTCGAGCGTTTCATTTATCTTTAAATCGCGAATTTCAAAATCGGGAGGCTGAGCGGAAGTGAACTGTGATGTGAATCATGTCGATGCTCTGAATGTTGTGTATGTAAACTATGTTTTGATATCAGGTGTGATGAATAATAGCTGATGTGCATCACTTTTGACTGAATCGGGAATCGGAACTTGGTGAATCAATGTATGTAAATGATGTTTCTATATAGTTGGAGATCTCTATAATAGCTTGGTGCACTTGTGATTGTGAGGAGATAACTCAATCATGTTGTTTTGTTTTGAGTTTTTATGTGGTTGAATGTGCACAAGTGGAAGTTAGGGATGCTTGTTGTGTTGTCTGTTTGTTAGTGTGTGCGGAGGCTATGATTTTGTGATGTGACCAATTGGCTGTTTGGAGTCAAATTTCGAGGACGAAATTATTTGAAGGGGGGGAGGATTGTAACACCCCGAAGTCAAGAGGATCATTTTGAGCAAAATCGGGTTCAGGCATGGGTGACACGGCCTGGGACACGGGCGTGTCCCAGGGCGTGTCAGTTGACACGGCCTGCGACACGGGCGTGTCGCAGGGCGTGTCGAGGTTGTGTCGACGATCGGACTTGGTGTCGACGATTTTCGCTCGACATCGTCGAGAGGGGCACACGGCCCAGGACACGGCCGTGTCGGATGCCGTGTCGAATGCTCGACGAGTGTTACGCGACGATCGTCGAGTATCGAGTTTCTAGTGAGGACACGGCCTGTGACACGGGCGTATCACAGGGCGTGTCAGTGGGCGTCGAACTCAACTCGACGTCTCGGGTTAGGGCGTGTTTGCGGGACACGGGTGTGTCCTGGTGCACACGGCCAGGAACACGGGCGTGTGCCAAGCCGTGTGCCAGGCCGTGAGAAGTCTCGGGTTGGTTTGGGATTATTTCTGTTGAGGAACACGGCCTCAGACACGGGCGTGTCTGAGGGCGTGTTGGGTACACGGCACGTGACACGGGCATGTCACACGGCCGTGTACTGGTTGGATTGAGTCGGTTGTCTGCCGCTTAGGGGGACACAGCCTATGACACGGGCGTGTCATAGGGCGTGTCAGGCCGTGTCTTAGCTTTTCTGGCCAGATCTGAGCCGTTTGTTTCCCTCTTCCTGGATCCAGTGGTTGGGCTTTGTCCAGGTGTTGGGAAGGCCGAAAAAAAGGGGATTTAAAACCCTCTTTTATTATCTTCTTCTTCTTCATCTTCATTCCAAGAGAGAGAAAGAAGAAAGGCCTAAGGGAGAGAGAAGGGAGGAGTCTTCCAACTGCTGTAGGAGCTGCGGAGTGCGGAGCGAAGATCCGAGAGCGGATTCGTGAAAGAAAAGCCGAGGCGGTGATTTCCATCCGGCTACTTCATGGCGCCGAAGCGATCTTCAAGGGTAACGATCTCCTTCTTGGACATCAAAGTCCTTTCTCTATACATGTGCTTGGAATCCTCCACCAAGAGGTGGATCGCGGAAGTGATTCCTTTGTTGTGTCTGCATTTAGAGCCGGAAATATGGAGTACGGCGTAGGCATGCTGTGTGAAGCCCATCTGGACCGGTAGTCTGGATTGGTGATGTTCACGGGTAAACCGGAGAAGACTCCGTGGCTTTGATGATGTGTAAAACGGAATTCTGTTGTGATGAATGTATGGATGTAATGTTGAGGAGGCTTTGGTAAAACTCCTGGTTATGAGATGATCAATTGGTAGCACGCCTGGGGAGCTCGTGATAAACCCGGCCTGTTACACCACTAGGGTGGGTTGATTCGGTTAAGGAAGGGATCGATGGGTGGCAATGCTAGGGGAGCCGAGTTAAACCCGGGTTGCTGCACCACATAGTGTGGGTCGATCGGATTAGGAGGGGGATCGATGGGTAGACAATGCCTGGGGAGCTTAGATAAACCCGGCTTGCTACACCGCATAGTGTGGGTCGGTCTGCTCTGTTTGTGATGCTGTGAGGATGGACCTCTGAGTGGCTTGGGCGGGATGTCGCCAGCCCGCGAGCTGGTGGACTAGGGCCGGTCAACCAACAAGTTAAAACCTCGAGAGACAGCGGTGTGCGACGGTGGATTCCGGTACGCCAAGAAGGTGCCCTGAGTGCACGGAGCGTTGGTGGACTCCAGCGTTTGTGATGTGATATGTTTGTTAGTTAGTGGAATAAAGAGAATGATCTATCTATGATGTAACTTGGTGATGTTTGCTGATGCTTGATGAGAAAGGAAGCACTGTATACAGGGAAGGAACCACTACCCCGGGTAGGGGGTAGGGTCGTTATAATGGGTCAGCAATGCTGACCGTTACGTTGTTTTCTGTATTGGTTTGGATGATGAATTACAGGTGTTGCAGTTTGGAAAGAATAAGTGGATTGGCTAGCCTGGTGTTCTTAGTCCTTGAAGGCTATGTGCAGAATCATGGTTGGATTTCATGTGTGGCCGGCCTGCGTGCCGATGTACAAAACCATTGATGTGAAACAGGAACTTATAAGGCCATAAGGCCAGGGTGTGTGAGTTGTATACATTCCTGGTGTTTTTATATAAATGTGGTATTTATATATGGGAGGACATTCTGGTTTGAGTTCATGTTTACAAGAAAAAATGCTGCGCTAGATTGGCATGAGTTAAGGACACGCATAGATTTTGATTTCCACACGTGATTCCTTCGCTTGTCTGTGCTATATGGTGTGGGGCCCCGGCCGGACCCACCGTTATATGTCATGTGACAGGTGGGGGCGTTACACTAACGGTTCGAACACCGGGGGTAGGGAAGGAAAGGAGGAGACTGTCGACCAATCGGTTACTAGCGGTTGCGGCTAAAGGACCGGAAAAGGGGGCCGCTGGCAGCGGCAACAGCAGAGTTCGCCCGCCGCGGCTTAAATTCCACTCTTGCGGCGGGCTTTCCTTTACTTAAAATGAGAAACATTTACATGAAAGGGAAAAGAGGAAGCCGTCCGGACTACAAGCCGCAAAACACTAGACTTGAGACCGCAGCTCTTAACAAGCGAGCTCCTGGATCCAAGTCAGCGTGTCTTGGGGAGTGCACCCTCCCCCTATTTATAGGCTCGGGGGCCTACCAAAGCAGGCAGGGCTAAAGTTACAGGCTGCCCGGGGTACAGGATAACCGGGCAGAGGTGAGGGGAAGCAAAAGAGAAAGAAACAAGAAAGGAGGGAAGCCGCGCGGCCTGGCGGATTCCTCCTAGCGAGCTGACGGCTGAGTCCTGGAGCCTTGTCGCTGAGCAGGGTCGGCGTTGGCATCGGCCTGACATGGAGACCGACCGGCTTGGGAGGCTTGGCGGCTTGAATAGTCAGGCCGCCCGGTCTGGAAAGCTGCGCGGATAGGTATCGGATTCCGGCGTTATCAAGGGGGAGCATGTCAACAATGTGTGCACATAGATCAGGGGAGCATGTCGAACATGTAGAGAGGGGGAGCGTACGCGTAGGGGAGCCATAAAGAACCTGCAACCTGATGTTAGCTTATAACTCTCATTCATGTGTGTAGGGTAGCTATAAAGAACCTGCAACCTTATGATAGATTGTAACTCTCATTCTTTATATGCATTGTATCTCTTTATTATTTCTCTTGAACAGGATTTGATATTATCCAAAGGGGGAGTTTGTTGGAACCGATTTTTCACGTTCCTTGTGTGTTGGAACTCCCTATTATTGACTTGGGATAGGATTACTATTCTTTGTTTAGGATGTTTATTTTGACCCAACTTGTATAGTCTAGGGTCATAGGTTATTTTCAGGGTTGTTACTTCAGAAGGAATTCCAGAGGAGTTTAGTTCGACAAACCAAGATTTCTAACTCGGAGTTTAGCTTGACGATCGCTGAGCTCCGATCGACGAACTCTGATCTCAACTCAAAAGCTCAGTTCAACGAAAGCCAAGCTCAGTTCAACAAACTCAGGACTCGGCTCGACGAAAGAGAAAATTCAGTTCCACGAACTCCAGGATCAGTTCGACGAATTCCTTGCTGAGTTCGACATTCAGGCAGTTTTTATATACAGAAGGCAGAATGTCTTGAATTACTTAATTACAGTTAGTTACAACTCTAATATTTAATGCTAAATATTCTAAATGAATATAGCCATTTAAGGCAACATTAAATATGGATTTATCATAGAGTTTTAATTCTAATAAATTTCAAGGCAGTTATATTCTCAAGGGATTCTTCAAGCATTTTAGAATCGTTTTATTTCAAATATTGAAATCTTCCCTGAAAGTATACATATACAGAAGTTTGCTGCTTCAAGGTTAATCAACTAAGAGAGACAGATTTGGCACACATATATATACATACAACCTGTTTTTCTTGAGATGCATCCTCAATCAGACATCCAAATACATATCTGTCTCGAATATCAACTGGAGAGCAAAAGTTCAAAAGAAGGCCTACACCCTGAAGAAAAATCTCCTCCCTGGATCACAATCTCTATTCAAATCAGGGGGAGATTTTTGCAACATCATCTGCTAAGTCTTCTCAGAGATTCTTGACTGAGAAGGTAACATCAATTTCTTTTAGTTTATTCTTTAAACTGTGTACAGGGTATTAAATTCGTTCAAAAGTTAAATCTTGGTTCCTAAGTCACATGATCAAAAGACTTAAGCTTGGTTTTTGGGTACCTGGTCAAAAGGCCAAAGGGTTGGTAGACCTCCCGTAGAAAATAGATCTTCTGGTGGAAGGGCACCAGAGAAAAAACTTGTAGTGGATTCCTAGCAGGGTGGTAGAAGAGTAGATGTACCCAGATTTATTCGCGAACTACTATAAAATCCTTGTGTCGTCTAAGACTGATACTTTATTTATTTGTGTGCTGTGAATTTTATCTTTATATATATATATCACTAACTTTAAATCTGCTATAAAAATAAATTAAAGTTTTAAAATAATCTATTCAACCCCTCTAGAGTAAAGCTAGATCTATCCCTTACTTTCATTTTGTTTTGAGAATATAAACCACCATGTTGTATTTGATCACGTCCTGTGTTGATAGAGTGTGCAGTTTGACAGGTGCAAGTGAAGAAGAAGACTCCTATAGAAACTAATGCCGAGCAGTAGATGTTACCGATGGGCGGTAGTCGTGAATTAATTGGAGAGAGGCCTCGGGAAACTACCGCGCCGCACTTGTCCAATTGCTCGCGCTAACGCATGGAAATATCTTGGCCAGCCTCTTGGGAAACTAACGCAGGAGGTAGTTCTCACCGCGTCATGCTAGTCTCTCGACGAATGTCGGGAAGGAGTTCTCGCGAAATTAAACTACTGCAGCCATTATCTGTTACCGTGCCGCGCTAACTTCTCGATGGATGCTGAGAAGGATTTCTCGAGAAATCAAACTACTGCAGGCGATAGTTGTTACCGCGCTGCGCTAGCTTCTCGACGAGTATCGACACAACTATTCAGAATCGTCGTGTCCTATATTACCACGCGGTGATAGCTGTAACTGCGCGGCGCTAGCAAAGATAAAATGACAAATATTCATTTTGAATATTATTCAAGATTTGGATGACAGCTGGCACAACAAGCGCACGAAACTACTGCCGAGCGCTAGTCTTACAGCCAGTGGTAGCCTATTTTCATGAAGACATATAAAAGGACACCTTGGTTTCTGTGACGTATACCAACAAGAGAATCCAGACAAAAAAAATAGATAGAAGTTCCTACAATCAAGGGTTCAGCCGCCTCCTTGCATCCGTTCAGATCATCTAGATCTAAAAGGAAGAAAGTTGTCTCCCTAACGCTTGTGACTGAAAGACTCCAGCAATCCAAGATCTACATCGACTACAAAGAATCGACCAGTTGCTAGCAAACAGAGATCTCAAGCACCGGTCGCGAATCGCTCAACGGAGAAGTCGTCAAGAGGGAGAACTTCATCTTTGAATTATTTACATCTTTTATTCTTCTAATCTTTCCTTTTTCTAAATCTTCTGTTGAGGAAAATAGACCGGTAAGGGTCGTCGGAATCCGGGTTGGATTCCACCGAAATTCGTCCAGGGGATAAGGACCTCTAGATCGGAGAATCTAACGAGGCTCTAAGACACTTCCTTATGAGGTGGTGAAGAGCCGGCTCGAAGACTTTTGTTGGAGGGAAAAGGATAGAGCCATCCAGTCCGTGGAGCGGATCAATATAGAAACCAAAAGATCATTTCTACTCACCGTCTTAGATCTCCGGCATCATAAAGATCACCTTTTTGTACTCGTCTAGAACTATTGTTGTTTTGAATTCATTCAATGAAATCTTTTATTTCTTTGTTGATTACTTCTAGGTGTGTGCTGTAATTTTCTCATGAGTGTGCGTGTTAATAGGGTTTGAACTCGTATCTACACAGGAAAATGAGCTCTGTGACTTACCGTCGTGCGTTTGCTACTTAACGCCCCGTGGTAGCTTCCAGAACTCGATTTTTCTTGGTCAAAAAATTTTAAATTCTATTTAACGTTAATAACCGTATACACCCCCCCCCCCCCCCCCGCTATTATTGGCCACTAGATCCTACAGATCGTACTAGCCGACAAGATATGAGTCTTGCGGTGATGTATAACCTCTAAGTTAGTATATCCGTAATGTGGCGGTTTTGGGCATAAGACCTGAGTAACTCCTAGGTAAGGGGAGGGGTCTTACAATAACTGCTAGCAGAGATGTACTCTAATTTAGTTGTTAAAATTACCACTCAGTTTTTCTTCTTAGTACTACATGAGATAAGCCTTCTTCCAAGGAATTGACACGTCCCGAAAGTGCTTTTCCTGTCATCCCTGCCTCCTATAAAATAAACATATGAAAAATCAATTAGCTCATAGTCATTACTTATTGGGTACCATAAGCTAAGATTAGGTGTGCATTTAAGTTATCTCAAAATCTCCTTTGCAGCGACATAGTGAGATTCCTTAGAGTTTACCTGGAATCTAGTGCAGACACATATTTAAAACAATATATCCGGTCTACTGGCTGTGAGATAGAGCAATGATCCAATTATTCTACTATATTTGATTTTCATCAAAAGGTTTCTCTTTCTCATCCTTGTCAAGAGACATAGTTGAACCCATTGGAGTCCCCATAGAGGTTGTATTCTCCATTCCAAATTTCTTAAGTAACTCCTTATTGAAATTCGTCTTAGAGATGAAAATTCCATCCTCAGATTGCTTCACCTAAAGTCCTAAGAAATACTTCTGCTCACTCATACTACTCATTTCATACTTCCATTGCATCAAGTTAGAAAACTTTTTGCAAAGGTTGTTGTCTGTAAAACCAAATATTATATCATCGACGTATATTTGTACTAGCAAAAATCTTGTCTTTTACATCCCTATAAAATAATGTCTTATCTATCTTTCCTCTTGTAAACTTATTTTCAAGAAGAAACCTAGACAACATCTCATAGCAATCTCAAGGTGCTTGTTTTAAACCATATAATGTTTTATGTCTAAAATAAACATAATCAGGTAGGGATGAATCGACAAAACCCGGGCGTTGTTCCACACATACTTTTTCCTTTAAATTACCATTAAGGAAGGCTAACATCATATCCATTTGATAGACTTTGAAGCCTTTCTGAGTAGCATACTCTAAAAATAATCCGATTGCTTTGAGTCTGGCCACAAAGCAAAAATATGATCGAAGTTGATCGCTTCTTCTTGTCGGTAACCTTGAGCTACAAGTATGGATTTGTTCTTTATGATAACTCCAAACTCATCCAACTTATTTCTGAAGACCCATTTCATCCCTATAACATTATGACCTTTGGGTCTTGGTACTAACTCCTATATCTTGCATCTTTTAAACTGATTGATCTCTTCTTGCACTGTGATGATCCATGAAGCATCCTTATTTGCTTCTTTGAACTTCTTCGGCTCAATCCGGGAAAGGAATCTCAAATTGAAGGCTTCATTAATTGTACCTCTTTTTGTTCGAACTCCTTCACTAGGATCTCCAATGATCAGATCAATGAGGCGATCTCTTGAATGTGTGATCACTAGATTCCTTTCATTGCCACCAGGAGGTTCTGCTTCTTCTTGTGCATATTCTTCAACTTGGAGTTCTTTATCTTCAATCAAGCTTGGAGTACTGATTTTGATGGAGCTTGATACGTCTTCTTTAACTACTTCTTTTAATCTTAGATCTTTTAGTTGCAAACCTGCATCTTCAACAAAAATACTATAAGACATTCTATTAAGCATACTCATCTCATAAAATACAATAATAATTATTCTTCTACAATGAGGGTTTTCTTATTAAAAATTATATATACCTTACTATGACTACTATATCCTACAAAATAGCCTCAAAAGTTTTTCAATAAACTTAGTTTTTAATACTTCCCGTTATTAAGTACAAATCATTTGCTTCCAAAGATTTTGAAGTAGGAAACAGTCGATTTCCTAACTTTCAGAAGTTCATAAGATATCTTACGATGATTCTGGTTTATTAAGACTTTGTTTGGCATGTGACAAGCTGTATTGATTGCTTCGGCCTAGAAGTACTCTGATAATGAGGAGTCATTCAATATTATTCTGCCGGCCTCAATGAG
Organism: Platanthera guangdongensis; assembly: GCA_039583875.1. NCBI lineage: Eukaryota > Viridiplantae > Streptophyta > Magnoliopsida > Asparagales > Orchidaceae > Platanthera > Platanthera guangdongensis. The sequence goes on along the minus strand of CM077149.1, from coordinate 67,415,570 downwards.
GGTTCTGTTCTTTCTCTCGACAACTCCATTTTATTGTGGAGTATGAGAAGAGGAAAACTCATGAACGAAACCTTGACCTGCATAGAACTCTGTCATGACACTAGATTCAAATTTTGTTCCACGGTCAATTCTGATTTTTACCACAGAGCAATTTAATTCATTCTGTGTCTGCGTTACAAATCTAGTGAAAGAGTCAAATGTATCTAACTTGTGTTTTTAGAAATAACACCCATGTAAAACATGAGTAGTCATCAACAATGACAAAGGTATAAGCTTTACCTCCTAAACTACGAACCAGCAAGGGACCGAATAACTCAATATAAAGCAGATATAGACATCTAGAAGTGTCTTTAACTGAAACTCTCTATGTTTTTCCGTAGCCAGGAACTGTGCTCTATGAACTACCACCCGGCAGTTGGGTTAACGACGAAGGTAGTGTCGTGAAATTATTGTAGGAGTGCTCGGTGAGTTACCGCGCTTGTGATAGGTTGATACCGCGCGGTGGTAGGTGGGTCGATTAAATCGATAGAGCTTTCGGTAAGTTAACGCCCGACAGTAGTTCTAGCACCGACAATAACTTGGATGATTTAATTGGTGATGCCTACGGTGGACTATCGTAGGGCGATAGTGATACCGCGAGGCGGTAGCATCAGTTCGTCGAGAGCGGCACGTTAATGCGACTCATCGTCTACTACACGGTGTTAGGTTAATACTGCATAGCAGTAGTAGGACAGTTATAGCAAGGCCACATGTCAACCTGTGATTGGAGGTTTTGGGCGGTGGGCTTGCGGAATAAGCTAACGTTTGAGGTACCTTGTAGCGATAGCGAGTTACTACACGACTTTAGCTCAATTTAAAACCAAGGGAGTTAAGTTTTATTTCCTCTATGTTGTGTCTTCCTTCTTCCAAATAGCATAGTGAGAGGAGACTGAGGGAGAGTGAGAGGAAGGAGATCCCGTCACCATAGGAATTTCGGAGCTTCGGTTCGCGAGCCGAGTTTGGATCTGCGGAGGCGAGTCCATTGGGGTCATTTCCATCTCGCTAGATTCTCTCCCATGGAACCAAAATGAACATCACAGGTAACGATCCTTCTTCTTGGATATATGAAAATTGAACCCCATATCCGGCGAGTGGGGATCGACAGGAGCCAGACCAGCCAAAGTCAGGCAGTTTAAGTCCCAGGCGAGCCGGTCTCCTGGCATCGAGTCCACTCGGTGTCTTCCGTCTCGGCTTCGAGTCCACTCGGCGGCTTTCATCTCGGCATCGAGCATGGCTTGTTCACCCGACGCCACCTTCCTTGGCATTGAGTGAATCCCAGACACTCAATCCTCTATTTTGGCATTGAGTAAGTTCTCGGCAGCCTATCGGCTAGCTCGGGCGGGGTAGAACAGAACAGGGGCGAGTGGAGCTACTGGCTCGCACTCGCCCATGGTTCTCGACAGACATTTGGCCAGTAGGGCATTTCTGGTCTGCACTTGCCTAGGGCCATAGGGATGTGGCGAGGGCTAGCACCGTCGAGCACTCTCCACCCCATGATAGTGGAGGTATTCAAGGACCACTCACCCAATGTTTTATATTGTATGTTTACTATTCTTACCCCCATTAGACTGCCCATAGCCTTTTCAAACAGTGGAGTTACACTGTTGGCAGGCCAATCTGGACTGCATATAACTATTTAGAGTAGAGATGGTTGGATGTTGGCAGACCGTTTTCAGAAAACTATAAATAGACCCAAGGGGATACCTCAGAAGGCATGCTTACATATGCCCTGGTCCTCTTGCGCTTTCTGAGGTATCCTTAGCTCTGCACTTGGCCAAGGAGGGGAAGAAATTTAAGATCTTCCGGGTGTGTGGTGGGACCTCTGTGCTGGAGCCTTGGGTCAATTTCTTGTTCTAAGTCTCTAGCTATTTGAGTTTGCATGAGAGAAGTAAGTGTGTGATCAACCCTTCCCCAAGGGTTCTAACTCCACAAGAAGTCGATTTTCGTTTTCAACCTTTTTGGTGCAGAGAGCGTGGAGAGTGATCAACACCGAAAATATTTAGTGAGCTCGATGACAGGAGTGAAGGGCAAGGTTTGGGCAAGGCCGACTTGCCACCTCCACCACCACTCGCCTCCTTCGGGATGTTTGAGAATTTCAAGCAGGAGGCGCTTAGCCTTGTCAAGTTTGCACACAGCACGCGCGCCGAGTGCTCGATGCCAGCAGTCCCAGTTGTCGCTCCCCCAACCCTCAACAAGCATGCGCCCGATAGGCGGCTTGGGAAGGAGGTAGCATAGGAGGTGAGGGAGCGAGATCTGTAATTGCGAGTGTTGTTACCCTACACAGTAGGTGGAGGCCGGATCGGCGAGATGGTTGTGCGAGATCCCCCAGCTCACCAAGCAGGGGGAAGCAGCCCCTTTAGCGAGTTAGTCTCATCTGCCCCAATTCCATAGGGGTTACGTGAGCCTGAGATGTCCACTACACAGGGATGGATGATCTGGTTCAACACAATCGGTGGTTCGAGGATGCGGTATCGATCCGACAGATGTCAGATGTGTTCAAGTGCAGTCTCTTCCCTATCACCCTCAAGGAGAAGGTAAGAGATGGTTTCCACCAGTTGTCGTGCAGCTCCATCTACTATTTCGAGGACCTATGTTGTGGGTTAATGCTGAGGTTAACAACTTCGAAGAAGAGGAAAAAGGAGTCAGAGTCCATATTCCACATCAACCTGTGCGTTCATGCTGAGGATCACCACTTCTAAGTAGAGGTCCTCCAGGTCCAGGAGATGTCAGGGCACACCCTAATGATGGTCTTCACCTTGGGGCTGTAGTAGGGCTTCTTCAGGATGGAGATGAAGAGGGTGCCTCCTCTCTCCTATGAGGAGCTGATGGATAGGGCAGCAACAGCCGAGGTAGGGGTGCCAGGAGCCGAACAATCGGCTCGGCTGGAGGCAGCAGTATTGGCAGGACCAAGGCCAGTGAGAGGTTTCCATGAAGGAGACAACTGCTAGGGGGGCAGGGTCAGTTCAACCCCCAAAGCTAGAGGCAGGGCAAGTGGCCACCACTCCCCTAGCAATGTCAGGCTATGGCGATAAACTATGGGAGGAGGAGAGGCCTGATGAATTGTAAATATACATATATTTATGTACAATAAATAAGTTGTTTTAGTTTATTTTTGTCATTTTTTGTATATTTTTCTTTAATAAATTGCTTCTTTTTGTTCTAAATTAAGTTATTTTTGTTTCCTGAATTTTTCAGGAAAAATTGCAAAAAAATCAAGTACACACCCATGTACTGTTGGTCACGCTCGTGACCAGGGGTGACAGTTCAAATCCCGTGAAATTAGAAATTTTTGATGAAAAAACGCTTGACACGCCCGACGTCATGCCCGTGTCGAATGACAAGCCCCGTGACAGCCCGTGACACTCAAGCTCGACGAAATTCGCTCGACGATCGTTGACCAAGACGACACGCCTAGAGTCACACCCATGACCTGGGGCGTGACTCCTCCACCTGGCCGACAAGACCTGCGCCCGCGACTTTTGGTGCAACCTGCACCGGATCTACCTCCCCGACACGCCCAGAGTAACGCCCATGACATGCGGCGTGACATCCTCGTATGTAGCCCAAAGTCAACTTTCTAGTCAAATCGCCGGATCACATCGTGAACAGTAGTGTCACGCCCCCTCCCCCCCCACCCCGACACGCCCGTGTCGGAGGGCGTGTTCTATGATTTTTTTTCTATAAATTGCCCATTTCTGTAAGGTCCGAGGGTTCACTTTTTTGAGCCAATTATGTGTGTTTCGTGGGCTGCCTTGTGGATCCAAGTGCTATGTAAGGAGATTTCTCCCCCCTTCCTTTCATGTTTTTTTTGCTTTAGCTTTAGCTTTGTAACAGTTTGATTATGATAATAAAAATGTTCGATTTTCTCTCTCTACATGGAATGAAAATTCATATGGGTGGCTTATTTCTTTCTCATTTTATCCCTTTGTATTTCTTTGTTCTTCTCTTTATGAAAAGTGTGTGTGTGTGTGTGTGTGTGTGTGTATTAGTGAACATGTTTATTTTCTATGTTTTTAACTTGTCTTCATGTTAGGTTTTATCATAGATTTAATCTCCAAATGAAATGTAATATGTTTAGTATTTCTCTTTCTCACCATGTCCCTTTTTAGAGTTTTTAAATTTCATTCTTATGAATTTATAAAAGAGGTTTGAAAGTGATTTTTTTTTCCTTTGTTTTGTTTGAGGATTGTAAAACCTTTTTTGTTCTTTTCATTTTCTTTTCACCTTTTTATCGCTTTTATGAACTCTTAAGAATGAAAAAGTTACAATTTTAATTTTTGAGCACCTTTGATTTTGGCTTTATTTTGGAAAACTTTTTGCTCATTCTCTTTTTATTTGTTCTTTTTATGTGTTTTTGGAAAGCTTTAGGAATAGAAATCTTGTGATTTTAATTTATAAGCAACTTTGATTTCTCTCTTTATTAGTTTGTGTGATTGTATGAGTTAGTTTTTCACTTTGTTTTTTGAAATTTCATGTTGCGTGTGTGAGTGTATGAGCATAAATTTTCATGCTTTCTTTTTTATGCTTTCTTCAATTGTGTAGAGTATGTGTGTGTAGGAGATAAATTTTCAAGCTTTCTTTATCGCTTTCTTCAGATTATGTAGAGTGTGTTGTGTGTAGGAGATAGTTTTATTGCTTTCTTTTAATTTGTGTAGAGTGTGTGTGTGTGTGCGCATTTATTTCCGCCCACTCGTTAAGAGTTAAATGATGTGCTTTTATTTCCCGCCTACTCGTTTGAGTAGGACTTGTAATTTTCTTTTTTTTATTTTCCGCCTACTCGTTAAGAGTTAAATGCCACGCCCTTATTTCCTGCCTACTCGTTTGAGTAGGACTTGTAATTTTCCATTTTTTGTAACTTATTTTTATTTATTTATAATTTGAAGTGTGTGTGAGTTCTTGTTTAAGCTAACATTTTAAGCTTTCTAAATGTTTGTTATTTTCATGTCTTCTTCTTATAACCCTTTAGCGCTTAATTACGAACACGCGCCTCATCAAATTATAAAGCTGTCCTCATACCGATGTGTGGCTAATCGCTATTAGACTAGGCATCGAAGAGCATTGGGAGATTAAAAAATGATATGAAATAATTAAACTTCTTAATTTTCACTTTAATTGTAGGACTTAAGGTTTACCCCGGGTTAACGACCTGTAGGACCACAAATCGATGTGTGGGCCCTATTTTCGTTATCCATACACTAGCTAGCCGAGAGGCCGTGCGTATGGACAGATCACCCATGGGTAAAGAGAGTTGCGTGCATACTCTCGAGAAAATACAAGCATAATTCTTCCGGATTGGGTTTCCACCCAATGGTTCTTAGCATAAAGCGGGCGTTAAGAGGAATCCTTCGTCGAACTAATGTTCGGTTAAATAGTCTTAGCATTCAGGTGAGCAATATTCCTAAAGATAAGTGCGCTCATATCTGTGGAACCTCCATGACCAAGTTGCATTTTATTAATTTGAAAACTAAGTTCAATAATTATTAAAAGTCAATTTAGTCTTAATTCGATTCGTTGCCGAGCGTTAACCATTCATCGAGTTTTTCTAAATGGTTTTTCGCTCTTTTATTTTTCCTGTCTTTATTTAATTAAAATCGCCACCTTACTTTCTGTAAAATAATAGTTCTCCTAGAGGAGTAAGAATAATCAACCCAACCCCAAGAAAAATACGACCTCGGTATTCTCACGAATATCGAGTAGTACTTGTGATATGTGCACTTGCCAACCTTAGCAATCCCGCGGCGAATGACTCATCGAACCAACGACCCACATAAGAGTCTGTTCGCGGGCCACCAAGTTTTTGGTGCCATTGCCGGGGAGCTCTTTTGATTTGTTATTCCGAATTCCAGAGTCTATTACTTTTACATATTTGTTTTTAAAAAACAAACAAACAAAAACCAAAAAAAAAGTTTCTTTCGTTTTTTTAGGGTGTATGACCCGTGGAAAACCCTTCGAGTCCGAAGATTTTGACTTCTACCCTGAGATCGAATGCTCCCTTGCACGTATTCGATCTCAACGCTGAATTCCTTCGGTGAACCCTATGTCGTAGTTATGGCCGACCCTAATCCGAACGCGGCCGCCGAGCAAACAATATCTTATTACGCCCGACCGAATTTGGACAATACTGGGTCTAGTATTGTTCTCCCTATGGTGGCAAATAATAATTTCGAAATAAAATCAAGTGTCATTCAAATGGCCCAAAACGCCTTGCAGTTCGATGGACTGCCGGATGAGGATCCGAATGTCCACTTGTCCAACGTTTTGGAAATATGCGACACCTTCAAGTTAATGGCATCACTGATGACGCCATTTGCTTGCGCCTATTTCCTTTTTACCTAAAGTCCAAAGCTAAGGCGTGGTTGAATTCCCTCCCGCGAGGATGTATCACCACATTGGCTGAGTTGACGGTGCGGTTTTGACGAAGTACTTTCTGCCCGGAAAAACTGCAAAGTTACGGGCGGACATTTCTTCATTTGTGCAAAACGATCCTGAGTCTCTTTATGAGACTTGGGAGCAGTTTAAGGAGCTCCTCCGCCGGTGCCCGCACCACGCGTTGCCAACGTGCTTGCAGGTACAAATGTTTTACATTGGCCCGAACTTTCATACGCGTCAAATGATTGATGCGGCTGTCGGGGGTACCCTTAACAACAAAACCCCCGAGGCCGCCCAGACTTTATTCGAAGAGATGGCTACGAACGCCTATCAATGGAACGTCCCGCGGGGACGCCCAAAGCCGGCGGACAACCTTTTTGAAGTGGATGCCACTGCTCTTTTAACACTTCAAGTTGAAAGGTTAACAAAGCAGGTGGCGGAGATGTCTGCTGCCTCCTCCACTCCGCCTTGTTTTGTTCCCCCTAACGTCTGCGTGGCTGAAGAGTTCGTGGACTTCGTAGGAAATTCGGGTTGTCCTTCCTTCAACCCCAACAACAAACCTTATAATAATAACTATAATCCGGGTTGGAGGAATCACCCCAATTTTTCTTGGAGCAACCCAAACAATGCTCAACGTCCACCTATTTCTTATGCACTCGGATTTCTGCCTCCTCCATCTCTTCCAAAACCCTCCCTGATGGAGGAGAATTTTTCTAAAAATATAGCATCCAACGAATCAAATATCCGGAACATCATCGGATCGCTAAAAACACTTGAAAAACAGGTTGGACAGCCGGCGAGGATGATGTCCGAGCGCGTGCTCGGGGCACTGCTGGGAAACACGGAGCCTAATCCGCGGGAGAATGCCAATGCTATAACCCTCCGTAGCGGAAAAGGGGTGATCGATCCAAAACGGATCGATCCGCAGGTATATATTTCACCTTCGACCCCTCTTCCCTCTTCTTCGTCTACGTTACCTTTACCGAATTTAAACAAAAAAATTATTTTAAACAAGGCCTTACCATATCCACATAAATTAGATAACGAGCATAAGGATGCGCAATATGAAAAATTTATTTTATTATTAAAACAAATTCATATTAATGTTCCTTTTTGCGAGGCTATCTTGCCAATGCCCAAATATGCAAAATTTTAAAAGAATTACTTTCTAATAAATGTAAATTAAAGGATATTTCGCATGTATCTCTCAACGTTGTCTACTCGGTGGACCTTACTAATAAATTGCCCACAAAACAAAATGACCCGGGATGGTTTTCCATCCCGTCCCTTTTTGGCGATATATTAGTAAAATACGCCTTAGTTGATTTAGGGGCTAGCAATAATCTGATGCCGTTCTCGCTCTTTCAATGTTTAGGTTTGGGTACTCCTAGTCCTATGAATATGTGCATCCAATTAGCGGATCGCTCGGTTAAGTTCCCTATCGGGTTAGTGGAGGACGTCCTTGTCAGAGTTGATAAGTTTACCTTTCCGGTAGACTTCGTCATCTTAGACATCGAGGAAGACACCGAGGTACCAATAATACTCGGTCGCCCTTTTCTTGCCACCTCCCGTGCACTAATAGATGTTATTAATGGTAGTCTTCTCCTCCGAGTAGGAGATGATCAAGTTACTTTCTCTATTAATCCCTCAATAGACAATTTGTCATCGAGCGACGATTTCTGTTATTATTTAGATACCTTTTTTGGAGATCGTTCTTCTACCATTTTCGAGTCCGTATTTTTAAACGATGATATTTATGCGCTCAAACATTTTACATGCGATGAGGATACCTCTATAGACTTGCCTTTCGAACCAATTGTTAAGAAAGACATCGGAATTAAAACCTCCCTAGAAGAACCGCCCATCCTAGACCTCAAACCCTTACCCGCATCACTCAAATACGCTTTTTTGGGAAAAGGCGATATGCTTCCCGTTATTATTTCTTCGGATTTGAGTGATTCAGAGGCTTCCGATTTATTGGAAGTTTTACTTAAACATCGCCACGCAATTGCGTGGCAAATCTCTGAATTAAAGGGGATTAACCCCTCCTTTTGCACCCATAAGATATTTGTTAACGATAATTGTCGCAAAACGGTTCAGCCGCAACGTCGTCTTAACCCAAAGATGAAAGATGTCGTTAAAGACGAGATTATTAAATTATTAGATACAGGGATTATCTACCCTATTTCGGACAGTGCATGGGTTAGTCTCGTGCATGTCGTGCCTAAGAAGGGCAGTCTAACCGTAGTGGCGAATGAGCAAAACGAGCTCGTCCCAACTCGTACTGTTATGGGTTGGCGAGTGTGCATCGATTATAGAAAACTTAATGATGCCACCCGCAAGGACCATTTCCCACTACCATTTCTGGACCAGATTTTAGAGCGTTTATCCGGTCATCCATATTATTGTTTTCTTGATGGTTTATCGGTGTTTTTCCAAATCTCCATTTCCCCTGATGATCAAGAGAAAACAACTTTTACTTGCCCGTTTGGCACCTTTGCATACCAAAGAATGTCATTTGGACTCTACAATGCACCGTCTACATTCCAAAGATGTATGCTAGCGATCTTTGGCGAGCTAGTAGCAGACATTATGGAAGTCTTTATGGATGAATTTTCTGTTTTCGGACGCCCTTTTCCCGATTGTCTTCACAATCTAGATCGTGTCCTTCAACGGTGCAAGGTCACAAGACTTGTTTTAAATTGGGAAAAATGCAACTTTATGGTTCGAGGAGGTTTGGTCCTCGGCCATATGATTTAGTCTAAGGGGATGGAGGTGGACAAGGCCAAGATAGAAATTATAGAAAAACTTCTGCAACCAACAAATGTAAAATCTATTACGAGTTTCTTAGGCCATGCGGGCTTTTACCGACGTTTCATTCAAGACTTTTAAAAATAACAAAGCCGCTAACTCACCTCTTGGAAAAGTAACCATGTTTCATCTTTAGTAGCGAATGCGAGTCCGCCTTTAATTTAATAAAACAAAAACTTATCACCTCTCCAATTTTAGTGGCCCCTAATTGGTCTATTTCATTCGAAATTATGTGTGACGCTAGTGATATTGCCTTAGGTGCCGTTCTTGGCCAACGCGTAGAAAAACATTTTCATCCTATTTATTACGCTAGCAAGACGCTCACTTCCTCATAGGTAAATTACACCACAATGGAAAAGGAACTCTTAGCCGTCGTTTTCGCTTTTGATAAGTTTCGCTCGTATATAACGCTATCTAAAGTTATCATATTTACCGATCACTCCGCTCTTAAATATTTATTAGCTAAAACTGATGCGAAGCCCCGCCTTCTTGGATGGATTCTCCTCCTACAAGAGTTTGATTTGGCGATCCGAGATAAAAGGGGCGCAGAAAATCTAGCGGCAGACCACCTCTCTTGCTTAGAAAATCCGGGTGCGGAAGCGCTCGTCGAATCTGAAATAAATGGCTGATTTCCCGAGGAATGCCTCCTAGCAATTCATAATTCTTCGTCATCTTCTCCTTGGTTCGCAGATTTTTCAAATTACTTAGTAGCGCGGGTGCTTCCAAAAGAGTTTTCAAGTCATCAAAAGAAGAAATTCTTTTCTGGCTTGAAAAATTTCTTTTGGGACCCATTTCTTTTTCGTAACTACGCGGACCAAGCGGTCTGAAGATGCGTTGCGGGTATGGAGTGCTTGCCAATTTTTAAGCACTTCCACGAGGCTCCAGCCGGTGCGCATTATCAAGTCAACCGGACCGCTCGGAAGGCATTAGAGGCGGGCTACTTTTGGCCCACTCTCTTCAAAGACGCGCACACTTTTGTGCGTGCATGCGATAGCTGTCAGCGGTCGGGTAACATCTCTCATCACGATGAGATGCCCCAAACCATGTTTTTAGAATGCGAAGTCTTCAATTTATGGGGCATAGATTTTGTTGGCCCCCTACCTCCATCTTTCAAAAATATGTATATTTTAGTAGCGGTTGGTAACCTATCGAGGTGGGCGGAAGTGCAAGCTCTCCCTACCAACGATGCGCGAGTCGTCGTTACATTTCTTAAAAAACTATTTTCTCGCTTCGGCACGCCTCGCGCAATTGTTAGTGATAGGTGAACACATTTCTGTAACGCTCTTATGGCTAAGACGTTAGCTAAATACGGAGTCACGCACAAACTCGCCACCCCCTACCACCCGTAAACTAGTGGCCAACTAGAGGTAGTCAATCGAGAGATTAAGCGAATATTAGAAAAAAACCGTTTCACTAAATAGGAAAGATTGGTCCGTTAAACTCGATGATGCGTTGTGCGCGTATCGGACGGCATACAAAACTGCAATTGGTTGTATGTCGTTCTGGTTAGTCTATGGCAAAGCGTGCCATTTACCTGTAGAACTAGAGCATCGCGCTCTTTGGGCTTTAAAACTCTTAAACCTCGACGCCAACTTAGCCACTCAGAATAGAAAACTGCTACTAAACGAGCTCGATGAATGACGTGTGAATGCTTTCGAGAGCAATAAGTTCTATAAGGAGTGTTCTAAGTTATATCACGATCGAAAAATAAAGTCCCCAAAAAATTTTTCTCCGGGGGATCTTGTCCTTCTTTATAATTCACATCTTAAGCTTTTTCCAGGAAAACTAAAATTTAGATGGTCCGGTCCCTTCATAGTTGAAGAAGTTTTTCCATATGGAACCGTACTCGTCTACAGCCCGAAAAGAGGTTCATTTAAAGTAAACGGTCATCGGCTAAAGTTATACATAACGGGCGACCCAGTGATCGAGCATTACAAAACCATAACCCTTCTCGATTTATAACTCCGCCAAAATAGTGAAGCTACATGACTATAAATAAAGCGCTCCTGGGAGGCACCCCTCGCTTATCTTTTTCGCCTTTAATTATTATGTTTGCTACTTTTTCTAATAAACGCAGGGTTTCTAATCGGCGCTTCCTCCTCAAACGCGTTTCAGAGAAGCTTCTACCCCCCCCCCCCTCTCCTTATTTTCTTTGTATATATTGTCTTTCCTTTTGTTCCGCATACTTACGTTACAACATTGCGGACAATGTTGGATTTAAGTATGGGGGTATTTTCGTGCTTTATTTTCTGCACTTCTATTTTCTGCATTTCAAAAATACAAAAAATATATATAACAACAAAAAAAATTAAAAATGTAAAATCCAAAAAAAAATTTCTTTCCTTTCTTTTTATTACAAAAATTCCAAAAAAATTTATAAAACAAAAATATACAAAAAAAAGTTTTCTCCAAAATATTTAGTTTCATTTTGTAAATATTTTTGTAAATAGTTTTTGTAAATAATCTTCTCTCTCCCCCTTCCTTTTCCCTCTCATTCTTGTAAATAACTTTTCTTTGTTCCCCAATCTTTGTAAATAGAATGAAAATCTTCTAAAAAAATATACAAAATTTCTTTTTTCCCGCAAAACATTAAAATCTAAAAAAAATGTTTTTATACATCTTTTTTGCATTTTCAGTATGTATATGTATATATTAAAGAGATAAACATAAAAACAAAAAAAAAGATAATAAAGTCAAACATTCAAAAAAATTGAGTAAAACAAAAAATCAAAAAAGATAGTAACTTAAAAACACAAAAAAATGATGATAAAAGCTATAAAAATCCAAAAAATATTTTGAAACAAATAAATCAAGTATACCATTCTTAATCTTCTTGCTATCCAAAAATTCGATTTTGAGTTTATTTATATGTGAATTTTATTAATTTTTTGTTTTTTATTTGTTTGTTAATTATTGATTGAAAAATTTAAATAGTCGGGGTTAAGTTTTAAAGAATTCATTATGCTTTGTTAAAAATAGAGAACTCATTTTAGACACTATTTTTAATTTTTCACTGATAGGAGCACATGTATTATGTTAGAAAATAACGACTATAGAATTCAATTATGTTTACTTTTTACTTTCTGAAAAATTGGAACGTACAATTTATTAAGGTTGCTCTCAAAAATGTTTTAATTAAAAATCTAGTTTTATTTTCTCCTCTTATCATTCCTTACTTGACATGATAAAATTTCTATCCAAATATAAAAAAAATCATATGTCAATGAGAATAATATTTCGTTCCGTAAACATAGATATCCAACAATTTAAAAAGATTTTATGTTACGGAGTAAGAGGATAAAATTCATTACTCACACACATATACATTGGGTCAATTTTATTATGAAGTTGAAAAAAATGTTATTAGGAAAATAAGATTTCATTTTTTTCTAATAATCCAAAAGAAAAAATGGTGGTTCGAGAAAAAATCACCTCACCTCAATATCCAAACCCTCTTCATAAACCAACATCAACCACCTTAGCCAATTTCACGATTCTAGAATTAATTCAAAAATCTTTTTGAGAGCATAATTTATAAATTGCATTATTTCCAGTAAAACTCCTATAAGCTAAAGTTCATATAGTTCCAAACTATTTTCGTTAATCTAAGCATTACAATTATTGCTTTCTATTTGATTACATCAAGAAGTATTTTGGCCAAAACTTTTGCGCTATTTAAATCATCTACATAATTTTAGGACTTAACTCTAACACCCCGTATGTTTATTTAGATCTCTCTTATAATTAATTAAGAGGTATCTAAACTATAAGTTCACCTCAAACTTTTGCTCTGGAATAGCAAAAGTTTAAGTGTGTGGGTATTTGATGAATTGTAAATATACCTATATTTATGTATAATAAATAAGTTGTTTTAATTTATTTTTGTTATTTTTGTATATTTTTATTTAATAAATTGCTTCTTTTTTTGTTCTAACTTAAATTATTTTTGTTTCTTGAATTTTTCAGGAAAAATTGCAAAAAAATCAAGTACACGCTCGTGTACTATTGGTCACGCCCGTGACCAAGGCGTGACAGTTCAAATCCCGTGAAATCAAAAATTTTTAATGAAAAAAAGCTCGACACGCCCGACGTCACGCCCGTGTCGAATGACACGCCCCGTGACCCAAGCCTGTGAAACTCAAGCTCGATGAAATTCGCTCGACAATCGTGGACCAAGCCGACACGCCCAGATTCACGCCCGTGACCTGGGGCGTGACTCCACCTGGCCGACAAGACCCGCGCCAGCGACTTTTGGTGCAACCCACGCCAGATCTACCTCCCCGACATGCCCAGAGTCACGCCCGTGACATGGGGTGGGACATCCTCGTATGCAGCCCGAAGTCAACTTTCTAGTCAAATCGCTGGATCACATCGTGAACAGTAGTGATATGCCCCCCCCCCGACATGCCCGTGTCGGAGGGTATGTTCTTTGATTTTTTTTTTCTATAAATTGCCCATTTCTGTAAGGTCCAAGGGTTCACTTTTTTGAGCCAATTTTGTGTGTTTTGAGGGCTTCCCTTGTGGATCCAAGTGCTATGTAAGGACATTTCTCCCCCCTTCCTTTCATGTTTGTTTTTTGCTTTAGCTTTAGCTTTGTAATAGTTTGATTATGATAATTAAAATGTTAGATTTTCTCTCTCTACATGGAATGAAAATTCATATGTGTGGCTTATTTCTTTCTCGTTTTATCCCATTGTATTTCTTTGTTCTTCTCTTTATGAAAAGTGTGTGTGTGTGTGTCTGAGTGTAACATGTTTATTTTCTATGTTTTTAACTTGTCTTCATGTTAGGTTTTTATCATAGATTTAATCTCCAAATGAAATGTAATATGTTTAGTTTTTCTCTTTCTGACCATGTCCTCTTTTAGGGTTTTTAAATTTCGTTCTTATGAATTTATAAAGGAGGTTTGAAAGTGATTTTGTTTTTTTTCTTAGTTTTGTTATAGGATTGTAAAACCTTTTTTGTTTTTTTCATTTTCTTTTCACTTTTTTATCACTTTTATGAACTCTTAAGAATGAAAAAGTTATAGTTTTAATTTTTGAGCACCTTTGATTTTGGCTTTATTTTGGAAAACTTTTTGCTCATTCTCTTTATATTTGTTCTTTTTATGTGTTTTTGGTAAGCTTTAGGAATAGAAATCTTGTGATTTTAATTTATAAGCAACTTTGATTTTTCTCTTTATTAGTGTGTGTGAGTGTATGAGTTAGTTTTTCACTTTGTTCTTTTAAATTTCATGTTGTGTGTGTGTGAGTGTATGAGCATAAATTTTCATGCTTTCTTTTTATGCTTTCTTCAATTGTGTAGAGTGTGTGTGTAGGAGATATATTTTCATGCTTTCTTTTATCGCTTTCTTCAAATTATGTAGAGTGCATTGTGTGTAGGAGATAATTTTATTGCTTTCTTTTAATTTGTGTAGAGTGTGTGTGTGTGTGTGCGCATTTATTTCTGTCCACTCGTTAAGAGTTAAATGACGTGCTTTTATTTCCCGGCTACTCGTTTGAGTAGGACTTGTAATTTTCTTTTTTTTATTTTCCGACTACTCGTTAAGAGTTAAATGGAGTGCCCTTATTTCCCGACTACTCGTTTGAGTAGGACTTTGTAATTTTCCTTTTTTTTGTAACTTAGTTTTTTTTTTATTTAAAATTTGAAGTGTGTGTGAGTTCTCATTTTAGCTAACTTTTTAAGCTTTCTAAATATTTGTTATTTTCAAGTCTTCTTCTTATAACCCTTTAGCGCTTAATTACGAACTCGCTCCTCATCAAATTATAAAGTTGTCCACATAACGATGTGTGGCTAATCGTTATTAGCCTCGACATCGAAGAGCATTGGGACATTAAAAAATGATTTGAAATAATTAAAGTTCTTAATTTTCACTTTAATTTTAGGACTTAAGGTTTACCCCGGGTTAACGATGCGTAGGACCACAAATCGATGTGTGGGCCGGATTCCCGTTATCTATACACTAGCTAGCTGAGAGGCCGTGCGTATGGATAGATCACCCCTGGGTAAAGAGAGTTGCATGCATACCCTCGAGAGAGGATAAACGTAATTCTTTCGGATTGTGTTCCCCACCCAATAGCGGGTTTCTTAGCATAAAGCGGGAGTTAAGAGGAATCCAACATCGGACTAACGTTCGGTCAAATAGTCTTAGCGTTCATGTGAGCAATATTCCTAGAGATAAGTATGCTCATATTTGTGGAACCTCCACTGATAAGTTGCCTTTTATTAATTTGAAAACTAAGTTCAATAATTATTAAAAGTCATTTTAGTCTTAATTCGATTCGGTGTCGAGTGTTAACCCTTCATCGAATTTTTCTAAATCATTTTTTGCCCTTTTATTTTTCATGTATTTAGTTAATTAAAATCTCCACCTTACTTTCAGTAATATAATAGTCCTCCTAGAGGAGTAAGAATAATCAACCCGACCCCGAGAATAATACGACTTTGGTATTCTCCCGAATATCGAGTACTACTTGTGATAGGTGCACTTGCCTACCTTAGCAAGCCCACGACGAACGACTCATCAAACCAACCACCCACATAAGAGTCTGTTCACGGGCCACCAAGGCCAGCAAAGGAGGAGGCGTGAAGTCAGGGTGGAGTTGCCCTGTTGCGACTTCCACCTAAAAGAGGGCCATGCCATGGCCACGTGCCCGAAGTTCCTCGAGATAAGGGGGAATAGGGAGCAGCAGCAGAAACCCCTCTAGGAGGTGCGGATTTAGGAGGTCCTGCCAAGTGGAGAGGAGGATAGGTACGAGGACCGGGCTGATGTCAGAGCCCGAGGAGTGATCAGGGTGATCCACAAGGGAGTGGGGGTCGAGACTGCTCGAAAGGCAAGCCTCCACACCATGTACCGCCAGAGCGTTGGTTCCAGATCCCAAACCCCACATCCGGATGAGAAGATCACCTTCTTAAGGAAATATAGGATGGATCATTAGGATCCTTTCTGCAATGCGTTGGTCATCCAAACCTCGGTCGAGAATTTCACTATCTCCCGGATCCTCGTCAACAATTGGAGATCGGTCAACACCATCTTCAAATAAGCATTTGATGCAAAGAAGGTGGATGCCCGAAGGGTATTGGCCTCGAATGGACCTCTGTTCCAGTTCTCAGGAGAGAGGAAGGAGATGGTAGGAGGAGTGGGAATCCATATCGTCCTAGGGCGGGCAGTCCAAGAACTACAGATTCGTCATTGTGGACACCCCCAACAGGTATAAAGTCATTTTCAAATGGCCCCTCATCAGTGCCTTCTGATGTGTACCCTCCTCCTTCCATCTATGCTTGAAGTTCAGCGCTAAGGGAATCTAGGTCAGGGTACAAGAAGATCCTAAAGTGGCAAGGGAGTATTATTTCACTGCGATGAACTCCATCTCTTGGAAGGGTTGAGACGAAGAGTTGGCGAGTAGGATGGAGGAGCTATTCAGGCAGGATGCCAGAGTAGTGGCAAAGGAGATGGAAGTGGAGGAGGAGATCCACACCCAGGTTGATGTGGCAGAAGGAGTTCTGGAGGAGCCGACAGAGGTTATGGTCGTGGAGGAAGTGGAGGAGGAGGTTACGATCCCAGGTGAGGGGGATGCCAGCGAGTGGAAGGAGCAGTCCCGGCTGTAGGCTGTGGAAGAGGTGGTAGAGACGGAGGTTCTCATTCGCGAAGGCCGGGTGGAGAAGGTGTGTATCCGCGGGGGATGGTCCGGAGGACCAGGGGAGGATGATGGAGTACATCTTTTCATGGAGCACGACCGACATGTAGGGTATTGATGCGGATGTTATCTGCCACCGTCTCAACTTGGATCCAGAGGCCCGCCCCATTTGACAAAATAAGAGGTCCACCGAGGACAAATTTGCCAAGCCCATCAGAGAGGAGATGGCCAAGCTCCTCAATGTCGTGTTCTTATCCGAAATCCAATACCACGACTAGTTCTCCAATGCTGTCATGCTAAAAAAAGGAGATATCCGATGGAGGATGTGTGTTAATTTTTCTTTGTTAAATAAATCATTTCCTAAGGATTGTTACCCTTTGCCTTGGATCGATGGGCTGGTTGACTCAGTCGCCGGTTTTTCTTTGATGACCTTTTTGGATGCATTTTCAGGTTATCATCAAATTTGGATGCACCCACCGGACATCAAAGATGTCTCCTTCATAACTGGTAATGGGTGATACTACTACAAGATGATGTCATTTAGGCTAACGAAAGCAGGGGCGATGTATCAAAAAATGATGGATCGAATCTTCCAAGAGAAAAAATGGAGGAATCTGGAGGTGTACATGGATGATCTTATGATCAAGAGTCGGGAGGTGGATTCTAATCTCCGGGATTTAGAGGAGACCTTCGGCACCTTGCGAAAGTATAAAATGATGTTGAACCCCTTGAAGTGTGTCTTCAGGGCGAGCAGGGGGAAGTTCTTGGGTCATCTTCTTACTCCTGTGGGGGTGGAGACTAATCCTGACAATGTCAAGGCAATCATGGAGTTGGGATCCCCGCGAAATGCCAAGGATGTTCGGCAGCTGATGGGAAAGTTGCCAAAACTTACCAGGTTCTTCTGTCAGGCAGGAGAGAAGTTTCCTCCCTTCTACAAGGCACTGAGAGGGGGGGGGGGGCAGAAGTTCATGTGGTCTTGAGAATGCAAGGAGGGGTTCCAAGCCTTGATGAAGTAGTTGACCCAGGTTCCACTCCTCCAAGGGCCTAAGGAAGGGAAAGATTTGTCCCTGTACCTTGGAGTCGGGATTGAGGCGGTAAGCTCCGTCCTGGTCCGAGAAGAAGGGAAGAAGTAGTTGTCTATCTACTACGTGATCAGAGTCTTGAGGAAAGCAGAGCTCTGATACCCAATCTTACAAAAGCTAGCCTTCCCTCTAGTCATCTCGACCCGAAGGCTTTGACCCTATTTCTAGGCACACTCCATCCGGGTGGTGACTGACCATCCCATACGCAACATCATTGAGGGTTGGAGCATGTAACACCCCCTATCCGTCACATAGCATATAACAGTAGGACCGACAGGGGCCCGATGCCATATACCATAGACAGACCGGGAGGTTACTCAATGGAAACCATCCAACTAAGAATCAACGTCCTACACAGAGTACATTCTAGCGGAAGCAATTTTAATAGTTGCAAAACAAAGAACCCAGCCATAAGCATGAATATCCACTACTCATACCAACAGGAATGAATGTACAATACACAAGTACAATGGCCTTAAGGCCTTACAATTGTTTACTCAAATTATAGTGTTTTTCCAAATCTCGGCATGCAGGCAGGTCACACATAAATAAAACAAGTAAACACTCAAATTAGGCCTTTGAGGGCCGGCTCAGCGACATGGGCTTTTTGCCCGCTATTTTCGACTTGGCTCCGCAATACCTGCAAGTAACAATCCACCGCACGATGGCAAACAAAAGCAATGCTCAGCTATGCTGACCAAATTATAACGATCCCGCCCCCAAACTCGGGGCGGCGATGCTCCTTCCCTGCACTTTGTTAGCATAACCAAGTAGTATAGTGATTAAACACTTCATCACAGGCTTGTGCACGCACGGCGATACACCGCGTGCTCTCATGGCACATTCTCGGAGAACACGGCAAAGTCCGATGACTCACCACCGGCCCTTGGATGGTAATATCTCGTCAGCATTTGGTCTTTCTGGCCACTGCCTATGACCCTCTATCTATGCCAACGGCGAGTACCACATACCTTAGGTCTCTCAAATCGAACGATATAGAGCAGGTACGGTTCTGCCTAACCCATTGCTCACACTACAACGTCAACTTAAGCCATCCACGCAGATCAAGCTTCCTCGAGTCCCAATCTGAACACACACTTCACATAACCCAATTATGTGCAAGTTGGCTTCCAGGCCACCATGTTAGCAGAATCACGCATCTGCCTTGTTTTCCGGGTGCACCTTGGTGTTAGTCCCTAAGGCTCCCTGTTGCAATCTACCACATAGAAATCCCGAAAAACAAACAATCGCACTGAGTATTCTCCTGCCATTCATGCAATGCAACATCACCGATACAGACCAACTTGTCTAAGTAGGTTTCACACATCATGCCTATGTCTGATTCTCGATTACGGACTCTACATGCTACACAACGAGGACTATTCATGTCTACACGAAGGAACGCCTCAAACTCAACACAAACTCGCAAGAGCGGGCTTCCTATGCAAAGAAAAGAGGACTTCACATATACTAGGATGAGAATCGTTACCCTAGCATTCCTCTTTGGTGCCATGGAAATCTATGTGGTTGAAAAGCACCGCAATGTCCTCGCCTTCGTAGATCCGAAGCCAGCTCGCGATTCGGGGCTCCGAAGCTCCGCCGGCGGCCAGATCTAGCTTCCTTATTCTTCCTTGCTCTCCCCTCTCAATAGAAGTTTAGAAATAGAATAATCCAAAAGAATTAGGGGTTCAAAGCCCCATTTCTGGCTATATCCCAGCAAGAACTGCCCTGAGCCATGAAAGTCCACCTAGTGTCAGCTATGTGCACCTATGGGGGGGGGGAATAGGTGACGAGTAGCGCTTTTGCGGAATTTACGAACGTACCTGCACAATAAAAATAAAAAGCACAGCACACAGAATACACAGGCAATTTATAGTGGTTCCCCGACTTGGGTACATCCACTTTCCCCCTTCGACCTATCTCCCCAACAAGGGACGACTCGGTCACTTCTCCAACAGGATTGAAATCCAATCCCTGCACTAACGGAAGGAACCCTTCCACACGTGAGAGCCAACACTCCCACAAAACGGGTTGCACCCAACCCTTACAACACGGAACAAAAGTTCCTTTACAACAAAAGTAAATATAGAATGTATACGAGATACAAACTTCTTTCGGAGACTACGGTGTTCCTCTTCGTTCGACGACGTGTTCGTGAAGTCAACGAAGAGTCTACAACCTTGGTCTCTCTTGGAGAGGATCTCCCCGGAACCGGTGGCGGCATACGAGCGGCGGCTAGCTTCGGGATCGGCGGCTATGATGATGAGCGGCTGCTGAACTTGGAGATCCAAACTTCATTGCGAAGCAAGCTAGGTCTACCAACGGTCACTCTAGGATCAGTCGTCTCGATCGATTCGGACGGGGGAGTTTTTCCCGGTCAACAAATCGAGAGACAAGAGATCTCTGGATAGACACGTGAGACTCAGAGCTTTGCTAAGCTTCTGTCGCCGGAGATCACGAAGGATTCTCGATTGTTGACGGCGACCTACGTTCCCGAGCGCGACGGCGGCGGCGGAGAGGAATCGCGGTTTTAGGGTTACGTTGCAGCTCGGTTTCTTTTTCTTTTCTCTGTCCTTTTACTGTTCAAAATACTGGAATATATATACTGTAGATAACTCCAATATGACCGTTTGTGGGACCCACACTAGAAATCCCTAAGTCCGGTTCAAACTAGTCCAGAGGCAGAATCCGGTCCAGCAGCATCTTGAGAAAATGCTAAGTGAAAATCGGCGAGAATCGCAGGCGATTCTCGACAAATCGGCGAGAATCACCAAGTGATTCTCGACGATTCGTCGAGAATCGTTAGTGATTCTCGCCGAATCACTTATTGATTCTCCACGAATTTCACTTTGTATACATGAGCTGCTTGGCCACTGGTTCGGCGAGAATCACTAGTGATTCTCGTCGAATCTTACTTGGCACCGTTTTGAGGTAGCCAGAAGGAGTCGGCGAGAATCACTAATGATTCTCGTCGATTCGTCGATTCTTCGGCGAGAATCACTTGGTGATTCTCGTCGAATTTTCCTTGGACGAATTTTCGTCTTCCACCCAGGAGCTGCTCCTTGATCCATCCATGCTCCTTGTCTTCTCTTGCATATGAACGGCCATGTACTTGAAAGTAAGTGCACTCCAATAGAGAGAGTACACGTAGGCCAACACACTGATCTGCTCAACGAGGGATTACGTCGTGCAGACCCGTGTATATTGACCTACTGCACCCTGACATTGGTGTGCACTTAGCGTGGAAAAACTGCAAGCACAACTTAAGATGTTTCATCAAATACATTGTGAATTCATCTTAGCTTGACTGGTGGCTTCCTCAAATCTAGGTAATCGTGGATACAATACCCAACAATCTCCCCCTATTTGACGAAGCCAAAACCCTACTAGCTAAGATGAATAACACATATCAAATAATAAACATAGCATTCAGAAATTAAACATGCAGCACAAGAGAATATATGCAATCAGATCAGGACTTGAGTCATTCACAAATTCAAATATATATACCAATATAAATATATACACATATAATCCAAAATTGTTTCTATGACAACAATAATCATTAAATGTTCTTAAGACAAAGTGACAAGCTATAAGTTTTTGACTATTTTTCCTTAGCTAAGTCACCCTTAGGATTTTGAGCCAAGTACTTCTTGCTTTGCCTCTCCATGTATTTTTTGGGCTTCGGGTAATACCTAGGAGGAGGAACTTTATCTGCATCCTTGTTGTTTCTGAAAAAGATGTTGCGTTTTGCTTCAAACGTTTTGTGTGTGTCCCACTCATACTGGCTATATACTTCGTTTCGATTGATCTCTCCTCTTTCTTGCAGCCAGAAGGTGTCTAAGATGATGTTCCTTGAAACTGGACTCCACCTTTCGTTTCGTACATCCTCCTCACTCATTCTGATTCTCTTCTCAGCTAGAGTCTCCTTGGAGGTCCCTTCTTGAACTTTTCTCTTTCCCCTGGCTTTTGCTAAGGCCTCTTGGTCAAACATGCTCCTCAGTTTAGCTTTGGAGAGAGCCCTAGCATCAGCGTCATTTGTGGGAATATCTGCAGCACTTGCACTTACATCCTCAGCAACACTTACTTCCTCAGCGGCCTTAGATGTCTCAGGGACATGAATACCGGCAGGATTGTCAGGCAGAACGACGCCTAACGTACCTAGCGCCTGTTGGAGCATCCACCAGCAGCTCTCATAGACATATTTGCTTGATTGTGCGAAGTGTGTGCTCATGCTTTCTTGAAGCTCGGCCAACTTAGCTATATACTCTTTCTCCCCCTTTTTGGCTTCGACAGCGATGCAGTTTGCATATGAGTGCACGGAGTCATTAATATGCTTGGTGGTCTTGGAGAATTCAGTGATCTGGGCCTGCTGATTGGCATTTAAAGTGACCATATTACCATCAAACTTCTGAATGTTGTTGGCTACAACGTGTGCGTTCTGATTTACGACAGCCAGAGTATCAGTATTCTTTTTCAAACCGGCCATTAGGAGTGTGACAGCTTCGCCGGCCGCGGTATACTTCTCTTCAAATTTCTTCTCCATCACGTCCAGTTTATGGTTGATTTCCACCATATTCTTGAGCATCAGATTTTCCGAAGTCTTAATCTTGTTCAGCAGTTTATTCTGGGCTTCATCAAATGAGGCTTTATGTTCATTCACAATGCCCTGAATGATATTGACAGTGTGAGTGGCTAGCTCATCTCGTAACGGAATAGCCGGAGGCACTTGTGGGCCTTGCATTTCAGCAGACGCATCGGTAGAGCTGGATACAATCACAGGCTCTAAAGGAGGAATGTTGGCGGCCTCTGTAGATTTATCTAACTCCGCCTCCACTGGTGCAGACTTGTCAGATGGAGGTTCAACAGGATCCGGAGTCTCAAATGCTTCATGTCCCTCATTCTCATCTTCCTCTCCGTCCTCATCCAAGAATTCATCTATATCAGCAGCCTCTTCCAATTCTCGGTCAGCAGTCTCCAGCACAGTGTCACTTTCTTCTAGAATTTCGGCCACAGCATCCCTGGCCACCTGGGCAATTTCAGAAACTACATCTGTATGAGGGGGTAGAGTCTCCACCTCGATTCCTGCAGTCAGGGTATCAGGAATTTCACGGGGGGTGACTGCTGGAGATACTTCCTGTCGCCCTTCCACGGCAGGCTGCCCGATCCGCCTCTCCCATCGATCAAACACACTTGCATCCATCTTCTTCAAGTAGTGGAGAGGGACACCTTTGCTCATGTCGAACTTGTCTCCGTTTAGCTGGTTTAGATATAGACTTATGATGCAGCCGAAACTAGGAGTGCCCAGGGTGTCCTTGATCTTCTCAAACAGCAACTCCCCCCAGTTGAACCTCTTGCGGCAGACAACAGCTATGAGGATCTTGAACATATCTCCTGAGATATGGTCATGCGAGCCCGGCTTGCAGATGAGCACTTTTCCAATAATGTCAGATATGAGCTTCCCTTCTTCATTCATCTCCTTTCTCTTTATTGATCGAGTTCCTCGTGGAAGACCGCAGAACAAGAGAGTTCTGGTTTTGTCCTCGTCCTCCAAATAGTCCTCCTGCTCCGTACTAGAAACTGCAGGTAGCGAGTCAGCTTGCTGGCAGACATCTTTACTTTTGCCCCCGCCACCTTGCTCTTGATTATGGAGTCTCCATCTCGGAGTCTTGCGGTAGCGAAGAACTCCAGTACCTCTTTGTCCAGGATTTTGCAAGGGTGCTCCAAGACGAAGGTTAGCCCAGCCTCTTCCAGCATTAGAATGATGTTGCGGAATTCGTCCGAGGCATGAGAAAACCCAGTTCGAACCAGCTCGCAGCCAGAGACCAACCCTGCAGTTGTCCTTGGAGCCATTGTAGATCTAGAGATAGAAGCCCTACTCTAAGCATTAATGAACATTCAAAAAGAAAGCATCACTAGTGAGCGCGTCCAAGTATGGGTGAGGAAGAGGTTACCTAAGGGCGTATACGGTGAGTTAGTTCGAGTGGAGAAGAATCGAAACTAGAAGAGTTCGTCGGTGAAGGCTTCGGCGGGATGCTTGCGGGAAACCTTTGATGGAGACGGATTAGAAGAGCTTTCCAGCAGGAGTCGGCGTGGTGTCCTTCCGGTAAGCGTCCCTTGCGGCGATTAGAGGCCCCTCGGCGAGTGTCCAGCGGAGGAGAGTCGGCGAGGTTTGGCGTAGACGATGCGACGAGCTTGTTACGGGTCATCGGGAGATCTCTTGCGGGTTTCGGCAAGGCTGCAGAAGAACTCGGGAGAGCTCTTGCGGGTCGTCGGGAGAGCTCTTGCGGGATTCGAGAAGAAGGCGAGGGGTCGGCGGGTATTTGACTAGTTCGGTGAGATTTGTCTAATTCGGCGGGATTCGTGAAGAAGGCGATAGGTCGGCGGGACTTGTCTAATTCGAAATTGAGAGTTTACTTGACTAGAAATTTTCACGTTGAGAAGCTTGCAACATTTTTGAAATATTCTGATGTCAAGTCAATATACACATGATAAATACATGTATATTTTAAAGTCAATCTATTTGGATTTTAATGAGGCTTTTCCAAAGACTTCTTGATGTCAAGCGTGAGTTGTCGAGAATCACGATGACATATCTTCGTTAACCCTTTATTGATGTGTAAAGGTTTGCATGCATCGAGTTAACCTATCCTTAGACGTGCATACATACACTAATATACAAAGAAGTATCTGTATATAATGATATATATATATATGTAATTGTCAATTGAAAACGACTCAAGTCTTGAAACTGATCATGAGTACCTGGGATTTTGAGAGTCATCGTTTTAGTCCCTCAGGTAGAACATATCAGAAGCTCAATGTGAGTATGCTCAAATTGATATCACATCTGTTATTGCAGACGATTGTTCCAATTTAGTCTTGAGCCACCTACTGTCTAGTTCCCATCATATTCACGGGAACCTAGACTACCCTGCAAGAAAGAATTACTTTACCTTAGGAACCCAAATCATATTGGGTCCTAGGTTCCTGTTAGCATGAGCACGCCACTGCCTTCCTTCAGAAAACCTGTCTGGAAGACTACCTCTGTCCCGAGAATGTGGATAAGCCCTTGCCGTGGGCACAGAGGTGTTGTGCCAACAATCGATGGCAAAGTGTCCCACTTTGCCACAGCACCAACATGGGTGAATGTTGTATCGCCGTTTTCCGACCTGATCTCGTGACTGATGTAGTCACGGTCCTAGGTCTAAACGGGATAGGGCATGATCTTGTCACAAAAATTCCTCTTCCATCGTGACACGTGGAAGGGTGGAAAGAATGCATGTTGTGAGCGTTATGAGGCCGGGAAGGTGGTGCCATTCTTTCAGGCATCTCCCTTTCAGGGGCCCCAAGGAACCTGACATCATGACTTCTATCCTCTCTATCCCGTGTCCTCGAGTGGTGAGAAGTCTTCTGTGAGCTGGGACATGCAGATCCACACTGTGTTGAGGCAGTGGCAGTGAATACGAAGGGCTCAGAATGAGCCTTAGGTATTTTCTCATGGGTGGCCATGACGCCCCTTGCACTATGGACGTTTCCACATGGGGACAAATCACCCTTGCAGTGACCATGACTATTCCTGTGGTCATACCTGAAGGCATGATGAGTTGCCTTCCTGCCTGGAGTGGGGGGTCGGAATACCGTTTCCCCATTTCTCCACGAATTGACAATCCGGGAGATCCACCCGTTTTCTTGCTTTCTCTTAATGGCATCAACCTTGGAGAAGTTTGATACTATTCTTTTCTCATTCTCCAGACTACTCTCTAGAGCTGAGATCTTAGAGTCCTTGGCCTTGTTGGACGCCAATTGGAGAACCAACAAGATCTTCAGTCGAGCAATCTCTCGAGCTTGCTCCTCAGCAAGTAGGTTGCTTTCCTAAAGGGCTCTCTTCAAGGAATCAGAATTTTCTGGAGGAGAGCAGTTTCTGTCTTCAGAAAGGTCAAAAGATATGGGGCAGGATGAAGATGTTACCTGCTTATCTATGTTATTGTCATTAGAATCAGTGACCATTGTTTCATCCTCGTCCGAGCTGCTTTCCTCACTGGTCTCGTCAGTCTCTGATACAGACACTGGAGCTATGATGTTGTCCGAGTGATGCTTGCCTTCATCTTCAGAGGGGAGGACCCCCATATAGGATTCCTCGTCTGATTGACAACATATTCCAGCTTTCTCTGACTCCCCCATCAGCTCTGAGATCATCATCCATAGAGATTTAGCCGTTCTACATTTTTCCAATCTAGAGCGAGAGGCTCCAGACCAGATATCCAGGATAATTTGACGAATCCTCTCGTCCAAATGAAATAGTGATAGTTCCGTCTCTGACATCTCAACAATGCCCATGGGCACTTGGATCCCAGAGTCGGAGGTCTTCATGGGAATAAACGGACCCTCTTCCAGGATGAAGGATGCTCGAGGATCGATAGCGTCAAGGTGAAATGACACTCTCATTCTCCAGGTGGGATAATAATCCTTTGTGCATGCGGGGAGTTTGAGTGGCGGTATCTCATAATCCAGATCCATGCTTCTGACACTGGTGGCAGGATTCTACTCAAGGTGTTAACCTTTGAAGAGTAACCTCCCTCTGATACCACTTGAAAGTCCACCTAGTGTCAGCTATGTGCACCTATGGGGGGGGGGGGGGGAATAGGTGACGAGTAGCGCTTTTGCGGAATTTACGAACGTACCTGCACAATAAAAATAAAAAGCACAGCACACAGAATACACAGGCAATTTATAGTGGTTCCCCGACTTGGGTACATCCACTTTCCCCCTTCGACCTATCTCCCCAACAAGGGACGACTCGGTCACTTCTCCAACAGGATTGAAATCCAATCCCTGCACTAACGGAAGGAACCCTTCCACACGTGAGAGTCAACACTCCCACAAAACGGGTTGCACCCAACCCTTACAACACGGAACAAAAGTTCCTTTACAACAAAAGTAAATATAGAATGTATACGAGATACAAACTTCTTTTGGAGACTACGGTGTTCCTCTTCGTTCGACGACGTGTTCGTGAAGTCAACGAAGAGTCTACAACCTTGGTCTCTCTTGGAGAGGATCTCCCCGGAACCGGCGGCGGCACATGAGCGGCGGCTAGCTTCGGGATCGGCGGCTATGATGATGAGCGGCTGCTGAACTTGGAGATCCAAACTTCGTTGCGAAGCAAGCTAGGTCTACCAACGGTCACTCTAGGATCAGTCGTCTCGATCGATTCGGACGGGGGAGTTTTTCCCGGTCAACAAATCGAGAGACAAGAGATCTCTGGATAGACACGTGAGACTCAGAGCTTTGCTAAGCTTCTGTCGCCGGAGATCACGAAGGATTCTCGATTGTTGACGGCGACCTACGTTCCCGAGCGCGACGGCGGCGGCGAAGAGGAATCGCGGTTTTAAGGTTACGTTGCAGATCGGTTTCTTTTTCTTTTCTCTGTCCTTTTACTGTTCAAAATACTGGAATATATATACTGTAGATAACTCCAATATGACCGTTTGTGGGACCCACACTAGAAATTCCTAAGTCCGGTTCAAACTAGTCCAGAGGCAGAATCCGGTCCAGCAGCATCTTGAGAAAACGCTAAGTGAAAATCGGCGAGAATCGCAGGCGATTCTCGACAAATCGGCGAGAATCACCAAGTGATTCTCGACGATTCGTCGAGAATCGTTAGTGATTCTCGCCGAATCACTTATTGATTCTCAACGAATTTCACTTTGTATACATGAGCTGCTTGGCCACTGGTTCGGCGAGAATCACTAGTGATTCTCGCCGAATCTTACTTGGCACCGTTTTGAGGTAGCCAGAAGGAGTCGGCGAGAATCACTAATGATTCTCGTCGATTCGGCGAGAATCACTAGTGATTCTCGCCGAATCGGCGAGATCACTTGGTGATTCTCGTCGAATTTTCCTTGGACGAATTTTCGTCTTCCACCCAGGAGCTGCTCCTTGATCTATCCATGCTCCTTGTCTTCTCTTGCATATGAACGGCCCTGTACTTGAAAGTAAGTGCACTCCAATAGAGAGAGTACACGTAGGCCAACACACTGATCTGCTCAACGAGGGATTACGTCGTGCAGACCCGTGTATATTGACCTACTGCACCCTGACATTGGTGTGCACTTAGCATGGAAAAACTGCAAGCACAACTTAAGATGTTTCATCAAATACATTGTGAATTCATCTTAGCTTGACAGGTGGCTTCCTCAAATCTAGGTAATCATGGATACAATACCCAACAAGCCATTAGATCCCAAAATAATAAAACGGATGGCCACGATTCAGACTTCAAATATAAGACCTGGGCCGAACACGGCTTGTGACACGCCCGTATCCAAGGCCGCGTTCCCCATTCGCCGTCGAAACTGACACATCCCGAAAAGTACACGGGCTCTAGACATGCACGTGTTTGGATTGACATGCCTGTGTCATCCAGTACATGCCCGTGTTCCTTGGCGTGTTCATCTATTGACACAGGACCAACACCAACCCGATAAGAATACGGGTATTGGACACGCCTGTGTCCAATTTGACATGCCCGTGTCTACCCAACACGGCCCGTGTGCTGACCCCGTGTATCACCCCCGCTACAATGCAGCTTCAACCCGTGAAGGACACGGCCTGGGACACGCTCGTGTCTCAGGACTTGTTCGCTGCTCGACGATCGTCGACTCCAAATTCATCAACAACACGGCCAGATCGTCGACCCGGGCATGACACGCCCCTAGGATACGCACGTATCCCAGGCCGTGTGACCCCTACCAAGTTCCAAACATGGCTCAAAATGATACCCGTCGCTCTTTTGAGTTTCGGGGCGTTACAACTCTCTCCCTCTTAAAAGAATTTCGTCCCGAAATTACATAAAGGAAAGATAAACACAAAACTTAAACGGTACCGGAGTGGAATAACTCCGGGTACTCCTCAAGTATGGTTTGCTCTCACTCCCATGAGAGCTCCTCCCGACTATAATTGTCCCAACGGACCTTGACCATCCTGATCTCTTTGTTGCATAGCCGCTCGACTTCTGAGTCCTCAATGTGTATAAGCTTGACCTTCATCATCAACCCACTATTGATCGACACTTGATCGACCGCAATCACTTATGAAGGCTCTTGCACCGCCTTCCGCAGCACCGATATGTGGAATACATCGTGTAGGCCACTTAGCTCCATTAATAGCCTCAATCGATAAGCTGCTTTGCCAATCCGCTCCAGAACCTCAAATGGTCCAAGGTACCTCGGGTTTAGCTTCCTCAAGCGCTGCACCCGCGAGACACCCTTGAATGGCTTGATCTTCAAGTACACCCAGTCGCCTACAGCGAACTCCACGTTCCTATGCTTGGCGTTATAGAACTTAGCTTGGCGGTCCTGAGCGATTAATAATCTTTCTCGAATGGTTCGAACCAACGACGTTGCATATTCCACCTCTTGGCACCTGTACAACTTTGACTCACTCATTTCCAACCAAGACAATGACGTGCGACATCTTCTACCATAAAGGGCCTCGAAGGGCGCCATTTGTATGCTCGGCTGGTAGCTATTGTTGTAAGCAAACTCCACCAAGTATAGGTTATCTTCCCACTACTTCCCGAAATCTAGAACGCACATGCAAAGCATGTCTTCCAACGTCCTATTGACCCTCTCGGTCTGACCATCCGTCTGTGTATGAAAAGCTGTGCTGAAACTCAGCTTTGTTCCCAACATCTGCTACACCAGCCTCCAATCATTGGTTGTGAACCGCCCATCTCGGTCACTCACAATGTTGCGGGGCACAGCATGAAGCCGTACTACGTTATCCACATATAACTTTGCCAATTTCTCCATAGCATCATCCTTCCTATGCGGAATGAAGTGCGACACTTTCGTCAAATGATCCACGATCACCCAGATGACGTTGTTTCCCTTCTGCGACCTTGGTAACCCGTGCACAAAGTCCATAGTAATGTCGTCGAACTTCCACTCAGAAACAGGCAAGGACTTCAAGAATCCTCCCAGCTTTTGGCATTCCGCCTTCACCAAAGTGCATGTTTGACACTTCGCCATGTACAGTGCCACATCCTTCTTAATCCCTGGCCACCAGAACAATTTCTTCACATCGCGGTATATCTTCGTGCTCCCCGGGTGAATCGAGTACTTGATATGATGCGCCTCATACAATTCCACACTCAAATTTCCCACATTTGGGACGTACAGATGATCGTCTTTCCATAACAATCCATCCTCAATAATGAATTGGGAATTTTAACCATCCAAAGCCTCAACCTTGATTTGCATAATGCGGCCATCCATATTGAAATCCTGCCGAATCCGATCAGCTAGGTCATACTGAACTTCCGTCCAGTTCAATAGCTCTTCAGCACTTGACTGCTTGTCTACACAAGATATCTCCAACGCCTCCAGCACCCAAACCAAACGCTTGTCATGGACCGACAGCCAATTGGCTTGAGCTGGTGCCCTGCGACTCAACGCGTCCGCAACCGCATTGCCTTTCCGAGGCACATAGTGAATCTTGAATGTGTAGTCCCCTAGGAACTCCATCCACCCCCTCTGTCGCATGTTTAGATCTTTCTGATCCAACAAGTATTTCAGGCTCTTGTGGTTGGTATAGATATTGACCTTCACCCCATACAAGTAGTGCCTCCACAGATTCAAGGAAAAAATCACGGTCGCTAACTCCAAGTCATGGACCGGATAATTCCTCTCATGCACTTTCAGCTGTGGTGAGCCATGCACTATCACACTTCCATGCTACAGTAGGACAAAACCCATTCCATTTCCCGAAGCATCGCTGTAGATTTCAAAACCTTCGGTCTGATGAGTCTGATTTATATAGGATTTTTCGGATACATCTGGGCTAGTTTTCACGCATTTGCACTTCACTTTTGGTTCGTTATCATTTATATTTCATCTTATCTTTATTTCCATAGGAAGTGCAATCTTAGGCCGGTGGTTGTGTATTTTTGTACTTTTAATGTTTGTACTCCCTTTTTCTGATCGTCTGGAATGTCTGCACATATCAGTGCGGAGTTTAGGGGTCGTGTGCATGTTCTAGGGATGTTTTGAAGCAGTAATACTGCGCACGATCATCGGATATAGAGCGCACGACCACTGGTCGTGCGCCGATGATCGTGCGTAATGTACCCTGATATCCAAAATCTGTCTGGGGTAATCGCACGACCACTGGACATAGTGCGCACGACCACCGGTTGTGTGCCACTGATCATGTGCATTGATTCCTCTTTTCCTGGAGTCCTGTCTAGGGTAATCACACGACCATTGAACTTAGTGCGCACGACCAGGGGTCGTGCGCCACTGCTCGTGCTCGTTATCCTAGTTCTTCTTCCTTAATCTGCCATGCCAGTGCGCACGATCACTGTACATAGTGAGCACGACTACTGGTCGTGCGCCCGTGATCGTGCACATTGTTCAATTCTGCTTTGTAAAAATATCGCAGGTCTCACCCTAATTCGGAATCATTTTTCATCGCTCGACATTTCTCCGCCGTTTTATGCCTTCTCCGCCATTTTTCATCATCTTCCACCCTAGGGAGGTGCTCCGGGCAAGCTTTCACCGCCAAATCCAAGCCTGAGCTTCCTCTCTGCCTCCTCCATCATCTCTTGGGTTCATTTCAAGCTTCAACTTCATAGCCATCAAGCAAAGGGAAGCTTGCAACTTTCGTCCGCTATCGTGACACGAAGAAGATGGCCATTGGAAGGTGGTGACAGCCCTTCTCTACCCCAGACGCAATTGAGGACCGAGCTTGGACGCAGATTGATAACCCGACGATTCCAACCGTGAATCCTCAGTAAGAATTCGGATTCGGTCGATCTCTTGACTTGTTCTTCCTTTATTGTTGTATATGCGTGTTAAAACTTCATTTATATTGATGTTGTTGCACTTTAGATCTAAACTTTATTAGATTCTTATCTATGTGACTCTGTATTATTTTACGCTTTAGTTACTTGTGGTGCGTCATATTTCATCCACCATCCATCCGCCCTTGCCGCACTAGCAATTGCTAGTGGCATGCGTAGCGAAGAGGTGCTCACGACCCTCATTCCGCCATTCTCATTACCTCATCCGCAAGCCTACTCGCCCATCCGCCTAGGGATTTGGTGCATAGCGGCCCGACTAGTCTTCCATCCCGCCTAGCGAAGCATCGCATAGCGGCATTGCATAGGAGTAGTTGATAGTGTTTTATTTTCTTTGTCTGCAAGATCAAAACCCCCATCATTACCGTCGACCTAAGGACTTCAATCTCAAGTCCTTCTCGAAATTAACTCCACCTTACTATGTTCCTTGAGAGATCGATACTTGGGAAAACTCGCCCATTTTATATTACTTGTGCGACCGGTTCACTGCCGTGATCTTTAGCATCAAGTTTTTGGCACCGTTGTCGGGGAATACAGTCGTGTGAGTTTTTGGAGAGGGAGATAGGAGATAGAAGCCCTTTTCCATTTGTATATTTCATGTTTCTTCTTTGCTTTAGTTTTTAGAATCTGTTTCTTGTTTTTATTTGTTCTTATTCTAGTTTTAATTTTTTGTAGCAGGTTTTCCTATTCTTTTATCTGTGGTGTGTAGTTAATTGTTGCTTAGAAACTTTCTGTTGGTGAATTCTTCGTGTTGCACCATATATTCTTATATGAATATTCATTGCCGATGGTGCGGGGATTATAGGCAAGGTAGTGATGACTGCCCCACTGAAGATTGGGAGCATAATTCTCGTGGTTCTGTGTATGGAGCACGGTCTTCCTATGGTACTTCATACACCCAACCCAGGTCTTATGGTCACTCCTCTTCTACGCATTCATCTTTTTCTTATTCCTCTCCGGTCCCACCTAGATCGAGGAGCAATGGAAAATGATGTTTGTGTCGTCGTATCACCGACCACGTGTTGAAAGATTGTGCAGAAGTTCAGCACCATTTGGAGGAGGATGATGAACCGGGTATCCGATTCACTCTATCACCCTCTCAATTGGCCGCTCCTTCTGATTCTGATGATATATTCGCAGCACCGCCTTGTCTATGGGGGACTGCTGTAGATTTGCCCATCAGACTTTCTGCTGATAGGTATGACGACATTGTGGCGCCGTCTCTCCCCATGCACTCTTCCCCTCTTGTTGATTCACCCCCGGAGGAACCTGTACATATTTTCGCTGATGCTGTTGTTCCTCCGCCTTCTTTGCAAGAATTATCTATCCCTATTTTTAGTGAGTCGGTTGATGATGTTCAGCCAGATTGTGATTCTGAGCCTGAGGATGTGCCCATGTTTGACGAGGATATTATTTTCATTAATGGAAAGTATTACGTCTGGGAACATGTGGATGCATCGAGGTGCATTGATGAGGAGATCCTTTTTGTTGAGGAAGTTTCCACTTCCTTGATGGATGAGGAGGTCCAAACCACCACCGAGGACCTCGAGCTCGTGGATTCCCCTCGCCATGACTCATATGACACCGACAATGAGCTATGTTTGGATCCTGTTGGGAGTGAGTCCGGGACCACTCCCCCTATTTCAGATTATTTTAGTGCTTCTTCTCCTTTATTTCTTGATCCCCCTTCTTTATCTGAGCCTGGGTGGGTTGAGTCTCCGCAGGAGCTTCAGGAGGACTTGGAGCTTTCAGCTCGAGTCGTCTATGGTAGCATCCTCTCTCGCGTGGAGGTTGATTCCTCCTCTGTTGAGAAATCTCCATTGATTGCTTTCTCCTCCTGCCTTCTCCCCATAGTATACGATACCTTGCTGGGCAGGGATTCATTTTGTGGTGAGAAGTGTGAGGACCAGTTCTTCTTCTCTTCTTACTTCCTATTTCCTCTACCTGTGTTGGGCAGGTATTATTATTCAGGTAGAGGGGTAACTATTTTATCACTGTATCAATACCCGTTACCGAACGGATAATAGAACAGTTACCTGTTCATTTTTCTTTTCATAGGCCCATTAGCTAGAACGTTTTCGTAGCCGAATAAGTCGTGCTGTGATGACAACAACCCCAGTACTTATCTTTCATTTTTTGTATTTGTTTTTCATGTCTATTTAGTTGTAGTATTTCTTTGTAGTTTGTATATTTTTGTTTTGTTTTTGCGGAGCTCACCCCTGCAGGTATTCTTGGCAAATCACATTAGCGGGGTTGTGATTCTTCGTATGGCTGGCCTGCTTCAGGTTTCCACGCGTCTTCTGGTATGCTCACTGGCTGAGCATTGGGTAACCTCTTCCCTTAGTCATTTTTATTTAAATTTCTCTATCATGTGCTGTGTAGTTTAGTTTAAGTCTGGGAGAGATCCAGTTTTGTTACCATTTGCACGCGCACATTTCATGTGCATACTAGAAGATTTTGTAGATTTATTATGATTAGTTCATTGCATCATACACCACTGCACCCACATGATGGCATGCTTAGCTTTTTGTGTGCCGCGAGTTAAACTCATTTCTTCGTTAGATTTGGGAAAATTATGGTGCTGGCTTAGGATTGTGAGACAGAGGAAAATGTTGACCTTATTGTGTTTCTAGTCAACTACTCTCGTCTCGTGTAGAAATTCGAGTAGATTTAATTTTTCTGTATGCTTTTGGTTTTATTCTTTTCTATTTGCGTAAAGATCTTTTTATTCTACTCAAAAGATGGTGAATCCGGTGTGAATTAAACGGTAGTATAGGAATGTGTGGAGCCGTCACTAGACTCGTTTTGCTCGAGTCGGGAGGAAGGATCATCTTTCTCGTTTGCTAAGAACTTGCCCCAAGCTACTCTCGAAGCATGGGTACTTGGTTAGTCTAGCGCAAGCGTGATGTAGGCCATCATTTTGGTCCGGTTGAGCTTTGTACCGTTCCTAACGTCATACCCTCGCTAGTCCCGTTGTGCCTACCCTTCTTTTGATTCAGCTCCACCTTCATTCACCAAAGCCCCATAGCCTATCCTAGTCGCACACCCAAGTCGAGTTTAGTGTTTTATATTTTCATGTTGGGATATGATGTGGTGTTATTATTTGTGAAAATGTGGAAGTGCTCCCAAGTTTATATCTGCTGAATTATGAAAATAGAATGAAGAAAAAGAAAAAAAAGAATAAAAAGTGAAAATAAAAAGTTTAAATTGAAAATCTTTTTGGAAATGTGATTATATTTGGAGTAGGCGGTGCACACACCCATTTGTTAAAAATTATGTTTGGAGGTGTAGTGTACCTGCATATATTGTGGTTAGCAGTTGGATTCTTTTTATACTAGCTCATTTGGGTTAAGTGCATCCCCTTTCTTTTTATCATTGTTTACCTCACCGTAACCCAAGCCCCGTGATTATCCTAAAGTCCTATGAATTTGCGCTTGAGTCTAACTAGTGCCGTGGAGAGAGTGTGAACGGGCAAGCGTATGGTCCCCGACATTGGTGGATTCCTTTGGAGGTGATCCTGATCCCCGATCTTTGGCAAAGCTCACCTTAGTGGCCTGCCTACTTTCTTCTTATGCGTGACCGGTTGATTCACCGTGATTCTATTTTTGAGTAGTAATAAAGTTTTTATACGCATTGTGAAAAATATAAACTATTCTGCATACTTAGCATTTTTCTCTATTGTATTTTTATGCATGCGGGCATGCGACTTCGCATGGTACTTTCTTTTTCAATTTCTTTGTTAGCTCGTAATTTTCCCTATCTGCTTAGATTTTCTTTGCTCGGGATGCGCAAACAGTTAAGTCTGGGGGTGTGATGACTCCGATTTATATAGGGTTTTTCGGACACATCTGGGCTAGTTTTCATGCGTTTGCACTTCACTTTTAGTTCGTTATCGTTTATATTTCATCTTATATGTATTTCCATAGGAAGTGCAGACTTAGGCCCGTGGTTGTGTATTTTTGTACTTTTAATGTTTGTACTCCCTTTTTTTTATCGTCTGGAATGTCTGCACATATCAGTGCAGAGTTTAGGGGTCGTGTGCATGTTCCAGGGATGTTTTGAAACAGGAATACTGCGCACGATCATCGGATATAGTGCACACGACCACTGGTCGTGCGCCGATGATCGTGCGCAATGTACCCTGATTTCCAAAATCTGCCTGGGGTAATCGCACAACCACTGGACATAGTGTGCACGACCACCGGTCGTGCGCCACTGATCGTGTGCATTGATTCCTCTTTTCCTGGAGTCTTGTATGGGGTAATCGCACAACCATTGAACTTTGTAGGCACGACCAGTGGTCGTGCGCCACTGTTCGTTCTCGTTATCCCAGTTATTCTTCCTAATCCGCCATGCCAGTGCGCACGATCACTGGACATAGTGCACACGACCACTGGTCGTGCGCCCGTGATCGTGCGCATTGTTCAATTCTGCTTTGTATAAATATCGCAGGTCTCACCCTAATTCGGAATCTTTTTGCATCGTTATACATTTCTCCGCCGTTTTCCACCTTCTCCGCCATTTTTCATCATCTTCCACCCTAGGGAGGTGCTCCAGGCAAGCTTTCACCACCAAATCCAAGCCGGAGCTTCCTCTCGGCCTCCTCCATCATCTCTTGGGTTCATTTCAAGCTTCAACGTCATAGCCATCAAGCAAAGGGAAGCTTGCAACTTTCGACCGCTATCGTGACACGAAGAATACGGGCCATTGGAAGGTGGTGATAGCCCGTCTCTACCACGGACGCAATTGAGGACCGAGCTTGGATGCAGATTTACAACCCCATGATTCCAACCGTGAATCCTCAGCAAGAGTTCGGATTCGGTCGATCTCTTGACTTGTTCTTCCTTTATTGTTGTATATGTGTGTTAAAACTTCATTTATATTGATGTTGTTGCACTTTAGATGTAAACTTTATTAGATTCATGTCTATGTGATTCTGTATTATTTTACGCTTTAGTTTCTTGAGGTGTGCCATATTTCATCCACCATCCATCTGCCCTTGCCGCACTAGCAATTGCTAGTGGCGTGCGTAGCGAAGAGGTGCTCACGACCCTCATTCCGCCATTCTCATCACCTCATACGCAAGCCTACTCGCCCATCCGCCTAGTGATTCGGTGAATAGTGTTAAAATTTTCTCAACGTGGTCAGCAAGGTAGCCCAAATGCCAAATTAATATCTTCGGCACTACCCAGTTCTCACGTTGAACCAGCGGAAAACCAAGGAACAAAGGTTAATCCCAACAAACAATGGAAGCACAAGCAGATCTTTTATACATTCACTTCTTTACAACACGAGGCATACATAGCGAGACATGATTTTGCTAGTATAACAGCTGTAAACAGAAAGCACCAAAAACCAAGCCGGGTGGACAGCACCGGAGTCCGCCGAGACCGCCGAGGTCGCCGAGGTCGCCGAGTCCGCTGAGATCGCCCGAACTAAGCTGCAATCCGCCGAATAGCCATGGAGTCCGCCGAAGCTGCGAGGCCGCGCGGACACACCGTTATTCGTCTCCTGCTGAAGCTGAACTGAGGAACACCCCCTACCCGCCTGAAGCCGGCGGAGAGGTTATTGAAGCTGGCAATGTTGAAACAGAGATGAAAAGCCGCAGAACAACCTCCTGCTGAATCTGCAGAGACCGCACAACTTCCAAGTACTTGACCGAAGTCAAAGCCAAACTCCTAGCTCCTTGAAGCTACCCGTGCGACCTGCACACAGCAAACCGTCAGCCCTGAATCAATCCGCGCGGACAGACAAACTGAGACCGCAGCTCCTTGCCCAACCCAACTTACTGTTCACTCAAGTTACTGTAGATGTGCCAGGGGGGTCCTATTTATAGGCGAGGTGAGGAGTGTGGTCACCGCCCTAGAGATAGCGACACCGCCCTAGACCGCGCGATAGCAAAACACCGTCCGCCGAGTCTGCAAGGACTTAGCTGGATACTAAGGAAAACCGCCAGGAGCAAGACAACGTTGGCGAACCCACTTCAGTCCGCCTAAGCTATGCGGACAAGGCATCAGCCCGCAAGGCCTCCAACCACTGCAGGACAACAATCCCCCTTCAATGGCAGTCCGCACAACCCGAGGCAGTCCGCAAGACTCAAACCTCAATCCGCCACAAGTCCACGACCAAAAGCAGACAGCAAGTCCGCTCGTTCAACAGCGGACTTGGCGGATAAGGCGGACACCATGGTCTTGGCACAGAGTGTCAACCAAGTCCAAAACCATCAAAGGCTAATGCGAGCATGGCGGACATAAACTCCCGTCCTCCAAACACCAAAGCACAGACCGCCAGCAATCTGCATGCTACTCGCACACCTGCCCAACATAGCAGCCATCTCCCAGACTCTACACACCACTCCGCCAACGATCTGCACAGCAAAACACCTGCTGTAACACCAGAGCTCGACAAGGCCACAGCCAAGCTCTGAGCCCAGTCCGCAACAGCCCAAACCACAGACACACTAGCTTCCCGCGGACATGAGCCAAACCGCCAAATAGCACAGGCTTGCAATGCGGCCACTGAGCAAAGCACCAGTCCGCAAGCCTCTATCCGCTCAGGCCGCTCCTTGGCAAAACCAAACAGCCCACACCTTATCCGCAGATACCAGGCCGCATAGTCCGCGGACTTCACCCGTGCAATCTACTCAGAAGAACAGCCGGCTTCCACTAGACTTTCCACCAGGCCGCACACAACAGTCCGCCCAGTCCGCCCAGTCCGCCTAGTCCACCACAGTTGTCCGCCCAGGCCGCCCGGCCTGTCCCGTCAACCACTTCCACTTCACAAAATTCAACACTCCCCCATGAAGTGGGAAGTGGTGACCAAGCCCAGCAAGCTGCGCAAGCGCTCAAAGGGCCCCTTCGACAGTGGCTTCGTGAGGATGTCAGCAAGATTATCTTCACTCCGAACATGCCCGACCAACAGAGATCCCTCCAACACCTTCTCCCTGATGAAGTGGTGATCAATCTGTATATGCTTGGTCCTGGCGTGACACACTGGATTGTTAACCAGTTTGAGAGCACTCTCATTGTCACCCCGGAGTAAAGTAGGCCCTTGCACTTCTTCATGAACATCCTCTATAAGCCTCCTCAACCATATGGCTTCCCGAGCAGCCAAGGCCAAAGCCTTATACTCTGCCTCTGTAGTTGAGACTGATACAGAGTCCTGCTTGTTGCTACACCACGAGATGCTAGCTGAACAGCAAGTGAACACATAACCTGAAGTAGACTCCGATCATCCGAATCACCGCCATAGTTAGCATCCGTGTACCCAAGCAACACAAACTTTGAGTCCCTTCCATATAGGAGTCCCATGTCAGAAGTCACCTTGACATACTTTATAATACCCTTCGCCGCCACTAGATGAGATTGCCTTGGTTCAGCCATATATCGACTTACTCGGCCAACAGCAAAAGCAATGTCCGGCCTTGTAGTCGTCAGGTAAATCAAGCTCCCAACAAGAGCCCTGAACACCAAGGATCATGAAGAACCCTACCCTCATCTCGTCGAAGCTTCAGCCCAGGTTCTAGTGGAGTAGAGCACTTCTTCCCTTCACCCATTCCGAACCGCTTCACAATGCGATCTGCATACCCTTTTTGGCTAATGATAATCCCGCACTCCTTCCTCTCCACCTCAAGACCGAGAAAGTGATGCAACTCTCCCAAGTCTTTCATCTCGAAGCGTATAGCAAGCTCTGCCCTGAGCCTTGCTACTTCCCCCTCCGAATTCCCTGTGATGATCATGTCATCCACATACAGCAGGACCAAGACTTGTAGATCCCCCTTCTTCTTGACGAACAAGCTTGAATCCGACTTAGAAGCAAGGTATCCACAGAATTGCAGGTACTCTGCAATCTTCCCATACCACGCTTTAGGAGCTTGCTTCAACCCATAGAGGGCCTTCTTGAGTTTGCAGACATAGTCCGGATGCTTTTCAGAGACAAAACCAAGCGGCTGATCCATGAAGATGTCCTTGTCAATCTCTCCGTAAAGAAAGGCATTCTTCACATCGAGTTGCCACTACCTCCATCCCTTGCTAGCAGCCAAGGCGATCACCACTCTAATTGAAGTCATCTTCGCAACTGGACTGAATGTCTCCTCATAGTCTTCTCCATACTGCTGTGAGAATCCTCTAGAGACCAGGCGAGCCTTGAACCTATCAATGCTCCCATCAGCCTTCTTCTTCAACTTATACACCCACTTGCAAGTAACCAGAGTAATGCCATCAACCTTGGGCACAAGGTCCCAGGTTTCATTCTTCTTCAGAGCATCAATCTCTTCTTTCATGGCACCTTCCCACTCCTTCACTCCAGTGGCCTCGTTGAAGGTTGCAGGCTCTCGCTCATCCAGAGGACCTGCAAAGAAGCAGGAGACAAAGCTCACTGCATTCCCATCACAGTACCGAGCCGGTGGCTTAACAACCCTCTTCGATATCCGAAGGGTTGGCTCCTTGCTCACTGCTTCCGTTACTTCTTCGGGATCAACTCCTACTTGGGGCAAGCATTGAGTAGTGATCCCCATGCTTCCTGAGCCAGAAGGCTCAGCCTCGGAGTTAGAAGCAATAGGAGCTGCTGGTGAAATAGCAAGCTCCTCTTCCAAGCCTTCAGCAGCCACCACCGGTGCTTCATCAACCTTGCTACTTCTGGTTAGCTCAACCGAGCCACCTCCATATGACGTCAGCTCGTCAAAGACAACATCTCTGGACACCACGAACTTCTTCGTCACAGAGTCCATGCATTTCCATCCCTTCTTCCGCTCATCATAGCCAACAAAGACAAGCTTCCTTGCCTTCGCATCCAACTTAGTCCGTGAAGCATCCGGGACATGCACGTAGCAAGTTGAACCGAACACCCGAAGGTGTCCAACACTCGGCTTCTCCTTCAGCAATAGCTCAATAGGAGTCTTCATGTTGATAGGGCTGAGTGGCATCCGGTTGATGACATAAGCAGCACAAGACATCCCCTCCGCCCAAAAGGACCATGGGATATCTTTCGCATGAAGCCAGCATTTGCAGGTCTCCGTCAGATAACGGATCTTCCGCTCCGCTACCCCATTTTGTTGTGGAGTGTGAGCACAAGTAAGCTCCCGTTGGATCCCGTGCTTCCTGCAGCAGTTAGAAAACTCGGAGGAGACAAACTCACCCCCGTTATCAGTTCTAAGCTTCTTAATCCGCAAGCTAAGCCAGCCTTCTACCAACTCCTTAAACACCACAAACAAACAGAAGGCTTCCGACTTCTCCTTTAAGAAGTACACCCAAGTATACATTGAGTAGTTATCAACCAAGACAAGCATGTATCTGCTTCCACCAAGGTTGGCAGTAACCGCCGGTCCCATCAAGTCTCCATGAATGCACACCAATGGTTTCTTGCTACTTGTTTGTGATTTATCAAACGAAAGGCGATGTGCCTTACTGTATTGACAGCCCGCGCAAACATGCTCGTCACCAAAGGAGGACAACTTAGGCAACCCCTTCACCAAACTTCTACTAGCCATCGCCTTTAGCTTGTCCATGCCAACATGCCCCAACCTCTCATGCCAGATAGTAGCGCTATCATTGGCCCTCGTACGATCAACATAAGAATTGGTGGCAAGAACAAACAAGTTCTTCACCCTACTCCCTACATGAGCAACATCGTCCTTCACCGCTGATACGTTGCGAAGGAACCTCATGCCTGTTGGCCCAAACAGAACGTGATAACCAGCGTCCACCACATTGGTCACCGAGAAGAGGTGTTTCTTCATGCCCGGCACGTGATACACACTCCTTAACGTGAGTGGCCCATGATCACTACCCAAAGACACGACCCCCTCTTTCTCTACTACATAAACAGTATTATCAGCAGTGATAATAGCTTCATTACCTGAGTAAGCCTGCATGGAGGTGAACTTCGACTTGTCTCTGGTGAGGTGATGACCACACCCGGAGTCCACGATCCACTCGCCGTTGAAGTCCACAGCAGACAAGGCCCGAACACAAGTGCCCGTCATAAAAGCTCCGCCCCATTCTGCTTCTTCACTTCTCGAGCAAGCTTCCTCCTTTCCCGCAGCATGCCCAGGCTGCAGTTTGACCTTACAGTCCCGCTTGAAGTGCCCTCGCTGATGACACTGGTAGCACTTCAAATTCTTCTTCCAGTCCTGCTCCTCTCCGGCTGATATGAAGTTGAAGTCTCCTTCCCACCAACGACCTGTACCTTCTTCTCCTTCACTTCCATCCTTTCTTCTTGCCTGAAAAGAGAGCTTCGCTGCCTTCCTGATTCAGGTTCACTCCAGCCATCTACCTTGCCAAGCTCTCCTGTGATGCAAGCAGATTCTCCAGCTCCAGCAAAGACGGTTGAGTAGCCCACCCTTGAACAGATGTCACAAAGGCCACATACTCCTTCAGCAAGCCGCTGATTATGTTCCTTTTCATCTTTGCCTCAGAGATAGACTCATCAGGATCCAGTGTCGATAGCTCAGCACACAAGCTCTTCATCTTTAAGAAGTACTTGGAGATGGAAAGGTCTCCCTGAGTTGCCCTGGCCAACTCATTCTCCAGGAACTGAAGCCGCGCCACATTCTTCCTATTGAACAACTCGTCAATGGTTGTCCAAATATCAGCAGCTGACTCACATCCAACAATATGATCAAACAGTTCTGGAGACACGGCCCTCTTCAGAATGAACTTCGCCTTAGCATTTGTTCTTCTCCAGAGCCTAACCTGCTCAGCAGTACCGAACGCAGTCGTGACTTCCTGTCTGTCGTCACCACCGACGACTTCCCACAGCTCCTCGCCAAGAAGATAACTCTTCATGCACGACTTCCACTTCTTGAAGTTAGTCGGCGTTAAGAGTTCAATGCCAAGACCCCTTGCAAAACTCCCTTCCATTACAACACCTGTTGGCAACCTTTCAGAAGCTCCGAGCAACAACACAGGTTGATCACCACTCAAGCACAGAGTAACAACATTGGTTGACTACCGCTCACGCAACTGAACCTGGCTCTGATACCATGTTAAAATTTTCTCAACGTGGTCAGCAAGGTAGCCCAAACGCCAAATTAATATCTTTGGCACTACCCAGTTCTCACGTTGAACCAGCGGAAAACCAAGGAACAAAGGTTAATCCCAACAAACAATGGAAGCACAAGCAGATCTTTGATACATTCACTTCTTTACAACACGAGGCATACATAGCGAGACATGATTTCGCTAGTATAATAGCTGTAAACAGAAAGCACCAAAAACCAAGTCGGGCGGACAACACCGGAGTCTGCCGAGACCGCCGAGGTCGCCGAGGTCGCCGAGTCTGCGGAGATCGCCCGAACTAAGCTGCAATCCGCCGAATAGCCACGGAGTCTGCCGAAGCCGCGAGGCCGCGTGGACACACCGTTATTCGTCTCCTACTGAAGCTGAACTGAGGAACACCCCCTACCCATCTGAAGCCGGCGGACAGTTTATTGAAGCTGGTAACGTTGAAACAGAGTTGACAAGCCACAGAGCGACCTCCTACTGAATCCGTAGAGACCACACAACTTCCACGTACTTGACCGAAGTCAAAGTGAAACTCCTGGCTCCTTGAAGCTACCTGCGCGACCTGCACACAGCAAACCGTCAGCCCTGAATCAATCCGCGCGGACAAACAAACTGAGACCGCAGCTGCTTGCCCAACCCAACTTACTGTTCACCCAAGTTACAATAGATGTGCCAGGGGGGTTCTATTTAGAGGTGAGGTGAGGAGTGTGGTCACCGCCCTAGAGATAGCAACACCGCCCTAGCCCGTGCGATAGCAAAACACCGTCCGCCGAGTCCGCAAGGACTTGACCGGATACCAAGGAAAACCGCCAGGAGCAAGACAATGTTGGCGAACCCACTTCAGTCCGCCTAAGCTATGCGGACAAGGCATCAGCCCGCAAGGCCTCCAACCACTGTAGGACAACAATCCCCCTTCAATGGCAGTCCGCACAACCCGAGGCAGTCCGCAAGACTCAAACCTCAATCCGCCACAAGTCCACGACCAAAAGCAGACAAGCAAGTCCGCCCGGTCAACAGCGAACTTGGCGGATACGGCAGATACCATGGTCTTGGCATAGAGTGTGGCCAAGTCCAAAACCATCAAAGGCCAATGCGAGCATGACGGACATAAACTCCCGTCCTCCAAACACCAAAGCACAGACCGCCAGCAGTCCGCATGCTACTCGCACACCTGCCCAACACACCAGCCATCTCCCGGACTCCACACAGCAGTCCGCCAATGACCTCCACAGCAAAACACCTTCTGTAACACCAGAGCTCGACAAGGCCTCAGCCAAGCTCTAAGCCCAGCCTGCAACAGCCCAAACCGCGGACACACTAGTCCGCAAGCTTCCCGCAGACATGAGACAAACTGCCAAACAGCACAGACTTGCAATGCGGTCACTGAGCAAAGCACCAGTCCGCAAGACTCTATCCACTCAGGCCGCTCCTTGGCAAAACCAAACAGCCAACACCTTATCCGCAGATACCAGGCTGCATAGTCCACGGACTTCACCCGTGCAATCTACTCAGAAGAATAGCCGACTTCCACTAGACTTTCCACCAGGCCGCACACAACAGTCCGCCCAGTCCGCCTAGTCCGCCACAGCTGTCCGCCCAGGCCGCCCGGCCTATCCCGTCAACCACTTCCACTTCACAAATTTCAACAAATAGCGGCCCGATTAGTCTTCCATCCCGCCTGGCGAAGCATCGCATAACGGCGTTGCATAGGAGTAGTTGATAGTGTTTTATTTTCTTTATCCGCAATATCAAAACCCCCATCGTTACCGCCGACCTAAGGACTACAATCTCAAGTCCTCCTCGAAATTAACTCCACCTTACTGTGTTCCTTGAGAGATCGATACTTGGGAAAACTCGCAGATTTTATATTACTTGTGCGACCGGTACACTTTCGTGATCTTTAGCATTACGGTCCCACTCGGCAAACTCAGCACAGGCACCGTGGTCAACCGACTCTTCAGCTCCTCAA
Source organism: Platanthera guangdongensis (assembly GCA_039583875.1). NCBI lineage: Eukaryota > Viridiplantae > Streptophyta > Magnoliopsida > Asparagales > Orchidaceae > Platanthera > Platanthera guangdongensis. The sequence continues at coordinate 67,370,793 of CM077149.1, read as the reverse complement.
AAGCTCGTGCGTGATGGGCTAAAACCCGAACAGGCAAGTGTACATGTTGAATTGTAGTATCAAGGTCATATTTAAACACGGGGTTGTCAAATACTGCTATTCATGCTTGAACTATTATCCTACCGAAAGAAAATGGGTTTTGAGAATTTTTAAACTAAAACGAAAGATAATTTTTTAGACGAAAAACTTTATAATAAAAAGTTAGCATTCGATCGAAGATTCGCAATAAAACGAAATGAGAGGGATGAAAAGGCATAGTTTTAAATTTGCAAATCATACTCGACCGTGACGGATCCAATATTTGGAGATAATCTCGCTAGAGCATTAAATCCCCTGACTTATAGACGTTTTAACCGAAATCTCTTTCAAGTGAAAAAGGCCTAAAGCCGCATTATCGAGGTGACCCGCACTATTGGATTTGACTACAATCCGAAAGATTTACGTCATCCTATCTCTAGGGTTGCGTTCAACTCCTTTCTTCTTTGAGTGATCTTTCACATTCAAGTGCCTCTCGGCTACTCAAATATGAGATCCCAAGCCTACTATCGTATACCGGAAATACGAAGTCGACAAAATAAAAATCAAAGAAGGATCGAGTAAAATTAAGCAAAAAATAAAACTATGAAATAAAAGAAACCCTCATCTCATTTTATGGATTCTTACGATCGAACGCTAAAGAAAATTAGCTACGCATAATTGGAAGGGAAGACAAAACAAGATAAGAGAGAAACATTTTCATTACTTGCAAAAAAGAGTACACAAAATTTTAACAAGATAAGACTATATTAGGAAGAAAATCTTGCAATAATGGAAAAAAAAACTAATACAATAATGAAACTAATAACAACTCACAAGCACTCTCCACTCTCCAACTCAACACTCACATTCAACTTAAAACTTCACTTCCCAAAATTTTCTTCTCCTTGACTTGAGGGATGGGGTGGCTTTTATAGGAGATGGAGAAGGATCTAGAATGAAATGAAGAGGAGGAGGCAAGGGGGGTGGCCGGCCATGTAAAGGGAGAGAAGTTCATGCATGGCATTAAATGAAGTGGAGAGAATACATGCATGATATTTAATGAGATGGAGAGAGAGAGGTGGGTTCAATGCATGGACTTTAAGGGAATGAATTAGAAAATATAAAATAGAAAAGGGGAATAAATAAGAAATAAAGAGGGGAGAAAAAAAGTTGCTGGCCATGTGTAGTGGTAAGGTGCATGTATATTGAAATTAATGAGGAGGGGGAGAGAGGGCATGAGGTGGCCGGCCATGCATGAATGGGGAGAGAAATATGGAAATAAGTTGATGAAAAAAAGGGGGGAGGGAACCGGCCATGCATGGGCCTCAAATGGACCAAAGAATGGAGAGAGTGGGCTGCACTTTGAATGGGGCGGGCTGCTCTTTGTGGCCAGCATCTTGAAGTGGGGAGGAGGTCGGGTTGCACTTTGTTGGCTGCTCCAATGAGGTGGGTTGCTTTGGTGGAAGAGGGTTGTATCTATATGGGCTTGGGTAGCTTAAAGAGGGGTTGAATACATCATGTAGGATTTAAGGAAAAGGGTCAGGCTGCTCCAAACTTCAAGGGCTTTATGATGTTGGACTTGCACTTTAACCTACAAACAACAAAACAAAACAAACATTTGTTCTATTTTTTTTATAACAAGCCTAACATAATATAACAAAAATACATATAATAAACTATAGATTATAACATCAAACATTAAAAATAAAATAGCAACATAATAAGCATATAAAAAGATAAAACTGTCTTAAAACTTTAAGATTTATGAATACTAAACTACCCAAAAAGCGATGACTAAAACTAGTCATCAAATTCCCCCATGCTAGAGTATTTGCTTGCCCTCAAGCAAATAGAATTGAAAACTAGGGAAAAAGTAAACAAAGCAAATTTAGATTTCATAATTAAGAAAAACAAAACATGAAAAATTAAACTATCCTAATTCCTATGTTAACAACTAGTGGGGTGAGAAGTGCACAATAGAAAACTTGAAAGTGGAGACCTAAAAATATCATTAGAACATAAAGAAAATTTACACATTCCTGAATCTTAAAACAAGGCATCCAAAATTAATGAAAATAAGAGAAACAAGAGTAGAAATTCTAAATAATCGGTGCATTAACGAACTACTAGGTTGCTAGAATAACAATTATCCCTAAGACACCTCAAGATAACCTCCAAAGAAATCCATCAATGATGGTGGCCATAGGCTTGTCCATTCACACTTTCTCCACTATGCGAATTTATGTTCTAAAGATTAATAGGACTTCTAGTAGGCGTTACAACTTGGCTTAGGTAAATGATTAGGAAATGAAAAAAAGGATAAACATGAGGGCTTAAGCACTAAACCAAGGTTGAGCTTAAAAAAAATAAACATAAACACATGAAGAGGAATGATAAGTATTTCAATTCAAGCTAAAACAAACATAAGGCCATGTATTTTTTTCTTTTCTTTTCATAATATTGGTAAAAAATAAACTACTCTCTTTTTTTTCATTTCATTTTGATGATACTTTTGATAATAACTCTTTTTTTGTAACTTTTAAGGAAAGCTCCAAATATAAGCTATAAATTTTCCTTTTCATTTCAAAGATATAATCCTTCACAAAATTAATATTTAAGCTCAAGGTTTAGTGTGAAAACAAGAAAGGGATTTTGGCTTTGGTGAAATAATGAAATGAAAGGTGGAGCTAAAAACAAAGAAACATGGAAAATGCCCAATATTGTTTTGCAATGGTAAATTTTGTTTGGTGGGCAAGAAAAACTCAAACGAGACAAATGGTGGCCTAAATCATTTCTAAAGTACGTAAAAATGACGCACATGCTTCGAGAGTAGCTAGGAACAAGTTCTAGACACCAAGAAAGTATTACCTCACAAATGAAAAAGAGATAACATTAACTAGCAACCATTCGTAAGCAACTAACCGAATAAAAAGACATAACTACAAATTGCTAACTTATAACATAAAAATCGGATGCCAATATTTAAGAAAAAGAAACTAGTAAAACTAAGCTATGTTAAACTGATAAATTTGGAAAATTGTTTCAAAGAGATCTAAATAGAACTAAGGAACCGCACGGGCCTACACATCACTAGAAGAAACATAAAAAATAAAGATAGAAAATAATTTTAGATTTTGTTTTTCAAATAGATTTTAGCAAAAAAAAATTTTGGATTTTTATTTTATACAATTTTCCCTTTTTTTAGTTTTTTTTGATTTTGGATAAGGCTAAAATAAAAGCAATACTAAAGAAGCTTAACAAAACTATGCTAATTTTTTTTAGATTTTGTTTTAAGAAAGCAAAATATTTTTTTTGGAGTTTTGAAAGAAAAAGGAAAAAGAGAAACTAACTAAACCGTCCCCCAAGCTTAGATTTTTCATTGTCCTCAATGAAATAAACAAAAAGAAAAACGAGAAGGAGACGGAGAGGGAGAGAAAAATGCAGAAAGTAAATGAAATAAAAGAAAACAGGACTTCCCCGGGTTTGTGAGATGAAGGCGGATGTCGCTCCCCCATGATTGCTTTTTAGTGCACTTGATCGTCAGCAGGTTTGACTTGATCCATCTTTATATCAGCAACGTTGGAGCGGCGGTCACGAACTTGCTTGGTTGGCCTCCGGAAGGAAGAGCAAAATAAAAGCAGAAAAAAAAAATAGAGTCTGTGGGCAGGTGCCCAAGAGTGTTCTTTTATTACAACAATTTAAAGTCTGAATAAAATTAAAAGTTTCATAATAATAATAATAAGTCCAAAAAATAAAAATGTTCCACAACAAGATAAATATTTAAGAGTCCAAGACAAGATCCTCCGTTGCAGGAGACACAGAATCATTTGAAAAATAAAGTTTAAGTCTATGCCCATTCACATTAAAATCACCCTTATCGGGGTGCGAAAGCAACACAGTTCCATAAGGATAAATGTCCTTGACCGTAAACGGTCCAGACCATCTAGATTTAAGTTTGCCAGGAAAAAGATGTAGGCGAGAATTGAAAAGAAGAACGTGATCACCAGGTTTAAATGTTTTAGGATGGCACAAGTTCTTATCGTGATAAAGTTTCGTGTGTTCTTTATAAATTTTATTATTTAAATAAGTGTATGCTCTCCACTCATCAAGCTTATTTAGTGGGGTTTTTATATGCTCATCGACCGAGTGCCGATTGAAATTAAAAAAACTTTAACGCCCAATACGCACGGTGCTCTACTTCTACTGGGAGATGACACGATTTTCCGTAGACTAGTCGAAAAGGAGTACAACCAATAGTGGTCTTGTACGCTGTCCGATAAGCACAAAGAGCATCGTCTAACTTTAAAGACCAATCCTTACGGGAAGTAGAAATGGTTTTTTCCAAAATTCTTTTAAGCTCTCGATTGACTACCTCGACATGACCGTTAGTTTGGGGGTGATAAGCAGTTGATAGTTTATGCGTAACGTCATATTTAGTTAAAGCTTTAGCAAGTTGAGCGTTGCAAAAATGACTACCCCTATTACTAACGATTGCTCGAGGAAAACCAAAATGTGAAAATAATTTTTTAAGAAAGGCAACTACAACGCGAGCATCATTTCTTGGTAGAGCTTGGGCCTCCGCCCACCAAAAAACATAATCTACTGCGACTAGAATATATTTATTTCCTAGACTTGAGTGAAACGGGCCTACAAAGTCAATGCCCCATAAATCAAAAACTTCGCATTCCAGAAAATAATTTTGTTCCATTTCATTTTTATTAGATAAGTTTCCAGTCCGTTGGCACCGATCACACCCGCTCACAAAGAGTTGCTTTAAATATGCTTGGCCAGTAAAAGCCAGCATTAAGCGCTTTGTGGGCGGTGCAGTTTGCCTGAAAATGCCCGCCAGTCGGACCTTCATGAACATGCTTTAAAATTTGTTGACCTTCTTCCCGGGAAACACATCTTCTAACCACCTGATCCGCACAAATGCGAAATAGAAAGAGGTCCTCCCAAAAATAATACTTCAACTCCGAAAAGAATTTCTTCTTTTGGTGAGAAGAGTATTCTTTTGGAAGGGCCCGGGCCACAAGATAATTGGCCAGATCGGCAAACCAGGGGGTAGAAGAAGAAATGTTTAAAAGACGTTCATCCGAAAAAGAGTCATTAATAAAATTTTCATTTAAAATATCAAGTTCGGGATTTTCAAGACGAGAAAGATGATAAGCAGCTAAGTTTTCCGCTCCTTTCTTATCCCGAATCTCCAAGTCGAATTCTTGAAGTAAGAGGATCCAGCGAATAAGATGCGACTTGGCATCCGGTTTAGAAAGGAGGTACTTAAAAGCAGAATGATCGGTAAAAACAATAACTTTAGCAAGAGTAATGTACGGTCAGAATTTATCAAAAGCAAAAATAACAGCTAAAATTTCTTTCTCCGTCGTAGTGTAATTTTCTTCAGCAGAAGTTAGAGTTTTACTAGCATAGAAAATCGGATGAAAGTTCTTAGCAATTCGTTGTCTTAGAACCGCACCTACCGCATGACTACTCGCATCACACATTATTTCGAATGGTAAATCCCAAACTGGGGCGATCATAATAGGAGCATTTATAAGCTTGGATTTAATTAATTCAAACGTAGTGATACAAGATTCATCAAAAACGAAAGGAGTTTCTTTTTCGAGAAGTTGGGTGAGAGGCTTAGTAATTTTTGAAAAGTCTTTAATGAATCGTCGATAAAAAGCCGCGTGCCCTAAAAAACTGCTAATTGATTTAATATTTGTAGGCGGCGGTAACTTTTCAATTACTTCAATTTTTGCCTTGTCCACTTCAATTCCCTTAGCGGAAATCTTATGGCCAAGGACTAAGCCTTCCCGCACCATAAAGTGGCACTTCTCCCAATTTAAAACTAAGTTGCTTTCTTCGCAGCATTGTAAAACCTTTTCCAAATTTTCTAAACATAAGTCAAAGGAGTCGCCAAAAACAGAAAAATCGTCCATAAATACTTCCATAATATTTTCTACGTATTCATCAAAAATAGCAAGCATATACCGGTGAAAGGTAGCGGGTGCGTTGCATAACCCGAAAGGCATTCTACGATAAGCAAAAGTTCCGAAGGAGCAAGTGAATGTTGTCTTCTCTTAGTCCTCGGGTGCGATAGGGATTTGAAAATACCCCGAGAGACCGTCGAGGAAGCAATAGAAACTGTGTCCGGATGATTGTTCTAAAATTTGATCGATAAAGGGGAGGGGGAAGTGATCTTTTCGAGTGACATCGTTTATCTTACAGTAATCGATGCACATCCTCCATCCCGTTATCGTCCTAGTTGGAATTAAGTCGTTATTTTCATTCGTTACTACCGTGATCCCACCCTTCTCAGGAACAACCTGGACCGGACTTACCCACTAACTATCGTAAATCGGATAAATTATCCCCACATCTAATAACTTAAGCACCTCTTCCTTCACAACCTCTTTCATATTCAGATTGAGACGACGTTGTGGTTGGACTACGCCCTTAGGATTATTTTCAAAAAATATTTTATGAGTACAAAAAAAAGTGCTTATGCCAGAAATGTTGGAAATTTTCCACGCTATAGCTCGGCGATGCATTTGTAGTACTTCGATCAACTGATCGTTTTCGGATTGAGAATGATAGGCCGAGATTATAACAGACAACTTAGAATTTTCTTTAAGAAAGGCATATTTTAGATGATCAGGGAGTGGTTTTAAATCAAGATGGGGCGGTTCATCATAAGAGTTTTTCAAATTCCTTTCTTTTTCAAAAATAAGATTTTCATACTTTTTTCTACCAAAGACAGAATCATTTTCAAAATTTGCTTGTAATGACATAACCGTGTTTTCAAAATCATATGAAGAAATTTCAGAAAAAGAGGAGGAAAATTCATTTGAAGAGATGTTAGAAAGAGAAAGAGACGAATCTTCATTTAAAACATCAAGAAAGTACCATGAATCATCATTTTTTAAAGAGTTTTTCATTGATTGATAGAAAATGTGACATCATCTCCTACACGCAAAAACAACTTTCCGTTACTAACATTGATGACCGCTCGAGAGGTGGCTAGGAAGGGTCGACCAAGGATAAGAGGGACATCGACGTCCTCTTCAATATCGCGATTGACAAAATCCACCAGGAAGATGAATTTGTCTACCTTTACTAGCACGTCCTCAACGATACCTAAAGGATACTTAATGGACCTATCAGCTAACTGGATACTCATTCTTGTAGGGCTAAGAGTGCCCAATCCTAGCTTTTTGAATAAAGAAAAGGGCATCAAATTGATGCTCGCTCCTAGATTCGCTAATGCATGTTTAACAAACAGATCACCAAAAATGCAAGGAATGGAAAAACTACTCGGATCGTTTATCTTTTTAGGAAGATTAGAGTTTTTAACGACCACCGAGCATTCTTCATTTAAAGTTACATGCGATAAATTTTCCAATTTTGTCTTGTTCATTAATAAATCCTTAAGATATTTTGCATACTTAGGCATTTGACTAATCGCTTCATGAAATGACAAATTAATATGAATTTGTTTGAACATTTCAAGAAAACGTTGGTACTGATCGTCTAGTTTGTCTTTCTTAAGTCGAGCTTCTGAAACTCATTCTCCAATGTTATCCTCTGCGCCGAAGGGAGGTACTATGCCAAGAACAATCATGAAAACTCCTCCATCGAGACGTCTGTAAGTTGTCTTCCCCTCAAGTGATGCAGCTCTAAACCTTCCCACCACAGCCTCGCATCCCCGTTAAACAGGAATGTAGCTATAGTGGTCAGCTGCTACTCCTCCGTTTCCATCGCTCTCAAGACTCTCTTCACTTGGGAGAGCCAGTCTTCAGCTTGGGATGGGGTTCACAAACCCCGCGAACACAGGAGGATTGAAGCCCATAATATGTTTGAGCTACCTTTCAATTGCTCTCCTAGGAACCAAAGGCTCCATCACCACCTGCTCCACCATTCTCTGCTCAGCCGCTTGAAGCGGTACCTGCTCCACCGCAGGAGCAGGCTACTGCATTCGCCCTGCAGGTTGCGTGTTGATCATGGCAAACACTACTTCAGCAACCAATCGTATGGTTTCAGCCGAGGGAGGTGTTGTAGTAGCATCATTTGGTGCGCTGCTAGCCTCAGAAACCGGGCGTTCTGACGGCCCTGCACAACTTTAGGTAACCTATAGTTGTACAAAACACCATTAAGCGACCAAACAAAATTGCAAAAAGCAATTATAGGAACATGCAGGTTCCTTAAACACGTGTATTTTCATTCCTAAGTGGACATTCATGGGTTCTTTTGATGTTAAAATGATGACGCACACGCATGTTCTCACGACCACTTAAAAGAATTCGCCAACGAATTCATTTAAGCCTGACTGAAACCAGTAGTCTGATACCAAATTATAACACCCCTTATCCGTCAAATAGCATATAGCAGTAGGTTCGGTCGGGGCCCGACGCCATATACCACAGACCGATCGGGAGGTTACTCAATGGAAACCATCCAACTATGAATCAACGTCCTACACAGAGTACATTCTAGCGGAAGCAATTTTAATAGTTGCAAAACAAAGACCCCAGCCATAAGCATGAATGTCCGCTACTCAAACCAACAGTAATGAACGTACAATACACAAGTACAATGGCCTTGAGGCCTTACAATTGTTTACTCAAATTATAGTATTTTTCCAAACCTCGGCACGCAGGCCGGTCATACATGAATAAAACATGTAAACACTCAAATTAGGCCTTCGAGGGCCGGCTCGGTGACATGGGCTTTTTGCCCGCTATTTTCCACTTGGCTCCGCAGCACCTGCAAGCAACAATCCACCGCACGGTGGCAAACAAAAGAAACGGCCAGCTATGCTGACCAAATTATAACGATCCTCCCTACACTTTGTTAGCATAACCAAGTAGTATAGTGAATAAACACTTCATCACAGGAGTGGTCACGCACGACAACACACCCCATGCTCTCAGGGCACATTCTCAGTGAACATGGTCAAAGTCCGCTGACACACCAACGCCCCTTGGACGGCAATATCTCGTTAGCATTTGGTCTTTCTGGCCACTGCCTAAGACCCTCTATCTATGCCAACGGCGAGTACCACGTGCCTTAGGTCTCTCTAACCGAACCACATAGAGCGGGTACGGTTCCGTCTAACCCGTTGCTCATACCGCAACATCAACTTAAGCCGTCTACGCGGGTCAAGCTTCCCCGAGTCCTAATTCGAACACACACTTCACATAACCCAGTTATGTGCAAGTTGGCTCCCAGGCCACCATGTTGGCAGAATCACGCATCTGCCAAGTTTTTCAGGTGCACCTTGGGGTTAGTCCCCAAGGCTCCCTATTGCAATCTACTACGTAGGAAACCCAAAAACAAACAATCGCACGGAGTCTTCTCCAGCCATTCATTCAATGCAACATCACGTATTCAGACCAACTTATCTGGGTAGGCTTCAAACATCATGCCTATGTCCGATTCTCGATTACGGACTCTATATGCTACACAACGGGGACTATTCATGTCTACCCGAAGGAAATCCTCAAACTCACCGCAAACTCGCGAGAGCGGGCTTCCTATGCAAAGAAAAGAGGTCTTCACATGCCCTAGGATGAGAATTGTTACCCTAGCATTCCTCTTTCGCACCATGGAAATCTATGCGGATGAAAAGCACCGCAATGTCCTCGCCTCCGTAGATCCGAAGTCGGCTCGCGATTCGGGGCTCTGAAGCTCCGCCGGTCGCCGGATCTAGCTTCCTTCTTCTTCCTTGCTCTCCCCTCTCTCTAGGAGTTTCAAAAGAGAATAACCCAAAAGAATTAGGGTTTCAAAGCCCCATTCCTGGGTATATCCTAGCAAGAACTGCCCTGAGCTGTTAGATCCCAAAATAAGGAAACAGGCCGCTATGATTCAGACTTAAAATCCAAGACCTGGGTCGAACACGACTTGTGACACGCTCTTCTACAAGGCCGTATTCCCCATTCGCCGTCGAAGCCGACGCATCCCGAAAATGATACAGGATCTCGACACGATCGTTTCATCCAATACACGCCCGTATTCCCGAGCGTGTTCCTCCATCGACACATGACCAACACCAACCCAAGAAGAACATAGGTATTGGACACGCCCGTGTCTACCTGACACGGCTCGTGTGATGACCCCGTATAATACCCCCACCACAGCCCGACTTTAACCTGTGAAGGACACGGCCTAGGACACACCCGTGTATCAGGCCGTGTTCACTGCTCGACGATCATCGACTCCAAATTCGTCGACCACACGACCAGATCGTCGACCCGAGCACGACATGGCCCTGGGACACGCCCGTGTCCTAGGCTGTGTGACCCCTACCACGTTCCAAACTTGGCTCAAAATGCCACCCGTCGCTCTTTTGAGTTTCAGGGCGTTACAGAGCATTCAGGGAGTGATTGATATTTTCATCAAGTCCCCGGCAGTGGCCCAAAAACTTGATGAAGGTTAAAACTCCAAAAATTATTATTTAGTGGGCGCGGCGCCCCGCGGGTTTATTTTTGAAAGAAAAGCGGTGTGTGATTTTATTAAGGAAAATGGGGCCCGCGTGTTTTTATTTATTTTGATATAAAAAAGTTGGAATCGAGTTTTAACGAATGGAGGCAAGTGCACCTATCCCGTGTAGTATAGGATATTCCGGTGAGGAATATCGGGGTCGTATTGCTCTCAAGGTCGGGTTGATTATTTCTACTCTTCCCTGGAGGGGACTATTATTTTACGGATAATAACTTGTCTTGTTATTTTTTTATATATAAAAAAGGACAGAAAATGAAAGCAGAATAGATGGAGCCGAAGAAGAGCTTAATGCAACGGCATCGAATTAAATTTGAACTAAAATAAACTTTTAATAAAAAGACATCCTAATTTTCAAATTAATTAAGGCGGAAACTTGGCCATGGAAGTTCCACAAACATGAGCGCAACTATCTATAGGGCTATCGCTCAACGGAACATTAAGACTATTCGACCGGGATCTCGTCCGACAAAGGATTCCTCTTAATGCCTGCATTATGCTAGGAACCCCGCTATTGTGTGGGGAACCCAATCTGGTAGAATTCCACGCATCCTCTCTCAAGGGTTAGTGCGGAACACCCTTTACCAAGGGGAGATCGATCCATACTCATGGCCTCTCGGCTAGCTAGCGTACGGACTACAGAAATAGATCCCACACATCGATATGTGGTTCTATGCATTGAAAACTCTAGGAAAACCTTAAGAAATTTAATTAAAGTGAAAAACATGACCTTTAATTATTTAAAGATATTTTATCTATCTCAAAGCTCTTCAATACTAAGGTGTAAAAGCGGTTAGCCACTCATCAGAATGGGGTCGGCTTGTGGTGAAAGCGATAAAAGAAAGCAATAAAATGAAAGCAGTAAAGGAAAGCTGAAAATGAAAGAAATAAAGAAAGCGGTAAATTGTGAGTCCTACTCAAATGAGTAGGCGAGAAATAAAGCATTAAAATGATAAGTCCTACTCAAACGAGTAGGAGGGAAATGAAAGCTATAAATGACAAGTCCTACTCAAACGAGTAGGTGGGAAATTATGAGTACTACTCAAATGAGTAGGAGGGAAAGGAAAGCGAGTCCTAGTCAAACGAATAGGAGAAAATAAATGCACCCAACACACACACTCTACTTGAAATTAAAAACTCACACACATGACAGAAATTAAAACACAACACACCCACTCTACAGGAAAGAAATATTCACACATACAACATAAATTAAAAACTCACTCACACACTCGACATAAATGAAAAGAAAGCTATAAAAATTATCTCTTACACTCACGCACACGTACAAAAATACAAAAACTAAGTTACTGAAAAATTAAAACGAATACATTTCTATCGCTAGGATATGATAGAAATGCATAAAAAGAGGAAATAAAAATTAAACGGAAAAAAGTTGTGCAAATAAATGCAAAATGAAAGTTATCTAAAAATTAAAATCACTACATTTCTACTGTTAGAATGCGGTAAAAATGAATAAAAAGAGAAAAGAAAAATTAAACGAGCAAAACAGTTTTGAAATTAAAGCAAAGTAAAGGTGTTCGAAAAATTAAAACGACTATAAATTCATTTTTAAAACTTTATAAAAGCACATAAAAAGTGGAAATTAAGCTAAAAGGGATGAAAAGTTATACGATCCTAAAAAGCCTAAGTTAAAGAAAATTAAAAACCACCTTTTGAAACATTTTTATAAACCTATAGAAATGAATACAAAGTAAAAATAATAAACTAAACCTAAACAAGTACGGTGCAAGAAAATAAAATTGCAATTACAACGGCTAGAAATTAGACAAAAGTCCTATGCTAAAAAGATTTTGAAAAACATAAAAAAACACAAAATAAGAACAATCATTAAAAATCACTTCGAGTAGGGCGCATAAATGGATTCCAAGCTATGCAAAGAGAGAAAAAACTAACACATTTTATTAACGGAAAACTGATTATAAGAAAGCTAAAAACAAACACTAAGAGAGGGGGGAGAGAAAATCCCTTAAATAGCATAAAAAAGCACCTAGGCCGCACCTACCCTAAGTTAAGTGGTTCAAAAGGGGAACAAGAACTCATACAGCAACTGCCTATTTATAGAAAAACATTTCAAAGTACACGCCCAGTGACACTGGAATGTAGGGTGGCATGTCAGCACTATTCATGTGTCAATGCTGAGATTTGATGGCTTGGTTGACTTCGCGGCTGTACACGTGGTGGTCACGCCTGAGGTAACGGGCATGTCGGTGGGCATGTCGGGGAGGTAGATCTGGGCGCGGCTTCGTGTCAACAAGTCACCAGCATGTCTTGTCGGGCCAAGTGGAGGAGTCACGGGCGTGTTGGGTCTTGACACGGGCATATCGGGTCAAGTCGACGAGCTTTGACTGCAAATCGTCGAGCTAGGGACACGGGCTGGGTCACAGTCGTGTCATAGGGCGTGTCTAACATTTCTTGGACTTTGGCTGATTTTTGTTGGAATTGAAGGTATCACGCCCATGACACGGGCATGCCATCTTGGACACGTGCGTGTCAAGATGATTTTTGGGCAGTTTTCTGAAATTTTAGAAAATCCAAATAATTTAAGTTAGAATCAAATTTTACAAAATATGAACAATTTAGTAAAGGAAATTGACTGAAAATAAAGAAAATAAATAAAAATGACTTAATTAATGTTCATAAAATAGGTATATTTACAACTTATCAAATACCCCTATACTTAAGCTTTTGTTATTATAGAGAAAAAGTTGGAGATATACTTATAACGAATTAAAGAAATCCTAAGTTTAACTACCGCTTGAAATAATTTAAAGAAAGATCAAAATAGTTATCCGGGGTATAAGAGTTAAATCTTAAATTATGACAAAAATTTAAATAAAGGAAGAGTTTCAGCTAAAGACTTCTGATATAATCAAATTGAAAATAGAAATTGTATTTTGTTAGGTTAACAAAATTAGATTGGATTATGGAACTGTAGCTTATAAGAATTAAATGAAATAATGCAATTTACAAATTATGCTCTCAAAAAGATTTTTAAATTAAATCTAGAATCATTTGAAATTGGCGGAGGGGGATTTTGGTATATGAAGAAGGCTTTGATTTAGAGGCAAGGGTTTATTTTTTCGCTCGAACCACAAATGAATTTTTTTGGTTTGAATGTGGATGTTAGGAAAACGAAAACTTATTTTCCATAACAGATCATTTTTTGAACAACGTCATAAAAACCCTATGTATATGTATATGAGTAATGAATTTTATCATCTTACTCCGTAAAATATAATCTTTTGACAATATTGAATGCCTATGTTTACGGAACAAAATCTTATTCCCATTTACATAGGATTTTTTAAGGATCAAAATCATGTCAAATAAAACCTGAAAAAAGGAGATAGGTTGTTTTTTTTTCAAAAATAAAACTAGGTTTAATCAAAAATATTTGAGAGCAATCTTTATAAATTAAACGTTCCTAAATTTCAAAATAAACTTGGAGTAACATAATTTGAAATCTAAGATTGTTATTTTCTAACAAAATAGATATACAACTATTTAGATAAGTAGAAGTGGTGCTGAAAACAAGTACCTTATCTAAATAAAAAAAGATAAGCATAAGAAATATTTAAAACTTAACCCCAAATATCTAAATCTATCGATCAATAATTAATAAATGAATAGTAAACAAAGAATTAGTAAAATTCGCTCATAAGGCTCTATTTTGTTCGGCGTTTCGCTGCTTCGTCTGGAGCAAACACCGCCAGAAGGCGGTTAAACAAATGAACCTCTAGCAGAGTTTGCTTCATTTTCACCCGCCCGCCTTGAGAAATGCCTCGAAAAGCTCCATTTGGAGTAGCCACCTCCCCCCTCTGTTTTGAACACTCCGTTTCCACACGCCGGATTGACCAGCTACCGCCGAATCAAATGAAGTCTAAATAAACTCGCAAAAAAATTTTTGGAAAGCGAAAAGGTGTTAAGAATGGTGTATTCGATTTATTTGTTTCATAGTAAATAATTTTTTAAAATTTTTGGGGTCTCTATCTTTTTTTGTATTTTTGATTTATTATCTTTTGTTTTTGATTTTTAGAGTTATACTCTTTTTTTTTGGATTTTCTAAATTTTTTTTTGATGTTTTTGTTTTTTATGGAGTTATTAACAATAAAGAGGAGGGAAAGAAGTGTTATTTATAAAGAAGATATAAGAAAAGAGAGATAATTTTTACAAAAGAAGAGAGGGGGAAAACTTTGGCCCGTGAACAGACTCTTATTTAGGTGGTTGGTTCGATGAGTTGAACGCCGCGTACTTGCTAAAAAGTGATTTTTTTTACAGAAAGAAGAGAGGGGGGAAAGAGAGATTTTTTTATAAAAAAGTGAAGGGGGAAAAATATTTACAAAGTAAAAAAAATATTGAAAATTTTTTTGTTTTATAAGTTCATTTTTTGAATTTTTTTTGTGTTTTATGAAATATTTTTTTTGAATTTTTGTTTTATAAGTTTTTGTTTGAAATTTTTTTTTGAGTTTTTTTTATAAGTTTTTATGAAAATTTTTTTTGTTAGTTTTTAATTATAAAAATCAAGCAAAAGTTTTTTTGAGTTTTAAATTTTTGTATTTTTTTGGATTTTTGGATGGGTGTAGAAAATATAAGTGCAGAATAGAAAACTAAGAATACATTCTCATACTTAAATCAAACATTGTCCCCAATATTGCAATCTAAGTAGACGGAACGAAAACAGATGAAATATAATATGTACAAAAATAAAAAAAGGTGCGGGTAGAAGCTTCCCTAAGACGATGTTGGTGAGGCTCGGGTTGAAACCCTGCATTATTAATAAAAAGAGCAAAAATATAACAGAAAAAACGAAAAAGATAAACTCAGCCAAAAGATTGCGGGTGGTACGGGCAAGTGTGTGTGACACGTAAGCTAACGTATTAGCTATATGAGCGCTACAGATGCGATCCCCTAGCGCTGACAAAAGTGTGAAGCGCGCCAAAGCAAAAAAGGAAATATATGTCTTAAAAATATTTTGGTTATTTTTTTTTTGAAAAAGTTAAAAATAAAAGTTATATAAAAATTTTTTTGTGTTTTTAAGTAGGTTTTCGTATTATTTTTATTTGGTTTTTATGTAGGTTTTTTAGTTTTATATTGTTTTTTATGGTTTTTTAGTTATTTAGGTTTTTATAGTTTTTAGTTTTTGTGTTTTTTTTGGGTTTTTAGTGTTTGTTTTTATATTTTTGGGTTTTTAGTGTTTTTGGTTTTGTGATTTTTTAAGTTTTTAAGTTTTTTAAGTTTTAAGTTTTTTTATAGTTTTTTTATTATGTTTATTTTTTCATTTTTTAAGTTTTTAGATTTTTAAGTTTTTGATTTTTAGGGTTTTTTTAGTGTTTTAGTTTTTTTCATAAAAATAATGAAAATTTTTTTAAGTTTTTTCATTTTTTAGATTTTTTGGTTTTATAGGTTTTTCAAGTTTTTAGTTTTATAGGTTTTTAAATTTTTTTTGGAAACATCACTATTTCATTTTTGTGTTTTTTAGAGATAAATATATATGAAATAATAAGTATAAAATAAACTCTTTTTTTTGGAAGTTATTATTATTATTATGATTATTATTAGTAGTATTTTTTTGTTTGAATGTGGATGTTAGGAAAACAAAATCTTATTTTTCATAACATATCATTTTTTGAACAACTTCATAAAACCCCAATGTATATATATAAGAGTAATGAATTTTACCCTCTTACTCTATAACATATAATCTTTTTAAAATATTGCATGTCTATGTTTAAGGAACGAAATCTTATTCTCATTGACATATAATCATTTAAGGATCAACATCATGTCAAGTAAGACATGAAAAAAGGGAGATAGGTTGTTTTTTTAAAAAAAATAAAACTATATTTAATCAAAAAATTTTGAGAGCAACCTTTATAAAATTAACATTCCTAAATTTCAAAAAAAAAAGCTTGGAGTAACATAATTTGAAATCTAAGGTTGTTATTTTCTAACAAAATAAATATGCAACTATTTAGATAAGTAGAAGTGGTGCTAAAAACAAGTAACTTATTTAAATTAGAAAAAGATAAGCATAAGAAATTCTTTAAAACTTAAACTCAGGTATCTAAATCTATCTATCTCTAATTAATAAACGAATAGTAAACAAAAAATAAGTAAAATTCAATATAAGTGCGAAATACGAAAACAAGAATAGAATCTTCTGAGTATTCCCGCATTATGCTAATAAATAATAAAACTCTGGAGAACTATTATTTTTACCTATTTATATATAACAAAAAAATGGAAAGCAAAAAAATAATACCACTAATAATCATAATACTTATAATAATAATAATAATAATAATAATAATAATAAATAATAAAACTACTTTTAAAAAAACCAAAAACAAACAAAAAACTTCAAAAATTTTGAAATGACGTCGTTTCGTAAAAACTAAAAAAACCAACAAAACCTTAAATAATTTTTATATTCTTATTATCTATAAAAACACAAAAATGAAATGGCGCTGTTTCTAAAAAATTTAAAACACTAAAAACCAAAAAAACTAAAAACTAAAAAAAATTATAAAACTTATAAAAATTAAAAAACTTAAAAACCCATAAAATTTCTAAAACACTAAAACCCCAAAAAAATTTAATCGAGTTTTAATAAATGGATTCGTTGTAGTATAGTGGTGAGTATTCCCGCCTGTCACACGGGTGACCCGAGTTCGTTCCCCGGGAAAGGCATCAAAAACTTGATTGGTATTTTCATCAAGTCCCCGGCAGCGGCCCAAAAACTTGATGAAGGTTAAAACTCCAAAAATTATTACTTTGCAGATGCGGCACCCCGCGTGTTTATTTTTGAATGAAAAGGGGTGTGTGATTTTATTAAGGAAAACGGGGCGCACGTATTTTTTTGAAAGGAGGCAAGTGCACTTATCGCATATAATACAGCATATTCCGGTGAGAAATATCGGGGTCGTATTATTCTCGAGGTCGGGTTGATTATTTCTACTCTTTCCTAGAGGGGACTATTATTTTACCGATAATAACTTTTCTTGTTGTTTTTTATATATATAAAAGGACATAAAATAAAAGTAGAAAAGATGGAGCCGATAAAGAGCTTAACGCAACGACATCGAATTAAATTTGAACTAAAATAAACTTTTAATAAAAAGAGATCCTAATTTTCAAATTAATTAAGGCGAAGACTTGGCCGTGGAGGTTCCACAAACATGAGCTCATCTATCTATAGGGCTATCACTCACCTGAATTTTAAGACTATTCGACCAGGCTCTCCTCTGACGAAGGATTCCTCTTAATGCCCGCATTATGCTAAGAAATATCGGGGTCGTATTATTCTCGAGGTCGGGTTGATTATTTCTACTCTTCCCTAGAGGGGACTATTATTTTACCGATAATAACTTTTCTTGTTGTTTTTTATATATATAAAAGGACATAAAATAAAAGTAGAAAAGATGGAGCCGATAAAGAGCTTAACGCAACGACATCGAATTAAATTTGAACTAAAATAAACTTTTAATAAAAAGAGATCCTAATTTTCAAATTAATTAAGGCGAAGACTTGGCCGTGGAGGTTCCACAAACATGAGCTCATCTATCAATAGGGCTATCACTCACCTGAATTTTAAGACTATTCGACCAGGCTCTCCTCTGACGAAGGATTCCTCTTAATGCCCGCATTATGCTAAGAACCCCGCTATTGGGTGGGGAACCCAATCCAGTAAAATTCCGCGCCTCCTCTCTCGAGGGTTAGTGCGGAACTCCCTTTACCAAGGGGCGATTGGTCCATATGCACAGCCTCTCGGCTAGCTACCGTATGGACTATGGAAATACAGCCCACACTTCGATATGTGGTTCTACGCATCGTAAACCCTAGGCAAACCCTAAGAAATTTAATTAAAGTGAAAAACAGGAGCTTTAATTATTTAAAGCTATTTTATCTATCCCAATGCTCTTCGATACTGATGGCTAAGAGCGGTTAGCCACTCATCGGAATGGGGACGGCTTGTGGTGAAAGCAATAAAAGAAAGCAATAAAATAAAAGCAGTAAAGGAAAGCTGAAAATGAAAGCAATAAAGAAAGCGATAAATTGTGAGTCCTACTCAAACGAGTAGGCAGGAAATAAAGCATTAAAATGACAACTCCTACTCAAATGAGTTGGCAGGAAATGAAAGCTGTAAATGATAAGTTCTACTCAAACGAGTAGTCGGGAAATTGCAAGTCCTACTCAAATGAGTAGGCGAGAAAGGAAAGCGAGTCCTACTCAAATGTGTAGGAGAAAATAAATGTACGCAACACACACACTCTACTTGAAATTAAAAACTCACACACACGACAGAAATTAAAATACAACACACCCACTCTACAGGAAAAAAACTCACACACATAATAGTAATTAAAAACTCACACACACACTCGACATAAATGAAAAGAAAGCTATAAAAATTATCTCATACACTCACGCACACATACAAAAATATGAAAAACTAAGTTACTAAAAAATTAAAACGAATACATTTCTACCGCGAGAATGTGGTAGAAATGCATAAAAAGAGGAAATAAAAATTAAACGGACAAAAAGTTTTGCAAATAAACGCAAAATAAAAGTTATCTAAAAATTAAAACAACTATATTTCTACCGCTAGAATACGGTAGAAATGCATAAAAAGAGTAAAAAAAATTAAACGAGCAAAACAGTTTTGAAATAAAAGCAAAATAAAGGTGTTTGAGAAATGAAAACGACTATAAATTCATTTTTGTAACTTTATAAAAGCGCATAAAAAGTGAAAATTAAGCTAAAAGAGACGAAAAGTTTTACGATCCTAAAAAGCTTAAGTTAAAAGAAAATTAAAAACCATCTTTTGAAACATTTTTATAAACATATAGAAATGAATACAAAGTAAAAATAATAAACTAAACCTAAACAAGTACGATGCACGAAAATAAAATTGCGATTATGACGGCTAGAAATTAGACAAAAGTCCTAAGCTAAAAAGATTTTGAAAAACATAAAAAACACAAAATAAGAACAAACATTTAAAATCACTTTGAGTAGGGAGCAAAAATGGATTCCAAGCTATGCCAGGAGAGAAAAAACTAACACATTTTATTAATGGAAAAGTGATTACAAGAAGACTAAAAACAAACACTAAGAGAGGGGGGGGGGAGAAAATCCCTTACATAGAAAAAAAATGCACCTAGGCAATACCAACATTAAGTAAAGTGGTTCAAAAAGGGGAACAAGAACTCATACAGCAACTGCCTATTTATAGGAAAAACATTTCGAAGTACACGCCCAGTGACACGGGCGTGTAGGGGGCACCTCGGCACTATTCATGGGTCGGTGTTGAGATTTGATGGCTTGGTTGACTTCGCGGCTGTATATGTGGTGGTCACGCCTGAGGTCACGGGCGTGTCAGTGGGTGTGTCGGGGAGGTAGATCTGGGCGCGGCTTCGTGTCAACAAGTCGTCGACGCGTCTTGTCGGGCCAGGTGGAGGAGTCACGGGCGTGTCGGGCTTGACACGAGCTTATCTGGTCGGGTTGATGAACTTTAAGTGCAAATCGTCGAGCTGGGGACACGGGCTGGGTCACGGCAGTGTCATATTTGACACGGGCGTGTCATAGGGCGTGTCTAGCATTCCTTGGACTTTGGCTGATTTTTGTTGGAATTGAAGGTATCACGCCCATGACACGGGCGTGTCATCTTGGATATGGGCGTGTCAATGTGATTTTTGGGCATTTTTCTAAAATTTTAGAAAATCAAAATATTTTAAGTTAGAATCAAATTTTACAAAATATGAACAATTTATTAAAGGAAATTGACTGAAAACAAAGAAAATAAATAAAAATGACATTATTAATGTACATAAAAATAGGTATATTTACAACTTATCAGAGAGGTTGGCAAAGTGGTCAGTGTAACTGAGTGAGTTCGACATATCCTTTATTCCCTGCCTCTCGATCAAGCCCCATGCGATGGCCGACTTTCTTGCTGATTATGTGGTCGTAGTGGCGGAGGCGGAACTCACTCGCCCAGTTCCTTGGAAGGTGATAGTGCATAGCACCTTGGGGAGGCATTCCTTGGGGGTAGGTGTTGGGTATTGTATCCACAATGTACCTGATTTGAAGATGCCCCTGGACAAGCTAAGGTCAATAGACAATGTATTTGATAAAATCTTTCAAGTTGTACTTGCAGTTATTCCACGCAAAGTGCACACCAATGTCAGGGTGCAGTAGGTCAATATACACGGGTCTGCACGACGTAATCCCTCGTTGAACAGATCAGTGTGTTGGCCTACGTGTACTCTCTCTATTGGAGTGCACTTACGTTCAAGTACAGGGCTGTGATCTTGCAGGAGCAGACAAGGAGCAAGGATGGGTCAAGGAGCAGCTCGTGGGCGGAAAGACGAAAATTCGTCTAAGTATAATTCGACGAGAATCACCAAGTGATTCTCGCCGATTCGGCGAGAATCACTATTGATTCTCGCCGAATCATCGAGAATCATTAGTGATTCTCGCCGACTCTTTCCGGCTACCTCAAAATGGTGCCAAGTAAGATTCGGCGAGAATCACTAGTGATTCTCGCCGAACCCATCGCAGAGCAGATCCTGAATACCAAGTTACATTCGTTGAGAATCAAAAAGTGATTCGTCGAGAATCACTAGTGATTCTCGACGAATCGTCGAGAATCACTAACTGATTCTCGCCGATTCGTCGAGAATCACCTGTGATTCTCGCCGATTTTTACTTGGCGTTTTCTCTGGAAACTGCTGGACCGGATTCTGCCACTGGACTATTTTGAACCGGTTTTCGGGATTTTTCTTGTGGGTCCCACAACGGTCAAATTAGTAGTATCTACAGTATATATATACGGGTATTTTTAACTGTAGACAGACAGAAAGAAGCCGAGCAAAAACCTAGACCTAAAATCGCGATCTTCACTCCGTCGCCGCCGTTGCGCTCGAGCTAGTTGGTCGCCGTCATCGATCGGGATTCCTTCGTAATCTCCGGCGACAGAAGCTTAGCAAAGCTTGAGTCTCACGAGTCTATCCAGAGATCCCTTGTCTCTCGATTTGTTGACCGGGAAAAACTCCCCCGTCCGAATCGATCGAGACGACCGATTCTTGAGTGACCGTTGGTAGACCTAGTTTGCTTCGCTATGAAGTTTGGATCTCAAAGTACTGCAGCCGCGCACCTTCGTTGCCGCCGATCCCGAACCAAGCCGCCGCTCGGATTGCCGCCGCCGGTTCCGGGGAGATCCTCTCCAAGAGAGACCAAGGTTGTAGACTCTTCGTTGACTTCACGAACACGTCGTCGAAAGAAGAGGAACACCGAAGTCTCCAAACGAAGTTTGTATCTCGTGTACATTCTATTTTACTTTTGTTGTAAAGGAACGATTGTTCCGTGTTGTAAGGGTTGGGTGCAACCCGGTTTGTGGGAGTGTTGACTCCTACGTGTGGAAGGGCTCCTTCCAATAGTGCAAGGATTGGATTTCAATCCTGTTGGAGAAGTGACCGAGTCGTCCCTTGTTGGGAGATAGGTCGAAGGGGGAAAGTGGATGTACCCAAGTCGGGGAACCACTATAAATTGCCTGTGTTTTCTGTGTGCTGTGCTGTTTATCTTTATTGTGCAGGTACTATTATAAATTCCGCAAAAGCGCTACACGTCACCTATTCCCCCCCCCCCCCATAGGTGCACATAGTTGACACTGGTGGACTTTCAAGTGGTATCAGAGGGAGGTTACTCATCAAAAAGGTTAACACCTTGAGTTGAATCCCGCCACTAGTGTCAACAAGGAGGCAAACATCTACTATGGACGGGCTCAAGTTCTCCGGCAAGATCCCAGTGTGCACCAGGCTCAACTTTCGTATCTGGAAGGAAAGGATCAGTTTCTACATGGAAGCTGTGGATCCTCGACTTTTCTTGATCATGCAGGAGGGACCTTATGTCCCCACTAAGGCCTCCACCATTGATCCCACCAAGAAAGTGCCGAAGGCACTTTCTGAAATGGATAAGGACGAGATGGTGCTAGTGGGACTTGACATGAAGGCACAGAACATTCTGGTCAGCGCAGTTGATGACTCTATGATGCAAAACTTCAGAAACTGCAGGACAGCACAGGAGATCTGGCAGTGCCTGATCATACTAATGGAGGGCACGGATGAAGTGAGGGATGATCGGAGATCCCTCCTGAACCAGAAATATGAGGCCTTCAGACAAGGGCCTAAGGAAGAAATCGGAGTCACCTACGAGAACTTCCTAAAGATTGTCAACGCCCTCAAGGGCTACGGAAGAGTGTTCACTAATGGTGAACTCAATGACAAATTCCTTAGGTCCCTTACTAAGGAATGGGACACCAAGATCTGCGCCATCAAAGAGTTTGGCAGACTAGCAGAAACTGATCCACAAATTCTGTTTGGGAAGCTGATGTCCTATGAGCTTCAACTGAACACCAGAAAAGCAGAAGAAGAAGCAGAGAAGGCGGCAGCCAAAGAAAAGACTGTGGCTCTAAAAGCCAGTCACTCCAGAAAAGGCAAGGGTGCGGTTTCATACCGTGCCAGGAAAAAGGATAAGGAGGAGGACTCCGAGCCATGCTCCTCCAGCTCTGAGCTGTCGGAGGAGGATTTCTCCCTCATCACTCGAGAGTTCAAGAAGTTCCTCAAGATGAGGAATCAAAGAAAGAGAGACGGCTCCTCCTCCAGGCATCAGAAGAAAAATTATTCTTCTGACAGGTATGCATCTAGACCGAACAAACATCGCGCCTCTGACATTATTTGCTTTGGATGCAATAAGCCAGGACACGTCGTGGCCGACTGCTATCAAGGCAAGAGAGAAAAAGGGAAAGAAGAGGAGCACAAACCCTTTAGAGATAAGAAGAAGGAGCAGAGCTACATCGCCAAAAGGACAAAGACACTGAGTGAGTCTGATTCCTCAGACTCCAGTGATGATGAGGAGGCCTACTTCGGGCTGGTGGGTCGCTCTGACTCAGAAGGAGATTGCCCCCCGTTTACTGGGAAGGTAAAAGCTCACACCCCTCTCTCCGACTCTGACTCTGATCCTGAGGCTCAGGATGATGAACCTGAGGATAGCCTTTCGGCCCGTGAAGCTGAGCTCCTCGAGAAGTATGAGCTTCTGCTCAACACTTTCGAGGAGTGCCGAAAGAGATTGAAGGCTGAGAAAAAGTAAGTAAAATTCTTTAAGTGTGAGTGTGTTTCCCTAAGGGAAGAGGTCACCAATTTTTTCTCTCTCCGAGAGGAGCACCTTGACCTGACCTCAAAGCATTCAGAGTCTCTGAAGCTCCTTGATCTTAAGCAGGAGGAAGTCGACAGGTTGGAAGAACAACTTGCGGCAGAAAGGAAGATCGTCAAGAGCTTCTCTATGCCAAAAACAGTTCTTCCAGTTGTTGATACCTTCTCTGCTCAGGCCAAAGGAGCTGGCTTGGGGCATGTAGGGGTATCTGGTTCCTCCTCCAGGAGAAACAGGAACCAGAGGAAGAATAAGGCCGCCAAGAAGGCCTCTGCTGATGAAAAGGGAAAGGCTCCGCTTAGTCCTATTGCGTTCAGAAAGCCTGGCTTTCCTTGCAACCAACATGACTTTGAGTCAACATTTGGCCATCATTTCCGGCCCTCGGTTGCAAAGCCAAAGAGCCGATATGACAGTTGGACCTTTCCCCGGAACTTCGGTGAGAGTGCCTTCAAGGCACCTTATGAGGAAATCCACATGGGAAATTATGGTCCGTTCTCTAGCGGCCATAATGGAAAGCAGGCACCAAAAGCCAAGCCTGTTATACAGAAGGTGACGAAGTCATGTGACTGCTGTCACCATGAGGCCTCCACCTCCAGATCCAAGGCCCCAGCTGTACCCACCGTTCCCAGGGTAAGGCAGGAGCCTATGAAGAGGTACAACAGATTCGACTGTTGGTGTTGTGGCAAAGTTGGTCACTTTGCCGTGGATTGTTGGTTTAATCCAAGGTATTACGAGACTCCCTATGTTAGCACTGCGAGGCCGACCACTCGTAGGGTTAACCAACCGAGGGGGAGTGTGCTAACCAGGAATCTAGGACACAAGTTCGATTGGGTTCCTAAGGCGAGTTAATTTTGTTTTGCAGGAATGTCCAAAGGCCACCAAAACGCCGATCTGGTATTTGGACAGTGGATGCTCCCGGCATATGACTGGGACAAGAAGCCTGCTGCGTGATTACACTCCAGTCGAGAATGGACCCAAAGTCATCTTTGGAGGGTCAGATAGATGAGTCACCAGAGGTTACGGTATGATTTCCAACGGTATAATCTCTATCACCGACATGGCTTATGTTGAAGGGTTAAACCATAACCTGATCTGTGTAAGTCAATTATATGATAAAGGTTATGACGTTAAGTTCTGCAAGGATAAATGTCTGATAATTTCACGTACCTCTTCTGATACGGTATTATCAGGCATTAGGAGCAGAAATATCTTCTGCTTAGATTTTCTCAGTATAGATTCATCTACCCCCGTATGCCTTGTGGAAACAGGCAGTGCATCTCTTTGTGATCAATGGCACAAGAGATTGGCACATATTAATTTCAAGACAATTAGTATGCTGTTTTCTAAGAACTTAGTAAGGGATGCCCCCAGTATCAAGTGCATCAAATATAGCCCCTGTCCTGCATGCCAGATGGGCAAACAGACTCGGGCTACCTTTAAGAGCATCGCAGACAAAGACTCTTCCCGATGTCTTTACCTTTTACATATGGACTTGTTTGGTCCAATGCAAGTTCATAGCTTGGGAGGCAAGTCCTATACGCTAGTGATAGTTGATGATCACTCTCGGTTTACATGGGTGATCTTTTTGAAACGAAAGTCAGATACGTTTGACATCTTCACTAGTTTTTTCAAGCAGGTTCAGAACGAATTTAACTGCTCAGTGGTCAAAATCAGAAGTGACCATGGAACAGAATTCGAGTCTGGTGCTATGACAGAATTTTGTGAAGAACAAGGTATCTTTCATGAGTTTTCCTCCCCGCGCACTCCTCAGCAAAATGGAGTTGCGGAGAGGAGAAATAAAACTCTCATTGAAGCCTGCACGACAATGTTGAAAGACGCCTCTCTCCCGGAATACTTCTGCGCAGAGGCTGTCAATACAGCTTGTCATGTACAAAACCGAGCATTGATCAACAAGCATCATCGTATGACGCCTTACGAACTACTGAAAGGCAGGAAACCAACCATGGACTACTTGAGGATTTTTGGCTGCAGATGCTATGTACTGA
Source organism: Platanthera guangdongensis (assembly GCA_039583875.1). Classification (NCBI taxonomy): domain Eukaryota; kingdom Viridiplantae; phylum Streptophyta; class Magnoliopsida; order Asparagales; family Orchidaceae; genus Platanthera; species Platanthera guangdongensis. The sequence continues at coordinate 67,345,039 of CM077149.1, read as the reverse complement.
ATAATGGGAAGTACCCGCGTACTAAATTTGGTGAAAAATGCTTCGAAGGCATATTCGTGGGCTATAGTTCCCACAGTCGGGCATATAGGGTCTTCAATAAGAAAACCATAGTGGTAGAAGAATCAATAAATGTTGTATTTGATGAAGGAAGTTTGCTTAACAGCAATTCTTCCAGTGGTATTTTTGAAGATGCAGGTGCACGACTTGAACAGCTGAGTCTGGATGAGACCGCTAAAGATGACACTTCTAAGTATGTCAAAGTTTCCACCTCCACGTCATCTGAAAATGTTGAAGATCAAAATGTAATAAATCTCCTGGAAGAAAGAGAAGCCGAAGAAATAGTTGAAGCTTCAGACGCCAGACTTTTAGAGCTCCGGCACGTGAGGGATCATCCTAGAGATCAGATCATCGGAGATCCTCGTGTCGGTGTCAGAACTCGAAGAGGTACCATTAATGAAGTATTGCATCTTAGCTTCCTGTCACAGGTTGAGCCAAAGAAGTTCGACGAGGCGAACAAAGATGCGGCATGGATTTTGGCCATGCAAGATGAACTTCATCAATTCGAACGATGCAACGTGTGGACGCTGGTTCCCAGACCACACAAGCAGAATGTGATTGGCACCAAGTGGATCTTCAGAAACAAACTGGATGAACATGGTGTCATCGTAAAGAACAAGGCCAGGCTGGTGGCTCAAGGTTACAGACAGGAGGAGGGGATTGACTTCGACCAGACCTTCGCACCCGTCGCAAGGCTCGAGGCAATCAGATTGTTCCTGGCGTATGCTTCACACAAAGGATTCACAGTCTATCAAATGGATGTGAAATCAGCATTCTTGAACGGAGACTTGAATGAGAAAGTATACGTCGCTCAACCCCCAGGTTTTGTCGATCCTACTTATCAAAATCATGTTTATTTTCTTAACAAGGCCTTATATGGGTTGAAACAAGCTCCACGAGCTTGGTATGAGACTTTATCTAGTTTTCTTCTTGAGAACAAGTTCTCTAGAGGTAAAATAGATAAAACATTGTTTCTCACGGAAGTCAAAGGCAAGATTTTGCTGGTGCAAATCTATGTCGATGACATAATATTCGGCTCAACGGACAACAATCTTTGCAAAAAGTTTTCTAAACTTATGCAAGGAAAGTTTGAAATGAGCAGTATGAGAGAGCTCAAGTATTTCTTAGGACTTCAAGTGAAACAGTCTGAGGATGGAATCTTCATCTCTCAGACGAAGTTCACAAATGAACTCCTTAAGAAATTCGGTATGGAGAGTGCATCCTCGATGAGGACTCCAATGCGATCCACTATGTCTCTGGATAAGGATGAGAAAGGTAAACCTTTCGATGAAACCAAATACAGAAGCATCATTGGATCCCTGCTCTATCTTACTGCCAGTAGACCGGATATTATGTTCTCCACATGTGTCTGTGCCCGATATTAGGTGAACACTAAGGAATCTCACTATGTCACTGCAAAGCGAATTCTAAGATACCTTAAAGGTACTCCTAATCTTGGCTTGTGGTACCCGAGAAACAATGATGTCGAGCTAATAGGCTTTTCAGATGCTGATTTTGCAGGGAGCAGGGATGACAGGAAAAGCACCTCCGGGACGTGTCAATTCCTCGGCAGGAGGCTTATCTCATGGAACAGCAAGAAACAGAATTGTGTTGCAATCTCCACAGCAGAGTCTGAGTACATCTCGGCAGGAAGCTGTTGCGCACAACTTCTATGGATCAGAAACCAGTTAGCCGACTACGACCTTCAGTTCAAGGAAGTACCCATGTACTGCGACTCCTCCAGTGCAATTGCCATTGCCAACAATCCTGTATCGCACAGCAGAACGAAGCATATTGAAGTGCGCTACCACTTCATTCGGGAGCACGTGGAAAACAAGGACATCTCTCTCTGTTATGTCCCCACGGACAAGCAGATTGCTGATATATTCACAAAGCCCTTAGACGAGGCCAAGTTCAATCTTTTCAAGACTGAATTGGGGATGCTCAATTATGAGGAATGAAGACTACAGAAGCTCCACGCTCATGCATGATCTGAGGGGGAGCAAGGAACTCAAGTGTGACCACAGACGCAAGAACTGAGGGGGAGCAAGGGGTCAACTGCAACCGATCCCGATTTGCAGAAGCCGAAAAGGGGGAGATTACCCTCTCGGCTAAGCTAAGGTGGCTCCAAGCTTGCTCCCAAGAAACTGGTATTGGTAATGGATAACTCACTCAATTCCATTTTAAGTTTATGGTTTTCATTCCCATTTGCTCTATTCACCTTAGCTTGTAGGGTTTAGGCTTCTTCAAATAGGGGGAGATTGTTGGGTATTGTATCCACAATGTACCTGATTTGAAGAAGCCCCTGGACAAGCTAAGGTCAATAGACAATGTATTTGATAAAATCTTTCAAGTTGTACTTGCAGTTATTCCACGCAAAGTGCACACCAATGTCAGGGTGCAGTAGGTCAATATACACGGGTCTGCACGACGTAATCCCTCGTTGAACAGATCAGTGTGTTGGCCTACGTGTACTCTCTCTATTGGAGTGCACTTACGTTCAAGTACAGGGCTGTGATCTTGCAGGAGCAGACAAGGAGCAAGGATGGGTCAAGGAGCAGCTCGTGGGCGGAAAGACGAAAATTCGTCTAAGTATAATTCGACGAGAATCACCAAGTGATTCTCGCCGATTCGGCGAGAATCACTAGTGATTCTCGCCGAATCGTCGAGAATCATTAGTGATTCTCGCCGACTCTTTCCGGCTACCTCAAAACAGTGCCAAGTAAGATTCGGCGAGAATCACTAGTGATTCTCGCCGAACCCATCGCAGAGCAGATCCTGAATACCAAGTTACATTCATTGAGAATCAAAAAGTGATTCGTCGAGAATCACTAACTGATTCTCGCCGATTCGTCGAGAATCACCTGTGATTCTCGCCGATTTTTACTTGGCGTTTTCTCTGGAAACTGCTGGACCAGATTCTGCCGCTGGACTATTTTGAACCGGTTTTCGGGATTTTTCTTGTGGGTCCCACAACGGTCAAATTAGTAGTATCTACAGTATATATATACGGGTATTTTGAACTGTAGATAGATAGAAAGAAGCCGAGCAAAAACCTAAACTTAAAATCGCGATCTTCACTCCGCCGCCGCCGTCGCGCTCGAGCTAGTTGGTCGCCGTCATCGATCGGGATTCCTTCGTGATCTCCGGCGACAGAAGCTTAGCAAAGCTTGAGTCTCACGAGTCTATCCAGAGATCCCTTGTCTCTCGATTTATTGACCGGGAAAAACTCCCCCGTCCGAATCGATCGAGACGACCGATCCTAGAGTGACCGTTGGTAGACCTAGTTTGCTTCGCTATGAAGTTTGGATCTCAAATTACTGCAGCCGCGCACCTTCGTTGCCACCGATCCCGAACCAAGCCGCCGCTCGGATTGCCGCCGCCGGTTCCGGGGAGATCCTCTCCAAGAGAGACCAAGGTTGTAGACTCTTCGTTGACTTCACGAACACGTCATCGAATGAAGAGGAACACCGAAGTCTCCAAACGAAGTTTGTATCTCGTGTACATTCTATTTTACTTTTGTTGTAAAGGAACGATTGTTCTGTGTTGTAAGGGTTGGGTGCAACCCGGTTTGTGGGAGTGTTGACTCCTACGTGTGGAAGGGCTCCTTCCAATAGTGCAAGGATTGGATTTCAATCCTGTTGGAGAAGTGACCGAGTCGTCCCTTGTTGGGAGATAGGTCGAAGGGGGAAAGTGGATGTACCCAAGTCGGGGAACCACTATAAATTGCCTATGTTTTCTGTGTGTTGTGTTGTTTATCTTTATTGTGCAGGTACTATTATAAATTCCGCAAAAGCGCTTCACGTCACCTATTCCCCCCCCCCCCATAGGTGCACATAGTTGACACTGGTGGACTTTCAAGTGGTATCAGAGGGAGGTTACTCATCAAAAAGGTTAACACCTTGAGTTGAATCCCGCCACTAGTGTCAACAAGGAGGCAAACATCTCCTATGGACGGGCTCAAGTTCTCCGACAAGATCCCAGTGTGCACCAGGCTCAACTTTCCTATCTGGAAGGAAAGGATCAGGTTCTAAATGGAAGCTGTGGATCCTCGACTTTTCTTGATCGTGCAGGAGGGACCTTATGTCCCCACTAAGGCCTCCACCATTGATCCCACCAAGAAAGTGCCGAAGACACTTTCTGAAATGGACAAGGACGAGATGGTGCTAGTGGGACTTGACATGAAGGCACGGAACATTCTGGTCAGCGCAGTTGATGACTCTATGATGCAAAACTTCAGCAACTGCAGGACAGCACAGGAGATCTGGCAGTGCCTGATCATCGTAATGGAGGGCACGGATGAAGTGAGGGATGATCGGAGATCCCTCCTGAACCAGAAATATGAGGCCTTCAGACAAGGGCCTAAGGAAGAAATCGGAGTCACCTACGAGAACTTCCTAAAGATTGTCAACGCCCTCAAGGGCTACGGAAGAGTGTTCACTAATGGTGAACTCAATGACAAATTGCTTAGGTCCCTTACTAAGGAATGGGACACCAAGATCTGCGCCATCAGAGAGTTTGGTAGACTAGCAGAAACTGATCCACAAATTCTGTTTGGGAAGCTGATGTCCTATGAGCTTCAACTGAACGCCAGAAAAGCAGAAGAAGAAGTAGAGAAGGCGGCAGCCAAAGAAAAGACTGTGGCTCTAAAAGCCAGTCACTCCAGAAAAGGCAAGGGTGCGGTTTCATACCGTGCCAGGAAAAAGGATGAGGAGGAGGACTCCGAGCCATGCTCCTCCAGCTCTGAGCTGTCGGAGGAGGATTTCTCCCTCATCACTCGAGAGTTCAAGAAGTTCCTCAAGATGAGGAATCAAAGAAAGAGAGACGGCTCCTCCTCCAGGCATCAGAAGAAAAATTATTCTTCTAACAGGTATGCATCTAGACCGAACAAACATCACTCCTCTGACATTATTTTCTTTGGATGCAATAAGCCAGGACACGTCGTGGCCGACTGCTATCAAGGTAAGAGAGAAAAGGGGAAAGAAGAGGAGCACAAACCCTTTAGAGATAAGAAGAAGGAGCGGAGCTACATCGCCAAAAGGACAAAGACACTGAGTGAGTCTGATTCCTCAGACTCTAGTGATGATGAGGAGGCCTACTTCGGGCTGGTGGGTCGCTCTGACTCAGAAGGAGATTGCCCCCCCGTTTACTGGGAAGATAAAAGCTCACACCCCTCTCTCCGACTCTGACTCTGATCCTGAGGCTCAGGATGATGAACCTGAGGATAGCCGTTCGGCCCGTGAAGCTGAGCTCCTTGAGAAGTATAAGCTTCTGCTCAACACTTTCGAGGAGTGCCGAAAGAGATTGAAGGCTGAGAAAAAGGAAGTAAAATTCCTTAAGGGTGAGTGTGTTTCCCTAAGGGAAGAGGTCACCAGTTTGATCTCTCTCTGAGAGGAGCACCTTGACCTGACCTCAAAGCATTCAGAGTCTCTGAAGCTCCTTGATCTTAAGCAGGAGGAAGTCGACAGGTTGGAAGAACAACTTGCGGCAGAAAGGAAGATCGTCAAGAGCTTCTCTATGCCAAAAATAGTTCTTCCAGTTGTTGATACCTTCTCTGCTCAGGCCAAAGGAGCTGGCTTGGGGCATGTAGGGGTATCTGGTTCCTCCTCCAGGAGAAACAGGAACCAGAGGAAGAATAAGGCCGCCAAGAAGGACTCTGCTGATGAAAAGGGAAAGGCTCCGCTTAGTCCTGTTGCGTTCAGAAAGCCTGGCTTTCCTTGCAACCAACATGACTTTGAGTCAACATTTGGCCATCATTTCCGGCCCTCGGTTGCAAAGCCAAAGAGCCGATATGACAGTTGGACCTTTCCCCGGAACTTCGGTGAGAGTGCCTTCAAGGCACCTTATGAGGAAATCCACATGGGAAATTATGGTCCGTTCTCTAGCGGCCATAATGGAAAGCAGGCACCAAAAGCCAAGCCTGTTATACAGAAGGTGACGAAGTCATGTGACTGCTGTCACCATGAGGCCTCCACCTCCAGATCCAAGGCCCCAGCTGTACCCACTGTTCCCAGGGTAAGGCAGGAGCCTAGGAAGAGGTACAACAGATTCGACTGTTGGTGCTGTGGCAAAGTTGGTCACTTTGCCGTGGATTGTTGGTTTAATCCAAGGTATTACGAGACTCCCTATGTTAGCACTGCGAGGCCGACCACTCGTAGGGTTAAGCAACCGAGGGGGAGTGTGCTAACCAGGAATCTAGGACCCAAGTTCGATTGGGTTCCTAAGGCGAGTTAATTTTGTTTTGCAGGAATGTCCAAAGGCCACCAAAACGCTGATCTGGTATTTGGACAGTGGATACTCCCGGCATATGACTGGGACAAGAAGCCTGATGCGTGATTACACTCCAGTCGAGAATGGACCCAAAGTCATCTTTGGAGGGTCAGATCGAGGAGTCACCAGAGGTTACGGAATGATTTCCAACGGTATAATCTCTCTCACCGACGTGGCTTATGTTGAAGGGTTAAACCATAACCTGATCAGTGTAAGTCAATTATGTGATAAAGGTTATGACGTTAAGTTCTGCAAGGATAAATGTCTGATAATTTCACGTACCTCTTCTGAGACGGTATTATCAGGCATTAGGAGCAGAAATATCTTCTGCTTAGATTTTCTCAGTATAGATTCATCTACCCCCGTATGCCTTGTGGCAACAGGCAGTGCATCTCTTTGTGATCAATGACACAAGAGATTGGCACATATTAATTTCAAGACAATTAGTATGCTGTTTTCTAAGAACTTAGTAAGGGATGCCCCCAGTATCAAGTGCATCAAAGATAGCCCCTGTCCTGCATGCCAGATGGGCAAACAGACTCGGGCTACCTTTAAGAGCATCGCAGACAAAGACTCTTCCCGATGTCTTTACCTTTTACATATGGACTTGTTTGGTCCAATGCAAGTTCATAGCTTGGGAGGCAAGTCCTATACGCTAGTGATAGTTGATGATCACTCTCGATTTACATGGGTGTTCTTTTTGAAACGAAAGTTAGATACGTTTGACATCTTCACTAGTTTTGTCAAGCAGGTTCAGAACGAATTTAACTGCTCAGTGGTCAAAATCAGAAGTGACCATGGAACAGAATTCGAGTCTGGTGCTATGACAGAATTTTGTGAAGAACAAGGTATCTTTCATGAGTTTTCCTCCCCGCGCACTCCTCAGCAAAATGGAGTTGCGGAGAGGAGAAATAGAACTCTCATTGAAGCCTGCACGACAATGTTGAAAGACGCCTCTCTCCCGGAATACTTCTGGGCAGAGGCTGTCAATACAGCTTGTCATGTACAAAACCGAGCATTGATCAACAAGCATCATCGTAAGATGCCTTACGAACTACTGAAAGGCAGGAAACCAACCATGGCCTACTTGAGGATTTTTGGCTGCAGATGCTATGTACTGAATAATGGGAAGTACGCGCGTACTAAATTTGGTGAAAAATGCTTTGAAGGCATATTTGTGGGCTATAGTTCCCACAGTCGGGCATATAGGGTCTTCAATAAGAAAACCCTAGTGGTAGAAGAATCAATAAATGTTGTATTTGATGAAGGAAGTTTGCTTAACAGCAATTCTTCCAGTGGTATTCTTGAAGATGCAGGTGCACGACTTGAACAGCTGAGTCTGGATGAGACCGCTAAAGATGACACTCCTAAGTATGTCAAAGTTTCCACCTCCACGTCATCTGAAAATGTTGAAGATCAAAATGGAACAAATCTCCTGGAAGAAAGAGAAGCCCAAGAAATAGTTGAAGCTCTAGACGCCAGACTTCTAGAGCTCCGGCACGTGAGGGATCATCCTAGAGATCAGATCATTGGAGATCCTCGTGTCGGTGTCACAACTCGAAGAGGTACCATTAACGAAGTATTGCATCTTAGCTTCCTGTCACAGGTTGAGCCAAAGAAGTTCGACGAGGCGAACAAAGATGCGGCATGGATTTTGGCCATGCAAGATGAACTTCATCAATTCGAACGATGAAACGTGTGGACGCTGGTTCCCAGACCACACAAGCAGAATGTGATTGGCACCAAGTGGATCTTCAGAAACAAACTGGATGAACATGGTGTCATCGTAAAGAATAAGGCCAGGCTGGTGGCTCAAGGTTACAGACAGGAGGAGGGGATTGACTTCGACCAGACCTTCGCACCCGTCGCAAGGCTCGAGGCAATCAGATTGTTCCTGGCGTATGCTTCACACAAAGGATTCACAGTCTATCAAATGGATGTGAAATCAGCATTCTTGAAAGGAGACTTGAAAGAGAAAGTATACGTCACTCAACCCCCAGGTTTTGTCGATCCTACTTATCCCAATCATGTTTATTTTCTTAATAAGGCCTTATATGGGTTGAAACAAGCTCCACGAGTTTGGTATGAGACTTTATCTAGTTTTCTTCTTGAGAACAAGTTCTCTAGAGCTAAAATAGATAAAACATTGTTTCTCAGGGAAGTCAAAGGCAAGATTTTGCTGGTGCAAATCTATGTCGATGACATAATATTCGGCTCAACGGACAACAATCTTTGCAAAACGTTTTCTAAACTTATGCAAGGAAAGTTTGAAATGAGCAGTATGGGAGAGCTCAAGTATTTCTTAAGACTTCAAGTGAAACAGTCTGAGGATGGAATCTTCAACTCTCAGACGAAGTTCACAAATGAACTCCTTAAGAAATTCGGTATGGAGAGTGCATCCTCGATGAGGACTCCAATGGGATCCACTATGTCTCTGGATAAGGATGAGAAAGGTAAACCTTTCGATGAAACCAAATACAGAAGCATCATTGGATCCCTGCTCTAACTTACTGCCAGTAGACCGGATATTATGTTCTCCACATGTGTCTGTGCCCGATATCAGGTGAACACTAAGGAATCTCAATATGTCGTTGCAAAGCGAATTCTAAGATACCTTAAAGGTACTCCTAATCTTGGCTTGTGGTACCCGAGAAACAATGATGTCGAGCTAATAGGCTTTTCAGATGCTGATTTTGCAGGGAGCAGGGATGACAGGAAAAGCACCTCCGGGACGTGTCAATTCCTCGGCAGGAGGCTTATCTCATGGAACAGCAAGAAATAGAATTGTGTTGCAATCTCCACAGCAGAGTCTGAGTACATCTCGGCAGGAAGCTGTTGCGCACAACTTCTATGGATGAGAAACCAGTTAGCCGACTACGACCTTCAGTTCAAGGAAGTACCCTTGTACTGCGACTCCTCCAGTGTAATTGCCATTGCCAACAATCCTGTATCGCACACCAGAACGAAGCATATTGAAGTGCGCTACCACTTCATTCGGGAGCACGTGGAAAATAAGGACATCTCTCTCTGTTATGTCCCCACGGACAAGCAGATTGCTGATATATTCACAAAGCCCTTAGACGAGGCCAAGTTCAATCTTTTCAAGACTGAATTGGGGATGCTTAATTATGAGGAATGAAGACTACAGAAGCTCCAGGCTCGTGCACGATCTGAGGGGGAGCAAGGAACTCAAGTGTGACCACAGACGCAAGAACTGAGGGGGAGCAAGGGGTCAACTGCAACCGATCCCGATTTGCAGAAGCCGAAAAGGGGGAGATTACCCTCTCGGCTAAGCTAAGGTGGCTCCAAGCTTGCTCCCAAGAAACTGGTATTGGTAATGGATAACTCACTCAATTCCCTTTTAAGTTTATGGTTTTCATTCCCATTTTCTCTATTCATCTTAGCTTGTAGGGTTTAGGATTCTTCAAATAGGGGGAGATTGTTGGGTATTGTATCCACAATGTACCTGATTTGAAGAAGCCCCTGGACAAGCTAAGGTCAATAGACAATGTATTTGATAAAATCTTTCAAGTTGTACTTGCAGTTATTCCACGCAAAGTGCACACCAATGTCAGGGTGCAGTAGGTCAATATACATGGGTCTGCACCACGTAATCCCTCGTTGAATAGATCAGTGTGTTGGCCTACGTGTACTCTCTCTATTGGAGTGCACTTACGTTCAAGTACAGGGCTGTGATCTTGCAGGAGCAGACAAGGAGCAAGGATGGGTCAAGGAGCAGCTCGTGGGCGGAAAGACGAAAATTCGTCTAAGTATAATTCGACGAGAATCACCAAGTGATTCTCGCCGAATCGTCGAGAATCATTAGTGATTCTCGCCGACTCTTTCTGGCTACCTCAAAACGGTGCCAAGTAAGATTCGGCGAGAATCACTAGTGATTCTCGCCGAACCCATCGCAGAGCAGATCCTGAATACCAAGTTACATTCGTTGAGAATCAAAAAGTGATTCGTCGAGAATCACTAGTGATTCTCGACGAATCGTCGAGAATCACTAACTGATTCTCGCCGATTCATCGAGAATCACCTGTGATTCTCGCCGATTTTTACTTGGCGTTTTCTCTGGAAACTACTGGACCGGATTCTGCCGCTGGACTATTTTGAACCGGTTTTCAGGATTTTTCTTGTGGGTCCCACAACGGTCAAATTAGTAGTATCTACAGTATATATATACGGGTATTTTGTACTGTAGACAGACAGAAAGAAGCCGAGCAAAAACCTAGACCTAAAATCGCGATCTTCACTCCGCTGCCGTCGTCGCGCTCGAGCTAGTTGGTCGCCGTCATCGATCGGGATTCCTTCGTGATCTCCGACGATAGAAGCTTAGCAAAGCTTGAGTCTCACGAGTCTATCCAGAGATCCCTTGTCTCTCGATTTATTGACCGGGAAAAACTCCCCCGTCCGAATCGATCGAGACAACCGATCCTAGAGTGACCGTTGGTAGACCTAGTTTGTTTCGCTACGAAGTTTGGATCTCAAAGTACTGCAGCCGCGCACCTTCGTTGCCGCCGATCCCGAACCAAGCCGCCGCTCGGATTGCCGCCGCCGGTTCCGGGGAGATCCTCTCCAAGAGAGACCAAGGTTGTAGACTCTTCGTTGACTTCACAAACACGTCGTCGAACGAAGAGGAACACCGAAGTCTCCAAACGAAGTTTATATCTCGTGTACATTCTATTTTACTTTTGTTGTAAAGGAACGATTGTTCCGTGTTGTAAGGGTTGGGTGCAACCCGGTTTGTGGGAGTGTTGACTCCTACGTGTGGAAGGGCTCCTTCCAATAGTGCAAGGATTGGATTTCAATCCTGTTGGAGAAGTGACCGAGTCGTCCCTTGTTGGGAGATAGGTCGAAGGGGGAAAGTGGATGTACCCAAGTCGGGGAACCACTATAAATTGTCTGTGTTTTCTGTGTGCTGTGATGTTTATCTTTATTGTGCAGGTACTATTATAAATTCCGCAAAAGCGCTACACGTCACCTATTCCCCCCCCCCCCATAGGTGCACATAGTTGACACTGGTGGACTTTCAGTAGGGGTGATCTTGGAGAGCCCCCAGGGAATAAGGATCGAGTAGATGGTAGTCGTGCACTTTCCAATCACTAACAATTAGGCCGAGTACGAAGCAGTAATAGCATTGTTGTGCCTAGCCGGGGTATTGGATGTGCAAGATGTGGAGGTACTCACATACTCCATAGTGGTGGACTCTCAGATCAATGGGGAGTTTAAGGCAAGGGAGTTTACACTCCAATTATATTTGACAAAGGTGAAGTGGGTCATCGGCATGTTCCAGACCATCTCCATCTGTTTGTGTCATAAGAGGAAAACGAGCAGGTCACCGAATGTCCAAGCATGGGCCCCACGTGGGGGTACCATCACCGACTTATTTTGCCCATCCATCGAGGAGGGGGAGCCGATGGAGGTGGACCAACACCCCTCATGGATGGATGCTTTTGCAACTTTCATATCCACATGGGAGTTCCCGGAGGGGATGGATAAGAAGCGATTTAAGCATAAGTCAGCATAATACCTCATACGTGACATGCAGTTATATCGGAAGACCCTCTCGGGGTTGTTGTTACGTTGCGTGGCCGAGAGGGAAATCTAGAGGATCTTGGAAGAAGTCCATTCTAGAGAGTGTGGGAGTCACTCGGGGAGCAATACCTTGGAAGGAAGGATAGTTAAGCAGGGGTACTTCTGGCTGACCCTGGGCCAGGATGCCGGTGAATTCACAAAGAAGTGTCACAAGTTCCAGTTGTTCACCCCTCTCCAGATACTGCTGGCTCAGCTGCTCAGAAGCATCACGGCACCCTGGCTCTTCGCCTTTTGCGGAATGAACCTGGTAGGACCCTTCCCTCAGGACATTGGGTAGAGGAGATTTTTGCTAGTCATGATTGACTATTTTTATAAGTGGTAGGAGGTAAGGTAGTTGGCCAAGGTGACCTCCCAGGTAATCAGGAACTTTGTATAGGGAGAGATCATCTACCGGTATGGACTGCCCCAGGTCATTATCACAGACAATGGGCCACAGTTTGCCAACGCCGAGTTCATAAGTTTTTGCAGGCAACTTGGGATTGATCTCAGCTTTGCGTCGTTCCATCATCCCAGGAGTAACAGGAAGGTGGAGGTAGCGAACAAGATCATCGTGAGCCTCCTAAAGAAGAAGGTGGAGAACATGAAGTGGAGTGGGGTAAAATAACTTCCTTCAGTTCTCTAGGCCCTGAGGCCACCCAAAATATAGCTACGGGGGAGACAGATTTCAAACTCTCTCATGGCTGCAAATTTGTACTCCCAATAGAATTCGAGGTCCAGCTAGCTCTGGTGGTTGAGGTAGAAAAAGGTGGAGAAGAGTGGCAAGCCGAGAACGATGATGACCTTAGGCTATCCCTTGATATGGTGGAGGAGCTGCGCGAGCTATCTGGAAAGAAGTGGTCAAGCGGCGAATGGCCATGTATTTTGACAAGCTTTTCAGAGTCAAGCATTTTGAAAAAGGGTGATTGGTCCTGAAGAAGGTCTACATGGTCGGGATGTCGGCATCCGTCCATAAGAAGAACCCCAACTGGGAAGGTCCCTATATAATCTGCGAGGCCTTGAAGGCAGGAGGATATCACCTTGATGTAATCTCGGCAATTTCACCGATCATCGTCAAGTAATAAACTGGTGGAGTTATGCTCTGAGTATCGAATCTCTCGAGGAGTGCAGATTGGGAGTGCGATCTTCTTCGTTGGAAAGTGACTACAAATGCCACAAAGGTTTGGGGGTATTTTAGAACAACTAAAATTTAATGCGTGGGTCGCCTTCACCGCTTCGCAATGGTATAATACTCCGAAGAGTATTAGGGCGTGTGGTCGTAACCGTTGAGTGTCGAAAACAACGCTTCACCAAGCTATCCCATAACACATGTTAGTGTGGCGTATCACCATCCAACAACCCAAAGCAAGCAAAGGAAGTAAAGCCAAACTATGAACTACAACAACATTTGCAATAGTAAACCATCATGAACATTGTTAAGAGTTCATAGCAAGTTTAGCTAACATAGAAAGCATAAAAAACATCCAAATGAGAGTAAAGAGGAGATTTACAACCCAATGCATGAAGGCTAGCCATGATTCTCAGCAGCAGTCAAAGTTTATCGGTCTTCGTCCAGGCTCGGTCGGTGGTTGACGTCCGAGGAAGCTTGAAGTGTTGTCACCTACTTCAAAGGTGTTTCCCCATCTTCTTCATGATCCACCAAGGCTGGTAGTCGCATGAAAGCTCTCCAATGGTATCTATAATGAGCTCCAAATGCTCCTCTTGAGATGGAGATGAAGAAAATAGCGGAAGATCTTGGCTTGCGGTGAAGTTTGGAGGAAGAACGGTGGTCAGACAAGCTATCAAAGGAGGAGAGAGGAAAAAGCATCTGGAGGAAGGTTTTCCCGCTCAGAGGAGCGGAAATGGCAGAAATTCCTCTGCTTCAGTCAACTCCTGAGCTTAAATATGAGCAGGTCAGACAAATGGTCAAGAACGGTTTGGCGCACGACCTTGCGTCAACCGTGGGATATTAACTTCCAGAATAAAGCTTGCGGAGGAAGTTGAGTTAACCCGTGCGTTTTACTCGCGCATGGATGCTTCCACCCGTACGTGAAAAAATCACACGGGTAACCACAGAGCGCTGAAATTCTCAGCAAGCATGTGGAACCGTGCATTTTACTCCCGCGCGGGCACTTCTGCCCGTACATGAACAAATCGCACGATTAGCCACAGAGCGATATAAAACTACACAGCTACAGGAAAACTGCGCGTCTCCTTCACACACGGTTCAGATGAAACCATGCATGAAGAAATCGCACGGGTTGGTCAGTCCCGCAGAGAAACCTGTTGAAAATGCACGATTTGGTAGAACACGTGGGCTAAGGAAACGCACGACCTTGTGTTTTCCACAAGTCAGAATTCCTGCTTTGGGGGAAAACTGACCACCTGCAAAGCAAAAACCAAAGCTAGAGCAACATCTCCCAAAACCAATATACAACATAAAATAATCAATTCCGTATGGGGAGTACCCCAGTACTTACCCCCTGACATCCCGATGCAATTCGCAAACCAAGATGGGCCAAAACAGTGAAATAATGGCTATGTGAATCCCTAATCAAATATACGACTTTTCCTACTGAAATTCTAGTGCACATGCAAGATAATAAGCCTAGATGAGTCCGAAAAACACTATATAAATCGGACTCATCACACCTCCAAGATGTTGAGGGGGAACCCCTCAGTCTTGCCTGGAGTAGTGATGACTTAAAGCGATTCTACCCATGATAGTAATTAGATAGTTTTTTCACGCACTTATTATTTGCTAATGATTCATTTGCTTGGCAGGAACAACATGAGACTTAATTTAATAAAATGTTTGGTTGATGCTCAACACCCGCCGTCAGGATCTTACCTTGCTGATTGGGCCGGCGGTAGCACCCTTTGGTTGGTCAAGGGAAAGTTTGGTTGATGCTCAATACGCACCGTTAGGCACTCACCTAGCTGATTGGGCTGGTGGTAGCACCCGATGGTTGGCCGAGGGAAAGTCCGGTTGATAATCAACACCCTCGATCAGGCTCTCACATAGCTGATTGGGTCAGTGGTAGCGGCCGGTGGTTGGCTAAGGGAAAGTTCGGTTGATGATCAACACCCGCCGTTAGGCTCTCACCAAGCTGATTCGGGCAGTGGTAGCACCCAGTGGTTTGCTGATGGAAATTCTGGTTGATCATCAACAGCCGCCGTCAGGCTCTCACCTAGCTGATTGTTCCTGTGGTAGCGACCGGTGGTTGGCCAAGGGAAAGTCCAGTTGATGCTCAACACCAGCTGTCAGGATCTCACCTAGCTGATTGGGTTGATGGTAGCACCAGGTTGTCGGCCGAAGGAAAGTACGGTTGATGCTCAGGACTCATTGTCAGGCTCTCAGCTAGCTGATTGGGCCGGTTGTAGCGCCCGGTGGTTGGCCAAGGGAAAGTCTGGTTGATGATCAACACCCGCCGTCAAGCTCTCACCTACCTGATTGGGATGGTGGTAGCGCCTAGTGGTTGCTCTGGAGCAAAGTCCTGAGCTGCACCCACTTTCAGGATTTCACATAGCTGGCAGGGCAGGGGTCATTGGTGAACTTTGTTCTTGCCCTGGAGCCAAGTCCCGAGCTGCTCCCGCTATCACGATTTCACCTAGATGGCATAGCAGGGGTTCTTGGTGGACGTTGCTCTCGCTATGGAGCCAAGTCCCGAGCTACTCCCATAGTTATGCTTTCACTTAGGTGGAAGGGCAAGGGTTCTCGGTGGATGTTGTTCTTGCTCGTGAGCTAAGTCCCGAGCTACTCCCGCTGTCAGGCTTTCACCTAGCTTGTAGGGCAGGGGTCCTCGATGGACGTTGTTCTTTCTCTAGAGGCAAGTCCCATGGTATACCCACTGTCAGTCTTTCAGGTTGCTGTCATGGCAGGTGTACTCAGTGGACAATGTTCTTGCTCTGGAACCAAGTCCAGAGCTATACCCATTGTTAGGCTTTCACCTATCTGGCAGGGCAGGGGTCCTTAATGGACGTTGTTCATGCTCTTGATCTAAGTCCTGAGACGCTCCCACTGTCAAGCTTTCACCTAACTGGCAGGTCAGGGGTCCTCGGTGGACTTTGTTCTTGCTCTTGAGCCAAGTCCCAATCATCCCCCGCCGTTGGGCTTTCACCTAGCCAACAAGGCAGGGGTCCTCGGCTAATGAAGTTGTTTCACCAGAACAAAGTCCTGGGATGCTCTTGCCAATCAACACAAAGCATATGTAGTTGAACTTGGGAAAGAGGCCAAGGGGAAAGGTCACGAGGATAATCAGGGGTTAGACCCCACAACCCCCAAGCAAGACCAGAAGTTGCGAGCCGAGATCTCGGCAACCACCGTGGTGTGGAACTATCTAAGAAAGGCATGGTCAAAAATGGTGAGCCGAGATCTCGACATCTACTAAAGAAGGGCTAGTCGAGGCGGTTCTCAACAACTACACTCCATCCTATCCACATTTTACTTAAGGAATTTTAGTTTATAACATGTCTCTAAAGGGAAGGAATCCCGAAGCGATCTGGATTGTCACAGGTCCAGCTCAGGGAGTTGCATGGCGCTAATATCAATGGGTGGCGAGATTTCGGGGACTCTGCATGGGTACATATCCTAACTCAAGCACATTCTAATGGTGACTGATATCCTAGACAGGTCATGCAAGGATGGGGCGACGTGTGTGCGAGTGCAATATAGAAAGTAAGCAAGTACAGAGAAGAAAGTTTTGCTAAGTAATTTTTCATTGATGAATTTGCTGATTACAAGGGAGCTCGAATCGGCGAGGTTACATAAAAGGGGGAAAGAGATTTACAAAAACAAAGCAAAATAGGGTGGGAGAGCTAGCTCTCCCCCTCCCCCAAAATTGTAGTCAAAGCCGAAGACAACCTTGAAGAGCGAGCCGAAGCTGTCTTCCTTCTTCCTAGGGGGGAATCTGGAGGGGAGAACACCTCCGGCACTTAGTACCTCACAGTTATCTCCTCACAACCTTCGATCAACACCTGCATGTCTTGCATGATTTACGGGGTGTAATCGGCGGTGATGATGGAGTTGACATGCAGCTTCTCGGCGACCTCCACATCACTGAAGATTTTTGGCCTCTTGACTGGGGCACTCGACATGCCGCCGGAGGGGAGGATGATGATGTCCATTAGTCGAGCAATCTCGCACTAGATCCCCTTGTCCTGCTCCTCCAGTGCTTGTTCTTGTCCTCCAGCTCGGTAGTGCGAGCGTACATGCAATTCACGGCCTCGGCATCCTACATGGTGAGAAAGACAAGGAAAGAAATTGTTTAAAACCTAAGTAAAAAAGGAGAAGAGGTCAGCAGATACTTACCACCCTTTTGGCATTATTGCTGATGATGTTTGATGAGTCCCGTTTATATAGGGTTTTGCGGACTCATCTGGGCTGGTTTTCCTGACTTTGTAGTTCACTTTTCAGTTTTTTTCATTGATATTTCGTTCCTACTGTGTTTCGTGTTTAGTGCACTTTTTTGGCCCAAAGGTGTGCAATTGCGCATTCTGTTGTTGGGGGTAAGCACATGGTGCTCCCCAAAGGCTCTTTCCAGATGTTTTTCTTTGCATTTCTGTGATGCTGGAGGGCTCTCTTTAGTTTTATTGGTTTGCATGCAGGTGGTGCGTTTTCCCTAAGTCTACAATGCAGGTTTGAGGAACATGCACGGTCGTGCATTTTCTTAGCACACGGTCCTTTGTGATCGTGCGTTTTGTTTGTGTAGGAGAAAAGTCGAGCTGAGCTCGACCAACTGAGCTCGACGATCTTAACGCACGGTTAAAGCACGGTTTCTTCGGAATCGTGCGCGAAGGAAACACACGGTTTTCCTGTAGCTTCTTGTTTTTGCATTCTGTGGTTAATCGTGTAATTTGTTTACGCACTGCCGGAAGCGCCCGTGCACAAGTAAAACGTATGGTTCCACCTGCTTTTCTTGTTTTCCTGCTTTTTGTCGTTACCCGTGCGAATTACTTCACGCACGAGCGAAATCGCCCGTGCGGGAGTAAAACAGATAGGTCAACGCTTCTTCTTCCTCAACCCTATCTGCGAGAGAATATCGCACGGTGTTGGATCCCTTGTTGGATTTGGGCTAGGTTCACTAAACTAGGATAATTGACCCATTATGTATAGCTAGGGTCATGTCTATGTCCTAGAGTCTATGTTATGTCCTTAAAGTCAACATTGCATGGACCAGCCAACAACAGACTGCATAAGACTCAAGCTTAGAGAAATTTCGAAGATTTAGGAAATGAGTTCGACGTTAATTGAACTCAGCTCGACAAAAGTCGTGCTCAGCTCGATGAACTCAGAGACAATTCTCTGAGTTGAGCACGACAAACTTGGTTCTCAGGTCGATGATTTCTGGATATTCAACTTCAACATTCTAAGGCCAGAATCATTTCTCTGAACTCCAGTCGACGAAACTATGTTATCAGCTCGACAAACTTAGAACACAGAATTAGCATATTTTCTCAGAAAGCAGTTAGCTATTCTCAGGTCGACGATCTTGGATCTCAGGTCGACGAACAACAATTATCTGGTCGATGAACACGATTTCTCAGCTCGACGAACTCTGCACTCAGGTCGACGAAATCTGTTCTTTGCTCGACGATTTATGTGTAGATTCGGACTTGGATTTCTCCTTCCTTCTGTACTTATTTTATTGAAGTAATTCCTGAATAATCAATGCTTAATATTCTCTGAATATTACCGTTAGAAGCAGCATTGATTATGGTATTCATTAGGTTTATTACTTGCGGTTTTTCAATGGGACAGTTAGGGAAATCAATTAATGCAGACATTCCCTCCAGCCGTATTACATTTTCCAAGCCGTCAACAATCAATGCAGGAAGGAATTCAAAAATTGAAAGGAGAAATTCCATTAAAGATAGAAAAAGTGATCCTCTTTCTTACACAGTACAGACAACAATATATACAGAAAAAAGAAAGAAGATAGTCGAGACCAGAAGAAGAATACAAGGCTACAGGGAAGATAAAAAACAACATCATTCTAATTGTTCTCTAGTCTTCTTCATCCTTCACTCTAGTATTCTTCAAGGACAACAAATGTTTATTAGTCAAGAAGTTCCTGGATCTCTTCTGGTCAAGGCTGAAGAAAGAAGACCTACTCACCCTGACGCAAAGCTCCAATCTTCCTGAACAACTCAATAACATAGCGGGAGCTTTGACAGATCCACTAGTCTTCTGAGTTTTATTTGAGAAAGAGAAGACACCATAACTCTCCCATCCCCTCAAGGTACAAAGGGTTCTTTAACTCTCTTGAAAAGTTATTACCTGGTTGCAAGTCACCTGATCAAAAGACTTGGGTTGGTTTTTGAGCACCTGATCCAAAGCTCATTGGTGGCAGTCACCTGATGAAAACCTGTTAGTGGATTCCTACCAGGGTGCTAGAAGAGTGGATGTACCCAGGTTAGGGAACCACTATAAAAGGTCTTGTGTTATCTGGTTTCCCTCTTTCCATTTTGTTCTTGTTGTGTCTGTGATTAGTTTAATTTTACTGTGCTGTGTTAGTTAGTTATCTTAGGATTGCACTTTTACTTACAGCAAACTTTAGTATCAAATTGCTGCCCTACTTTGTAGATTTTAATAACAGCAAAAACTTTTAAAGTTTTAAAGATACTCTATTCACCCCCCCCCCCTCTAGAGTATATCAGGTCTAACCCTCACTTTCAATTGGTATTAGAGCGCGAGTAAAATGGATGGGACAATGCTACTTCTTCCTCAACCTTATCTGCGCGTGAATATCACACGGGTCACGCACGGTCGTGTGACAGACCGTGCACGACCAATTTTCTGACTTTTTCTATTTAAGACGCAGATTTTTGGCCATTGAGAGAGAGTTTTCGGACAAACTTGATTCCAGGCATTTGCTCCGCATTTTTAGGGCAAAGCTCCGCCATTCCACCTCCGCACTTCATCTTCCACCAAGGGGAGATGCTCCGGCCATGCTCGCAAAGCCTATACCTTGTCAGTGCTTGCTCTCGGCCTTCTCCTTCATCTTCTAAGGTCTATTTCAAGCTTCAACGCCATAACTAATAAGCGAAGGGAAGCTAGCAACTCTCTTTCGGATCGTGACACGAAGAAGACAGGTCCATTGGAAGGTAGTGATAGCCCGTCTCGACCCCGGACTTAGTTGAGGACCGAGCTTGGACGCGGATTGACAACCAGGCATCTCCTTCCGCGACCCCTCGACGAGCCTTCGGATTCGGTCGATCTCTTGACTTGTTCTCCCTTTATTGTTATTTATGTGTTGTTAGAACTTTTGTGTTGATGATGTGCTCTGTAACATCCCTTAAACAACTAGACCCCTAAGATTTTGTTTTGTCATGACTAGGTCATGACAAAACCACCAGAGGCTCAAAGGGACTAAGTGAACAAGGCCAAGGTGAAAATCACCTTGGTCTGCCTATAGCTCAGCCTCACATTTAGACCTAAGGTCTGATCTTACGGCTACACCTTGACCCCAAGACCCTACCACAACACCTGCAAACACTTTGGGAGGTCCATACGACCACTAAGGACCCACTGTATGCAGTCAAACGGGTTAAGTTGACTTAAGTCAACCCTAACCCTAAATGGGTCAAACTAGCCTACTTAGGGTCAATTGACCCTCCCCTAGTCAAGTGGACCCCACCCATGCCATCCTAACCCTAAAGTGATGTCAACCCAAGAGTCTATGTTGACCAAAGTCCACTATAGCCCCTAATTTGGTCAAATTACCCTTCCCAAGGGTAGGTGACTTCCAAAGTGGCAAGACAACCCTACCCATCCCTATCTAAATCTTAGGAGAGGCCAATGGGTCACCAAGGACACACTAAGGTCAACCAAAGAGGCTAAGTTTAACTAAGTCAACCCTAGCTTCAAAAAGGTCAAAGTGACCTAACTAAGGGTCAAGTGACCCCCAAGATGCCCCACCAACCGTACCCAAGTCTTCCTAGACATTAGGGGAGGCCAATAGGTCACCAAGGACCCAATGGGGTCAACCCAAATGGTCATGTTGACCCGGGTCAACTCTATTCTAGTGTTATGTCAAATTAGCCCAAATGGGCTAACCCAAGCTCAAACCCATTTCCCCCACTTGGGCTAACCTCATTTTTATTATTAATATTAGTTAGTGGGCTGCCATTAGGCTAGAGAGATGATCAAATTTGGCTTTGATGATTAGGAGAGAGAAAACTCCATTTTTACCCTTTAATGGAGGAGAGAGAAAGTGGTTTAAAAGGGCCATTCATGGCCAAGGGAGAGAAAGTGCCTCTCCAATGGATGGATACATTCTCCCTCATCAGTTTTGAGGAGTTTAATAATCATAACCAGCCACCAAAGTGGCTGAATTTAATTTCTCCCATAAGGAAGAGAGAGAAAGAGGGGAGAGAAAGCCATTAATGGCCATAGGAGATCAAGGGCCCCTCCCCTCACCTCCATTTGTTGGATTCATCTTCCTTGGATTATTAAGAGGAGACTAACAACCATAATCAGCCCTAAATGGCCGAGTTTAGTGAACCCATGGGTGGCCAAAATTTTCAACTTCATGGCCAATAATGGAAATTTGTGCGACACCCTTCCTCTCCTACATTTAGCCCTCTTAAAAGAATCCCTGGACTCAGAGGAGGCGTTTCCACACTTTACCTAAGGAGTCATGCACCTTGGTAGTGCTGTTGTAGAACACCCGTAGGCTCCACCACCGGCCATGGCGCACCACCACCATACTCGCCGGCAAGCCCTGTTAATGGTCCTCCTCTACTCCTCTCTTCGTGGGTTAGATCTTTAAATCATTTAGGAGAGAAATCGGGCTAAATTGAGGCAGCTTGTGTGATAGAAATTTCATGGTTTTTCAACCACTCGGGTTCGCCGAAATCCGACCCTCCGGCGGTCGTGCCGCCACCCGGCGATAGCCCCCACCTCAACGAAGGTGGTGGCGGAGGTGACCGGCCAGGGAGGTGGTTGGATGACCTTGAAAAAGGCTTGCAAGTTGCTCCAAGTTCGGGCAATCCCAGCCCTTGGCTGGTGGAATAAAATGACCAGGAGGCATTGGATCTGCTTCAAGATTCGTGCTGGATCTTATAGATTTATTTTGAGTTTTTTGTATTTTCTATCCAATTTACTAGGCTGTTTTAAATTAAATATTAAAAATACTTAGGTCCCCCTATAGGACATATGAACAACATGAAACCCGTAGCTCTTGAAGTCTAGTTTATTTTAAAATTGATTTGAACCAATTTGGTTAAGATGTTTGACCACAACACTCATTTTGGTTAGGACTATACCTAGGCTAGACCAGAGACTAGTTTGAGTGCCCCCATCAATCCAGCCATCCAAATAAGTTGAAATTTTGGATGGGGGTCATACTTAACAATACCTAGTACATATCCAAAATGGGGAATTTTTGGGAAAAATTTTCCCAAAGTGTTTGTTGAAATTTAATAAATAATTTAGGAATTATTTAAAATGTCTAACGACCTCTAAACCCTCCCAAATTCTGGTGAGTGGTCCTTGGGGTCTTCATAAGGTTGTGTTTACAATTTCATCTCATTTGGAGATGGTTTGAGTTGAGATCATGCAAATCGTAGCCTTGCCATAATAATGTTATTTAGGTCAAATAGTGCACTTTGGGTTTTGAGTGGCCAAATCACCTCAATAGAGGTTGAAATTGGGGCCACTGACTTGGCATGGCTTGTAACACCTTCCCATTGAAGATGAGGTGGATTTGGGTGAGTTTGCCCTAGGACCCAAGAATAAACCTTAAGGATGGCCTTTGGTGCCTTGTGAAGGGCATGTCATCAAAAGACCTTGTATGGAATTGAAACTTGGTAGGGAGGGTACTAGGGCAGCTAAAACCCTCAGGTAAAACTCTTATTGGATTTGGAAATAGGTAGGCCCCACAAAACCCTAACCCTAGTTTAGGGCACAAAATTTGTAGTGATAGAATAGGTGACTAAAACTCATTGAATAGAGATAAAACTTGGGTATTGTAGTCCTAGGGTTAGTATGAACCTCTGGGAATTTAAATCAGAACTTTGGATCAATAGTCTTAGTACTTCCTTTGTAATGCATGAGTTAACAATAGTTAATCATTTGGTTATTGTGAACTCACTATCTGTGGAAAGCCATAAAAATTTGGCATTAGAGGTTTTAGACCTTTATGCTTATGTATGAAATTTATTAGAATTTTTGAATACTTAATTACAGTACCTACTTCACAAACTCATTAGCTTGGAAACTAGTTCAATATTTTATATAGAGCTCATCATATGTTGCGAAATTGTGAAACTCAGTCAGTAATGATTCTAGGTCAATGTGATCTGGTGGAGATTTTTGTTACAATTTTTAAACGAATAATTTTTATACTTAGTGCATAAAATCGCTAATATGAACATTTGATCAAAATTAATTTTAGAGATCTTTATTTATTTATAAATTATGAAACTTGGCTTGGAGTATTTATAAGCCATTATATTTTCCCTTGAATTTTCTCAGAATTTGTGGAATTATTTTTGCAGTACTTGTCTCTTAAAATGATTTATTGTAGGATATACTCAAAATTAGAATTAGGGGCATAAACCTTACTGAAAAATTGGGAGACTTTGGATTTTATGTTAAATAGTCATATTATATCTATCATATATTTTGTGGAGCATTTGCTTGTCTGATATTTGTACTTCATGTTAAAACTTGGGTTTTTTGGATTACTAGAATAATTAAATAAATTACTAGATAAATTAGAAAAATTATGAACTTCTTGATTTAGGCTAAAACGGTCATGACAGCCCTCCATTAATTATTATAGGGATACTGGATAAATATTTTGAGTACCTCTCGTTTTACACATCAAATAGCCTAGGATTGTCTGCTTTTAGTAAAACTGCAGAAATTATGTTGGAATGTGAATTTGGGCCCGTGAGTGGGGGTTAAATGTTTGCTGGTTTGGATGAATAAAAAAATGAGTTCATTAATGGAAGGTGGGATGAGTAGAGTGTTGGTTTGGCTAGTGTTAAGCGGTGCTCGGGATCAACGAAAGATCGTCTTTCCCATGGGGAGGAAGTGTCAAATACTCTAGTGTTAGATCTAGTACAACAAGTAAGCATTTGTGAAATTTGATATCAACCAATAATAGTAAGTGCCTTGCGAAAGGGAGCTTTGAGCGTAATCCCATCGTAGTTCCTAGTGCCTTTGAGAGCCCTTTATAGGGAATACCTTGGGCAGTCCTGGGCTAACCTAAACAGTAAGAATACAATATTACAAGAGCAACTAGTATAACTAGGTTTGCACATTCACACACCCTGGTAGCTCGGGAGGTTGATTAGGTTGTTTTGATTTCCATCTGGGCGGTTCGTTCGGAAGGTAGATGCACGGACGGACAGTCTGGGGAGCCAGTGGCTCAAAAGGTTTTGGATACAAAATAAGGTGGTGGGTCATCGGTATTGGACGGTCGTTCACACCGACGTCGATACGTTGACTCGGCGATGTGGGACACTTAGCCAAAGAAATTCTGGTGGATACGGCCAGCATTAGTACGCGGATTCTCTAGGTTGTGTTCTTCTAGGGGCATACGGGAGGGCTAGGCCTGGTAGTGTGGATACACGCCTAGGAGTGGGGTGCCCGACCCACTATCTCTGTTTGCCACTAAGGAGGTTCCTGGGAGTGAAGCAAGCTGCCCAAATAGGGGGAACTAAAGGTCTATGTGCATAGAGTCGTGTGCGTGGGTTGCACTTGCATGAATCATGACATAGCATACTTGCATACAACCGACACCCCAACGTATAAATTGGTATGGGACTTTTTGTACGGTAGGATACTTGCAGAAGACCCCTTAACTTATATTTTTGTATGGACATTCATATAAGTTAAGGTTACTTACTTCTTACATTGTCTTTCTTACATATGCTGCTTACTCTACTTGCTTACTCTACTTGCTCACCTTACTGCATACTATTATAGAACTGCTATACTAGTTCCACTGCCACCTGCCACTTTGTACTCTCCACCTTGTAGCTTCCCTTTCCTCCTCCCCGCCCGGTGCCTAGGAGCCATGGGGGATGGGTAGGGGATGATAGGGCTTTGTCTTTATGACTAATGGTTTTCAGACCATAACATTACAGGGGCTCCGGATGGGAGACAGGGACCAACAGCTCAGGGACCAGCACCAGCGGAGTACAGTGCGCATGGAGGTGGGACATTCTAGTATCGGAGCACCAGCGACCAGCTCCGTGAGTGATAGTCTTTTTATAGCTTCCACGAGAGAGAGTAGCGAGGATCTGATGTACCGGGCTTAAGCCCGTTTATATTTCCATTTTGTTACTTTGCATTACTCTCTTTTCTACTTATGGACATGTTGTGATTTCTATTATTATATATGATATTTGTGGACTCAGCTATTTCATTCCTGAATACTGCTCTCTCTATGATGATCAAAAAGGCCGGCAGAATTGGCGTTTTGTTGTGGCTGCTTTCTCGAGTGTCGGGCCACCGCAAAATGGCGGTTCTGGGCATAAGACCCCATGGTTTGAAAAAGAAAAAAAGGGGTCTTACAAGTGGTATCAGAGCAAACCTCGATCGAAAGAGAAGTAGTCCACAATAACCTTAGGCCACCCCCGCGCGAGCTTAGTTTGCGGACAAACTAGCAGTGGAAGCAGTGGTGGGCCCAGAAGGGAAATCACATGTAGAATGTCCATTTTTTCTCCTCCTTTTATTCCATTGGTACGCTATCTAACTGTTGGAATTTTCCTTATAGCCTGCGACGAATCCTACTCCACAGCAGGGGACACCATAGCCTTGAAATATAGTTCTACCTCCACCAGCTCCAGTTCTGTTTCAGCAGACGGAGATGGGGCAAATGTTGGCGGCCATCTTGGAGGCCTTTAGAGCTCTACAGGCCCCGACTCCACAGCCAAATCCTGCGGCCAACTAGATGAGTGCCTTCCGAGCACCTTCCCCTCCATCCTACCAGGGGACGGAGTCGGTAGTCTGCACGAAGGAATGTTTGGATACCATCTATGAGATGCTTGCGGGGATACGATGCCTCACTGAGGAGGCAGTTGCTTTGGAAGTCTCCTGCTTGGAGTCGTACGGGAAGAGGTGGTGGAAGTCACAGCTGGACGCCACCTTTGCGGATATTGATTGCGCAGATATCTCTTGGGAAGAGTTCAGAGCGGCACTTCTGGGACATTTTGTGCCTCAGTCGATGAGGGAAGAGCTGGAGTATATGTTCCTGTGGTTGAAGCAGGGCAACATGATAGTGGTGGAGTATTACTAGGAGTTTACACACCTAGCCCATTATGCGGACTCTTACCAGTTGGACGACGCTGGCTATGCTAGGAGGTTCTAGAAGGGGCTACACGACGACATGATATAGGCCCTCCTCTTCGTCTCTGAGGGAAGCTTGGACAGGATTCTGGAAATGGCTAAGAAAAGGGAGGCAGATCAGCTTACGGTCAAGAGCCGGAAGAGGCCGGCTGACGATGCAGTGATTGGAGGACGTAGAGACCATCCTCGAGGCCAGGTCATCGGGGAACAAATTAACGGGGATCAACCCCGTCAGGAGATTGGACCGGAGTAGAGGAATCAAGGGGTATTTGCCCCCCAGCCCTTACAGATGCTGGAGATACCGAGGATAGCAGAGCAGGAATCTATGTGCTTCCATTGCAATCAGCCGGGGCATTTCAAGAGAAATTGTCCCATGAGGCGAGCACCCCCACCAGCACTTCAGGGTGCCCCACCTCCTCGGCAGTTTGGGGGTCGAGGACACGACCGGGGATGGTGATATCAGGGCAGAGGCCACAGGCCAGAGAGGCAGCAGTTGTTCGCACTAGATCTGGCACAACCCCGGAACCTGGAGCAGGTTATAGCAGTTATGTCAGTACATTCAATTTCCTTCTTTCCTAAGAACTAGTTCTCATAGACACAAACTAGTTAGAAATTAAGAAAAGAAAAACTACAACTAGAACACTAAGACACTTAATTACCTCAGGCGTGGTTTTCATCAGCGGCAAGCCATTGGGGGGCTTCACACTCGTTTGTGTCAAAGGACTTCGTAAAAGGACTAGCAGGCCTGGAACAATTCACAGGAAGGATGATAAGGGTGCATCTACCTGATGGATCAGAGCTCATGACCTCTTCTCATTGCAAAATGGAGGCGGAGATCGGAGGGAAGGAGTTTGAGGCACCAGCGACAATCCTGAGGATGTTGGACTATGATCTCATACTGGGCATGACGTGGTTACACTAGAACCATGCCCAGATTGACTGCTTGGCGAAGAGTATCACAGTGAGCTACAAGGACTCCTCTATTTTTATTGAAGGTATTACACCAACCCACCTAGTATTATTATAGTATGTACAGGACGTCAAGGCCCACCTACATGGAGATGAAGTTTATCAGGTTCTCTTCGAGATGGTCGTGGCCAAGGATTCTATATCAGATATTCCAGTGGTGCGGGACTTTGCCGATGTATTTCCGGATAAGCTATCAGGGCTACCACCGCACCGGGAGAAAGTCTTTCAGATTCAGCTCATGCCGAGGGCTAACCTGGTATCCAGGGCTCCCTACCGAATGGCCCCGAAGGAGTTAGTAGAATTTTGAAGCCAGCTTCATGAGTTAGTGGAAGCTGGGTTAGTCCGGCCTAGCTCTTCATCGTGGGGAGCTCCGGTGCTATTCGTCAAAGTGAAAGACGGGACACTTCGGCTATGTCTCGATTACCGAGCCCTGAACAGGCTGACGGTCCGGAATACGTACCCCTTGCCAAGGATAGACGAGTTATTTGACCAGCTTGAGGGAGCTCGTTGGTTCTCAAAGCTGGACCTGAGATCAGGGTATTATCAGCTACGCATTTATGAGGAGGACATCCCGAAGACGACCTTCAGTAGCATATATGGACTGTACAAGTTTACAGTGACGCCCTTCGGGCTCACAAATGCACCATCCGCATTCATGTCCTTGATGAACCGGGTGTTCAAAGAGTATCTGGATGTCTTTGTCTTTGTATTCATTGACAACATCCTCATTTATTCGAGGACTGAAGAGGAGCACTCGACGCATCTGTCTTTGACGTTGGAGAAGCTCTGAGAGCATAAGATGTATGCTAAGTTCAGCAAGTGTCAATTCTAGATAAAGGATGTGGCCGTTTTGGGCCATGTCATCAGCGGAGCAGGTTTGGCAGTAGATCCGGCAAAGGTCCAGGCAGTGAGATATTGGCCACCACTGAAGACGGCCATGGATGTGCGGAGTTTCTTAGGACTTGCCGGTTATTACCGGAAGTTCGTGGAGGGGTTCTCTCGGATTGCCATCCCTCTTACGTCGCTGACGAAGAAGGAGTCTCCTTTTATTTGGACGACACTGTGTGAGTTTGCATTTCTGGAGCTGAAGGGTCGGCTTACCTCGGCCTCAATCCTTGCTCCTCCGTCAGGGAAGGAAGGATTCCAGGTGTATACAGATGCTTCTTATCAGGGTATGGGTGCAGTTCTGATGCAGAACGAGCACGTGATAGCCTACGCCTCCAGTCAGCTGAAGAAACATGAGCAGAATTACCCGGTGCATGACTTGGAGATTGAGGTAGTTATATTTACTGTAAAGATCTAGATACACTACCTCTACAGGGTCCAATGCGATATATTCTCAGACCACAAGAACTTGAAGTATGTAGACACATAGAAGGAGCTAAACATAAGGAAGAGACGCTGGGTGGAGTTTCTGTCAGACTACCAGTACACCATGCATTACCATCTCGGGAAAGCAAACATGGTGATAGATGCTCTGAGTCGAAGAGCGAGTACGTCAGGAGTTGGCCCGCAGTTGATTACTTTGGAGTTCATCTAGTCGTTTAAGAAGATGCAGATATCACTAGTATACGAGTGAAAGAAATTGTACCTAATCACCTAGAGGGGGGGGGGGTGAATAGGTGACTTTAATCTTTTTAAACTTATAGGCAGATTATATCACAGATTTCACAGAACATAAAACAGCAATCACAGAATCATACACACACAGAGTACACACAGTTTTATAGTGGTTCCCCAAGGTCTGGGTACATCCACCTTCCCCCTTCGCCTATCTAGTAGTGTACTAGATTCGGCCAAACTTCTCCACTATTCCTCAGATCCTCAGATCTTACACTCAGAACCCCCAAAAAAGGTTCCTACAGCTCAGGCTCAAAGACCTACCACTCAGTCTTCACCAAGACCTACACTCAGCCTTCAACAAGGCCTACACTCATCCCATAACAAGGCTTACACTCAGAGAAAAATATCTCCTACACTCAGGCACACTGGCCCTACCACTCAGCCTTTATAATTTCAGGCTTACAACTCAGATCCCTAAGGATACTACGGGAAATTAAAAATACAATGTATATACCTACAACTCAGAATAAGAGAGGAGAGTTGACAGGTTTCTTGATGAGTTCTTGGAAGAACTTTGCTGAGATTAACCTCAATTGGCTTCCTTCAAAGCTTCTTGAATTTTGAACACAATAGGGTTGAGTCTCAATGCAGCTGATCTTCAATCACTACTAACTTAAGAATCAGAACTCAGTCTGAAACTTTCTTCACAGCCTGGTTCCACAGCTGTCTTCTTGGAAGGAGCTCTCTCTCTCCAACTACTTAGATCTTCACTTGAATTTATTCTTCAATGAATTGCTTGATCATTTTCTTCTGTTGACAGAATAAGCCTTTATATAGGTCTTCTTCATGGTGACCGGCTGATCCGATTTCTAACGACTTTCTGACAGCTCTGACAGTTGCAGTAGACTAGTTGGAATGGCAGCTGTCAAGTCATCCAGTCACTTCTTGAATTCTCTGTAACTGTCTGAAAGTGTCGAGACAGTCAGTCTTTAAGTGTCGACACTTATAGACTAAGTGTCGACATAAGTTGACTAAGTGTCGACACTAGCCTTCATGGTGTCGACACAACTCCTTGTGTTGTAGAATCTACTTCTCGACACTGCTACTTCAACATGTGTCAACACTGATATTGTGTGTCGACACAACTCCTTGTTCTTTAGTAATTAGTTGAATTCTTGTAAGTGTCGATACAACTCCTTTGTGTCGACACATCTTCTTGTGTTGATACTTGTTGAGTGTCGACACATCTCCTTTGTGTCGACACTTGTACTTAGAATTTGTTGAACTTTTGTTGAGTGTCGACACAGCCTCCAAGTGTCAACACTTTTGATGTCGACAAAGTTCCTCTGGGTGTCAACACTGCTTCTAAGTGTCGACACTGCTTCTCTGGACATTTCTTCATTGTGTGTCGACACAGCCTGTATGTGTCTACACTTTCCTTCTATGTCGACTCTGCATTCCTGGTGTCGACACAATTACTCCAAGTGTCGACACTACTTCTCTAGGTGTCGACACAAGTTTTCTTAAGTGTCGACACTTATCTTCTGGGTGTCGACATATGGACTTAGAAACTTTTCAGCTTTCTCTTCAAATACTTAACCTGCACAACTAAACTCAAAACACATCAAATACATTCTGATGTATATCATTGAGTAGGGTGGGGCTTCTTCAAATCAGGTACATTTATTCCAATGTACCCAACAATCTCCCCGTATTTGGAGAAGTCATAACCCTTAGTCAATGATATACACCATACATAACAAAATCACAGTATGATGTAAAACAACATTATATAACAGGGTAAGTACATAAACATGTATAAACAAACATGTATACACAAATATCTCAGAACAATAATGTAATAAATTTAACACATATCACATAGTTCTAAGAACTTCAACATTTTCATTATTTCAAAAGTTTATAGAAAGTTTTAATACAAGTGATTACACATAGTAAACTTAAGAAGAATTCTATCCTATTGCTGCTCAGCCTCCTTGATAACTATGCCCTTTCCAGATTGTATATTTGCTTGGACAGGAGCTTCAGCATCTTCAGCAGCAGCAGGCTTCTTTCCTTTAAGATCCTTCTTTTTTCAAATCTTCAGCTTTGATCTTCTGCCTTTCAAAGTAATGATAAGGCTTTGGAAAGTACTTGCTAGGCTCCTGCGCAGTAGGAGGTAGCTTTCCCATCTTAGCCTTTCTTCTATATTGCGCAATTGCCTCTTGCCTGGTCTCATGCTTCCACCACTCCAGTTCAGAATACCACTTGTTTCTATCCTGGATATTGTCCTTGGCAGCTTTCCAAGCAGTCAAAATGATATTCCTGGAGGTGGGGCTCCACTGTTCAAAATCAGGCCTCAATTCAGCTTGCTCCCTGAATCTCTTCTTAGACAATTGGGCTTCTTGTTCTTTCTGCAAAGCCTCTTGTTCTTTCACTATAGCCTCTGGCACTGGCTGAACTACTTTATCTATGATGACCTTCTGATTTCCCTCAGGAGGGCTATACATTGATTGTATGTCTTGATGTACCATATCAAAATCTGGTGGAGGGTATATTACTTGAGTCACTTCAGCTTGCTCCCCTCCAAGATAAGCAGGATTAATACCAGACTCTGCCACATTGTCATCATCACATAATGGAGGATATATAAGGGTGGCTCTGATGGAATTGGAAATCCACTTTGCATGATCAGAGCCTGCTTTGACTAACACCCTCTCCCCCTTTATGACTTCTCTTTCAATGTGATCTCTTAGATCATCTTTCTGGAATCTTATCTGGGCATTCAGATAGTTTACTCCATCTTTGTAGAAAGGTTTCAACTTTTGGAGTTTTTCAGTTATTAACTTCTGGGAATCCTGAAGTGCAGTAGTAACAGCAGTTAGGCTCTCTTGCAATGCTTTGTCAAATTCTTCTTTAGCAGTGGTCAGGGCTGCATTCTGGGCAGTTGCTATATTCTTTAGTTCAGTTACAATGGTATTGTGGGAAGCTGTCAAATTATCATTCATCCTTATCTGATTCTCCAGAACATAGCCTTGCTTCACTTCAAGTTCTTCAAGTTTTTCTTCAGTTTCTCTTGATGTGTGGCTAGATAGACTACTGCATTTCCTCCCTTATGGAAGCAGTCAGTCATTTCTTTTTTGTTCAGATTTACTTCAAATCTGATAAACTTGATGTCTTGGGTCAGATCAAACTGCAGTGTCTTATTCCCTTCATCCATATAAGATTGCAAAGCCTGTCTTTGCTCATCCATCTTTATTTGTAAAGCAACCATCAGAGAACTGAAGTCAGTAGATGGGGCAGGCTGTGGTGCAGGTTGTGGTGCTATTGTTTGTAAAGCTTTCTTATATGTCTGGCTCCTTCTCTTGAAAACTTGAAATTTTCTCTTCTTGGCTCTTACAGCCTCTTCATCTTCAGAAGCAAATGTGCTTGCAATATCAACCCTGTCCTTAGGGCTTGAAGGTAACTCCTTCTCAGTCCTTGGTATTTGCTCAGCTTCCTTTTGCTTCTCAGTCTCTTTGCCTGCAGTTTCCTCTATATTCTCCACTTGCTCCCCCTCAACATGGGCCTTCTCCCCCTCAGCAGCAGCACTTTCTTTCTCAAAGTCAGTTTGTAGAAGATCTGGGAATATCTCTTCTAGGGTAAATTCTTGTTGAGGATGGGGTGGAAAAACTCTTTTCTCATCAACAACTTGATCAGCAACAGATGTGTCCTCCATGACAACATCTTGAGGTTGACTAGGAATCTGAGGTTGCTGATTAACATCAGACAATCTGTCAGTCATATCTTCATTTTCAATAGAGAAATCTAATTGGTTGATTTCAGTTATTACCTCAAGTATGGTCTGAGTAGCTTATTCACTCTCTAGTGGAGTTGGCTCTTCCACATGTAGAGGCTCCCCCTGGATAGAATCTAGGTTAATTGGGCTAGCTTGTGGTAGCTCCCCCTGCCTTGGTGCATCTTCTTGTCTAGCAGGTGACTGGCCAGCATTTCCTGTGTCTTCTTCATCAGAAGTGAACAATACAAGCTCTTCAGAGCTGCTTGATGATTATTGAGCCACAGGGGCTGTCTTTTTGTTCTTCTTTAGGGGTGTTTCCTTCTCAGGAGTTGACATTTCCTTGGTCAAGACTCTATCCCACCTAGAGAAGATTCTCAAATCCATTCTCCTCATGTGGTTAATCTTAGTTCCAGCTGCTTGACTCATCACCTCTGGTATACTACCAGCTAGGTAAAGACTTAGAATTCTACCCATATTTGGTTTCTTCAGGCTCTCTTTAATCTTATCAAACAATACTGCAGACCAATCAGTATTAAGTTGGAAGATTAACCTTGTCATTAGACTGAACATATAAGCTGAAATCTCGTCATGTCCTCCAGACTTGCACAGGATAACCTTGCCAACAATCTCGGATAAGAATTTTCCTTGCATGTTCATTCCTTTTCTGTTCAATACAGATCCTATCTTCAGGTTGGAGTCCAGTCCACACCATGTTAGTGCTTCTCTAGTCTTAGAAGCAGAAACATCTTCTTCTTCCTTAGTCCTTGGTGGTTATAGTACCTTTCTCAGACTCTTAGGAGAGACCTTCACCTTCTCCCCATGAACTCTTGACTTAATTTTGAGTCCTGATTCATCTAGGGTTGCTGCATTCAGAAATTCCAGGACTTCTTTCTTCCATATCTTGGTCGGTTCGGAAATAAGAAATTCTAATCCCGTCTCTTCTATAAGGGTTATCATGCCTTTGATCTCTGGTTCTGCGTCATCAAAAGCATGCCGCACGAGTTCATATCCCTCATTCACATTCTCTTCGAGCTTGGGCGCCATTAGGGTTTGAAGAAATTTGAATGTAGAGAAGAGAGGTGTCGACACACAAGTTTGGTCTCGAAACTTTGGTGAGCGTGTCGACAAACAATGGTGAAACCCTATTTATACCTTTCTAGAATCAAAGATGAAAGGGCGCGTCAAAATACTCAAATTGTGTCGACACTGTTGAAAAGTATCGACACAGACTTATAATGTCTCGACAACTATGTGTCGACACAAGTATAGTCGACAGAATATATGTGTCGACACTTGTTTATGTGTCGACACCACTTAACTCGACACTTAGACGAGACTTTACTAGACTAATTCTGTATAAATCTTAAGTGTCGACACGACCTTGGATGTAAGACCCCCCCCTCCCGGATCACAAAACACGGCACAAAGGGGGAGTCTTATGCCCGGAACAGCCGCCTTGCGGTAGCATTAGAACACGGGCTAACCTGTACCACAAGACGCCTATCCCGCCGGCTACAACAATATCAATAAATCATGCCAACCCAACCAAATAAATAAACATCCAGAAGTCAAATCCACACTAAGTTATACAGTCCAAATACATCAATAATGAGAAGCTAAAACATGCTTCTTCAATATATCAGAGTACAGCTAAACATTGCCCAAACGGGCTACATCAGAGTAATCAAAACACTAACATCTGTAACCGACGGTATCGACGGCACCGTCACATCAGGCCCTGTCGTCCTGGCCTGGCTGTCCTGCTGCATAGTCTGCGGCTGCTCTACCTGCGGCGTGACCTCCTAAAAAGGAAGACGTAGCAACCGTTAGTCGAAACGACTAAGTGGTTTCACATCCGCTCCCCCGGCGACTCCTCGGCACCGGGCGGAGAAAAGGAACAAGAGTATAGTATATAACAAGTATGCAAGTAAAGGAAGTACAAGCAGGTGACAGTAGTGTAAGAGTAACAGTATCATAATCAGCATTTATATAAGAGCTACACTAAACTAGCAAGTATAAGTAACAGCAGGAAAGTAACTTAACTTATAAGAATGCCCATACAAACTTATAAGTTAAGGATCAGGTTACATAAAAGTAACTCATCGTATAAGAGTGCCCATACAAACTTATACGATGAGGATCTTGTTGTGCAATGATATGAAATGCTATGAATGCTATGCAATGACTCTCCCATGCACACCCATGCAATTACTATGTCGACACAGACTATAGTTCCCACTTTTCGAGCAGGTAGCTAACCTCTCAGGCATCAGCCGCCGTAGCCAGGCGGTGACAGTAGAACGGGCACTTCTACTACTAGGCGGGTATCACACTACTTCACCTAGGCCTCCGTACGCCTCAACGCTAAGAACACAACAGCGGAGCCCCTGCGTACTATGGCCCAGCGGGGTCTTGGGTAGATGTGCACCAAGAACACAGCCCGAACTGGCCTTGCGTGACCCGGAAGGGGCCTCGGAAGAAAGCACGAGGACACAGCCCAACCGTTCACATGGCCGGAGGGGCCTCGGGACGTGAACACCGAGGGCACAGCCCAAACCGACCAAGTCTAACTGCCAACTCCCGTCGGTGTGACGACTGGCGAGCCCGTAGACCTGCCACACTATCCTTAACACAGGATTACGACACCGCGTGTCGACTCACAACACATGCAAATACCACATCAACATATCATGGAAGGGGCCTCGGAAGTAAACACGAGGACACAGACCAACCATCCATCCACACCTTAACTCAACACAACCAAAACAAGTGACGGTCAACACCGCACCTACATCCCTTCACAATACTACCCGTAGGGAGACGACTCTCTAAGTATTGGACTACAAGATTCATTTCATTAATCAAACATGTACATAATCATAATCTATTCATTTATATGACTTTCCAAATGATGACAATGTAATATAAACATGATGCGCATATAAAGATCTATCTCATTTTCATTTGATAATGTCATAATTTAAACATGAAGTGCACAATACCAATCTTTCAATTCCTACCAATTCGATTCGTATAAATAAGATTATTTCACAATTTGATAATATGAAATCTGATTAATAAGCAACTTCAATCATGCAACAATTGATTAATCATAAGGGTTCATCCAAGGCAAGTATCATGCATTATTAATTCCACCGAATCAAACTTCATCTTTCATTAAGCCCAGAATTTAGGCGCAGGTTGAATCTGGACAGCAACTTCGACCGGAGATTCCCGAGGCTACAGGAATCCGGTGAAGTCGTGTAACCCCTCGATGGAAAGGTATTTCCATGGACTACATCTTTCATATTCAGAGCTCAACCCAGATTTGATATTATCCTATTTGAAATCGGACCAGAAGTCCGCTGCGTACAGAACACAGTTTCTGCAAACAAGATTTCTAAAACCCCATTTTCGTTTAGACTTTCCCGTGGCTACAGACATCGCCTGAAGTCGTGCAACCACTCGTTGGAAAGGGATTTCCAAGGGATTCAACTTTCTTGTTTAGCCGAAAGCCCAGATCTGGCCTTATCCATCGGGAAAATGGCCTAGAAGATTGCTGCGCGCAGAATACAGATTCTGCGCGCATCTTAAAGGAAAATGAACGGCATCGGTTCGTCTTCCTCCTCAAGGCGATCGTTCCTAAATTTTCCAGAAATATTCTCCTCCCTTATTCAACCTCAAAGGCCATAAACTCCTCACGAGACCATCCACCCATCGTCATATTGAAGAAAAGGGGAAGGGTTGAAGAGATCTAAAGTCTAGAACACAAGTTCTAACATGGCCTAACCTAGAAATCTTCTCCTCTCCATCAAGACTCTCTTGAGTCGATGCCTCTCCTAAATATCTAAGATCTAGCACCAAGGGAGAGGGTAGGAAACTCACATTGGCTCCAGCGGTACCACCATTTCTAGCCATGGATCTCGTAGTTCTCCTTGGCGGCATCTTCTCTTTCACGGCGATGGCGGATCTCCTTCGGTAGGACTTGCTCCTGCAGTTTTCCCTCTCACAGGAGTTCTCACTGGAAATAGGGGAAGAAAGGAGAATGAAAACGGCTAGGGTTTTCTCTCCCCTATATATATAAAATGTGACACGGGTAGGGACACGGCCGTGTCCTTACCCGTGTCCTGCCTAGCGAAGCGGCAACGACAGTTTTCATGTCGGTTCAATACTTGACACGGGTTGGGACACGCCCGGGTCAGGCGTGTCCCGACCCGTGTCCACATGACACGGCCGTGTGCATAGCCATGTCACTGGCCGTGTACTTCTCGGGTTGCATCTCGACACTTCTCGTCGAGCTCAACTCGACGCACACGGGTAGGAACACGGCCGTGTCCCTACCCGTGTCACTTGGTGTCGACACAGGCCGTCAGTCTCGACACGGCTCGTCGAGCACAACTCGACGCACACGGGTAGGGACACGGCCGTGTCACTACCCGTGTCACTTGGTGTCGACACAGCTCGACGATCTCGACACGGCTCGTCGAGCTCAACTCGACGCACACGGGTAGGGACACGGCCGTGTCACTACCCGTGTCACTTGGTGTCGACACAGCTCGACGATCTCGACACTGCTCGTCGAGCTCAACTCGACGCACACGGGTAGGGACACGGCCGTGTCACTACCCGTGTCACTTGGTGTCGACACAGCTCGACGATCTCGACACGCCCCGTCGAGCCCAACTCAACGCACACGGGTAGGGACACGGCCGTGTCACTACCCGTGTCACTTCCCTCTTTTACACTGATTTCTCCACTTCTCCACAAGTGCAGTCCAATTCCCTGCACTTCTCAGGGCTCGAGTCACCCTCCTGACTCAAAACAAACACACTAGGGGCCTAGAGTGATTTGGGACGTTACAAATCCTATAAACAAAATAAAAGATTTCGTCCCCGAAATCAGGCCTAGGCAGTGGGGAGAAGAGCATAACAGAAAATTTAACGTATGCTTTTAAATAAGATTACCTTGAGCAAACAACTCCGGGTAGCGTTGCTGCATTAAGTCCATTGGCTCCCATGTGTACTCCTCCTTCCCATGATTCAACCATAGCACCTTCACCAAGGGTACACTTTTGCGGCGCAAAGTCCTTGTCTCGCTGTCAACAATCCGCACCGGCTCTAGTCGCACAGACCTATCTGATGCCACTGCACCATCAGTAGTGGGAATATACTGGTCGGGCCGCAACAGTGCTTTTCGAAGCGACGACACATGAAACACGTCGTGGAGATTTTCTAGTTCTGGTGGTAACTCCAACCGATAGGCCAACGGGCCGATCCTTTCTAGTATAGTATAAGGCCCAACATACCTTGGGCTGAGCTTTTTCACTCCACGCACCCGCGACACTCCATGCATCGGCCGAATTTTGAGGAACACTTTTTCTCCCACCTGGAACTCCACCATCCGATGCTTTTTATTGTAATATTTCGCCTGTCGACTTTGAGCCTCCAACATGCGATCCCGTATCAATCTGACCGCCGCATCAGTATCATCTATGTATTCGTTTCCCAATGCCTTCGGATCTTCATCTTGCACCCAAGACAAGGGAGTCCTGCACCTTCTTCCGTAAAGGTCTTCATGGGGCGCCATGCCGATGCTTGCCTGATGGCTATTATTATAGGAGAATTCCACTAGTGGCAAGAGCCTTTCCCATGGCTCTCCTCTGTCCAACACACATAACCTCAATAAATCCTCCAGTGTTCTGATGGTCCGCTCTGACTGCCCGTCCGTCTGAGGATGAAATGCGGTACTAAAGGTTAGGCGTGAGCCCAAATACGCCTGTACCGCCTTCCACTCATTGGATGTAAACCGACCATCCCGATCCGAAACAATTGTCTTGGGCACGCCATGATACCGTACAAATTGCTCCACAAAAAGGCGTACCAAAACATCCACGTGTGCTTCCTTCTTCATTGGAATGAACCGGGCCACCTTTGTCAGTCGATCCACAATAACCCATACTGAATCATTCCCGGAGCGGGAACGAGGTAAACCATGAACAAAGTCCATGGAGATATCCTCGAACTTCCATTCGGGGATGGGCAATGACTGCAACAAACCACCGGGACTCCTGCATTCAGCCTTCACTCTTTGGCAAGCTTCGCAATGTGTAACATAGTAGCGAACATCCTTCTTCATTCCCGGCCAACACATGGTCTTCCGCAATCCGGCGTACATCTTAGCAATACCAGGGTGCACTGAATATTGAGAGGAATGTGCCTCTCTCAAGATATCCTCCCGAATTTTGCCGCCCTTGGGAATATAGAGTCGGCCACGAAAATAAATGAGGCCGTCTTTGAGTGTGTACTCATCGGTGGTCCCATCTTCAATTGCCTTGATTGCTGGGGCCAAGGCCGCATCCATTCCTTGCTCCACCCGAATCCGGTCTCGGATATCACAAACTATGCTCATGTTGGCCAAATACTCCGCATACTCTGCCGAAGGATCCTTGAATACTAGAGTAATTTCCATCTCCTCGATCATCCGAGCCAACTCCATGCTCATCAGCCGAGACTCTGGGCTAGAGCCTGGCACTTTTCTACTCAAGGCATCGGCTACCGAGTTCGCTTTCCCGGGGTGGTAGTTCATGGTGAACTCGTAGTCGCATAGAAATTCCAACCACCGCCGTTGTCTCAGGTTCAACTCCTTCTGAGTGTGAACATACTTCAAGTTTTTGTGATCGGAAAAGATCTCGCAGTGCACGCCATATAAATAATGCCTCCAGACCTTCAAAGCGAACACCACTGCTCCCAACTCCAAATCATGAACCGGGTAATTGATTTCATGTTTCTTTAACTGCCTTGAAGCATAAGCGATCACATGCCCGTGCTGCATCAGCACCGCTCCCATCCCTTGATATGATGCGTCCTGTGTAAACTTGGAATCCTTCCTTCCTAGACGGAAGTGCAAGGATGGGGGCGGAGGTAAGCCTAACTTTCAATTCTTGAAATGCCGCTTCACATTGAGGTGTCCACTCAAATGGCACACCCTTCTTCGTCAAGGAGGTAAGAGGAAGGGCAATCTTGGAAAATCCTTTCACGAACTTGCGGTAGTAGCCAGCAAGTCCAAGAAAGCTTCGTACATCAGCCGCCGACTTCAAGGGCGACCACTCCTTCACGGCCCGCACCTTTGCTGGATCCACTGCTAACCCTGCTCCACTGATCACATGCCCCAAGAAGGCAACCTCCTTAAGCCAGAATTCACACTTGCTAAACTTGGCATACAAGGCGTGCTCCTTCAATTTCTTCAAAACCAAGGTCAGGTGCTCGACATGCTCCTCCTCCGTCTTTGAGTAGACCAAGATGTCGTCGATGAAAACAATGACGAAGATGTCCAAATACGGTTCAAACACCTTGTTCATCAAACTCATGAAGGCCGAAGGTGCATTTGTGAGCCCAAACGGCATTACTGTGAACTCATACAAACCATATCTCGAACTGAATGCTGTTTTCTGAATATCCCCCTCATGTATCCTCAACTGATAGTATCCGGAGCGCAAATCCAATTTAGAAAACCAATGTGCTCCCACTAGTTGATCGAACAACTCATCGATCCGCGGTAGCGGATAAGTGTTCCGCACCGTCAACCGATTGAGTTCCCGATAATCTATGCACAATCGCAGTGTTCCATCCTTCTTCTTCACGAACAGCACAGGGGCTCCCCATGGTGATGAACTGGGGCGAACGAACCCTGAATCCACCAGTTCTTGCAATTGAACTCTAAATTCCGCGAGTTCTTTCGGAGCCATTCTGTACGGAGCCTTGGATACAGGCTTGGCACCTGGTACTAGATTGATCTGGAAGTCAACCTCTCTATGCGGAGGTAATCCTGGTAGCTTCTCAGGAAATACCTCAGGAAAATCCCGCACTACCCGTACATCCTTTAATTCCAACGCTGCTTCCTTCAACTCGAACCAGATCATGAAGACCTCATCCCCCTTCATATGAGCCTTTACAGCCTGAATAGAAGATAATATCATACGTGGCGCGAAGCCAATACCTTGGAAGATGACGTCAGAGTCTCCATGCCTCAAATAGATCCGCTTCTCCACGCAGTCGATCCTCGCGAAGTGCCAGTCCAGCCATGCCATGCCCAAAATGATGTCAAACTCCGGCATTCTCAGAACCGTGGCCGGCGTATCAAAGGCCTTCCCATCAATAAATAACTCCAACTCGCACTTGGCGGTCGCGATCATCTCCGAGCCATCCGGAAGGCGTACACGTCGGGCTATGCCAGTGAAGTACTGTACATCCCCCATGTCTTTTATGAAATCCTCGGACACAAAGGAGTGTGAGGCACCGGTATCGAACAGCGCATAGGCTGTCTTCCCGCCAATAATCACGGTGCCTAAGTACCAACAACCAAAACTTATTGCTAGTGGCTAGTAAGTTCTAATCAATTCAAGCTAGATCATGCAAATATGTAAATTAATTA
The DNA here is from genome assembly GCA_039583875.1 of Platanthera guangdongensis. NCBI lineage: Eukaryota > Viridiplantae > Streptophyta > Magnoliopsida > Asparagales > Orchidaceae > Platanthera > Platanthera guangdongensis. The sequence goes on along the minus strand of CM077149.1, from coordinate 67,304,090 downwards.
AATCATACCTGCAATCACATCTTGTGGGTTCCTTTCCTGCGCCATATCAAGCGCGTACACCTGATCCCGGACCGGTCCGGGGTTTCCTCTTGGCGGTCCTCGTCCTCGACCGCGCATATATCCCCGCCCTCGTGGAGCAGCTGGAGGGAGAGCAGGAGGGAGAGCAGGAGGGAGAGCAGGAGGGGCGTTCCCATATAGCTGCGGGCAAAAACGCCGGATGTGGCCCGGCTGGTTGCATTCGAAGCACACCAGACCACGACGCCCTTCAGGTTGTTGAAATCGCTGATGCTGTGGGGGTGGAGGCAACGCAGGCGGCTGCGGAACTGGATGCTCCACCCTATAGTTTCGGTGGACACGCCCGCCACCTCTTTGATAACCTCTTCCTCCTCTGAAGTCCCGTCTCCTTCTATTACTTGGGCCGGCTTCCATCACGTCCTCCGCAGGCCTCTTACTACATCCCAGGTGGTCCGCCTCCAATCTTTTCGCCATATCAATGATCTCCGCCAAGCTACCATCCGCTATAAACAAAAGGGACTGCCTTAGGTGATCTCGCAGCCCTTTATAGAAGCGCTTGGCATAACCTCTGTCATCCAACTCATAAGAGTCCGCAAACCTTGCGAGATGCTGGAATTCCCGCTGGTATTCTGTAACCGACTTTGATCCCTGCTTTAGTAGAAGGAACCTCTGCTCAAGCTCATCTCGGGCCGATGTAGGGATAAAGTGCTCCAAGAAAACACCCGAGAATTCACTCCAACTTATCTCTGTGTAGATCCGGCCTTGGAAGGTAGAGCCCATGAGGGACTTCCACCACCTCTTCGCATGTAAGTCCAAGACAGACACTGCCAATGTCACTGCCATGTTGGCTGGGCAACGGATACCGGCCAACAACTCCTGTATCGTGTCTAGCCATTCCTCTGTACGTACGGCTGACTCCGTCCCAAGGTAGACGGGAGGGGAGAGAGCCCGAAAGGTGCTCAGCCAGTTGGAGCTCGGGGCCTGTTGTTGCACCGGAGTCTGCTGTGCCTTAAAAGCATTAAGAATGGCGGTGAGCGTCTGCCCCAACTCAGATTGTTCGAACTGAGTGGGTATGGGAGGGGTAGGAGTACCCCCCATCGGCTCAACATGCAATGGAACCTACACATACACGACAAATTTGTGGTCAGGTTGGCTAAGCTTAAGGTCTAAGTTGGACAAACTTAATGTGAATTACATATGGGCACACCACTGCTTCCGCTAAGTCAGTTTGTCCCCAAACTGACTAACCAAACGGGGGTGGACACCATTGTTGAATGACTTCTTAGTTGAGGATCGTGGCAAACTGATACCATTTGTAAGACCCCCCCCCCTCCCGGATCCCAAAACATGGCACAAAGGGGGAGTCTTATGCCCGGAACAGCCGCCTTGCGGTAGCATTAGCACACGGGCTAACCTGTACCACAAGACGCCTATCCCACCGGCTACAACAATATCAATAAATCATGCCAACCCAACCAAATAAATAAACATCCAGAAGTCAAATCCACACTAAGTTATACAGTCCAAATACATCAATAATGAGAAGCTAAAACATGCTTCTTCAATATATCAGAGTACAGCTAAACATTGCCCAAACGGGCTACATCAGAGTAATCAAAACACTAACATCTGTAACCGACGGTATAGACGGCACCGTCACATCAGGCCCTGTCGTCCTGGCCTGGCTGTCCTGCTGCGTAGTCTGCGGCTGCTCTACCTGCGGCGTGACCTCCTAAAAAGGAAGACGTAGCAACCGTTAGTCGAAACGACTAAGTGGTTTCACATCCGCTCCCCCGACGACTCCTCGGCACCGGGCGGAGAAAAGGAAAAAGAGTATAGTATATAACAAGTATGCAAGTAAAGGAAGTACAAGCAGGTGACAGTAGTGTAAGAGTAACAGTATCATAATCAGCATTTATATAAGAGCTACACTAAACTAGCAAGTATAAGTAACAGCAGGAAAGTAACTTAACTTATAAGAATGCCCATACAAACTTATAAGTTAAGGATCAGGTTACATAAAAGTAACTCATCGTATAAGAGTGCCCATACAAACTTATACGATGAGGATCTTGTTGTGCAATGATATGAAATGCTATGAATGCTATGCAATGACTCTCCCATGCACACCCATGCAATTGCTATGTCGACACAGACTATAGTTCCCACTTTTCGAGCAGATAGCTAACCTCTCAGGCATCAGCCGCCGTGGCCAGGCGGTGACAGTAGAACGGGCACTTCTACTACTAGGCGGGTATCACACTACTTCACCTAGGCCTCCATACGCCTCAACGCTAAGAACACAACAGCGGAGCCCCTGCGTACTATGGCCCAGCGGGGTCTTGGGTAGATGTGCACCAAGAACACAGCCCGAACTGGCCTTGCGTGACCCGGAAGGGGCCTCGGAAGAAAGCACGAGGTACACAGCCCAACCGTTCACATGGCCGGAGGGGCCTCGGGACGTGAACACCGAGCACACAGCCCAAACCGACCAAGTCTAACTGCCAACTCCCGTCGGTGTGACGACTGGCGAGCCCGTAGACCTGCCACACTATCCTTAACCCAGGATTACGACACCGCGTGTCGACTCACACCACATGCAAATACCACATCAACATATCATGGAAGGGGCCTCGGAAGTAAACACGAGGACACAGCCCAACCATCCATCCACACCTTAACTCAACATAACCAAAACAAGTGACGGTCAACACCGCACCTACATCCCTTCACAATACTACCCGTAGGGAGACGACTCTCTAAGTATTGGACTACAAGATTCATTTCATTAATCAAACATGTACATAATCATAATCTATTCATCTATATGACTTTCCAAATGATGACAATGTAATATAAACATGATGCGCATATAAAGATCTATCTCATTTTCATTTGATAATGTCATAATTTAAACATGAAGTGCACAATACCAATCTTTCAATTCCTACCAATTCGATTCGTATAAATAAGATTATTTCACAATTTGATAATATGAAATCTGATTAATAAGCAACTTCAATCATGCAACAATTGATTAATCATAAGGGTTCATCCAAGGCAAGTATCATGCATTATTAATTCCACCGAATCAAACTTCATCTTTCATTAAGCCCAGAATTTAGGCGCAGGTTGAATCTGGACAGCAACTTCGACCGGAGATTCCCGAGGCTACAGGAATCCGGTGAAGTCGTGTAACCCCTCGATGGAAAGGTATTTCCATGGACTACATCTTTCATATTCAGAGCTCAACCCAGATTTGACATTATCCTATTTGAAATCGGACCCGAAGTCCGCTGCGTACAGAACACAGTTTCTGCAAACAAGATTTCTAAAACCCCATTTTCGTTTAGACTTTCCCGTGGCTACAGATATCGCCTGAAGTCGTGCAACCACTCGTTGGAAAGGTATTTCCAAGGGATTCAACGTTCTTGTTTAGCCGAAAGCCCAGATCTGTCCTTATCCATCGGGAAAATGGCCTAGAAGATTGCTGCGCGCAGAATACAGATTCTGCGCGCATCTTAAAGGAAAATGAACGGCATCGGTTCGTCTTCCTCCTCAAGGCGATCGTTCCTAAATTTTCCAGAAATATTCTCCTCCCTTATTCAACCTCAAAGGCCATAAACTCCTCACGAGACCATCCACCCATCGTCATATTGAAGAAAAGGGGAAGGGTTGAAGAGATCTAAAGTCTAGAACAAAAGTTCTAACATGGCCTAACCTAGAAATCTTCTCCTCTCCATCAAGACTCTCTTGAGTCGATGCCTCTCCTAAATATCTAAGATCTAGCACCAAGGGAGAGGGTAGGAAACTCACATTGGCTCCAGCGGTACCACCATTTCTAGCCATGGATCTCGTAGTTCTCCTTGGCGGCATCTTCTCTTTCACGGCGATGGCGGATCTCCTTCGGTAGGACTTGCTCCTGCAGTTTTTCCTCTCACAGGAGTTCTCACTGGAAATAGGGGAAGAAAGGAGAATGAAAACGGCTAGGGTTTTCTCTCCCCTATATATATAAAATGTGACACGGGTAGGGACACGGCCGTGTCCTTACCCGTGTCCTGCCTAGCGAAGCGGCAACGACAGTTTTCATGTCGGTTCAATACTTGACACGGGTTGGGACACGCCCGTGTCCCGACCCGTGTCCACATGACACGGCCGTGTGCATAGCCATGTCACTGGCCGTGTACTTCTCGGGTTGCATCTCGACACTTCTCGTCGAGCTCAACTCGACGCACACGGGTAGGAACACGGCCGTGTCCCTAACCGTGTCACTTGGTGTCGACACAGGTCGTCAGTCTCGACACGGCTCGTCGAGCACAACTCGACGCACACGGGTAGGGACACGGCCGTGTCACTACCCGTGTCACTTGGTGTCGACACAGCTCGACGATCTCGACACGGCTTGTCGAGCTCAACTCGACGCACACGGGTAGGGACACGGCCGTGTCACTACCCGTGTCACTTGGTGTCGACACAGCTCGACGATCTCGACACTGCTCGTCGAGCTCAACTCGACGCACACGGGTAGGGACACGGCCGTGTCACTACCCGTGTCACTTGGTGTCGACACAGCTCGACGATCTCGACACGCCCCGTCGAGCTCAACTCAACGCACACGGGTAGGGATACGGCCGTGTCACTACCCGTGTCACTTCCCTCTTTTACACTGATTTCTCCACTTCTCCACAAGTGCAGTCCAATTCCCTGCACTTCTCAGGGCTCGAGTCACCCTCCTGACTCAAAACAAACACACTAGGGGCCTAGAGCGATTCGGGACGTTACATTGGATGTGTCTACACCTACCCTGCATGTGTCGACACTAATTCTCTGAAGTGTCGACACAGACTTCCTAGATGTGTTGACACCTTTTCTATGAAGTGTCAACACCACTTCTATGTGTCGACACAGACAACTCTGTGTGTCGACACCTTTTTACTTAGCCAATTTTGTTTTGTAAACAATTCTAAGTTTAACATACCTAATTCAATTTTAAACCTATTGAATTTGGTTTCATCTAAGGGCTTAGTATACATGTCAGCTAGTTGATTATCTGTATTAATATACTGTAGGGAAATATCTCCTTTTTCCACATGTTCTCATAGAAAATTGTATTTGATTTCTATATGCTTAGTCCTACTATGGGAGACAGGATTGTTTGCAATAGAAATAGCACTAGTAGAATCACAAAATAGAGGTGTTCTACTTACTTGTATACCATATTCTTCTAGCTGATGTTGAATCCATAGAAGTTGAGCACAACAACTTCCTGCAGGCACATACTCTGATTCTGCTGTGGAGATAGCCACACTTGTTTGTTTCTTGCTACTCCATGATATCAGTCTTCCACCTAGGAATTGACAGGTACCTGTTGTACTTTTCCTATCCTCTTTGCAGCCTGCAAAATCTGCATCTGAATAACCTGTCAGTTCAAAGTCTCCATTCCTAGGGTACCAAAGGCCTAGATAAGGAGTTCCCTTAAGATATCTCAGTATTCTTTTGACTGCTGTCAAATGAGATTCTTTAGGGCAAGCTTGGTACCTAGCACAAACACATGTAGCATACATGATATCTGGTCTACTTGTAGTCAAATAAAATAGGGAGCCAACTATCCCTCTATACAAAGTCTCATCTACAGGTTTCCCTGCATCATCTTTGCTAAGAGACATACTTGGCCCCATAGGAGTTTTCATGGTAGTGGATGATATCATACCATACTTCCTGATCAATTCTAGGGTGAACTTAGACTGGCATATGGATAGACCATTCTCAGTCTGTCTAACTTGGAGACCCAAGAAGAACTTAAGTTCCCCCATACTGCTCATTTCAAATTGTCCTTGCATTAGTTTTGCAAACTTTTTGCAAAGACTACTTTCAGTAGACCCAAATATGATGTCATCTACATATATTTGGACTAGTATGATCTTGCCTCTGGATTCCCTAAGGAATAGAGTCTTGTCTATTTTCCTCCTTGTGAATTTATTCTCAATGAGGAAACTAGACAGGGTTTCATACCAAGCCCTAGGGCTTGTTTTAACCCATACAAAGCCTTCCTAAGTCTATAAACATAATTAGGTTTAGTTGAATCAACAAAACCTAATGGCTGTTCCACATTGACTTCTTCCTTCAGATTGCCATTCAAAAAGGCTGACTTAACATCCATTTGGTATACTTTAAACCCTTGATAGGTTGCATAGGCCAAGAACATCCTTATAGCTTCCAGTCTGGCTACTAGAGCAAAGGTTTGATCAAAGTCAATACCTTCTTCTTGCCTATAACCTTTTGCAACCAGTCTTGCTTTGTTCTTTATAATCACTCCATGTTCATCCATCTTATTCCTAAAGATCCACTTAGTTCCAATTATGTTGTGTTATTTTGGTTTAGGAACAAGCTCCCAGACTTTGCATCTCTTGAACTAATTCAGTTCCTCTTGCATAGCCTCAATCCAATGAGGGTCTAGGATAGCTTCTTCAAATCTCTTTGGCTCTACTTGGGATAGAAAGCTGGAGTAGAGTACTGAACTTAGATTTTTGCTCCTTGTTTGTACCCCTTGACTTAGATCACCAATAATTTGATTGGCTGGATGATCTTTTAGATGTCTATTAGCTGGAGGTAGCCTGTCTTCAGGTTGAACTCCTTCAGCTTCTTCAACTTACTGCACTCCTTGGTCTTCTTCTACATCAGGTGCATCTAGTACTCCCCCTGGACAACAGCCACTATCATCTACTTGCTGTCTTGCAGTAGAACCTTCTTCAATAGTGAGCTTGTCCATCTTCTCAGTCACACCTGTGGAGCTGCAAATACTTCTAGACAATTCATTATTAATGAGTCTAGCTTCATCAAATACTACATGTACTGATTCTTCTACAACTTGAGTAGTCAAACTGTAGACCCTATAAGCCTTACTGTTGTTGCTATACCCAACAAAGATCCCCTCTTGGGATTTGGCAACAAACTTGGTTAAGTAAGACTTTCCATTGTTAAGTATATAACATTTACAACCAAAGATCCTGAAATATGATATGTTTGGTTTTCTGCCTTTCACAATCTCCTAGGGGGTCTTATTGTGACTTTTGGTGATAGTAGCCCTATTAATTACATGGCATGCAGTATTTACTACCTCAGCCCAGAAATATTCTGGGAGAGATGTGTCACTTAATAGGGTTCTACCAGCCTCAATTAAGGTTCTATTTTTCCTCTCAGCAATGCCATTTTGCTGAGGTGTTCTTGGTGAAGAAAATTTCTGAAATATCCCAAACTCTTCACATAGCTTTGTCATACTATCAGACTGGAATTCAGTACCATGGTCACTTCTTATTTTGACCACTGTAGTGTCTAACTCATTCTGAATTTATTTAACAAAACTATAAAAGATATTAGGAGTTTCAGATTTCTGTCTAAAGAAGAACACCCAGGAAAACCTTGAATAGTCATCTACAACTACAAATGTGTAAACCTTCCAACCTAGGCTGTGAACTGGCATAGGACCAAAAAGATCCACATGCAAGAGGTATAAGCACCTCACAACATCTTTGTTTTCAATGCTATTAAAGGTGGATCTAGTCTGCTTGCCCTTTTGACAAGCTGAGCATATCCAATCTTTAATACATTTAACCTGAGGACCATTCCTCACTAACTCTTTGCTAAAGAGTTGGCCAATTGTCTTGTAGTTAAGATGGGCTAGCCTCTTGTGCCATTTGACACAATGAGAGACTTTCTCATCAGCTACAAGACACATAGGAGAAACATTGTTCTCACACATAATGTCTAGACAATAGACATTTCTCTTCCTATAACCAGTCAAAATGATCTTTTGATCATTTGACCTCCTGATATGACAACCATCTTTGACAAATAAGATGCCATATCCTAAATCACTCAACTGACTTATACTAATGAGGTTGTGTTTCAAACCTTTAACATAAGCCACTTGAGTAATTGTTATAAGGTTGCTAGAAATGTTACCAAAACCTTTGATGATTCCTTTTTCAGAACCACCAAAGGTGACTTTAGGACCATCCTTGATTGGTGTATAGTCCTTTAGCAATCGCCTAGTTCCAGTCATGTGCCTGGAACATCCACTGTCCAAGTACCATATTGGGGCATGGTCACTTGGACTCACCTGCAAAACAGATTAGTTAACCTTAGAACCCAAAGAATTCTTGGGTCCTTGGTGCTGGTTAGTTTGCCTCTTAACAAAACTACCTGTAGCTTTTCTAGCAGGCAGATTGCTACTCACTTTGGCACTAGAATTGTGCCAACAGTCTATGGTAAAGTGGCCTACCTTGCCACAACACCAACACTCAAATCTGTTGTACCTTTGCTTAGGTACACCCCTAGCTGTTTTATCTACAGCAGGCTCCTTGTTGAGTACTGGGGCTTTGCCCTTAGACTTGAACTTTATAGTCCCAGTATGTTTTGTAAACCCTAATCCAGTTTTACCCTTTTGATGTACAAATTCATCTATCAAATGTAGAACAGACTTTGGTTTAGAAAACCTTGCAACTATGTCTCTCTCTTTCTGAAGACTAATCTCCAGATTTCTGATTTGATCATTTTTAAATGTTATAGTCCCCATCTGAATAACAGTTATGTTCTTCAACCTGGTTATTTCATTTAGTTTTTGATCAATCAACTTATCAAAATCTGTTGTAGCAACTTTAAGATTAGCAATCTCCTTAGCCTGACTCTTGGCCAAGGATTTGCTTTTCTTTAAAGCTTGCAACACTACTCTATATTCATCAATCAATTGATGAATATCTCCTTCAGATTCAGATCCACTCTCATCACTTGATGTTGATGAATCTTATTCTGATCCAGTACTAGAAATTGAATCAGCAGAACAATTTAGTACCTGACTAGGTCCAGGCTGCTCCTGGATTTTGTCACCTTCAGATAAGGCCATCAGTCCCTAACACTGATTGTCCTCTTGCTCATATATAGAGTTCATTAACTGGATGAACTCCTCTTCCTCTTCTTCAGCAAATAGTCCAATGTAAGCTTCAGCTTCTGAATCAGTTTCTGAAGAAGACATATCTGACAGACTTTTGTCCTTCTTAGCAACAAAGGACCTTTCCTTTTTGCCCTTGATTTGAGTCTTCTTTTTATCTGTAGACTCTTTCCTTTTCTCTAGACAGTCAGCAACAACATGTCCTTGTCTGTTACAACAATAACAAACTATCTTTGAAGATGTAGTTCTACTTGACATGAGCTTTCTCCTGTCATTCTTTGAAGACTTCTGTGAAGTGGATGGCTTAGACCTCCACTGTTTCTTCTTAAGAATCTTCTGAAAATGTCTTGTGAAAGCTGCAAAGTCCTCATCACTCTCACTGCTTTCAGAATTCCTGCTTTATGATTCATCTGACCCAGTCTCAGCAACTTTTGGGGGTGGAGATGGAGACTTACTTTTATATTTCTTGGTGGCTTCTGTCTTGAATGCCACAACTCTTTCTTTATGCTCAATTCTTGTAGTATTCTCCTCCTCCTTCCTTACCATCAACTGCATCTCATAGGATAACAGCTTTCCAAACAATGTTGGAGGAGGAATATCTGCTAACTTGGCCATTTCCCTTATGACACAAATCTTAGTATCCCAGTCTTTAGTTAGGGATCTCAAGAACTTATCATTCAGCTCATAATTGCTGAATTCTCTTCCATAAGACATCAACTCATTGACAATCCTATAGAATTTCTTGTAGCACTCAGTTATACTATCAGATCTGCCTTGTCTGAAACTTTCATACTCCTGATTTAGTAAAGACTTTTTGTCCTGTCTAACTTCTTCAGAGCCCTCCATGTACACTATCAGTGTGTCCCACATTTCCTTTGATGTTTTACAGTGAATCAAGTTCTGGAATGTGGCATCATCTATTGCACTCACAATAATATTCTGGGCCCTCTTATCCATGGTGGCCAGAATAATCTCATCTTTGGTCATCTCTGAAAAGTCCTTAGGGGTTCTCTGATTTGCATCCAGGACTGATACTTTCATAGGCACATATGGCCCTTCTTTGACTGTGATATAGATTCTAGGGTCAGAGGCTTCCATAAATAGTCTAACCCTTTCTTTCCAGATGCCAAAAATCTCCTTTCTACAAATTGGCAACTTCATGGATCCAAGTTCTTTGTGATTCTCTGTGGAACCCATGTTCTTGATTTTCTTGATTCAGCACTTGATTATACTGAATCTGCCAACAGGATCTTTTACTCAGACAGTTATGTCCTTTTTTGAGTAACCTGCCTCTGATACCACTTGAAAGAAATTGTACCTAATCACCTAGAGGGGGGGGGGTGAATAGGTGACTTTATTCTTTTTAAACTTATAGGCAGATTATATCACAGATTTCACAGAACATAAAACAGCAATCACAGAATCATACACACACAGAGTACCCACAATTTTTATAGTGGTTCCCCAAGGTCTGGGTACATCCACTTTCCCCCTTTCGCCTATCTAGTAGTGTACTAGATTCAGCCAAACTTCTCCACTATTCCTCAGATCCTCAGATCTTACACTCAGAACCCCCAAAACAGGTTCCTATAGCTCAGGCTCAAAGCCCTACCACTCAGTCTTCACCAAGACCTACACTCAGCCTTCAATAAGGCCTACACTCAGCCCACAACAAGGCCTACACTTAGAGAAAAATATCTTCTACACTCAGGCACACTGGCCCTACCAGTCAGCCTTTATAATTTCAGGCTTATAACTCAGATCCCTAAGGATCCTACAAGATTTTAAAAATACAATGTATATACCTACAACTCAGAATAAGAGAGGAGAGTTGACAGGTTTCTTGATGAGTTCTTGGAAGAACTTTGCTGAGATCAACCTCCCTTAGCTTCCTTCAAAGCTTCTTGAATTTTGAACACAATAGGGTTGAGTCTCAATGCAGCTGATCTTCAATCACTGCTAACTTAAGAATCAGAACTCAGTCTGAAACTTTCTTCACAGCCTGGTTCCACAGCTGTCTTCTTGGAAGGAGCTCTCTCTCTCTCTCCAACTACTTAGATCTTCACTTGAATTGACTCTTCAATGAATTGCTTGATCATTTTCTTCTGTTGACAGAATAAGCCTTTATATAGGCGTTCTTCATGGTGACCGGCTGATCTGGTTTCTAACGACTTTCTGACAGCTCTGACAGTTGCAGTAGACTGGCTGGAATGGCAGCTGTCAAGTCATCCAGTCACTTCTTGAATTCTCTGTAACTGTCTGAAAGTGTCGAGACAGTCAGTCTTTAAGTGTCAACACTTATAGACTAAGTGTCGACACAAGTTGACTAAGTTTCGACACTAGCCTTCATGGTGTCGACACAACTTGTGTTGTAGAATCTGCTTCTCGACACTGCTACTTCAACATGTGTCGACACTGATATTGTGTGTCGACACAACTCCTTGTTCTTTAGTACTTAGTTGAATTCTTGTAAGTGTCGACACAACTCCTTTGTGTCGACACATTTTCTTGTGTTGATACTTGTTGAGTGTCGACACATCTCCTTTATGTCGATACTTGTACTTAGAATTTGTTGAACTTTTGCTGAGTGTCAACACAGCCTCCAAGTGTCGACACTTTTGATGTCGACAAAGTTCCTCTGGGTGTCGACACTGCTTCTAAGTGTCGACATTGCTTCTCTGGACATTTCTTCATTGTGTGTCGACACAGCCTGTATGTGTCGACACTTTCCTTCTATGTCGACTCTGCATTCCTGGTGTCGACATAATTACTCCAAGTGTCGACACTGCTTCTCTGGGTGTCGACACAAGTCTTCTTAAGTGTCTACACTTATCTTCTGGGTGTCGACACATGGACTTAGAAACTTTTCAGCTTTCTCTGCAAATACTTAACCTGCACAACTAAACTCAAAACACATCAAATACATTCTGATGTATATCATTGAGTAGGGTGAGGCTTCTTCAAATCAGGTACATTTATTCCAATGTACCCAACAACGAGGATGATCCGGAGCTATATACGGAATACCTAACATCGATGACTGCCACAGATGAAATTCGGGACCACATCAGAGACGGGTAGAAGCTGGATGCGAGGGCTGAGCCGATATTCAGATCTTTGAAGGAAGGAACAACAGGGGATTACTCCTTGAGGGATGGGCTCTTATTTTTCAGAGGTAGGGTCTATATGCCTGTAGGAGTCCAGATTCGGGAGGACATCATGACGGAGGCACACTGTAGTAGATACTCAGTGCACCCGGGGATCACTAAGATGGCAGCGGACCTGAAGAAGACAATGTATTGGCCAGGCATGAAGAAGGACATTACGTATTTTTTGGTGCATTGTGAGGCTTGCCAACTCGTAAAGGCAGAGTGTAAGAATCCGACCGGTTTACTACAACCACTTCCGCTGTCGGAGTGAAAGTTTGAGGATATAGCCATGGATTTCATAGATGGGCTACCCCAGTCTCGTGCAGGGAATCACTCGATCTGGGTGTTAGTGGATAGACTAACGAAGGTGGCTAGATTTATTCCAGTGGCGAAGGACTCACCGGTCATTGTGTTAGTACGGAGATTCATCGAGTAATTTGTGCACTATCCTAGAGTACCCAGGACTATCGTCTCAGATCGGGATGGGTGGTTTACGTCCAGAGAGTGGAGGATGGTTCAGGCCCGTCTGGCTTCTCAGTTGACATTCAGGATAGCTCTTCATCCTCAGACCGATGGACAGATGGAGCACACCAACCGTACTTTGGAAGATCTTCTGCGCCTATGTATCCTGGACCACGGCGAGCCTTGGGAGCGATTGTTGCCGCTGATCGAGTTTTTGTACAACAACAACCATCAGTCCAGTATAGGCATGGCCCCTTACAAGGAATTGTATGGATGGAGGTGCATGACCCCACTTTCATGGATTCATGATGAAGATCCTCAGGAAGTCGACTCGGGGTTTGTGGAGGATACTGATGCTCAGGTTAGGTTGATCCGGGACAGGATGCTGGAATCCCAGAGCAGGCAAGCTAAATATTACGATGCGAGGCATCATCAGGTGGAGTTCCAGGTGGGAGACCGGGTCTTCTTGAAGATATGGACAATGCTTGGGGTCTCGCGGGTACGCAGGCGGAAGAAGCTCAGTCCAAGATATATGGGGCCCTACAGGATCCTGGAGCGGATCGGCCCCTTGGCTTATAGACTGGAGCTACCACCGGAGGTAGCAGGATTGCATGATGTCTTCCACGTCTCCTCACTTCGGAGGGCTCTACTATGCCCTGAGCAGCTGATTTCCATGATCGACGACCCGGTGGCATCAGATCGATTAGTCAGCTTGGAGCCAATCAGGATCGACGACACGACAGTGCGTGTCTTGTGACGTAAGAAGGTCCCGGTAGTCAAGGTTCTATGGAGAAACCATGGGCATGAGGAGCATACATGGGAGCCATAGTACTTGATGCGGCAAAAGTGCCCGGACCTCTTCGAGTCAGGTATACCTTAAACCTTAGGAATGTTACAAGTTTTACTTATTCTGTAGAAATACCCGTAGGCTCAACCTTAATTTCGGGAACGAAATTTTTTTATATATATATTGGGATTTGTAACAACCCTTAAACAACTAGACCCCTAGGATTTTGTTTTGTCATTACTAGGTTATGACAAAAACACCAGAATCTCAATGGGACCAAGTGAATAAGGCCAAGGTGAAAATCACATTGGTCTGCCTATAGCCCAGCCGCACATTTAGACCTAAGATCTGACCTTATGGCTACACCTTGACCCCAGGACCCTAGCAAAACACCCCCAAACATTTTGGGAGGTCCATAGGGCCACTAAGGACCCACTATAGGCAGTCAAAGTGGTTAAGTTGACCTAAGTCAACCATAACCCTAAATGGGTCAAACTATCCACTTAGGCTCAGTTGACCCTCCCCTAGCCAAGTGGACCCCACCCATCCCCTCCCAACCCTAAAGTGAGGTCAATGGGTCACCAAGGACCCATTAGGCTCAACCCAAGACTCTATGTTGACTAAAGTCAACTCTAGCCCCTAATGTGGTCAAAGTACCCTTCCTAAGGGTAGGTGACCTCCAAAGTGGCAAGACAACCCTACCCATCCCTACCTATATCTTAGGGGAGGCCAATTTGTCACCAAGGACCCACTAAGGTCAACCAAAGAGGCTAAGTTGACCTAAGTCAACCCTAACTCCAAAATGGTCAAAGTGCCCTAACTAAGGGTCAAGTGACCCCCAAGATGCCCCACCAACCCTACCCAATTCTTTCTAGACCTTAAGGGAGGCCAACGGGACACCAAGGACCCATTGAGGTCAACCCAAATGGTCATGTTGACCAGGGTCAACTCTATTCTAGTGTTAGGTCAAATTAGCACAAATTGGCTAACCCAAGCTCAAACTCATTTCCCCCACTTGGGCTAACTTCATTTTTATTATTAATTTGAGTTATTGGGCTGCCATTAGGCTAGAGTGATGATCAAATTCGGCCTTGATGATTAGCAGAGAGAAAACTCCATTTTTACACTTTAGTGGAGGAGAGAGATAGTGGTTTAAAAGTGTCATTCATGGCCAAGGGAGAGCAAGGGCCTCTCCAATGGATGGATACATTCTCCCTCGTCAGTTTTGAGGAGTTTAATAATCATAGCCAACCACCAATGTGGCTGAATTTAATTTCTCCCATAAGGAAGAGAGAGAAAGAGGGGAGAGAAAGCCATTAATGACCATAGGAGATCATGGGCCCCTCCCCTCACCTCCATTTGCTGGATTCGTCTTCACTGGATAATTAAGAGGATACTAACAGCCATAATCAGCCCTAAATGCCCGTGTTCTGTGAAGCCATGGGTGGCCAAAATTTTCACCTTCATGGCCAATAATGTTCATTGGTGCTACGCCCTTCTTCTCCCCCCCCCCCAATTAGCCCTCTTAAAAGCATCCCTGTACTCAGAGGAGGCATTTCCACACTTTACCTGAAGGATCATGCACCTTGGTAGTGTTGTTGCAGAACACCCACAAGCTCCACCACCGGCCATGGTACACCACCACCACACTCGCCGGCAAGCCCGATTAAAGTTCCTCCTTTACTCCTCTCTTCGTGGGTTAGATCTTTAAATCCTTTAGGAGAGAAATCGGGCTCAATTGAGTCAGATTGGGTGAGAGAAATTTCAGAAATTTCATGGTTTTTTGATGAATTGTAAATATACCTATTTTTATGTACATTAATTAAGTCGTTTTCATTTCTTTTTTTATTTTTATTTAATTTTCTTTAATAAATTGCTTATTTTTCGTAAAAATTATTCTAACATAAGTTAATTCAGGAAAAATTGCAAAAAAAGTCAAGTACACGCCCGTGTTCATTGGGTCACGCCCGTGACCCGGGCATGACAACTCAAATCCCGTGAAATCGGCCGCAAAATGAAGAAATTGATGAACACGCCCGACATCACGCCCGTGTCCAATGACCCACCCCGAGACCCCTGCCCGTGTCAAGCAAGCTTGACGTTTTCCGCTCGACGAATGTTGACACCTGCCCGACACTCCCGTGTAAAGATGCGACACGGGCGTGTACTCCTCCACCTTGCCGACAAGACCCGCGCGGCGACATTTCGATGCAACCCGCGCCCAATTCTACATCTCTGACACGCCCATAGTCACGCCAGTGACCTGGGTCGTGACCACCACGTGACCGACACGTGTCCTGCCCGAAGTCAACTAAGCCATCACCTCGCCGGATCAAATCGATAAATAGTGCTGACACGCCCCCTGACACGCCCGTGTTAGAGGGCGTGTCCCATGAATAGTGCTCGACTTGTCATTTTAATGCTTTATTTCCTGCCTACTCATTTGAGTAGGACTCGCAATTTATTGCTTTCATTTTCAGCTTTCCTTTACTGCTTTCATTTTATTACTTTCTTTTATCGCTTTCACCGCAAGCCGTCCACATTCCGATGTGTGGCTAACCACTCTTAGCCCTCGGTATCGAAGAGCATTGGGAAAGATAAAATAGCTTTAAATAATTAAAGGTCCTATTTTTCACTTTAATTAAATTTCTTAAGGTTTGCCTAGGGTTTATGACGCGTAGAACCACATATCGATGTGTGGTCTCTATTTTCAAAGTACATACGCTAGCTAGCCGAGAGGCCGTGCGTATTGACCGATGACCCATTGGTTAAGAGAGTTCTGCACTAGCCCTCTAGAGAGGAGGCGCGCCAACTCTATCGGATTGGGTTCCCCATCTAATAGCGGGGTTCTTAGCGTAATGCGGGCATTAAGAGGAATCATTAGTCGGACTAACGTTCGGTCGAATAGTCTTAGCGTTCAGGTGAGCGATAGTCCTAGAGATAAGTGAGCTCATTCTAGTGGAACCTCCACGGCAAAGTCTCCGCCTTAATTAATCTGAAACTTAGGATCTCTTTTTATTAAATGTTTATTTTATTTCAAAGTCTATTTGATGCCGTTGCGCTAAGCTTTTCATCGGCTCCACCTTTATTTCTTTCCCTTTTATGCTTTCATTTTCTGTCTTTTTATTATATATATAAAAAACCCGACAAGTAATTATCGGTCAAATAATATTCCCCTCCAGCGAAGAGTTGAAATAATCGAACCAACCCTGAGAATAATACGACCTCGATATTCCACCCCAGAATATCCTGTACTACATGCGATAGGTGCACTTGCCTCCTTTCGTTAAAACTCGATCTCATCTTTTTATATCCAAATTAATAAATTTGCACGCCCCGTTTTCTAAATAAAAACCACATCCGCCTTTTTCCTAAAATAAACCGCCCGGGGCACCGCAGGAATTCTCACCAATTTTTGGAGTTTTAACTGCATCAAGTTTTCAGACCCGATGCAAAAATATCAATCAAGTTTTTGGCGTCGTTGCCGGGGATTTTTTGAGTCGTTATTTTGAACCCTGGAAATCTATTAATTTTACTTATATCTATATATATCACAAAAATTTAAAATAGCCAACAAAAAATAATACTAATAATTATAATAATAACAAGAATAATAATAATAAAACTACAAAAAATATATATAAAAAAAATAAAACAAAAAACCTATAAAAACAAAAACTTTAAAATCCAATAAAACCAACAAAAAATCATAAAAATAACAATAACTTAAAATTTTTTCATTATTTTTATGAAAAAAAACCTCAAACACTATAAAAAAACCAAAAACCTAAAAATCTAAAAAAAAATAAAAAACTCTAAAATCATCTACAAAAACTAACAGCTAAAAAAACAAAATCTTAAAAAACCTAAAAAACTAAAAACCCACAAAAAATCTAAAAACCAACAAATCTAAAAACAAAACAAAACATACTTAAAAAACAACTCAAAAATAAAAAACTCTACTCAAAAATACCAAAAAAATATATTAATTAGATTTTAAAAAATTGTATATATTTTGTTTAACTTCTTTTAACTTGTTTTTTTACTTCGGCGCGCTTCACTCTTGTGCGCGCTAGGGGATCGCTTTTTTTTCTCACACTCATATAGCTAAGATGTTAGCTTCGAGTCACACACACACTTGTAATCCCCTACCGCCCACACTCTTTAGGCCGTGTTTATATTTTTGTTTTATTTTTTCTGTTATATTTTTGCTTCTTCTTCTAAAATAATACAGGGTTTCAACCCGAGTCTCCCCGACCTCGTATTAGGGAAGCTTCTACCCTCCCTTTTTCATTTTGTATATACTTTATTTTGTCAATTTTTCGTTCCGTATACTTAGATAGCCACATTGGGGACAATGTTGGGTTTAAGTATGTGAGTGTTTTCTTATTTTTTTCATTTCTGCACTTTTATATTCTGCCATAACAAAAAAATCATCAGCAGTACAAAAAATTAGAGAAATCAAAAACTCAAAAAAATTTTCCTGTTTTTACAATCAAAATCTCAAAAAATCATAAAACACAAAAATCACAAAAAAATATTATAAAACAAAATGTTCAAAATAGTTTTTCTTTTTGTAAAAGCTTCTCTCTTTCCCCTCTTCTTTTCCTTTTTCGTATAAAACAAAATCTTTCTCTTCCCCCCCCCCACACCCCTCTCTTCTTATTTGCAAATAACAAAACTTACTTTTTAGTAAGTCCGCGGCGTTCGACTCATCGAACCAACCACCCAAATAAGAGTCTGTTCGCGGGCTATAAACTAAAAATTCAAAAAAAAAATTAACCTTTTTACTTTGTAAATGTTTTTTTTTAAAAAATTTTTCTCTTTCCCCTCTCTTCTTTATAAATC
The DNA here is from genome assembly GCA_039583875.1 of Platanthera guangdongensis. NCBI lineage: Eukaryota > Viridiplantae > Streptophyta > Magnoliopsida > Asparagales > Orchidaceae > Platanthera > Platanthera guangdongensis. The sequence continues at coordinate 67,285,882 of CM077149.1, read as the reverse complement.
ACACTTCTTTCTCTGCTCTTTCTTGTAAATAATTTGATAAAAACCTAAAAACTCAAAAAAAATTTGAAAATCCAAAAACCCTAAAAAGTTAATATTCAAAAATCCTAAAAAGATGATAATCAAAATTCCAAAAAATGATAAAAACCATAAAATCCAAAAATATGTTGTTAATTATGTAATGAATAAAATCAAATATACCATATCTTAACCCTTTTTGCTTTCCAAAAATCTAGTTTCGAGTTAATTTATATGCGAATTTTACTTATTCTTTGTTTACTATTCGTTTATTAATTAAAGCTTGATAGATTTAACTGTCTGAGGTTAAGTTTTAAAAAAAATTATGTCTTTTTCTTATAATAGAGAACTTGTTTTTCACCACCACTTCTAATTTTCATAAATAGAAGCTCGTCTTTTATGTTAGAAAATAACAATCATGGATTTCAATTATTTCTACTTCATGCTTTTAGAAACATCAGAACGTTCATTTTAAAAAAAAGGTTGCTCTCAAAACTTTTTTATTAAAATGTAGTTTTCTTTTTGAAAAAATAAACCCCACCTCCATTTTTTTCATGTCTCACTTGACATGCTTACCCATATTTTACCCCTTAAAAGATCTTATGTCAATCGGAATAAAATTTCATTCTGAAAACATAAGTACCCAATATTTAAAAATATTATATGTTTCGGAGTAACAGGATAAAATTCATTACTCCTATACATATACATTTGGTTATTTATTATTTATGAAGAAAGAATAAATTTATATGTTAGGAAAATAAGATTTCATTTTCCTAATTATTCAAAAGAAAAAAATATATAGAGGTTCGAGAAAAAATTACCTCGCCTCTAAATCCAAGCCCTCTTCATAAACCGCCAAACCACTTATCCTATTTCAATGATTCTAGAATTAATTTAAATTTTTTTGAGAGCATAATTTTTAAATTGCATTATTTCCTTTAACTTTTTTAAGCTAAAGTTTTTCATATAATTTCATTCCATCTTTATTAAACTAACAAAAATAAATTTTTTCTTTTTATTTTATTTTATCTAGAAGTCTTTTTGAAACTCTTTCTCTATCTATAACATTTTCATAAATTAGGATTTAACTCTAGTACCCTGGATATTTTTTTGATCTTACTTTTAATTAATTCAATCGGTATCTAAACTTAGGATTGTTTTAATTCCTTATAAGTTCATCTCCAACTTTTGCTCTGGAATAGCAAAAACTTAAGTATGAGGGTATTTGATGAATTGTAAATATATTAATTTTTACGTACATTAATTAAGTCGTTTTCATTTCTTTTTGTTATTTTTGTTTAATTTTATTTAATAAATTATTTATTTTTTCTAAAATTTATTCTAACTTAGCTTTATTTTGTTTCCTGAATATTTCAGGAAATTATCAAATTTTGCATGGGTCACGCCCGTGTTCTTTTGGTCACGCCTGTGAGTAGGGCGTGACACATCAACTTTCAGTGAATCAGCAATTTTTGATGAAAAAAAGCTTGATACGCTAGGCCACACGCCCGTGTCAATCCGACATGGCCGTGACCAAGCCAGTGTCACTCCCGCTCGACGAAAATGCACTCGATGTTCGTCGACCATCATGACATGCCCGTGTCAGCCAACCCGACATGCCTGTGTAACCGCGCTCGACAATTTCCGCTCGACCATTTCCGCTTGACATTCGTCGACACCTCCCTGACACGCCCGTGTCAAGATGCGACATGCGCGTGTACTTCTCGAACTAGCCGACAAGACTACACCCGCGACTTTCGACGCTGCTCGCTCCCAGATCAACCTCCCCGACACGCCAAGAGTCACGCCCGTGACACGGGGCGTGACCTCCACGATTTCAGCCGAAGTCAACTTTGATGCCAAATCTCGCCATCCGCCATCTGTACAGTGCTGACATGCCCCCCTACACGCCCTTATCAGGGGGCATGTCCCATGAAAAATTTCTCTATAAATTCAAGCCTTCTTCATATATTTCTGTACCACTTTTTGGGGCATTTTGTATAGGTGTTATGTTGATGGGATGAATTCCAAATGTTATGTAATGGATATTTCTCCCCCCTACCCTCTCTCTTCTATTTTAGCTTTGTAATCACCTTTTATTATTAATGCAAATATAGTTTTTTTTCCATTATATGCCTTGGAATTCATCTATGTGCCATCCCTTATGCAATCTTATATTTTGCTTTTGTTTTATCTTTTGTTTTCGTTCTTTTTTATACGTGTGTGTGAGTGTATGAGTATAATTTTTTACTTTTATGTTTTCATTATTTTGTTTACTTAGATTGTTTAGTGTTAGGATTTTTCCATACTCCTTATACTCATCCTTATAAAACTATGAAAATGATTATAAAGTGGTTTTTGATTTATTTTTGCTTACTCTTTTTAGATCATAAACTTTTCGTTCTTTTATCTTTTCTTCAACTTTTTAAGCATTTTTATAGAGTTATAAGGATGGATAAGTTGTTATTTTCCTTTTTCAAGCATTTTCATTTTAGCTTTTATTTCAAAAAACTTTTGCCCGTTTATTTTTTCTGTCTTCTTTTTACGCATTTCTACCGCATTCTAGCGGCAGAAATATATTCATTTTAATTTTTCGAGCATTTTCATTTTGCGTTTATTTGCAAAAATGTTTGCTCCGTTTATTTTTATTTCATCTTTCTATGCATTTCTACCGCATTCTCGCTGTAGAAATGTAGTTGTTTTAATTTTTCAGTAACTTAGTTTTTTTAGCTTTTTTTTTGTATGTGTGCGCATTTATTTCCGCCTACTCGTTTAGAGTTAAATGACGCATTGTTTTTATTTCATTCAGTAGAGTGTGTGTTTGTGCGTATTTTACTTTATGTCGAGAGTGTGTGCGCGTGATTTTAAATTTATGTCGAGTGTGTGCGTGCATTGCATTTATTTTGTCCTACTCGTTTGAGTAGGACTCGCTTTCATTTCTCCCGCCCACGCATTTGTGCCGGGACTCATACTTTACTGTTTTTCATTTCAGTCCTACTCGTTTGAGTAGGACTTGCAATTTACTGCTTTATTTAATACTTTCCTTGACTTCTTTCTTTTCCTGCTTTCATTTATTGCTTTATTTATTGCTTTCACCGCCTGTCGTCCCCATTCTGATGATTGGCTAACCGTTCTTAGACCTTAGTATCGAAGAGCATTGGGACAGAAAAAATAGCTTTAAATAATTAAAGGTCATTATTTTCTAATTAATTAAAATTACTTAAGGTTTGCCTAGGGTTTACGACGCGTAGAACCACATAATCGATGAATGGTCTCTATTTCCGTAGTCCATATGCTAGCTAGCCGAGAGGCCGTACGTATGGACCGATCACCACTTGGTAAAGAGAGTTCCGCACTAACCCTCGAGAGAGGAGGCACACAAACTCTACTGGATTGGGTTCCCCACCCAATAGTGGGGTTCTTAGCGTAATGCGGGCATTAAGAGGAATCCTTCGTCGGACTAACGTTCGGTCGAATAGTCTTAGCGTTCAGGTGAGCGATAGTCCTAGAGATAAGTGAGCTCATTCTAGTGGAACCTCCACAGCCAAGTCTCCGCCTTAATTAATTTGATACTTAGGATCTCTTTTTATTAAAAGTTTATTTTTGTTCAAATTCTATTCGATGTCGTTGCGCTAAGCTTTTTATCGGCTCCACCTTTATTGCTTTCCCTTTTATGCTTTCATTTTCTGTCAATTTTATTATATATATATAGAAAACCCGACAAGAAATTATCGGTAAAATAATAGTCCCCTCTAGGGAAGAGTAGAAATAATCGAACCGACCCCGAGAACAATACGATCTTGATATTTCCACCCCGGAATATCCTATACTACACGCGATAGGTGCACTTGCCTCCTTTCATTAAAACTCGATCTCATCTTTTTATATCCAAATTAATAAATTCGCGCGTGCCGTTTTCTAAATAAAAACCACATCCGCCTTTTTCCTAAAATAAACCGCTCGGGGCGCCGCAGGAATTCTCACAAATTTTTGTAGTTTTAACCTCATCAAGTTTTTGGACCCGATGCGAAAATATCAATCAAGTTTTTGGCACCGTTGCCGGGGATTTTTCGAGTCTTTATTTTGAACCAAGGAAATCTATTAATTTTACATATATCTATATATATCACAAAAATTTAAGATGGCCAACAAAAAAATAATACTAATAATAATAATAATAATAAAACTACAAAAAAATATAAAAAAAATAAAACAAAAAAACCTATAAAAATAAAAACTTTAAAAACCTATAAAACCAACAAAAAATCATAAAAATAACAATAACTTTAAAAAATATTCATTATTTTTATGAAAAAAAACCTCAAACACTATAAAAAAACCAAAAACCTAAAAATCTAAAAAATCTAAAAAACTCTATAAACATCTACAAAAACTAACAGCAAAAAAAAAACAAAATCTTAAAAAACCTAAAAAACTAAAAACTCATAAAAAATCTAAAAACCAACAAATCTAAAAACAAAACAAAACCTACCAAAAAAACAACTAAAAAAATAAAAAAAACTCTACTTAAAATTACCAAAAATATATATTAAATTAGATTTTAAAAAATTATATATTTTTTGTTTAACTTCTTTTAACTTGTTTTGTTTTACTTCGGCGCGCTTCACTCTTGTGCGCGCTAGGGGATCACTTTTTTTTCTCACCGTCATATAACTAATACGTTAGCTTCGAGTCACACACACACTTGCCATCCCCTACCGCCCACACTCTTTAGGCCGAATTTATATTTTTGTTTTATTTTTTCTGTTATATTTTTGCTACTTCTTCTAAAATAATGCAGGGATTCAACCCAAGCCTCCCCAACCTCGTCTTAGGGAAGCTTCTATCCTCCCTTTTTCATTCTGTATATACTTTATTTTGTCAATTATTCGTTCGGCATACTTAGATAGCCACATTGGAGACAATGATGGGTTTAATTATGGGGGTGTTTTCTTATGTTTTTCATTTCTGCACTTTTATATTCTGCCATAACAAAAAAATCATCAAAAGTGCAAAAAAATTACAAAAATCAAAAACTCAAAAACATTTTCCTGTTTTTACATTCAAAAACTCAAAAAATCATAAAACACAAAAATCACAAAAAAAATTATAAAACAAAAAGTTCAAAATAGTTTTTCTTTTTGTAAAAACTTCTCTCTTTCCCATCTTCTTTTCCTTTTTCGTACAAAACAAAATCTTTCTCTTCCACCCCCCCCCCCCCACACTCCTCTATTCTTATTTGCAAATAACAAAACTCGCTCTTTAGCAAGTCTGCGGCATTCGACTCATCGAACCAACCACCCAAATAAGAGTCTATTCGCGGGTTATAAACTAAAAATTCAAAAAAAAACTAACCTTTTTACTTTGTAAGTTTTTTGTAAAAATTTTTTTTCCTGTTTCCCCTCTCTTCTTTATAAATCACACTTCTTTCTCTGCTCTTTCTTGTAAATAATTTGATAAAAAACTAAAAAATCAAAAAAATTTTGAAAATCCAAAAACCCTAAAAAGATAAAAATAAAAAAATCCTAAAAATATGATAATCAAAATTCCAAAAAAAATGATAAAAACCTAAAATCCAAAAATATGTTGTTTATTATGTAACGAATAAAATCGAATATACCATATCGTAACCCTTTTTGCTTTCCAAAAATCTAGTTTCGAGGTAATTTATATGTGAATTTTACTTATTCTTTGTTGTTATTCGTTAATTAATTAAAGCTTGATATATTTAAGTGTCTGGGGTTAAGTTTTAAAAAATATCTTATGTCTTTTCCTTATAATAGAGAACTTGTTTTTCACCACAACTTCTAATTTTTATAAATAGAAGCTCGTCTTTTATGTTAGAAAATAACAATCATGGATTTCAATTATTTCTATTTCATGTTTTTAGAAACATCGGAAGTTTCATTTTAAAAAAGGTTGCTCTCAAAATTTTTTTATTAAAATCTAGTTTTCTTTTTGAAAAAATAAACCCCACCTCCATTTTTTTTCATGTCTCACTTGAAATGCTTACCCATATTTTACCCCTTAAAAGATCTTATGTCAATGAGAATAAAATTTCATTCCGCAAACATAGGCACCCAATATTTAAAAAGATTATATGTTACGGAGTAAGAGGATAAAATTCATTACTTCTATACATATACATTGGGTTATTTATTATTTATGAAAAAGAAAAAAATTATATGTTAGGAAAATAAGATTTCATTTTCCTAATTATTCAAAAGAAAAAATATATAGAGGTTCGAGAAAAAATTAACTCGCCTCTAAATCCAAGCCCTCTTCATAAACCACCAAACCACTTATCCTATTTCAATGATTCTAGAATTAATTTATATTTTTTTGAGACCTTAATTTTTAAATTGCATTATTTCCTCTAACTTCTTTTAAGCTAAAGTTTTTTATATAATTTCAATCCATCTTTGTTAAACTAACAAAAAAAAATTTTTGCTTTCTATTTTATTTTATCTAGACGTCGTTTTGAAACTCTTCCTCTATTTATAACATTTTCATAAATTAGGATTTAACTCTAGTACACCGGATGTTTATTTTGATCTTATTTTTAATTAATTCAAGCGGTAGCTAAACTTAGGATTGCTTTAATTCCTTATAAGTTCATCTCCAACTTTTGCTCTAGAATAGTAAAAGCTTAAGTTTGGGGGTATTTGATGAATTGTAAATATACCTATTTTTATGTACATTAATTAAGTCGTTTTCATTTCTTTTTGTTATTTTTGTTTAATTTTTCTTTAATAAATTGTTTCTTTTTTGTAAAATTTATTCTAACTTAACTTTATTTTGTTTCCTGAAAATTTCACGAAATTTTCAAATTTTGCATGGGTCACGGCTATATTCTTTGGGTAACGCCCGTGACTAGGGCATGACACGTCAACTTCCAGTGAATCAGTAATTTTTGATGAAAAAAAGCTTGACACTCCCGACCACACGCCCATGTCAATCCGACACGACCGTGACCAAGCCCGTATCACTCCCGCTCGGCGAAAACGCACTCGACATGCCTGTGTAACAGCACTCGATAATTTCTGCTCAACCTTTTCCGCTCAACATTAGTCGACACCTCCCTGACACACCCGTGCCAAGATGTGACACGGGCATGTACTTCTCCAACTGGTTGACAAGACTGCACCCGCGACTTTCGATGCGGCCCACGCCCAGATCAACCTCCCTGACACGTGTAGAGTCACGCCCATGACATGCGGCATGACCTCCACGATTTCAGCTGAAGTCAACTTTGATGTCAAATCTCGCCAGCTGCCATCTGTACAGTGCTGACACGCCCCTACACGCCCGTATTAGGGGGCATGTCCCATGAAAAATTTCTCTATAAATTCCAGCCTTCTGCATGTATTTCTGTTCCACTTTTTGGGCCATTTTGTATAGGTGTTATGCTGCTGGGATGAATTCCAAATGTTATGTAAGTGATATTTCTCTCCCCCCCCCGCTCTCTTTCTTCTATTTTAGCTTTGTAATCACCTTTTATTATTAATGTAAATGTAGTTTTTTTTCCATTACATGTCTTGGACTTCATCTATGTGCCATCCCTTATGCAATCTTATTTTTTGCTTTTGTTTTATCTTTTGTTTTCGTTCTTTTTTATACGTGTGTGTGAGTGTATGAATATAATTTTTTTACTTTTATGTTTTCATTATTTTGTTTACTTAGATTTTTTAGTGTTAGGATTTTTCCATACTCCTTACACTCATCCTTATGAAACTATGAAAATGATTATAATGTCATTTTTGATTTCTTTTTACTTAGTCTTTTTAGATCGTAAACTTTTCGTTCTTTTATCTTTTCTTCCACTTTTTAAGCGTTTTTATAGAGTTATAAGGATGGATAAGTTATTATTTTCCCTTTTCAAGCATTTTCATTTTTGCTTTTATTTCAAAAAAAATTTGCCCGTTTAATTTTGCTGTCTTCTTTTTACCATTTCTACCGCATTCTAGCGGCATAAATGTATTCTTTTTAATTTTTCGAGCATTTTCATTTTGCGTTTATTTGCAAAAACTTTTGCTCCGTTTATTTTTATTTCAGCTTTTTATGCATTTCTATCACATCCACCGCATTCTAGCAGTAGAAATGCAGTTGTTTTAATTTTTCAGTAACTTATTTTTTTTACATGTTTTGTACCTGTGCGCATTTAATTTTACCTACTCATTAAGAGTTAAATGGAGCATTGTTTTTATTTCATTCAGTAGAGTGTGTGTGTGTGTGTGTGTGCATGTTTTACTTTATGTCGAGAGTGTATGTGCGTGAGTTTTAATTTATGTCGAGTGTGTGTGTGCGTTGTATTTATTTTGTCCTACTCATTTGAGTAGGACTCGCTTTCATTTTTCCCGCCCATGTATTTGCGCCGGGACTCGCACTTTATTGTATTCATTTCAGTCCTACTCGTTTGAGTAGGACTTGCAATTTACTACTTTATTTACTGCTTTTCTTTACTGCTTTTTTTTCCTGCTTTCATTTATTACTTTCTTTATTGCTTTCACCGTCTATCGTCCCCATTCCGATGAGTGGCTAACCGTTCTTAGCCCTCAGTATCGAATAGCATTGGGACAGAAAAAATAGCTTTAAATAATTAAAGGTCCTTATTTTCTAATTAATTAAAATTACTTAAGGTTTGCCTGGGGTTTACGACGCGTAGAACCACATAATCGATGGGTCGTCTCTATTTCCGTAGTTCATATGTTAACTAGCCGAGAGGCCGTGCGTATGGACCGATCACCACTTGGTAAAGAGAGTTCTTCACTAACCCTCGGGAGAGGAGGCACGCCAACTCTACTGGATTAGGTTCCCCACCCAATAGCGCGGTTCTTAGCGTAATTCAGGCATTAAGAGGAATCCTTCGTCGGACTAACATTCGGTCGAATAGTCTTAGCGTTCAAGCGAGCGATAGTAGTAGAGATAAGTGAGCTCATTCTAGTGGAACCTCCACGTCCAAGTCTCCGCCTTAATTAATTTGAAGCTTAGGATCTCTTTATATTAAAAGTTTATTTTAGTTCAAATTCTATTTGATGCCGTTGCGCTAAGCTTTTCATTGGGTCCACCTTTATTACATTCTCTTTCATGCTTTCATTTTCAGTCATTTTTATTATATATATAAAAAACCCGACAAGTAATTATCGGTAAAATAATAGTCCCCTCCAGGGAAGAGTAGAAATAATCGAACCGACCCCGAGAATAATACGACCTCGATATTCCACCCCGGAATATCCTGTACTACACGGGATAGGTGCACTTGCCTCCTTTCATTAAAACTTGATCTCATCTTTTTATATCCAAATTAATAAATTCGCGCGTCCCGTTTTCTAAATAAAAACCACATCCGCCTTTTTACTAAAATAAACCGCCCGGGGCGCCACGGGAATTCTCACCAATTTTTGGATTTTTAATCGCATCAAGTTTTCGGACCCGATGCGAAAAGATCAATCATTTTTCAACAACTCGGGTTCGCCGGAATCCGCCCCTTCGGCGGCCATGTCGCCGCCCGACGATAGCCCCCACCTCAACAAAGGTGGCGGCGGCGGAGGACGGCCAGGAAGGTGGTTGGATGGTCGGGAAAAGGCTTGCAAGTTGCTCCAGGTTCGGGCAATCCTAGCCCTTGGCTGGAGGAAGAAGATGACCCGGAGGCGTTGGATCTGCTTCAAGATTCATGCTGATTTTATAGATTTATTTTGATTTTTTTGTATTTTCTATCTTGTTTACTGGGATGATTAAATTAAATATTAAAAATACTTAGGTCCCCCTACAGGAAACATGACCAACATGAAACCTATAGCCCTTGAAGTCTAGTTTAATTTAAAATTGAGTTGAACCAATTTGGGTAATGGGTTTCACCACAACACCCATTTTGGTGAGTATTATACCTAGGCTAGACGAGAGACTATTTTTAGTTCCCCCATCAATCCAGCCATCCAAATAACTTGAAATTTTGGATGGGCGTCATTCTTATATATACCTAGAACATATCCAAAATTAGGAATTTATGAAAAAAATTTTCCTAAAATTGTTGTATAAATTTTATAAATAATGTAGGAATTATTTAAAAGGTCTAATGACCTCTAAACCCTCCAAATACTGGTGAGTTGTCGCTGTGGTCTTCATAAGGCTGTGGTAAAAATTTCATTTCATTTGGAGATGGTTTGAGTTGAAATCATGCAAACCCTAGCCTTGCTATAATAAGGCTATTTAGGTCAAATAGTGCACTTTGGGTTTTGAGTGGCCAAATCACCTCAGCAGAGGTTGAAATTGGGGCCACTGACTTGGCATGGCTTGTAAAAACCTCCCATGGAAGATGGGGTGGATTTGGGCGAGTTTGCCCCAGGACCCAAGACCAAACCCTAAGGATGGTCTTTGGTGCCTTGTGAAGGGCATGTGGTCAAAATACCTTATATGGAATTGAAACTTGGTAGGGAGGGTACTAGGGTAGCTAAAACCCTCAGTTAAAACTCTTATGAAATTTGGAAATAGGTAGGCCCCAAAATACCCTAACCCTAGTTTAGGGCACAAAAGTTCTAGTGATAGAATAGGTGACTAAACCTCATTGAATAGAGATGAAACTTGGGTAGTGTAGTCATATGGTTAGTATGAACCTCTAGAAATTTAATTGAGAACTTTGGTTTAATAGTCTTAGTACTTCCTTTGTAATGCATGAGTTAGCCCTACTTAATCATTTGGTTATTGTGAACTCACTGTCCATTGGAATGCCATAAAAATTTGGCAGAAGAAGTTTTAGACATTTATGATCATGTATGAATTTTATTAGTATTTTTGAATACTAAATTACAATACCTCCTTCACAAACTCATTAGCTTGGAAACTTGTTCAATATTTTATATAGCGCTCATCATATGTTGAGAAATTGTGAAACTCAGTCAGTAATGATTCTAGGTCAATATGATCTGGTGGAGATTTTTGTTACAATTTTTAAATGAATAATTTCTATACTTAGTGCATAAAATCGCCAATATGAACATTTGATCAAAATTAATTTTAGAGTTGTTTATTAACTTATAAATTATGAAACTTTGCTTGGAGTATTTATAAGCCCTTATAATCAGCCTTGAAGTTTTTCAGAATTTTTGAAAGTATGTTTGCTGTACTTGTCTCTTAAAATGATTTATTGTAGGATATACTCAAAATTAGAATTAGGGGCATAAACCTTGCTGAAAAATTGGGAGACTTTGGATTTTATGTTAAATAGTATATTTTATCTATCAAAAATATTTTGGGGCATTTGATTCTCTGATAGTGGTGCTTCATGTTCAAACTTGGGGTTTTTGGATTACTAGAATAATTAAATAAATTACCAGATAAATTAGGAAAATTATGAACTTCTGGATTTAGGCTAAAAAGGTCATGACAGTCTCTATTAATTATTATAGGGATACTGGATGAATATTTTGAGTACCTCTTATTTTACTCATCAAATAGCTTAGGATGGTCTGCTTTTAGTAAAACTGTAGAAATTATGTTGTAATGTGAATTTGGGCCCATGAGTTGGGGTTAGATGTTTGCTGGTTTAGATGAATAAAAAAATGAGTTCATCAGTGGAAGGTAGGATGAGTAGAGTGTTGGTTTGGCTAGTGTTAAGTGGTGCTTGGGATCGATGATAGATCGTCTTTCCCATGGGGAGGAACTGTCAAATACTCTAGGGTTAGATTCAGTACAACAAGTAAGGGTTTGGGAAATTTGATAGCAACCAATAATAGTAAGTGTCTTGCGAAAGGGAGCTTTGGGCATAATCCCATCGTAGTTCCTAGTGCCTTCGAGAGCCGTTCACGGGGAATACCTTGGGCAGTCCTGGGCTAACCAAAACAGTAAGAATAAAATAATACAAGAGCAACTAGTATAACTAGGGTTGCACATTCACATACCATGGTAGCTCGGGAGGTTGATTAGGTTGTTTTGATTGCCATCCAGGCGGTTCGTTCTGAAGGTAGATGCATGGACGGACAGTACGAAGAACCAGTGGCTCAAAAGGTTTTGGATACAAAATAAGGTGGTGGGTCATCGGTATTGGACGGTCGTTCACACCGATGTCGATACGTTGAATCGAGGGTGTGGGACAATAAGCCACAGAAAGTCTGGTGGATATGTCCAACATTAGTACGCGGATACTCTAGGTTGTGTTCTTCTAGGGGCGTACAGGAGGGCTAGGCCTGGTAGTGTGGATACCCGCTAGGATTAGGGGGCCCGACCCACTGTCTCCATTTTCTACTACAGAGGTTCCGGGGAGTGAAGCTAGCTGCACAAATAGAGGAAACTAAAGGTCTGTTCACATTGTGTCGTGTGTGTGGGTTACACTTGCATGAATCATGGCATAACATACTTGCATACAACCGACACCCCAACGTATAAATTGTTTTGGGACTTTTTATACGATGGGAGCCTTGTAGAAGACCCCTTAACTTATATGTTTGTATGGACATTCATATAAGTTAAGATTACTTACTTCTTACCTAATCTTTCTTACATATGCTGCTTACTCTACTTGCTTACTCTACTTGCTCAACTTATTTCATACTATTATCGAACTGCTAGACTAGTTCCACTTTCACCTGCCACTTTGAACTCTCGACCTTGTAGCATCCCTTTCCTCCTCCCCGCCCGGTTCCTAGGAGCCATGGGAGGATGGGTAGGGGATGATATGGCTTAGTCTTTATGACTAATGGTTTCGGACAACAACATTACACTGGCTTCGGATGGGAGACAGGGACCATCACTAGCGGAGTACTGTGCACATGGAGGGGGTCTAGTCTAGTACCGGAGCACCAGCGACCAGCTCCGTGAGTGATAGTCTTTTTATAGCTTCCGCGAGAGATTGTAGTGAGGATCTGGTGTACCGGGCTTAAGCCCGTTTATATTTCCATTTTGTTACTTCGCAGTACTCTCTTTTCTACTTATGGACATGTTATGATTTCTCTTATTATATATAACTTTTGTGGACTTAGCTATTTCATTCCTGAATACTGCTCTCTCTGTGATGATCGAAAAGGCCGGCAGAATCGGCATTCTGTAGTTACGGCTTTCCCGAGTGTCTGGGCCACAGCAAAACGACGGTTCTGGGCATACGACCCCGGGTTTGAAAAAGAAAAAAAGTGGTCTTACATGCTCATAGTTATAAACATTATTAGTTTCATGTCTATGTGAACTGGTATTGCTTTACTTCTTTAGTTGCTTGAGTTGTGCCATCCTTCCATCCATCCATTCTTGTCGTTCTCGCAATTGCTAGAAGCATGCGCAGCGAAGAGGTGCTTACGACCCTCAAATTCTGGTTCTTATACTTGCCTACTCGTCCATCCGCCTAGTGATTCGGTGCATAGCGGCCCATGTAGTCTTCCATCCCGCCTGGTGAAGCATCGCATAGCGGCGTTGCATAGGCGTAGCTTTTAGTGTTTTACTTTCTGTTTTCACAACATACCAAAATCCACCTTAGTTAACTCCGACCTAAGGACTTCAATCTCAAGTCCTCCTCGATATTAACTCCCCCCTTACTGTGTTCCTTAAAGAGATTGATACTTGCGAAAGCCATCCATTTTATACTACTTGTGCGACCGGTACACTTGTCGTTCAACGCATCAAGTTTTTGGCGTCGTTGCCGAGGAACACAGTCGTGTGAGTTTTTGGAGAGGGAGATAATAAATCGAAGCCCTTTCCATTTGTGCATTGCATTATTCTTTTTATTTTAGTTGTTAGAATTTTTATTTTGCTCATTTCTTTTTGCCCTTTTCTGATTTTTGGTTTTAGATAGCAAATCCGTGCTATTTTTTATTTTAGTTGTGTAGCGCTCTTTGGTAAATTTTCTTGTTCGTGATGTATTCAGCCGAGTGTTGTCTTTACGACTCTTTGCGCCGATGCATCGATGACATGGCTGATTTGAAAGCCAAGTCGTGCATCAGATGTTTGTTACGTCAAAGTGTAGGCCACATGTGGAAGGATTGCCCTCGCTTGTGCGAGCCTTCTCCCTCTAAGGGCGTGTGCACAAAAACCTCTCGTTTGTGGAAGACTGTTGTGGATAGGCCTACCAGGGTGTTGCCTGGCCCATACACTGACATCACTCATCTGGCTCGCTCTTTACCCATTGAGATTACGGAAGAATCTCTCGCTGCATATGGATCCTTCATGGGCCCCTCGCTCCCTTTTTACGAGCTTCCTTTGAGTGATGACGATCACTCTTGTGGTAGCAAGCGAAAAGAGGATCAAGAATCCATGGGCACTCATGTATGGGATGCAACGATTGTTCTAGTTGATGGGATGGCGTCTACGACTGAGTTTGCGATGGGGCCTTCTCATTCAGTGCTTGATTTTAAGAGCAGTTCCGCCCCTCCGCAATTTTTGCCTGAGTTTGCTACCCCTTTTTCTTGCGAGTCGATAGATGATGCCATATTTCTGATGATACGGTGCCTGAGGTTGCGCCAAAGTGGGATGAGGATTCTTCTATCTCCGATGGAGAAGGTGGATCTTCAGAGCACTTTTACATACCCCGGTGGGATGAGGAATATCCTCTTTCCGATGCGGAGGTCTACACTTCCTTATAGGATGAGGTAGTTCCCCTTACCACCGCGGACCTCGAGTTCTTGGATTCTCCACGATAGAAATTGTATGATACCGGCAATGATTTCTGCACGCATCTCTTTGAGAGTGATACCGGGATCAATCTCCCTTTTCCTGATTATTTTAGTTCTTCTTCTCTTTTATTACTAGATCCCCTTCTCTATTTGAGCCTGTGCAGGCTGAGTTTCCACGGGTACATTGGGATGATGATGAGCCTAGTGTTCTTGTCGTTGCCATCGCTCCCTACACATCTGTGGTTGACGATGCCTTGCTAGGCAAGGATATGTTTTGTGATAAGATGAGCGAGGACCAGCGCTCCTCCTCTTCTTATTTTCTATTTCCTCTACCTTTGTTGTGCAGGTATTATTATGTAGGTAGAGGGGTAACTATTTTATTGCTGTATCGGTACCCATTACCAAAACGGATAATGGAACAGTTACCTGTGCATTTTTCATTTCATTGGCCCATTAGATAGAACCTTTTCCTTAGTCGAATAAGTCATGCTGGGATGACAATAACTGTTGTACTTATCTTTCATTTTCTGCATTTTTATTTTTCATGTCTATCTTAGTTTAGTATTGCTTTGTATATTGTATATTTTTCTTTTGTTTTTGCGAACCTCACCCCTGCAGGTATTCATGAAAATGCATATTGGCGGGCTTGTGATTCTTCGTATGGCGGAGTTGCTTCTGTTTTTCACGCGTCTTCTGGTATGATCACTGGCTGAGCATTGGGTAACCTCTTCCCTTGTCTCTATCTGATTTTAATTTCAATATCATATACTGTGTATCTTAGTTTAAGTCTGGGGGAGAGCAATTACTAGTTACCTTTTGCACGCGCACATTTCTTGTGCATACTAGAAGCTTTTATAGATTTATTTTGATTAGTTCATTGCATCACACACCACTAAACCCACATGAGTGTGTGCTTAGCTGTTAGCGTGCTGCGAGTTAAACTCGTTTCTTTTGTATGATTTCGGAAAATTATGGTGCTGACATCAGATTGTGAGACGAAGTAAAATGTTGACCCTGTTGTGCTCCTAGTTGAGTGCTCTCGTCTCATGTAGAAATTAGAGTATATGTAATTTTTTTTGTATGCTTATAGTTTTAAATTTTTCTAGTTGTGTAAATGCTTTTTATTCTACTCAAAAATTGGTGAATCCGATGCGAATCCGACGGTAGCATAGGGATATGTGTAAACGGCCGTTAGGTTCGTATTGCTCGAGTCGGGAGGAAGGATAGTCTTTCTCGTTGGCTAAGAACTTGCCCGAAGCTACTCTCGAAGCATTGGTGCAAGGTTTGTTAAGCGTGAGCATGATGTAGGCAATCATTTTGTCTAGGTTGAGCTTTGTACCCGTTCCTATCATATTATCTTTACTAGAACCGTTGTGCCTATCCCTCCTTTGATTAAGCTCCACTAATATTTCAACAAAGCCTAGTAGCCGACCCTAGTCGCACACCCAAGTCTAGCTTTACTATCTTCTAATTTCATGTTGGGGGTGTTGACGTGGTGTTGTTCTTTGGGAAATATGTGGTTGTACTCCCAAGAATTTATTTGTTGGAATTGTGCATAAGAAAAAGAAGAAATAAGAAGAAAAGTTATAAAAATAAAATTTGAAAAAGAAAGAAAAAGAGGAAGGAAAAGTATAACTAAAAATCTGATTTGAGTTAGTATATTTTGTGGCTTAGGCGGTGTGCACAACCGTATTTCAAAAATTATGTTTGGGGGTGTGGTGTGCCAGCGTGTTTTATGGGTAGCGGATAGACTCTTTTGGTGCTAGCTCAATTGGGTTTTGAGCGTAGCCTTCGTTTTTATCCTTGATTACCCCACCTTAACCCAAGCCCCATTACCACCCGGAGTCCTACGGACTTACACTTAAGGCAAACTAGTATCGTGGAGAGAGTGTGAACATGCAAGCAGTCACCGACATTGGTGGATTCCTTTGGAGGTTGTCCCGAATCCCGATCTTTGGCAAAACTCGCCATAGTGGATAGCCTATTTTTGTTAAAATTCAACAACCTGGCACTACAACCACGTTGAATTTTCTCCAGGTGGTCAGCAGGATAGCCTAAAGCCAAATTAATATTCTCAGAATTATCCAGTTCACACCTTGATCACGCGGAAAATTCCCTGGACCTTGAAGTGAGCATGAGTTATCTCAACTAAAGTCAATCAACCAGCAAACACATGCAACACAAGAGTCTTTATTGATACACATCCAACTTCTCTACACAGCGTGACATACATGGCAAGACATGCTTCACCAAACAACACCCAAGGGAAAGCAGAGACTACAAAATCAAGACATGAGAAACAAGCCACACAGACTCAAATACATGTCGCTGGTCTACTGCTGTGGAATCTGCTCAGTCCGCCAGGTCGCCAGACCGCAACCCAAGCCGCGCGGACTACCCCTTGTTCCAATGCATGCTCTAGCCACCGATCTGCAAGCCACCAGACCGCGAGGTTGCCTAGCCGCCAGACCGCACAAGATGCGATGCCGAAAAGAACAGTCCGCCTGAAGCATGGGACTTCTTGAACCCCGAACCTAGTTGCCAAAAATAAGACCGTCTGGTCGCTGTCTGCGACCTACTATTTTCCTCCTGTTGCTTAACCACAGAGTCTACATTGTCCCTGACCGCAATCAGATCCAAGGCCTGGCTTTCCAGCGCTATCCGCACAACCTGCACAACACAACCCGGTCAACTCAATCAAACCGCGCGGACACTAAAAGGCAGTTCACAGCAACCTGTGCGGGATCAACTTACTGTTCACTTATGTATGGAGGTTCCTTTTTCCTGGTGTGACAAGTGTCCTATTTATAGGCACGATGATGAGTGTGGTCACCACCCTAGCCGATCGGATTACCGCCACATCCTGCAGCAAGAACATGTGTATCTGCAAGACCCGCGGAAACACTCCAGTCCACTGCTACTTGAGCAAGATAGCCAGCCTGCCTAGCTTCTCCAATGCCGAAGTCCAATCTCCAGTCCGCCTTGACACCAAAGGCCAAGCCGCCAAGACATCACCAAGGCCGGACAGCAACACCAGTCCGCCTTGTCATCAAGGGCCAAGCCAGGACCACCACAGTCGGACTACGTAGCAACAGTCCGCCAATCCGCGGACACAACACCATCCCGCTTATCCCGAGCCCACAGCCTCGCCACCAAGGCACTTCCGAACTAAGTGGACACGTAGCAACAATCTACCAATCTTGAGCCCATGGTTTCGCCAAAACAGCAATAGCCAGACTTAGAGGACACCTGGCTTCAGTCCGTACATCCCGAGCCCACGGCTTTGCCACAAAGGAACCTGCCGGACTTAGCGGACACGCTGATCCTGTCCACCCATACTGCGGACAACTCTATTCTGCATATCCATGCAGATAACCAAATCTGCATACCTTGCAGACTTTTTCAGTCTGCATATCCTGCAGACTGTTCCAGTCTGCATAACCCAAGTCCACAGCCATGCCAGCAAGGCAGCTGTCGGACTCAGTGGACTCCAGCTCCAGTCTGCACACAGTCGCAAACACAACCTCCTGTCCGCTTATCCCCAAACTTGTAATCAAGTCAGATGCACTTCTGCCGAGCTTGTCGGACTGAAAAGTAGTCTGCACTCCACTGTGCGATCTCCCCGGACTGAGCCAAACATGGACTTGGTTCAGACCCAATCAAGTCCACACCACTGGCCACAAGGGCCACTCCACACTTACTAGCGGACACTAGATCCAGTCCGCCTTTCAGGGTGAACTCCAGTATCAATCTGCACTAACTGGCGGTCTCCGCGGCTTCCACATGCCTCTACACCAGAGCAAGACAAAGACAATTTCCAAATCAGTCTGCCAAGCTCCAGTTCTATAGTCCGCTTCATGCCGGCCTCCGCGGCTAGAGTTTCTATCCGCCCAGTTACTTCATGGGATCCAACTGCCAGCTGATCACAAGCCAACCTGGCTAAACGCCACTGCTGTCCGCGTAGTCTGCGTGAATAGAACGCCCAAGCCACTATAGAGCAAACTGTCTGCAACATCCACACCGACTTAGCAGTCTGCCAACCATGTCCGTGTAGTCCGGTCGGATAGGTCCAAGTGATCCATTCACCCACTTTCGCTTCACAAATTTCAACACTCCCCCTTGAAGTGAGAAGTGGTGAATAACTCCAAAAGCTCCTGTAACCTTGCACTTGATCCCTCTGATAGCATCTACGAATAAATATCAAAGACATAGTCCTCGCCCCGCATATCATGGACCATTAAGGAGCCCTCCAGCATCTCCCAAAAGGAGTCATGCTTCCCTCTGCCTTCTTCAGCTTCAACCTCCACTCATACATCACAGGAGTATCACCAACTACCTTGGGAACAAAAGCCCAAGCCTCGTTACCTCTAAGAGAAATCACCTCTTTAGCCTTGGTGTTAACCACCTCCTTGATTCTAGTGGGGTCATCACAGCCAGAAGAAACTTGCTCGACCTGAGGGCTAGCAAATAAACATGGAATCAAGCCCGCCGTGTTCCCTTCACTATATCGAGCTGGTGGCTTACTGATCCTCTTCGATTTCCAAAGAACCTGATCACGACTAACCACCTCCACTGCTTCTGAACCAGCTCTGTTCCCGGGAAAATCCAGAATAATGCTCCCCTTGCTTCCTAAACAAGACGGCTCCTCATTGGAACCAGGAGTACCTGGAGCAATTCTCCCCCTGCTACCTGAACTAGAAGACTCCCTTCTTGAACAAGAACTGCCTGGAATATTGCTCCCCCTGCATACTGAACCAGAAGCCTCCGCCTTCGAGCCAGAAGTACCTGGAGCATCACTCCCCCTACTTCCTTACCCCGACTCCTTTGCCACGGAGCTAGGACAACCTGGAGCTCCTAGTGACTCATGCAACTCCCCATGAACCTTAGCAGCAGCCTCCTTCAGCCCACCATCTGACCTGCTCATCTCTACCTCCAAATGAGAGCTACCCTAATACGGCGTCAACTCATCGAAGATAATGTCTCTCAACACGATGAGTCTCTTCATCGCAGGATCCATACACCTCCATCTTCTCCTCTGATCATCATACCCAACAAAGACTAGCTTTGTCTTTAGAGCACCCGAAGAGTGTTTGTAGCAGGTATATCCAAATACCCGTAGGTGCTTCACACTAGGCTTTACTCCGAACATCAGCTCATAAGGAGTATTCACATAAATCGGACTAAGAGACATCTGACTGATGACATGAGCAACACAGGACATCCGTTCCGCCCAAAGAGCCTTAGGAACGTCTTTACTATGAAGCCAACACTTGTAGGTCTCCGTTAACCAACAGATCATCCGAGCTGCAATACTACCTTGCTGTGATGTATATCCACAAGAAAGCTCCTTCCAGATCCCTTGCTTCCTGTAAAAGTTTGAGAACTTGGTTGAACCAAACTCACCACCGATGCTTGTCCTCAACTTCTTGATCCTCAGGCCAAGCTGGCCTTCCACAAGCTTTTTGAACACCACAAACAAGCGCATCATATTGGACTTCTTCTTCATGAAGTATACCCAAGTATACCTTGAATAGTAATCAACCAAAATTACCATGTACCTGCTGCCTCCAAGAGTGGCAGTGATAGTCGGTCCAACCAGAGCACAATGGACAACCGACAACGGTGCTTTACATCTGGATTGTGCCTTATCAAACATGAAGTGATAAGCATCACTTTACTGACATCCAGCACACCCCTGACCATCATCATATGATGACAATCTAGGCAAGCCTCTTACGACTCTTCTTTTCACCATTACTTTCAGTTTGTCCATCACTACATGCCACAGTCTTTCATGCCAGATAGCTGCATTATCACTGGCCTTCATCCGATCAGCACCAGAACTTGTTGAAGACCCAACAAAGTTCTCCTCCTTGCCTCCAACATGAGCTACGTTTGTCGAGAGCAAGGAAACCTTGCACTCTTTCCTGAGATGACCATGCTGCTTGTATTTATAGCACCTTGGTCCTTCCTTCCTCTTCCCATCACGCTTAGGAGATCCACTCATGTCTTGATGATATGAAGTAGAAGGACCATCCTCTGCAGCAACCTTCACCTCCTTCCTGAACAACCCATCAAGGGAAGTCCAAACCTTCGCAGCTGACTGACATCCACTGATATGATCCAAGAGCTCCGATGAGATCACCTGCTTCAGAATAGACTCCGCTTTCGCATTTGTCTCCTTACAAGCTCTCATCTCTTCAGCATTGCCAGGAGTAGCCTCTTGTCTTTCTGCTCCACATATAACCTCCCAAAGGTCCTCGCCAAGAAGAAAGCTCTCCATACAAGACTTCCACCTATCAAGGTTCATCTCTGTAAGGAGATCAATTCCAAGACAACTTGCATCTTCCACTGCCATGGTTCTACCACCGGTTCCCTCTTCAAAGAGTAACAACCACTTTAGTTGATCGCTGCTTATCCACTCCAAACCAGCTCCGAGACCAAGTTCACTGCTCAAGCAACTAAACCTCACCTGATACCATGTTAAAATTCAACAACCTGGCACTACTACCACGTTGAATGTTCTCCAGGTGGTCAGCAGGATAGCCTAAAGCCAAATTAATATTCTCAGAACTATCCCGTTCACACCTTCACCACGTGAAAAATTTCCTGGATCTTGAAGTGAGCAGGAGTTATCTCAACTAAAGTCAATCAACCAGCAAACACATGCAGCACAATCATCTTTATTGATACACAGCCAACTTCTTTACACAGCGAGACATACATGGACAGACATGCTTCACCAAACAACACCCAAGGGAAAGCAGAGACTACAAAAACAAGACACGAGAAACAAGTTGCACGGACTCAAATACAAGCCGCCGGTCTACTGCTGTGGAGTCCGCTCAGTCTGCCAGGTCGCCAGACCGCAACCCAAGCCGCGCGGACTACCCCTTATTCCAATGCTTGCTCTAGCCGCTGATCTGCAAGCCGCCTGACCACGTGGTCACCTAGCCGCCAGACCGTACAAGCTGCGATGCCGAATAGAACAGTCCGCCTGAAGCAGGTGACTTCTTGAACACCGAACCAAGTTGCCAAAGAGAAGACCGTCTGGTCGCTATCCGCGACCTGCTGTTTTCCGCCTGTTGCTTAACCGTAGAGTCCGTACTGTCCCTGACCGCAATCAGAGCCAAGTCCTTTCTTTCCAGCACTATCCGCACAACCTGCACAGCACAACTCGGTAAACTCAATCAAACTGCGTAGACACCAAAAGGCAGTCCGCAACAACCTGTGCGGGCTCAAGTTACTCTTCACTTACGGATGGAGGTTCCTTTTTCCTGATGTGACAATGGTCCTATTTATAGGAATGATGATGAGTGTGGTCACCGCCTTAGCCGATTGGATTACTGCCACATCCCACAGCAAAAACATGTGTATCCGCAAGACACGCGGACACACTCCAGTCCGCCGCTACCTGAGCAAGATAGCCAGCCCGCCTAGCTTCTCTAAGGCTGGACTCCAATCTCCAGTCCGCCTTGATGCCAATGGCCAAGCCGCCAAGACATCACCAATGCTGGACAGCAACACCAGTCCTCCTTATCGTCAAGGGACAAGCCAGGACCACCATAGCCGGACTCCGCAGCAACAATCCGCCAATCCGCGGACACAGCATAAGCCCGCTTATCCCGAGCCAGTAGCCTCGCCACCAAGGCACTGCCGGACTCAGCGGACTGACAGCAACAATCTGCCAATCCTGAGCCCACAGCTTCGCCACAAAGGTAACATCCAGACTCAGCGGACACCCCACTTCAGTCTGCACATCCCGAGCCCACGACTTTGCCACAAAGACACCTGCCGGACTTAGTGGACACGCCGATCAAGACCATCCATACTACAAATAGCTCTAGTCTGCATATCCTTACAGACAACCTAGTCTGCATACCATGCATACTTCTTCAGTTCGCATATCCTGCAGTCTGTTCCAGTCCGCATACCCCAAATTCACAACCACGCCAGCAAGGCAGCTGCCAGACTAAGAGGACTCCAGCTCCAGTCCGGACATAGTTGCAAACACAACCTCCAGTCCGCATATCCCCAAACTCATAATCAAGGCACATGCACTTCTGCCGAGCTTGGCAGACTGAGAAGCAGTCTGCACTCCACTGTGCGATCTCCCCGGACTGAGCCAAACATAGACTTGGTTCAGACCCAACCAAGTCCACACCACTGGCTACAAGGGCCAGTCCGTACTTACTGGCGGACACTGGATCCAGTCCTCCTTTTCCGGCGAACTACAGTATCAGTCCACACTGACTAGCGGTCTCTGCGGCTTCCACTTGCTGCTGCACCAGAGCACGGCCAAGGCAACTACCAAATCGGTCTGCCGAGCTCCAGTTCTACAGTCCGCTTCATGCCGGACTTTGCTGCTAGAGTTCCTATCCCCCCCCCCCCCCCCGATTACTTTCTGGGATCCAACTTCCAGCTGATCACAAGCCGACCTAGCTAACCTCCACTGTTGTCCGCTTAGTCCGGGCGAACAGACCGCCTAGGCCGCTATAGAGCAAACTGTCACCAACATCCCTGCCAACATAGCAGTCCGCCATCCTTGTCCACGTAGTCCGCGCAGATAGGTCCAAGTGCTCCATTCACCCACTTTCACTTCACAAATTTCAACAATTTTCTCCTTACGCGTGACCGGAGGATTCACAACGATTCTGTTTTTGAGTTGTCATAGAATTTTTGTTACGCATGCTGAAATGTATAAATTATTTTTTATGCTTAGAAATTTTCTATACTGTATTTTTACGCCCACGAGCGTGCGACTTCGCATGGTACCCCGAATCATAATTACTGTGCTAGTTAGTTCTTTTTCTAGTCTGCAAGGATCTTCTTTGCTCGGGACGTGCAAATAGGTAAGTCTGGGGGTGTTATGAGTCCCATTTATATAGGGTTTTGTGAACTCATCTGGGCTGGTTTAACTGACTTTGCATTTCAATTTCCGGTTGTTTTCATAGATATTTCGTTCCTACTGCGTTTCATGTTTAGTGCACTTTTTTGGCCCAAGGGTGTGCAATTGCGCATTCTGTTGTTGGGGGTAAGCATATGGTGCTCCCAAAGGTCTCTTTCCAGATGTTTTTCTTTGCATTTCTGTGACGCTGGAGGGTTCTCTTTAGTTTTATTTGTTTGTATGCAGGTGGTGCATTTTCCCCAAGTCTGGAATGTAGGTTTGAGGAAATGCATGGTCGTGCGTTTTCTTAGCACACGGTAATTTGTGATCGTGCATTTTGTTTGTAAAGGAGAAACGTTGAGCTGAGCACGACGAACTGAGCTCGATGATCTTAACGCACGGTTAACGCATGGTTTCTTCGGAACCATGTGTGAAGGAAACACACGGTTTTCCTGTAGCTTCTTGTTTTTGCATTCTGTGGTTAATCGTGCGATTTGTTCACGTACTGGCAGAAGCGCCTGTGTGCGAGTAAAACGCACGGTTCCACCTGTTTTTCTTGTTTTCCTGCTTTCTGTCGATACCCGTGCAAATTACTTCACGCACGGGCAGAATCGCCCGTGCGCGAGTAAAACGCACGGGTAACCACTTCTTCTTCCTCAACCTTATTGACGCGCGAATATCGTACGGGTCACACACAGTCATGCACCAGACCGTGCACGTCCAATTTTCTGACTTTTTCTATTTAAGACGCAGATTTTCGGCCATTGAGAGGGAGTTTTCGGACAAACTCGATTCCAGCCATTTCCTCTACATTTTTAGGGCAAAGCTCCACCCTTCCACCTCCCCCCTTCATCTTCCACCAAGGGGAGAAGCTCCGGCCATTCTCGCGAAGCCTATACCTTGTCGGTGCTTGCTCTCGGCCCTCTCCTTCATCTTCTAAGATCTATTTCAAGCTTCGACGCCATATCTAACAAGTGAATGGAAGCTTGCAACTTTCTTCCAGATCGTGACACGAAGAAGACGGTTCCATTGGAAGGTAGTGACAGCCCTTCTCGACCACAAATGTAGTTGAGGACCGAGCTTGGACGCGTATTGACAACCCGACATCTCCTTCCGCGACCCCTCGATGAGCCTTCGGATTCAGTCGATCTCTTGACTTGTTCTTCCTTTATTGTTGTTTATGTGCTGTTAGAACTTTTGTGTTGATGATGTGCTCATAGTTGTAAACATTATTAGTGTCATGTCTATGTGAACTTGTATTGTTTTACTTCTTTAGTTGTTGAGTTGCGCCATCCTTCCAGCCGCCATCCATCCATTCTTGCCATTCTAGCAATTGCTAGAAGCGTGCGCAGCGAAGAGGTGCTTACGACCCTCAAATTCTGGTTCTTACGGTTGCCTACTCGTCCATCCGCCTAGCGATTCGGTGCATAGCGGCCCGTGTAGTCTTCAATCCCTCCTAGCGAAGCATCACATAACGGCATTGCATAGGAGTAGTTTTTAGTGTTTTACTTTTTGTTTCCCCAACATACCAAAACACCCCTTAGTTAACTCCGACCTAAGGACTTCAATCTCAAGTCCTCCTTATATTAACTCCCCCCTTACTGTGTTCCTTGAAGAGATCGATACTTGGGAAAGCCATCCATTTTATATTACATGTGCGACCAGTACACTTGTCGTTCAACGCATCAATGTTCTCCTCCATCCCCAGCTGCCTCGCTAGGTCAGTAGCGTCGTCCTTCGCGACATCCCGGTCCAACTCCACCTTCGCCAAGTTGTGGCTGAGGTGGAAGCTGCGGTGAGTCGACATGTGCGCAAGCTCCAACACGTGCATTTGAGCTCGCGAGCTTTCATGGGCGAGCCGCTGGAGGCTCATGTCATTATAGGCCGCGGAATCCTCGCGGCCATGCCACCTAAACCCTAGGGTATAAGCATGCCCGCTGGGATGGTGGCACTCCGACAAATAATGGAGGAAGGATGAGATGGAGACTCTTTGAGCCCATTTATACCATTGGACCATCGGCTCGTCGAGCCAGTCCTTGGCCTTCCCGCCGAGACCAAAGTTCTGGTGTCCTTCGGCTAGCCCAGCTCGCGGGCCGTGAGCTCCTCACCGATAGGGGAGACCGGTGCGTCTCCGCCGTTCTTGCCATTCTCGGGCGATTTCTCTGGCGTAGTCTCTGGCGATCTCATGTTTTTTGTTGTTATTGTTGTCTCTCCATTGAGACCGCCATCGCCTTCTTCATCTTCTTTGGCAGCGGGAGATTGCGAGGCGAGCTAGAGCTCGTGGGGTCAGGTCGCTTCTAGGTGGTGGGAGGCGTGGCCGACCCCAACTCGATCTGGCAGGCCTCGATGGCTGCCCTCTCATGCGCGAGTGGGTCAGGGTGAAGTCCCGAGTCCGCACGTGGCGGGTGCTCGGGGATCAGTCGCTCCACTACAGAATAACTTAGAGTTAGAAAAACCGATTTTTGGCCAGCCCAATAAGGAAAGAATGAAAGGAGATATACCTTCACCGGGAAGTATTGGGGGGAGCAAGTCGAGTCCATTTCGAAGGAAGGAGACCTCGAAGTCCGTGCCGAGGAAGAACTTGCCAACGGCCAGTCCCCTTTTTGAACTATGGCAAACAATGCAACGGTTAGCAAAAGCCGACCAAATTATAACGACCCCGCCCCTTACTCAGGACGGCGGCGCTCTTTCCCTGCATAACATTAGCCCAGCTAAACAATAAAGTGCAATTACATTTCACCACATGTGTATGCTCGCATGGACAAACACCCCGTGCACTCAGGGCACATTAACGGTGAATACTGACACTTCTGCGTCTTCAACACCACCACCAAGATGGCAACCACGTGAGCATTTAGCCTTTCTTACCACTATCTAAGGCTCCCGACTTTGCCAACGGCCAGTCCCCTTTTCGGGTCTCTCGCACCGAACCACATAGCCCAGGTCCGATACCACTTGCTTGTTGCTCACAACGCGTAGTACACCTTAAGACATATGCACGAGCTAAGCTTCTCTCGGATCCTGCCATTTCCAAACAATCACATAACCCTGTTATGTTCAAGGCCGGTTCCCAGACCGCCAAGTTAACAGAACAACGAATCCGCTCAGTTTTCCCGGTGCGTCTTGAAGCTAACCTCCAAGGATCCCTGCTGCAATCTACCGCGTAGAAACCCGAAAACTCCAAATCACAGAGTCTTCTCCGACAAATCATAACAAATGCAACATCACCGATCCAGACCAACATGTCCGAGTAGGCTTCACACAAAATGCCTATGCCCATACTTCGATTCCGGACTCTATATGCAACATAACAGGGACTATTCCCGTCAACCCCAAGGAACACCGCACACTCACCGCACACTCGCGGGAGCGAGTTTTCCCTATGCAAAAAGGAAGAGCTTCACATGCTCAAGTTGAGAATCATTACCCTTGTAGTACGCTTTGGCGCCATGGAAAAACTACACAGATGGAAATCTTAGCAACGAACTTTCCTCCACGGATCTGCTCTCTGATCTCAAAACGGTGCTTCGATGCTCCGCTAGCGGCCGGAATCCCCCTCCTTCTTCCTCCTTGCTCTAACTCCTTGGAAAGAGAAAGATTTGGAGAGAAAATGAAGGATTCAACTCCCATTTACGGCCTTAACAGAGCAGGAAACCACCTGGGTCGTTGGATCTTAATTAAAGAAATCGAACAACTCTGATCCGCTCAAAAATCCTCTGACCTGGGCCGAACACGGCTTGGCACACGACCGTGTTCCAGGCCATGTCCCTCGAACCAGGCAAGATCGTCGAACACAGAGACTCACACGGGCTCAAACACGCTCGTGTCTCACTGGACATGTAAGACCCCCCCCCCCCCCCTCCCGGATCCCAAAACACGGCACGAAGGGGGAGTCTTATGCCCGGAATAGCCGCCTTGCGGTAGCATTAGCGCACAGGCTAACATGTACCACAAGACACCTATTCCGATGGTTACAACAAATATCAATATCACATGCCAACCCAACCAAAATATAAGCAAGAAAAAGTCAATTCCACACTAAGTAGTAATGTCCAAATAGTACATCAAAAGAGAGACTAAAACATGCTTCTACATATCAGAGTACATCTATAAAAATTGCCCAAAAATGGGCTACATCAAAACCTCTCAACACACACATCTGTGACCGACGGTATCGATGACACCGTCAATTCAAGCCCTGTCGTCCTGTCCTGGCTGCCCTGCTGCGTAGTCCGCGTCTGCTCCACTTGCGGCATGACCTCCTAAAAAGAAGGTGTAGCAACCGTTAGTCGAAATGCCTAAGTGGCTTCACATCCGCTCCCCCCGACGACTCCTCGACACCGGGCGGAGAGAAGAAACAAGGGTAATATATAAGTAAAGAAGTACAAGCAAGTGGCAATAGTGTAAGAGTAATAATATCATAATCTAGCAGTTATTTAAGAGCTATAGTAAACTAACAAGTATAAGTAACAGTAGGAAAGTAACTTAGCTTATAAGAATGCCCATACAAACTAATATGTTAAGGATCAGGTTACATAAAGGTAACTCATCATATAAGAGTGCCCATACAAATTTAAACGATGAGGATCTTGTTGTGCAATGTTATGATATGCTATATATGCTATTCAACGACTTACCCATGATCACACACATGCAATTGCTATGCCGACACAGACTATAGTTCCCACTTTTCGAGCAGGTAGCTAACCTCTCAGGCATCAACCGCCGTGGCCAGGCGGTGACAGTAGAATGAGTACTTCTATTACTAGGGGGTATCCACACTACTTCACCTAGGCCTCTGTACACCTCAACGCTAAGAACACAATAGCGGAGCCCATGCGTACTTTGGCCCAATGGGAGCCTCGGGTAGATGTGCACCGAGGACCAAGCACCGAACTGACCTTCTGTGACCCGGAAGGAGCATCGAAAGTAAGCATGAGGACCAAGCCTAACCGTTCACTTGGCACGGAAAGAGCTCCGAGACATGAACACCGAGGACCAAGCCCAACCGCCCAAAGTCTAACTATCAACTCCAGTCGTTGTGACGATCGGCGAGCCCGTAGACCTACCACACTATCCTTAACACAGGATTATAACACCGCGTGTCGACTCACACCACATGCAATTTCACACCACTATGGCATGGAAGGGGCCTCGGAAGAAGGCACGAGGACACAACCCAACCATCCATCCATACCTTATCTCAACACAAACCAAACAAGTGACGGTCAACACCGTACTTACATCCTTTCACAATACTACCCGTAGAGAGACGACACTCGAAGTATTGGACTACTAAAATCATTCCATTAGTCAAACATACTCATGGCCATAATTTATTCCTCTACATGACTTTCCAAATGATGACAACATAATATAAACATGATGCGCATATAAAGATCTACCAATATTCCCAAATGGTAACAACATATTATAAACATGATGCACGTATAAAGATCCATCAATCTTTCCAAATGATAACAACATATTATAAATATGATGCGTACAAATAACAAACTATCACTTTCTATCAAGTCAAATCTTTTAAATAAGCTTGCTTCATAGTTTGATTATATGAAATCTGATTAATAAACTTCATCAATCATGCAACTAAAATGATTAACCATACAAGAGTTCATCCAAGCCAAGTAACTTGTAATATTTATTCCACCGAATCCAAATCCATATTATATAAAACCCAGAATTTAGGTGCAGAGTAAATCTGGATTGCAACTTCAACCGAAGATTCCCGAACCTACAGGACTCCGGTGAAGATGTCAAACCCCTCGATGGAAAGGTCTTTCCATGGGCTACAACTTTTGTATTCAGATCTCAACACAGATTTGACATTATCCTATTTGAAATCAGACTTGAAGTCCGCTGCGTACAAAACACAATTTCTGCATGCAGGATTTATTGAACACCATTTTCATTCAGACTTTCCCGTGGCTACAGACATCGCCTGAAATCGTGCAGCCACTCGTTGGAAAGGTATTTTGAAGGGCTTCACCTGTCATGTTTAGTCGAAAGCCAAGATCTGGCCATATCCCTCATGAAAATGGCTTAGAAGATCGCTGCACGCAGAATACAGATTCATCACGCATCTTGAGGTGGAATGAACGGCATCGGTTCATTTTTCTCCTCAAGTCGATCCTCTCGGATCACCTCCAGAAATTCCTCCACCCTTGTTCACCCTCATGAGGCCTTTGCTCTTCACGAAACCATCCCCCATCTCCACATAGAAGATCGGAGAGGCTGAAGATACCACTAACCAAGAGCACAAGCCCTGGATTGGACTCACCCTAGAGAAAGCATCTTCTCACATGTCTAGACTCTTTTGAGTCGACGTCTAGCCTAGATACCATTTCCCGCCATGGATCTCGTAATTCTCCTTGGCGGCATCTTCTCCTTCGCGCCGTTGGCCGATATCCTCCTCTAGAACTTGCTCCAGCAACTTCCTTCTCTCACAAGTGTTTCTCTCAGAAAATCGGGCTGGAAAGAGAAGTGAAACTATTATGGTTTTCTAAGCCCTTATATATGAAAAGTGACACGGGTAAGGACACTCACGTGTCCTTACCCGTGCCCTGATCCACTGAAGCGTTACGACGGTTTTTAGTGTTGGTTCAACACTCGATACGACGAAACATGCCCGGGTCACGCCCGTGACACCAGGCATGACTCCTATCATCGACCGGAATTCGTCGAACTCAACTAAAATCGTCGAATGGAGAACACTCCCTAGTCACGCCCATGGTCACGCCCGTGACACCGGGCGTGACTCCTATCGTCGACTAGAATTCGTCGAACTCAACTAAAATCATCGAACTCAACTAAAATCATCGAACTCAACTAAAATCATCGAACTCAACTAAAATCATCGACCGGAGAACACGCCCCGGTCACGCCCATAGTCACGCCCGTGACACCGGGTGTGACCCCCTCTTAACTACTCGAGGATTTGTCGAAGTCACCCAAAATCGTCAAACGTAGGAAATTCGTCGATCTCGGCACCACGATCGCCGGTCTCGACATGCTATGTCGAGTTTAACTCAACACACCGACACACGGGTAGGGACACGCCCGTGTCTCTACCAGTGTCATATAAATCGTCGATCTCGACACATCTCGTCGAGTTCAGCTCGACATAATGCCACACGGGTAGGGACACGCCAGTGTCTCAACCCGTGTCATATAATTCATCGATGTCGACATGCAGTTCGTCGATCTCGACACATCTCGTCGAATTCAACTCGACATACCCACTCACACGGGTAGGGACACGCCCGTGTATCTACCCGTGTCATACCTTTCGTCGATCTCAAACAAAATCATCGACCGGAGAACATGCCCCGGTCACGCCCAAGGTCATGCCCATGACAGGGGGCGTGTCCTGTGTTCAACTACTTGAGTACTCGACAACTACTCGAGTACTCTACAACTGACTGGATAGACACGAGTATGGTCACACCCGTGTCGGACCTGTCATGCCCGCGACATGGGCGTGAAACTCGCTAAGTCGAGAATTCACTACCTGTATCCTGCACTGGACAACTCGAGGGCTGGTTTCGCCTACATTCACCTGTGCTGCCCAATTTCCAGCACTTCATGTAACGCCCACGATTTTTCTGCGATTATTTAATTCTCGTTTGGCGTTACGTTGACGCATTTCTGGCATGTACCGTTTGTTAGAGCGTGGTCCTATCTCTTTAGGTTCCTTGTGAGGTTGTTAGTACCCATTTTGGCAAGATTCCCTAGCAAGCCGGGTCTATTTTGGTGACCGGTGAGGGCTCTCGGGGGATGCTTGTGTTTTGGCTTCGGGTAGTGATAACCCGAGTTTTGTTCGTCAAAAATTGATTTCGACTTCGCCGTTGCGTTCGTAGCATTAGTAATTAGCTACGATGTGAATTTCGTTGGAATTCGAGGTGGTTCGGTTTTCGCGTCGTTTTGTGGTATTAATAATAATAATGCAAATAATTAATTAATGAAACTTGAATTGAATCCAGTGATTTTTGGGTGTCTGTTAGGGGTGATAAGGCGTGTCCCTGCATAAATATATATAGTCTCAAGACAAAAAAAAACGAGTCTTTTCATCGTCTCCTTCCTATGAGAGTTAACCGTCGCCTGTTCGAAAGGAAGAAAAACCGCCAACTCTGCTCCCCTTCAGACGCTGATTTTGGTAGCGTTAGTGGACGGAATTCGATTCCAAAAGTGGATTTGGAGTGCTCTCGCATAGACCTTCATTCCTACGGTAAGAGATTCAATTTTTGTGGTGTTTCTAGAGGTCTTGGAATTTTTTTTAGTTTGATCCTTTTCCGCCATTAAACTTTAGATCCTGTTTAGGTGTTGTTGCGGTTGGAGCCGAGAGAGAGAGATGCAGGGCTGTGCAAGATAAATTCTGGAATTGAGGCAAGTGGTGCTCTTA
Organism: Platanthera guangdongensis; assembly: GCA_039583875.1. Lineage (NCBI taxonomy): Eukaryota > Viridiplantae > Streptophyta > Magnoliopsida > Asparagales > Orchidaceae > Platanthera > Platanthera guangdongensis. The sequence continues at coordinate 67,253,964 of CM077149.1, read as the reverse complement.
CCCTTGCCAAGTTTTTCTCTCCTTTTCATGGTCAATTTGCTGTAATTTTTTTCCTGTGTTCCCGAGATTGTTATTTTACTCTGTTTTTCCCATCTAAATCATGTGGATTTTAAACCATAATGTCCTCTATGTTTCTGTTTGTATTCTCTCAAGTTCTAAAATTCATACCTTCGGATGGAGTGCTGTAGTCTTCTTCATTTTTATCAAATTTTTTCCCTGTTAATCAATTCAAATGGTTCCCTATTAACCTCTGTTTGGGTAGTATTTCAACCCTAGACTTTAGTAGCAGTGGGGTTTCCTACCTAAATTACGAGTAAAAGGATTGTATTAGGCTAAGAATTTTGGACGGAAATGAAGTAGGAGGTTCAGGATTTCTGTGCACTCAAAGGCAGCCAGATCGACGGAAATCGTCGATCTGGGTTCGACGATTATCGTCGAGCTGAGCTCGACGATGTGCCTTAGTTCTGGGTCTGACGGAAATTGTCGAATGGTGTTCGACGATTTTCCCGTGACCTTTGTTCGACGAAAGGAAAATCGTCGAACGACGTTCGACGATATCTCCCGTGGCATGTATTTGATGATTTCCTGTGGCCTGCGATTAAGGAAAATTGCCGAACGGCGTTCGACGATTTTACACGTGACCTGTGATCGACGGAAGGCAAATCTTCGAACGGAGTTCGACGATTTCCCGTGTCCTGCGATTCGACGAAAATCGTCGAGCTGCGTTCGATGATTTTCCTGAGTTCGACGAATTTCCTGAGTTCGACGATTTGTCCCGCGCTCGACGAAAAATGTCGAGCTGCGTTCGACGATTCCTGTAGGCAAAAAATTCATTTCTTTTCAATTACTTTTCTCCCGAGTGATTACCTCCTGGGGGAAATGTCTTGTCGGCCTTTCGTTCTTCCTTTGTTTTGAGGGCCGAATCGTCGGTTATGGCAGGTAGTGGTATTTTGACGCTCTAAAGGAGCGGGATGTTTTGTGTGCGGGCCGTGGCCGCCACTTTTTAGTCCCAGGTACGGGCTGGGCATTTGCTGTGGCCGCCACCATTTTTATCCCAGGTACAGGCTGGGTTTGTGGTGGTTTTGTGCTGACAGTGGAATTTTATTTTTAGTTGGAACTGTCTTGTTTGGGGGACTGTTTTTGGTCACCAACTCTGTTCCATGATGATTTACTACTTCCATTACTCACAACTTAGGATTGTTAGGTGTTTCTTCCTTGTTAAATGTAACATATTGTGGCAGGATTTCACTTGTCTTTTGCCTTGTAGCCTCTGCAGGATTTGAGCAGGGCTTGGTGTTGTTACTTGGCACTTGGTGTACTTTTGTTCACTTTGGATAGTGTTTGCTTTTACTGTCTTGTTTACTTACACTCCTGTTCCACTTTGATTTAACGCTCTAATTCTGATTTTCTACTTTTACTTGCTAAAGTGTTCTTTTCTTTTCTGAATGCCTCATGTTCTGATTAGTAGCCGGGTAGACGGCTAGATTTGTTGTGGTGTTGCTGGTGATCCCTTGAGTTGTAGGGATCTTTCTCTTGGTTTTTGTGAGGTAGTTTTTTTGCTTTTCTTACAGACATACATGTTTGACAGTGAGTTCGTGTCAGTTTATTGGCGCCCACTAGTAGTTTTACCTTATGATACTAGATATGTTTCTTTTACTGCTACCTTTTTGGAGATAGTCTACTTGCTCTTGGGAAGTTTTATGCTAGGTTGCTAGTTATTTTCAAACCTAAAAAAACACTACTGTAAGTATATCTCATGATCAACATGTTTTATAAAACTCATACACTACTTTCCAAGTAACGTAAAAAGATTGTTTTCCTTCTTATAATATAATATAAATCTAGAGTCTTGCATAGTATAAGTTGACCTCGGGGGTCACTTATGCACTCTCATAGGATGTCAAAAATAAATAAAGTAATTTACGTTGCGTATAAGTATAGTTTTGAAATCGTGGACTAGATGATCCACCGAGCCGAGGGATACGGCCCTTAAAATTATATCTGACTTTCTAATCATTAAACTCATGAGATTTTCATAATATAGTAAGATGGTGTTCTCCTGAGCGTCGACAGTTATTCCCTGCTCGACGTGGCATCACGACGCGTGTTTTTCTCATACTCTGATACTTCTTGAATTCGGAGGAAAATACGGGTTGTGACAGTTGGTATCAGAGGGAGGTTGCATGACAATTTGTCGGACAACCTTTCTTTATAGGTATTAGATGTTTAGCATCATATCATACACACATTGATATGTCATCAGCACGTCTTCGCTGAAGCACGAGCACTACACCATATCATAATATGAAGTATACGGGGCATATTATGTAGTATGTGATGCATAATATGTGTCTGTATATGGATCCACCATAGGGGCAACATGTGAGGGTTATGTAGTATGGGATGCATAACCTCACCACATGAATGTGACTAGCACATTTTTTTGTTGCATGGGAATGTTATGTAGCATGGGATGCTCGTGCTACATACTGCCCCTATGGTGGATCCCATACTAAGTCCAAATTAGTCACTCCGCAAGTGAAAAATATAAAACAAATTGCTAGTCCAAATTACTAAGTTTGTATTTCCTTCTATAATCTGTTTTGCAGATTTGATGAGATGTATGAACATCAACTAAAAGAATACATCTACTATTTGGCAGCTAAAAAATAAAAACAAAACAACCCTATAAATTTTATGCAATGTTATGCTATGCATGATTGGCACGTTTAGTAGTTTTAAAGCATAACAAATTGCTAGTCCAAATTACTAGCTTGGCACGTTGTGCTTATGCAATATTATGCTATGCATGATTGTGCTATGCATTCTAAAAAGGCATAACATCATTTATGTCCAAATAAACTCCTAGAGAAAGTTTAGTAGTTTTAAGATCATATTTATGTATGTATTGTCTATACTTGTAGTTAGTTCTAACTATTGTACCAGGAATTGACTAATGTTGATATTGTTTTAGGATGGCGAGACGTCCTTCGACGAGGTCGACTCCCCTATTTGAGGGTGAGACTTCTGGAGCGCAGAGTGATGCGGTGATCGAGAGCTTGCGGTTGAGCAACGATTCCTTGTCCAGACAGTTGTTGGAGATGCAGGTCCAGATCCAGTCTCTGGCGGCAGTTGTGGCAGGACAGACTCAGGGAGTGCAATGCCCTGTAGGGGGGTCAGCTGCGCCTCCCCCTCCTCCCCTGAGACCTCCAGTAGTGGTGCCAGTGGGGATGGCCTTAATTTCTCAGTTTCAGAGACATAACCCTCCTACATATGATGGGAAGGCAGATTTCATGGTCATAGATGATTGGCTGATCTCCATGGAGGAGATGTTCACGTACTCCGGAGTTACTGATGATCAGAGAGTGATGATAGCCGCCTATCAGCTAAAGGTTTGGCTAAGAGCTGGTGGCTTAGGGAAAAGGAGAGTTTAGTGGCTGGTTGCACTTGGTGATTATTCAAGGAGATGCTGTTGAGGAAGTTCTTGCCTTCGGTCGAGCGTGACCGACTTATGAACGACTTCCTTCACCTGAAGCAGAGGCAACTCATGGTCAGTGAGTATGAGATAGAGTTCAGCAAATTGAGCCAGTTTGCCACTGGATTAGTGAGTGTTGAAGCGGATCGATTCAGGCGGTTTCTTGGTGGCTTGAGGAGCGAGGTTCAGTAGTTATCCAGTGCTTATGGGTCAGTGACTTATGTAGGGGTTAAGGAGGCTGCTCTGAAAGTGGAGGCAATTGATACCGCAAAGAACATAGGCCAGCAAATGAGGAAGGACAAGAGGAAGTCTGCTGAAGAGAAGAACCTCCAGGTACTCGATGCTGCTCCGGGAAAGAAGAGCAGGGTAGTGTGTAGCTTCTGTGGCCGGTCAGGCCACCCTGTTGAGAGGTGTTTCAAGAAGGCGGGAGCTCAGAAGAAGGAGCAAGTTCATGCAATTCAAGGTGCTCCTAGGAAGGATGTTCCCTGTTCTGTGTGCAAGAGACCTGGGCATGATGCTGCCCAGTGCTGGTCCAACAATAGAGTCTGCTATCAGTGTGGATAGAAGGGCCATATCAAGACTAGGTGTCCTCAGGTCGAGCCTATTCTACAGGAAGTTCCACTTCAGGCTTTACCTCCACCTCAGTGTGTGGACAAGGGCAAAGGAAAGCTGAACGTGATCTCTTCCGAGGAGGCTCAGACCTCGACTCAGATCATCTCAGGTTAGTTGTTTTGCCTAGCCTGAAAGTTTTATTTTTCTATAATGGTTATAGCTTTGCTTTGGTAGTTCCTTAGTTGCTTATATATACTCCTATAGGGAAATTTAAGGTAAAGAACCGTTGGGTGCGTGTTATGTTCGACTCCGGCGCTACCCACTCGTTTGTGGCTAGAGCTTTTGTAGAGCAGTATCAGTTGATTCTAGATCAAGTTCGTGATACCTTCCGTGTCAAGTTCCCTTCTAGTGAATCTGTGTTGTCAGATTTGGGCATTTTGGATTGCCCTGTTTTGTTGGGGGACTTTCTTGCGAAGGCAGACTTGAAGATGATTGATCTAGAGAAGTTTGATGTTATTCTGGGCATAGACTGGTTATCTAAGTATGATGCGGTTATTCAGTGCAAAGGGGAGTGCTTGGACTTCATCAAGGACGACGGTCAGCCTGGAAGTGTGTATGCTGATCCGTGCCAGGATTCTCCTATCATTTCTACGGTATGTGCTCAGAAGCTATTTCTTTCTGATTGTTTTGCTTGTTTAGTCTCGGTGGTTGGGACTGCTGTTAGTGAACATCGCTTGGAGGAGATTCTTGTGGTTCGTGGTTTCTCAGATGTTTTTCCTGATTACCTTCCTGGTCTTCCCCCCGAGTGTGATGTTGAGTTCGTGATAGATTTAGAACCGGGTACACATCCTATTGATAAGGCGCCATATCAGATGGCCCCTCGTGAGTTGGAGGAGTTACGAGTCCAGCTGGACGAGTTGTTGGCAAAAGGTTTTATCAGGCCTATTTCGTCGCCTTGGGGTGCTCATGTTCTATTTATGAAGAAGAAGGATGGGTCGATGAGGCTGTGCATTGACTATAGGGAGATGAACAAAGTTACCATAAAGAACAGGTACCCTCTGCCGAGGATCGATGATTTATTTGATCAGTTACGTGGTAGCACAGTGTTTTCCAAGATCGATCTTCGTTCAGGCTATCATCAGCTCAGGATCCGTGAGTCAGACATTCCACGGACTGCTTTAAGGTCGAGGCATGGGCATTTTGAATTCCTGGTTATATCATTTTGTTTGACCAACATGCCGTTAGCATTCATGGACATGATGAACCGGGTGTTCAAGGACTTTCTAGATAAGTTCGTGGTGGTATTCATTGATGATGTGTTGATCTACTCTCGCAGTGCTGAGGAGCATGAGCAGCATCTGCGATTGGTTCTATCTGCTTTGAGAGACCATTAGTTATTCGCCAAGCGGAGTAAATGTGAGTTCTGGTTGTCCCAGGTTTCCTTCCTGGGTCATGTGGTGAACAAAGATAGCATTTCGGTTGACCCAGAAAAGATTTCTACTGTGATGGATTGGCATAAGCCGAGCACACCCAAGGAGATTAGGAGCTTCTTGGGGTTGGCCGGCTATTATAGAAGGTTCATGGAGGGCTTTTCTACCTTGGCAGCCCCCTTGACTAAGCTGACGCAGAAGAATGCGGCGTTCACTTGGAACGAGAAATACAAGGAGGCTTTTCTGGAGCTGAAGAGCAGGTTGTGTTCTTCCCCTGTTTTGACATTGCCTACGGAGGGAAATGACTATGATGTATATGTGGATGCCTCACATGTTGTGCTTGGAGGTGTTTTGATGCAAGAAGGGAAGGTGATTGCGTACGGGTTGAGCCAATTGAAGACTCATGAGAGGAACTACCCCACGCATGATCTTGAGTTTGCAGCAGTGATATTTGCCCTGAAGCTGTACAGACATTTACTTTATGGTGCCCAGTGCAAGATCTACACCGATCATAAAAGCCTAAAGTACGTGTTCACACAGAAGGAGTTGAAACTGCGCCAGCGGCGTTGGTTGGAGTTTGTGGCCGTTTATGATATGAATATACAGTATCATCCGGGCAAGGCCAATGTGTTGGCCGATGCCCTGAGCCGGAAGACGGGGAAGATCTTTAATCTCACCGCCGATCGTTTAGTGGAAGAGTTCCTCCTGATGGATATTTCTGTGGGACGCTGTGACATGCAGAGCAGTTTGGCAGTGGTAGAGCCGTCTTGGATTGCACTTACCGGGTTACACCAGAATGATGATCCGGATCTTCTGCACTTATACCTCAGGACTGAGAGAGGAGAGTTGTCGGATTTCTCTATCGATGATGCTGGTACCTTGAAGTACCGCGGCAAGTTTTGCATCCCCGCTGTTGGAGACATCAGGGTTCTGTTATGTAGAGAGGCTCATGGATCCAACATTTCCTACCATCAAGGATCTACAAAGATGTATCATGAATTGAAGCAGATTGCCTGGTGGTATGGGATGAAGGGAGATATAGCCCGATTTGTTGCTGAGTGCCACACTTGCAAGCATGTGAAGGCCGATCATGGAAGGCCTGGTGGTAAGTTGACTCCGTTGGAGATCCCTACTTGGAAGTGGGAAAGTATTTCTATGGACTTCATTACGGGCTTGCCGAGATCTCCAAGGGATTTGATTCCGTTTGGGTTATAGTGGATATACTGACGAAGTGTGCTCACTTTGTGTCGTACAAGATTGATTATCCGATGAAAAAGATAGCAGAGTTGTATCTGAATGAAGTCATCAGATTACACGTTGTGCCGGTTAGCATCATTTCGGATCAAGACTCTCGTTTTACATCTCCCTTTTGGAGTAGTCTGCAAGAGGATTTGGGTATAGATTTGAGGTATTCTACAGCTTACCACCCGCAGACCAATGGTCAGACTGAGCGAGTGAACCAAATAGTTGAGGATATGATCGGGTGCTATATCTTGGACCATGGTGGAGCCTGGGATGTGCATTTGCGGCTTATGGAATTTGCATACAACAACAGTTACCAGGAGAGCTTGCAAATGGCTCCATTTGAGGCTTTGTATGGGAGGCGCTGCAAAACTCCCTTGTTTTGGAATGAGGTCGGTGAGAGGCCTGTGTTGGGTTCGGATGCACTCGAGGAGATGGAAACTGCTGTGAAGCTTATTCGAGAAAATCTTCGTATTGCTCAGGAGAGATATGAGAAGAACGCCAACCGACGTAGGTCTAACTTGGAGTTTTCTGTAGGGGACCTTGTGTTTCTTAAGGTTTCCCCGACGGTTGGTGTTAAGAGGTTCGGTAAGAACCGAAAATTGGACCCGAGGTATGTGGGCCCGTTTAAGATTGTTGAACGGTTTGCCGTGTCAGCTTATAGATTGGATTTTCCAGCAAAGTTCTCAGATGTTCACAATGTGTTACATGTAAGCCAATTGTGGAAGTGTGTGCTAAGCAGTGGGCAAGTCTTGGATGTTGTGCCCCAGTTGGAGCCAAATCTTTCATATGTTGAGGTGTCGGTCCGCATCTTGGATACTCAAGATCGTGTGCTGCGGACAAAGTCTATCCCAATGGTGAAAGTTCTATGGAAGAATCAGGATTTGGAAAGCGCGGCTTTGGAGCTAGAGTCGTCTATGAGGGAGGCTTACCCACATCTGTTCCCTTGATTTGATTAGTACGTTTCCTTTCTAGTACTCTTGTTTTGTTACCTTCCTTCTATAGTAGAAGTAGCGCATGTAAAGTTTCGGGACGAAACTATCTTTTAGGGGGAGTGACTGTAACGCCCCGATTTTTCAGCGATTATTTAATTCTCGTTTGGCGTTACGTTGACGCGTTTCCGTCATGTGTCATTTGTTAGAGCGTGGTATTATCTCTTTAGATTCCTTGTGTGGTTGTTAGTAGCCTTTTTGGCAAGATTCCCTAGCAAGCCGGGTCTGTTTTGGTGACCGGTGAGGCCTCTCAGGGGAAGCTTGTGTTTTGGATTCGGGTAGTGATAACCCGAGTTTTGTTCGTCGAAAATTGATTTCGACTTCGTCGTTGCGTTCGTAGCATGGGTAATTAGCTACGGTGTGAATTTCGTCGGAATCCGAGGTGGTTCGGTTTTCGCATCGTTTAGTGGTATTAATAATAATAATGCAAATAATTAATTAATGAAACTTGAATTGAATCCAGGGGTTTTTGGGTGTCTGTTAGGGCTGATAAGGCGTGTACTTGCATAAGTATATGTAGTCTCAAGACAAAAAAATGAGTCTTTTCATCGTCTCCTTCCCGTGAGAGTTAACTGTCGCCTGTTCGAAAGGAAGAAAAACCGCCAACCCTGCTCCCCTTCAAACGCTGATTTTGGGAGCGTTAGTGGACGAAATTCGATTCCAAAAGCTGATTTGGAGTGCTCTCGGCTAGACCTTCATTCATACGGTAAGAGATTCAATTTCCGTGGTGTTTCAAGAGGTCTCAGAATTTTTTTTAGTTTGATCCTTTTCCGCCATTAAACCTTAGATCCTGTTTAGGTGCTGTTGCGGCTGGAGCCGAGAGAGAGATGTAGGGCTGTGCAAGATAAATTCTGGAATTGAGGCAAGTGGTGCACTTACCCTTGCCAAGTTTTTCTCTCTTTTTTCATGGTCAATTTGCTGTAATTTTTTTTCCCGTGTTCCCGAGATTGTTATTTTACTCTATTTTTCCCGTCTAAATCATGTGGATTTTAAACCATAATGTCCTTTATGTTCCTGTTTGTATTCTCTCAAGTTCTGAAATTCAAACCTTCGGCTGGACTGTTGTAGTCTTCTACGTTTTTATCAAATTTTTTCCCTGTTAATCAATTCAAATGGTTCCCTGTTAACCTCTGTTTGGGTAGTATTTCAACCCTAGAATTTAGTAGCATTGGGTTTTCCTACCTAAATTACGAGTAAAAGGCTTGTATTACGATAAGAATTTTGGACGGAAACGAAGTAGGAGGTTCAGGATTTCTGTGCACTCAAAGGCAGCCAGATCGATGGAAATCGTCGATCTGGGTTTGACGATTATCGTCGAGCTGAGCTCGACGATGTGCCTTAGTGCTGGGTCTGACGGAAATCGTGAACGAAGTTCGATGATTTTCCCGTGACCTTTGTTCGACGAAAGGAAAATCGTCTAACGGCGTTCGACGATATTTCCCGTGGCCTGTATTTGACGATTTCTTGTGGCCTGCGGTTAAGGAAAATTGTCGAACGGCGTTCGACTATTTTACCCGTGACCTGTGATCGACGGAAGGCAAATCGTCGAACGGAGTTCGACGATTTCCCGTGTCCTGCGATTCGAAGAAAATCGTTGAGCTGCGTTCGACGATTTTCCTGAGTTCGACGATTTGTCCCGCGCTCGACGAAAAACGTCAAGCTTCGTTCGACGATTCCTGTAGGCAGAAAAATTATTTCTTTTCAATTACTTTTCTACCCGAGTGATTACCTCCTAGGGGAAATGTCTTGTCGGCATTTCGTTCTTCCTTTGTTTTGAGGGCCGAATCGTGGGTTATGGCAGGTAGTGGTATTTTGACGCTCTAAAGGAGCGGGATGTTTTGTGTGCGGGCCGTGGCTGCCACTTTTTAGTCCCAGGTATGGGCTGAGCATTTATTGTGGCCGCCACCCATTTTATCCCAAGTACGGGCTGGGTTTGTGGTGGTTTTGTGCTGACAGTGGAATTTTATTTTTAGTTGGAACTGTTTTGTTTGGGGGACTGTTTTTGGTCACCAACTCAGGTCCATGATGATTTACTACTGTCATTCCTCACAACTTAGGATTGTTATGTGTTTCTTCCTGGTTAAATGTAACATATTGTGGCAGGGTTTCTCTTGTCTTTTGCCTTGTAGCCTCTGTAAGATTTGAGCAGGGCTTGGTGTTGTTACTTGGTACTTGGTGTACTTTTGTTCACTTTGGACAGTGTTTGATTTTACTGTCTTGTTTACTTACACTCCTGTTCCACTTTGATTTAACGCTCTAATTCTGATTTTCTACTTTTACTTGCTGAGGTGTTCTTTTCTTTTCTGAATGCCTCAGGTTCTGATTAGTAGTCGGGTAGATGACTAGATTTGTTGTGGTGTTGCTGGTGATCCCTTGAGTTGTAGGGATCTTTCTCTTGGTTGTTTTGATGAGTTTTCCTGCTTTTCTTACAGATATACATACTTGACAGTGGGTTCGTGTCAGTTTGTTGTCGCCCACTGGTAGTTTTACCTTATGATACTAGATATGTTTCTTTTACTGCTACTTTTTTGGAGATAGTCTACTTGCTCTTGGGAAGTTTTATGCTAGGTTGCTATTTATTTTCAAACCTAAAAAAACACTACTATAAGTATATCTCATGATCAGCATGTTTTATAATATAATATAAATCTAGAGTCTTGCATAGTATAAGTTGACCTCGAGAGGCACTTATGCACTCTCATAGGATGTCAAAAATAAATAAAGTAATTTCTGCTGCGTATAAGTATAGTTTTGAATCCGTGGACTAGATGATCCACCGAGCTGAGGGATACTGCCCTTAAAATTATATCTGATTTTCTAATCATTAAACTCATGAGATTTTCATAGTCTAGTTAGATGGTGTTCGCCTGAGCGTCGACAGTTATCCCCTGCTCGACGTGGCATCACGACGCGTGTTTTTCTCAAACTTTGATACTTCTTGAATTCGGAGGAAAATGCGGGTTGTGACACTTCCCTAGACCCAAGTTAGCTCTCCTGACTGCCTACTAGACTATAAACAAAATAAAAGATTTCGTCCCTGAAATCAGGCTTGGGCTAGGGGAGAAAAGCATAACAGGAAAATCAACATATGCTTTTAAATAAAATTACCTGGAGCAAACAACTCCGGATAGAGTTGTTGAATCAAATCCATTGGCTCCCATGTGTACTCCTCCTTCCCATGGTTAGACCATAGCACCTTCACCAAGGGAACACTTTTGCGGCGCAACATTCTTGTCTCGCTATCTACGATCCTCACCGGCTCCAGTTGCACCGACCTATCAGACGCCACAGCACCATCAGTTGTGGGGATGTATTGATCGGGCCGCAACAACGCCTTACGAAGCGACGACACATAGAACACGTCGTGGAGGTTCTCTAGCTCTGGCGGAAACTCCAACTGATAGACCAACGGGCCAATCCTTTCCAATATGGTATAATGCCCAACATACCTTGGGCTGAGCTTTTTCACACCACGCACCATGTATCGGTCGGATTTTTAGGAACACTTATCACCCTCTTAGAACTCCACCATCCGGTGCTTTGCGTTATAGTACTTTGCCTGCCGATTTTGAGCCTCCAACATGCGATACCGTATCAATGTGACCGCCGCATCAGTATCATCTATATATTCATTTTCTAATGCCTTCGGATCTTCTTCATGCACATAAGAAAAGGGAGTCTTGCACCTTCTTCCGTAAAGGGCTTCATGGGACGCCATAACGATGCTCGCCTGATGGCTATTGTTGTAGGAGAATTACACTAGGGGCAAGAGTATTTCCCACGGCTCTCCTCTGTCCAGCACACATAACCTCAATAAATCCTCCAGTGTTCTGATGGTCCGCTCAGACTGTCTGTCCGTCTGAAGGTGAAATGCAGTACTAAAGGTTAGGCGCGAGCCCAAATACGCCTGTACCGCCTTCCACTCCTTGGAAGTAAACTGACCATCCCGATTCGAAACAGTTGTCATGGGCATGCCATGATACCGTACGAATTGCTCCACAAAAAGGCGTACCAAAACGTCCATGTGTGCTTCCTTCTTCATTGGAATGAACAGGGCCACCTTTGTTAGTCGATCAACAATAACCCACACTGAATCATTCCCGGAGCGGGAGCGAGGCAGCCCATGGAAGAAGTCCATGGAGATATCCTCAAACTTCCACTCGGGGATGGGCAACGACTGCAAAAACCACCGGGACTCTTACATTCGGCCTTCACCCTTTGACAAGCTTCGTAATGTGTAATATAGTGACGAACATCCTTCTTCATTCCCGACCAGCACATGGTCTTCTCTAAGCCGGCGTACATCTTGGCAATACCCGAGTGTACAGAATATTGAGAGCAATGTGCCTCTCTCAAGATATCCTCCCGGATTTTGCCGCCCTTGGGAATATAGAGCCGGCCACAAAAATAAAAAAGGCCATCTTTTAGTGTGTAATCATCAGTAGTCCCATCTTCAATTTCCTTGATTGTCAGGGCCAAGGCCACATCCATTCCTTGCTCCACTCGAATCCGGTCCCGGATATCACAAACTTTGCTCATGCTTGCCAAATGCTCCACATACTCTGCCAAAGGAGCCTTGAATACCAGAGTAATATCCATCTCCTCAATCATTCGAGCCAACTCCATACTCATCAACCGAGACTCTGGGCTAGAGCCTGGCACTTTTCTACTCAATGCATCGGCTACCGAGTTCGCTTTCCCAGGGTGGTAGTTCATGGTGAACTCGTAGTCGCATAGAAATTCCAACCACCGCCATTGTCTCAGGTTCAACTGCTTCTGAGTGTGGACATAATTCAAGTTTTTATGATCGGAAAAGATTTCGCAGTGGACGCCATATGGATAATGCCACCAGACCTTCAAAGCGAACACCACTGCTCCCAACTCCAAATCATGGACCGGGTAATTAATTTCATATTTCTTTAACTGTCTTGAAGCATATGCGATCACGTACCCGTGCTGCATCAATACCGCTCCCATCACTTGATTTGACGCGTCCGTGTAAACCTGAAATCCTTCCTTCCCAGATGGAAGTGCAGTTAAGCCTATCCTTCAGCTCTTGGAATGCCGCTTCACATTGAGGAGTCCACTCAAATGGCACACCTTTCTTCATCAAAGAAGTAAGGGGAAGGGCAATCTTGTAAAATCCTTTCACGAACTTGCGGTAGTACCCAGCAAGTCCAAGAAAGCTTCGTATATCGGCCGCCGACTTCAATGTCGACCACTCCTTCACGGCTCGCACCTTTGCTGGATCTACTGCTAATCCTGCTCCACTGATCACATGCCCCAAGAAAGCAACCTCCTTAAGCCAGAATTCACACTAGCTAAACTTTGCGTACAAGGCGTGCTCCTTCAATTTCTTCAACACCAAGGTAAGGTGCTCGACATGCTCCTCCTTCGTCTTTGAGTATACCAATATGTCATCGATGAAAACAATGACGAAGATGTTCAGATATGGCTCAAACACCTTGTTCATCAGACTCATAAAGGCCGAAGGGGCATTTGTGAGCCCAAACGGCATTACCGTGAACTCATACAAACCATATCTTGAACTAAAGGCCGTTTTCTGGATGTCCCCTTCTCGAATCCTCAATTGATAGTATCCAGAGCGCAAATCCAATTTGGAAAACCAATGTGCTCCCACAAGTTGATCGAACAACACATCGATCCGAGGTAGTGGATAATTGTTCCGCACCGTCAACCGATTGAGTTCCCGATAATCTATGCACAACCGCAGGGTTCCATCCTTCTTCTTCACGAACAGTACAGAAGCTCCCCAGGGTGATGAACTATAGAGAATGAACCCTGACTCCAGCAGTTCTTGAAATTGAACTCTAAACTCCGCGAGTTCCTTCGGGGCCATTCGGTACGGAGCCTTGGATACAGGCTTGGCACCTGGTACTAGATTAATCTGGAAGTCAACCTCTCTATGCGGGGGCAATCCTGGCAGCTTCTCAGGAAATACCTCGTGAAAATCACACACTACTCGTACATCCTTCACTTCCAATGCTTCTTCCTTTAACTCGAACCAGACCATGAAGACCTCGTCCCCCTTCATATGGGCTTTTACAGCCTGAATAGAAGATAATATCATACGCAGCGCGAAGCCAATACCTTGGAAGATGACGTCGGAGTCTCCATGTCTCAAATAGATTCGCTTCTCTGCACAGTCGATCCTCGCGAAGTGCCAGTCCAGTCATGTCATGCCCAAAATGATGTCGAACTCCGGCATTCTCAGAACCATGGCCGGCGTATCAAAGGCCTTCGCATCAATAAATAACTCCAACTCGCACTTGGCGGTTGCAATCATCTCCGAGACGTCCGGAAGGAGTACTCGTCAGGCTATGCCAGTAAAGTACTGTACACCCTCCACGTCTTTTATGAAATCCTCAGACACAAAGGAGTGTGAGGTACCGGTATCGAACAGCGCATAGGACGTCTTCCCGCCAATAATCACGGTGCCTAAGTACCAACATCCAAAACTTATTGCTAGGTGTCTAGTAAGTCTTAATCAATTCAAGTTAGACCATGAAAATATGTTAATTAATTAAATCATACCTACAATCACATCTTCGGGGTTCTATTCTTGCGCCATGTCAACCGCGTACACCTGATCCCTAGCAGGGCCGGGGTTACCTCCTCGCCGTCCTCGTCAGCGACCACGCACGAGACCCCGCCCTCGAGGAGCTGCCAAAGGGAGAGCGGGAGGGACGTTCCCAAACAATTGAGGGCAGTAACGTCGAATATGGCCCGGCTGGTTGCATTCAAAGCACACCAGCCCACGACGCCCTTCAAGTTGCGGGAATTTACTGTGGCTGTGGCGGTGGAGGCAACACAGGCGGCTGCGGAACCAGATGCTACACTCTATAGTTCCGGCGGACACGCCCTCCACCTCTTTGATATCCTCTTCCTCGTCTGAAGTCCCTCCTCCTTCTATTGCTTGGGCCGGCTTCCATCACGTCCTCCGCAGGCCTCTTACTACATCCCAACTGGTCCGCCTTCGATCTTTTCGCCATATCAATGATCTCCGCCAAGCTACCATCTGCTATAAACAAAAGGTACTGTCTTAGGGGATCTCGCAGCCCTTTTTAGAAGAGCTTGGCATAACCTCTGTCATCCAACTCGTAAGAATCCGCAAACCTTGCGAGATGCTCGAATTCCCATTGGTATTCCGTAACCGACGTTGATCCCTGCTTTAGTAGAAGAAACCTCTGCTCAAGCTCATCTCGGGCCGATGTAGGGATAAAGTGCTCCAAGAAAACACCCGAGAATTCACTCCAACTTATCTCAGTGTAGACCGGGCCTTGGAAGGTAGAGCCCATGAGGGACTTCCACTACCTCTTAGCATGTAAGTCCAAGACGGACACCACCAATGTCACTACCATGTTGGCCGGGCAACGGATACCAGGAAACAACTCCTGTACCGTGTTTAGCCATTCCTTTGTACGTACGGCTGACTACGTCTCAAGGTAGGCGGGAGGGGAGAGAGCCTGAAAGGTGCTTATCCAGTTGGAGCTCGGGGCCTGTTGTTGCACCGGGGGCTGCTGTTCCCTAAAAGCATCGAGGATGGTAGTGAGCGTCTGCCCTAACTCATATTGTTGGAACTGAGTGGGAGTGGGTATGGAGGGCACAGGAGTGCCTCCCATCTGCTCAACGAGCGCTGGAATCTACACATAAAACACAAACGTATGGTCAGGTTGGCTAATCTTGGGGTCAAAGTTGGACATACTTAGCGTGAATTACATATGTGAACACCACTGCTTCCTCTAAGTCAGTTTGTCCCCAAACTGACTAATCAAACGGGGGTGGCACGATTGTTGAATGACTTCTTTAGTTAAGGATCGTGGCAATCTGTTAACATTTGTAAGAGCCCCCCTCGTGGATCCCAAAACACGGCACGAAGGGGGAGTCTTATGCCCGGAACAGCCGCCTTGCGGTAGCATTAGCGCACGGGCTAATATGTACCACAAGACGCCTATTACGCCGGCTACAACCAATATCAATATCACATGCCAAACCAACCAAAATATAATCAAGAAGAAGTCAAATCCACACTAAGTAGTAATGTCCAAATAGTACATCAAAAGAGAGACAAAAACATGCTTCTACATATCAGAGTACAGCTATAGAAATTGCCCAAAAAGGGGCTACATCAAAACCTCTCAACACTCACATCTGTGACCGAAGGTATCGACGGCACCGTCACTTCAGGCCCTGTCTTCCTGGCCTGGTTGTCCTGCGGCGTAGTCCGCGACTGCTCCACCTGCCGTGTGACCTCCTAAAAGGAAGTCGTAGCAACCGTTAGTCGAAACGACTAAGTGGCTTCACATCCGCTCCCCTGGCGACTCCTCGGCACCAGGCGGAGAGAAGGAACAAGGGTAATATATAAGTAAAGAAGTACAAGCAGGTGGCAGTAGTGTAAGAGTAACAGTATCATAATCTAGCAGTTATTTAAGAGCTATAGTAAACTAACAAGTATAAGTAACAACAAAAAAGTAACTTAACTTATTAGAATGCCCATACAAATATATAAGTTAAGGATCGGGTTACATAAAGGTAACTCATCGTATAAGAGTGCCCATACAAACTTATACGATGAGCATCTTGTTGTGCAATGTTATGAAATGCTATATATACTATGCAATGACTTACCCATGATCACACACATACAATTGCTTTGCCGACACAGACTATAGTTCCCACTTTTCGAGTAGGTAGCTAACCTCTCAGGCATCAGCCGCCGTGGCCACGCGGTGACAGAAGAACGAGCAATTCTACTACTAGGCAGGTATCCACATTACTTCACCTAGGACTCTGTACGCCTCAACGCTAAGAACACAATAGCGGAGCCATGCGTACTATGGCCCAGCGGGAGCCTCGGGTAGATGTGCACCGAGGAACAAGCCCCGAACTGACCTTGTGTGACCCGGAAGGAGCCTTGGAAGTAAGCACGAGGACCAAGCCCAACTATTTACTTGGCATGGAAGGAGCCACGGGATATGAACACCGAGTACCAAGCCTAACCGCCCAAAGTCTAACTGTCAACTCCCGTCGGTGTGACAATCGGCAAGCCAATAGACCTGCCACACTATCCTTAACCCAGGATTACGACACCGCATGTAGACTCACACCACATGCAATTTCACACCACCGTGGCATGGAAGGGGCCTCGGAAGAAGGCACGAGGACATAGCCCAACCATCCATCCATATCTTATCTCAACACAAACCAAACAAGTGACTGTCAACACCACACTTACATCCTTTCACAATACTACTCGTACTCGTAGGGAGACGACAACATATAAAGATCTACCAATCTTCCCAAATGATAGCAACATATTATAAACATGATGCGCGTATAAAGATCCATCAATCTTTCCAAATGATAACAACATATTATAAACATGATGCGCACAAATAACAAACTATCAATTTCTATCAAGTCAATTCGTTTAAATAAGTTTGCTTCACAATTTGATTATATGAAATTTGATTAATAAACTTCATCAATCATACAACTAAAATGATTAATCATACAAGAGTTCATCCAAGCCAAGTAACTTGCAATATTAATTCCACGAATCCAAATCCATATTATATAAAACCCAGAATTTAGGTGCAGAGTAAATCAGGATTGCAACTTCAACTGAATATTCCCGAAGCTACAGGAATCCGGTGAAGACGTGTAACCCCTCGATGGAAAGGTCTTTCCATGGGCTACAACTATTGTATTCAGATCTCAACCCAGATTTGATATTATACTATTTGAAATCAGACTTGAAGTCCGCTGCGTACAGAACACAATTTCTGCATGCCTGAAGTCGTGCAGCCACTCGTTGGAAATGTATTTTAAAGGGCATCAACTTTCGTGTTTAATCGAAAGCCCAGATCTGGCTATATCCGTCATGAAAATGTCTTAAAATATCGCTGCGAGCAGAATACAGATTCAACACGCATCTTGAGGCGGAATGAACGGCAACGGTTCATCTTCCTCCTCAAGTCGATCTTCTCGGATGACCTCCAGAAATTCCTCCACCCTTATTCACCCTCATGAGGCATTTTCTCTTAACAAAACCATCCCCCATCTCCACATAGAAGACCGGAGAGGTTGAAGACACCACTAACCAAGAGCACAAGCCCTGGATTGGCCTCACCCTAGAGAAAGCATCTTCTCATATGTCTAGACTCTTTTGAGTCGACGTCTCGCGTAGATATCTACAGATCTAGAACCAAGGGAGAGGGTAGGAAGCTCACCTCGGTTCTAGTGGTTCCACCATTTTCGGCCATGGATCTTGTAATTCTCCTTGGCGGCATCTTCTCGTTCGCGGCGTTGGTGGATCTCCTCCTCTAGAACTTGCTCCAACAACTTCCTTCTCTCACAAGAGTTTCTCTCAGAAAATCGGGCTGGGAAGAGAAGTGAAACTGCTAGGATTTTCTAAGCCCTTATATATGAAAAGTGACACGGGTAGGGACACGCCCGTGTCCTGCTCCATCGAAGCATTGCGGCGGTTTTTAGTGTCGGTTCAACAATCGATACGATGGAACACGCCCTGGTCACGCCCGTGACACTGGGCGTGACTCCTATAGTCGACCGGAATTCGTCAAACTCAACTAAAATCATCGAACGGAGAACACGCCCTGGTCATGCCCATGGTCACGCATGTGACACCGGGCGTGACTCCTATCGTCGACCGGAATTCGTCGAACTCAACTAAAATCGTCCAACTCAACTAAAATCGTCTAACTCATGTAAAATCGTCGACCGGAGAACACGCCCCGGTCACGCCCATAGTCACGCCCGTGACACCAGGCGTGACCCCCTCTCAACTACTCGAGGATTCGTCGAAGTCACCCAAAATCTTCGAATGTAGGAAATTCGTCGATCTCGGCACCACGATCGCCGGTCTCGACACACTATGTCGAGTTTAACTCAACAAACCAACACACGGGTAGGGACACGCGCGTGTCTCTACCCGTATCATATAATTCGTCGATCTCGATACATCTCGTCGAGTTCAGCTCAACACAATGCCACACGGGTAGGGACACGCCCGTGTCGCTACCTGTGTCATATAATTCGTCGATGTTGACACGCAGTTTGTCGATGTCGACACATCTCATCAAGTTCGACTCGACATACCCACTCACACGGGTAGGTACACGCCCTTGTCTCTACCCGTGTCATACCTTTCGTCGATCTCAACCAAAATCGTCGACCGGAGAACTCGCCCCGGTCACGCCCATGGTCACGCCCGTGACAGGGGATGTGTCCCGTATTCAGATACTCGAGTACTCGACAACTACTCGAGTACTCTACAACTGACTAGATAGACACGGGTATGGGCACGCCCGTGGCGGACCGGTCACGCCTGTGACATGGGCGTGAAAATCGCTAAGTCGAGAATTCACTACCCGTATCCTGCACTGGACAACTCGAGGGCTGGTTTCTCCTACATTCACCTGTGCTGCCTAATTTCCAGCACTTCCCTAGACCCAAGTAACCTCTCCTGACTCAAAACACACACGAGGGGCCTAGTGTGATTCGAGACGTTATAGGACACGCCCGTGTCGGGTCCTCGACACGCCCGTGTCTGGGGGCGTGTCACATAAAACCGCCACGCCAACCGCCACGCCAACCGACACGACCCTACTGAACACGGGTACTGACATGGGTAGGCACACGCCCGTGTCAAATGACACGCCCGTGTCAGCCAGCCGTGTTTCTTGCCGTGTCATTCTCGGGATAAAATCGGCCGAAACACCATGCCAGACATGGCCTCGGACACGCCCGTGTCCTAGGCCGTGTAACACAATACAGGCACCAAAATCCCTTTTTTACGCTACCAACTCAAATACAATTTTCGGGGCGTTACAAATCTACCCCACTTAAGGAATTTCGTAACGAAAATAAGTAAAGGTACACAAAATTACAAGTTACCTGAACTGAATAACTCGGGGTATTCTTCCAACATAGTTTGCTCTCGCTCTCAAGAAAGCTCCTCACGTCCACAATTATCCCAACGGACTTTAACCATTTGGATATCCTTGTTACGGAGTCGCTTGACTTCAATGTCTTCTATACGTATAGGCTTGACCTTTGTCGTCAACTCGTAATCAACTGGCACTTGATCAACCGCAACTATCTGCGAAGGCTCTTGCACCGCATTACGCAACACCGATACGTGGAACACATCATGTAGCCCACTCAACTCCAACGACAGCTTCAATCTATACGCTTCTTTACCAACACGCTCCAGGATCTCAAATGGTCCAAGGTATCTCGGACTCAGCTTCTTCAAGCGTCGAACCCACGAGACAGCCTTGAACGGTTTGATTTTCAAGTACACGCAGTCGCCAACACTGAAATCCACGTTCCTATGCTTGGCGTTATAGTACTTTGACTGTCTGTCCTGAGCGATCTTCAACCGTTCCTGAATTGTCCGTATCACTGAAGTGGCATCTTCCACCGTTTGACGTTTGTAAATCTTCGACTCGCCCGTCTCAAACCAAGACATCGGCGTGCGACACTTTCTCCCGTACAAGGCCTCGAAAGGTGCCATTCCAATACTCGCCTGAAAGCTGTTGTTATACGCAAACTCCACCATGTATAGGTGATCTTCCCACTGCTTTCGAAAATCTAGGACGCACATGCGAAGCATGTCCTCCAACGTCCGATTGACCCTCTCGGTTTGGCCATCCGTCTGTGGATGAAAGGCTGTGCTGAACTTTAGCTTAGTACCCAACAGACTATGCACCAACCTCCAGTCATTCGACGTGAAGCGTCCATCTCGATCACTAACAATACTGAGGGGCACACCATGCAACCGTACAATATTCTCCACATAGAGTTTGGCCAATCTTTCCACAGGATCTTCCTTCCTGATCTGGATGAAGTGGGACACCTTTGTCAACCTATCTACGACCACCCAGATGGCGTCGTTTCCCCTCTGCGACTTCGGCAGAACATGCACAATATCCATATATGTGTCGTCAAATTTCGATTCTGGGATAGGCAAGGACTTTAGGAAACCTCCGGGCTTCTGGCACTCCGCCTTAACCAAAGCACAAGTTTGGCACTTAGCCACATAATGTGCTACATCTTTCTTCAATTCTGGCCACCAAAATAATTTCTTCTTGTCTCTATGCATCTTCGTGCTTCCCAGGTGGATTGAGTACTTGGTATGATGAGCCTCGTACATTAACTCCTCCCGAAGATTATCCGCACTAGGAATGCATAGGCGACCGTCCTTCCTTAGCAACCCATCCTCAACAGCGAACTGGGAATTTGACACATCCAATGATTCATCCAAGAACTGCTTCATGCTATTATCCTGAATCAAGGCCCGCCGAACTCTATCAGCTAGGTCACATTGCACCTCTGTCCAAAACAGTTTTGCCTCAGCACTAGACTGTTTGTCAACGCAAGATATCTTCAAAGCCTCCAACTCATGGACCAATCTCTCATCACGTTTCGATAACCAGTTGGCTTGTGCAGGAACCGTATGACTCAACGCATCCGCCACTACATTACCTTTCCCTGACACATAATGTAACTTGAAGGAGTAGTCCCCTAGGAACTCCATCCACCTCCGCTGCCTCATGTTCAGATCCTTTTGATCTAATAGGTACATCAAGCTCTTATGATCGGTGTATATATCTACTTTCACACCGTACATATAGTGCCTCCACAGCTTTAGAGCAAATATCACGGCCGCCAACTCTAAGTCGTGGACCAGATAATTCCTCTCGTGAGCCTTCAATTGTCGTGAATCGTAGGCTATCACAGTCCCATGTTGTAGCAGAACATAGCCCAAACCACTGCCCGAAGCATCACTATAGATTTCGAACCATTCGGCTCCACTTGGGGAACATAAAATAGGCGTTGTGGTAAACCGCCTCTTCAACTCTTCAAAAGCCTATTCGCACTCCGAAGACCACACAAACTTCTGATTCTTCCTAGTCAATGTCGTGAGTGGTAGCGCTATCTGCGAGAAGTTTTTTACGAAGCGCCTGTAGTAGCCAGCAAGCCCTAGAAAGCTCCGGACCTCCGCCACTGTAGTCAAAGCATGCCACTCCAGTATCGCCACTATCTTCGCCGGATCCACAGCTATCCCTTCTCTACTAACAACATTACCAAGGAACGCTATCGAGGATAACCAGAACTCACACTTGGAGAACTTAGCATACAACTGGTTTCTCCTCAACGTCTCCAACACCATGTGAAGGTGATTGTGCTGATCCTCTTCACACTGCGAGTACACCAGGATATCGTCGATAAATACTATCACAAAATGGTCCAGGTACTTTCTAAACGTCCTGTTCACCAGATCCATAAATACGGATGGCGCATTAGTCAAACCAAACGGCATGACCGTGAACTCGTAATGCCCAAACTGCGTATTGAATGTTGTCTTTGGGATGTCGCTCTACCTTATCCTCAATTGGTAGTAACCGGACTTCAGATCTGAAAGTAAGGGTTAGATCTACAATACTCTGGAGGGGGGGGGGGGGTGAATAGAGTATATTTAAAATTTATTAGGTCCCTACAAAGGTGCTGTCACAGCTTTTGCTGTAAACTGAAAAGGTGCAGTAATTAGAAAACTGGAAAATAGAAAATAGTTGTAACACCTCCCCTGTAATGACCGTATAATATGGGTCCAACCGGGGCCCCACAACATACAGACGCCACAACTTCAGTATTATAAAATGATATAGCTACCCAAACCCAAAACTCAAAACACATCACAGCGGAAACAAAAAAAGAGACTAGAAGTTATCCACGCCTAAAAGAGTAACAAAATGGCCTTAAGGCCTTACAATAAGAGTGAATCCAAACTCAAATAATACATCAGTCCTGAAAGTCCATAAGCATACCTAGTCTACCTCGACATGCAAGCCGGTCACCAAGGGCATCAAAACATACAATGTCATAAAGAGTAGCGCTACAACAGAAGTTAACACTTCATGAGGTTTAGGCCTTTCTGGCCAGCGAGCTAGCTCCTGCTTGCGATCCTTGCCCTGTAAAAATTATTAGTAACGTGGGTCAGCAAAGGCTGACCTCAAAATGTGTAACAAACACATCTCCTCCTGGCCTCCCCTAACGGACCCCGGGGTATTCCTCTAACCTGCAAGTTAGCACTTCGTATGCAATAATCATAAGCAAGAAAAGAAACTAAGTAAACAGGCTTGGATGTCTCAAACATCATACATGTTCTCTATTGTTGAGCATATAATAATAGGGTCTACTATGCAACATGAATGCAACACCCGGGCTTCACCCAAGGCACCCTATAGCGTATGCATCTATCACAACATAACATCATTTGGGTACTCATCATTTCCCCATTAGCATAAAGCCGCAAACAAAGGGGAACCAAAATCCCCCAATGTCATACAAGCCGCCACATGGAACTCTTGCCAAGGCCCCACACGCTCACGGTCGCAGATCCGGGCTTGCCGACAAACTCTGACTTCTCATGTCAGGATTCCGTCCAACACACTGACCGATTCTAATAACCCTTGATGGACCCCACCCGCTTATGGACTCATTGCCCGGGCTTGCCCCATGCTCGGCGTTCTCGTCAAGCACTTTCCACACATGACTTGCACGTCACGGGATAGCCAGCCGACCACGGAGACACAGCCATGCCTTGGCACATCACAAACTAAGACATTTCCTCCATAATCCCTCATACGTACTGCAGCATTCCCGCGCTTCAAGGAAACCATCTACCACTCATGCGGAGCTAACCTTGTTCACCAAGGAAACCATCTACCGCCAATGAGGAGCTAATCTTGTCCGGTACCGGCCATACGTACTCATGCAAGATAAAGGGAAGAACATCACAAACAACACGAACATCGCACCCAAAACATCGCACGCAGACCTTGATCGTCGAACGCAGCCTGCTGGGGAAAATCGTCGACCGCAGGTCCAAAAATTGTCGAACGGAGATTTTGATCGTCGAACGCAGCTTGGCCCAGAGGGACACGCCCTGTGACACGCCCGTGTCATAGGCCGTGTACCCCTGCCCAACGATCGCCACTCGACGATCGACGATCGACACTCGACGATCGTCGAACCGAGTGGGCATGCCTGGGACACGGGCTCTGACACGGGCATGTCGGAGGTCGTGTCCCCCTTCTAGTCGACGAAAGAGCGAAAAAATGTCGACTTCAGCAGGCTCTCGACGAACCCGGTTCGACACGACCATGGACACGCCCGTGTCCTTGGCCGTATGACTCTCAGCTAAGACCCAAACTTGGCCAGAAATGCTGGTCGTCCCTCTACAAATTTTGGGGCGTTACAACTCTCTCCCCATTAAAAGAATTTTGTCCCGAAATTACAAAGCAAAAGGGAACAAAACTTAAAGGGTACCTGATTTGAAGAGCTCTGGATACTCTTCTAGCATGGCTTGTTCTCGCTCCCAAGAGTGCTCCTCACGACCGCAGTTGTCCCATCGAAATTTCACGAGTTTAACCTCTTTATTCTGCAACTGTCGTGTCTCCGAATTCTTTATAGCAATTGGACAGACTCGCGTCCTCAAGTCTTCTTCTATCGGCACAGATGCCGGCTCGATCACCACAATATCCTCCACCAAGGCTTTCCTCAAGACGGAGACATGGAAGACATCGTGCAATCCACTCAGCTCCGTGGATAACGCCAACCGATAGGCTGCATCTCCCACCCATTCAAAAACTTCAAAAGGCCCCAAAAACCTTGGACTCAACTTCTTGAGTCAGCGAATCGGTAAGACGTCTTTGAACGGCTTGATCTTCAAATAGACCCAATCACCTACCGCAAACTCCAACTTCCTGTGACAAGCATTAAAGTATTTTGCTTGCCGGTCTTGCGCCACCTTCATACGGTCTTGAATGGTCTGTACCAACTCACAAGCGTCAACTACCACCTCCTTTCCCAAACTTTTGGTGTCTCCCGCCTCTGTCCAAGACATCGGTGTTCGACACTGTCTCCCATACAAAGCTTCGTATGGCGCCATTTTTATACTTGCTTGATAACTGTTATTCTACGCGAATTCCACCATGAAGAGGTGATCCTCCCACTTCTTGCCGAAGTCAAGAATGCGCATTCACAGCATATCCTCCATAGTACGGTTCGTTCTTTCGGTTTGCCCGTCAGTTTGAGGATGGAACGCCATACTGAACTTTAGCTTCGTGCCCAAACTCTTCTAAACCAATCTCCAGTCCTTGGACGTAAACCGCCCGTCTCGATCGCTGACTATGCTCTTAGGAATCCCGTGCAGTCACACAATGTTGCGAACATACAACTCCACCAGCTTCTCCACGCTGTCCTCCTTCCGATTTGGGATAAAGTGGGCCACCTTGGTTAAGCGATCCACGATCACCCAAATAGCATCATTACCCTGCTACGATCCAGGCAAACCATGTACAAAATCCATGGAGATGTCATCAAATATCCACTCAGGGATTGGAAGGGGCTTCAGGAACCCGCCCGACTTCTGACATTCAGCCTTCACCAAGGCGGAAGTTTGGCAACGATTCACCTACAAAGCTACGTCCCGCTTCAGCCCCGACCACCAAAAGGATTTCTTCATATCCAAGTACATCTTTGTACTGCCCGGGTGAATGGAGTACTTTGTGAAGTGAGCCTCAAACATCAACTCCTCACGGAGTTTGCCGAACTGCGGTATACAAACCCTTCCGTCAAGTCATATGGTTGAAACTCCACATCCAACCGAGTCACTTCCCGAATGCGATCGGACAAGTCGTTGTGCATTTCAATCCAGTTCAACCGAGCCACGCTGGACTCGCCTCTCGCCATACATGCCAAACCAAGGGACTCCCATTCCCGTACCAACCGCTCATCATGAGCTTCGATCCAGTTCCCTTGCCCCGAGTACTTCCTACTCAAGGCATCCGCTACAACATTGGCTTTACCTTGTGTATACTGAATCGCCACCTCGTAGTCTCCAAGAAACTCAACCCACCCGCGTTGCCGCATATTCAAGTCCTTTTGATCCAAGAGATACTTCAGGCTTTTATGATCCGTAAAGATCTCCACCTTTGCACCATACACATCATGTCGCCATATTTTCAACGCAAAAATTACCGCCGCTAACTCCAAGTCATGGACGGGGTAATTCCTCTCATGAGGCTTCAGCTGTCTAGACCCAAAAGCTATCACCTTGCCATGTTGCACCAAAACGCAACCCAAACCTCATCCCGATGCGTCACTGAAGATCTGAAATCCCTCGGTCCCTTGCTGTAGACTTGGGATTGGAGCCATCATCAGTCTTTCCTTCAGTGCCTCACATGCTTGACTGCACTCTTGAGTCCACACAAACTTATGATCTTTACGAGTGAGTGAGGTTAGGGGTAGAGCTATCTGCGAAAAATTCTCCACGAATCTCCTATAATAACCGGCTAGTCCAAGAAAACTTTGTACTTCCGCCACGGTCCTCAAAATTGGCCAATCTCTAATGGCTTCCACTTTTGTTGAATCCACTGCCACCCCATCCCCACTAATCACGTAGCCCAAAAATGCCACCTTCGCTAACCAGAACTCGCACTTTGAGAACTTTGCATACAACTGATTCTCCCACAACACTTGCAAGACCACTCTCAAGTGGGTCTCAAGCTCCACTTCCGATTTGGAATACACCAAGATGTCATCAATGAAGACAACCACAAAAGAATCCAAGTATTCCCGAAGTACTCGATTCATAAGGTCCATGAACACAGATGGCGCGTTTGTCAGCCCGAACGACATCACCGAAAACTGAAAGTGTTCGTACCTCGTACCAAAGGTAGTCTTGTGTATGTCCTCGTCCCGAATTCGCAGCTGATAATAGCCTGACTTCAAGTCCAATTTTGAGTACACCACCGACCCCACCAACTGGTCGAACAAGTCGTCTATCTGAGGAATCAGATACTTATTCTTAACGGTCAGTTTATTCAGCTCTCGATAGTCTATACATAGCCGCATACTACCGTATTTCTTCTTTACAAACAACACCGGCGCGCTCCACGACGAAGGACTGGGTATGATATAACCTTGCTCCAACAGTTCCTGTAACTGTACTTTGAGTTTAGCCAACTCCTTTGGTGCCATACTAAACGGAGGACGTGACACCGGCCTATCCTCCGGCACTAACTCGATCGAGAAGTCGATCTCCCGCCGAGGAGGCGCTCCAGGAAGTTCATCCGGAAACACATCCTTGAACTCTGCCACTACGGGCACTTGCTCAATAGACAACTGGGAGATGCGAACCTCCAATAACGCTACCAGCGCTACACCACCCTGGTTAACCGCCCGCATCAATTGCATGGCCGAAATCAGGGAATAGGCCACTCCACAAAGGTCATCAAACTTGACTTCCGCCTGCCCTTTGCTCGTTAGGGTCACTACCTTAGATAGGCAATCAATACTGGCGCGCTGCTCTACAAGCCAGTCCATGCCTAAAATGACATCGAACTCAACCAATGGTAAAACCACTGCTACCAAAACGAAGTCAACTCCGTCCAGCTCCCAACAGATGCGCCCTTTGGCCGCGGTGGTCATGGATGACCCATTAGTCATGCGCACTTTCATCTCCGCGTCCGCCGAGAAAGACTCAACTCCTATTCTCCGGATGAAGCTCTCTACAAGAAAGGAGTGTGATGCTCTTATATCGAACAATACCCTAGCGGGGTATCCGGAAACTAATACGAAGCCTACAACATAGACATCACACATAAAAGTCTAAAAGTATGAAGCACAAAATTAAACTTAAATTTCCTCATACCTGTCACCACATCGGTTGGCGGATCGCTTCCTGCTGTCCAAGGTTGTAGGCCCTTGGTTGCACCGGTTGGAACCCAGAAGCGCTTGACTTCGCCATCTTCCCTTTCTCTGCGGCACTGGGGCTGGAGCGCACAGTCTGCTCCTGCCTTGCCTCTTGCTCCACTCCTCCTTGAGGACAAACACGAGCTATATGCCCCACCTTACCACAGTTGTAGGCACGTCGGCGGTCCCCTAGAGTGAGACCTCCATGCGTCCACTTGCTCTTCTCACCGGACCTGGAAATGTGAGGCTTTTACCTCCACCTACTCCATTCAAACTTTCCCTGGGATTGGGGAGGCTTCCCTTCCCCTTGCTTGGGAGTGAAACCCTTATGACGTTGGGTTCGCTCCAGATCACTCTCCAATATCCTAGCAGCCTCAACTAGCTCATTAAAACCAGCTCTCTTCATGGAAATGAGGGGTTGCCTCAGATTCTCCCTCAGCCCCTGGTAGAAGAGGTTATCCATTTCTACATCATTTGACATCGTCGTTCCCACGTAACGACCCAAACGGGTGAACTCCTGCACATACTCGTCCACCTGTCTTGTCTCGCTGCATTAAGTGCAGAAACTGCCTCTGAAGGGCCAACCGTGTAGAAACGGGAATGTACCTCTTTAGAAAAGCATCCCCAAATTCCTCCATCGACGCGGTGCATCCAGGGAACTGGCGGCCGCTATGGCTCACCCACCACAACTTGGCATCTCCTTCCAACATGAACGACGCATACTCAGATTTCTTTTCTTCTGGCGTCTCTGCCGCCCTCAAAATCTCTTGAATTCGAACCCACCAATTCTCCGCATCCGTTGGCGTACTAACTCCCTTGAACGACGGGGGATGGAAGCTCAGGAAATACTTCATGTGTCGGTCTCCATGTCCGACAACCACCCTTTCCGCCAAAGGCTCCACTCGCCTGGCTTCTCCGCATGGCACGGCCGTCGTCGTGTCCGGTGTAGCAGGGGTTGCTACCTGAGCTGCCGCTGCAGCTTTGGCTGCCACCATCGCCTCTACAAGAATGCGACAGAAGTCGGCCGGGTTTACACCCGTGACCAAAAGACCTGGAGCAGTGGCACTGCTCGGCGAAAGTTCTTCTCTTTCTCTCGATGTACCCGCCTCGTTGCTTGCACTCTTCAAGAAAACAAGAAACAAGGCGATCAGTCTCTAATCTCAAGACTTAAACGTAGGGACACTCATGGTCCTGCGTTACTCTTATGTGGATAACTTGTCTACGCACTGACCTTGAATCAAACCTGGCTTTGATACCAAATTGTAACACCTCCCCTGTAATGACCGTATAATATGGGTCCGGCCGGGGCCCCACAACATACAAACGCCACAGCTTCAGTATTATAAAATGATATAGCTACCCAAACTCAAAACTCAAAACACATCACAGCGGAAACAACAAAAGAGACTATAAGTTATCCACGCCTACAAGAGTAACAAAATGGCCTTAAGGCCTTACAACAAGAGTGAATCCAAACTCAAATAATACATCAGTCCTGAAAGTGCATAAGCACACCTAGTCTACCTCGGCAAGCAAGCCGGTCACCAAGGGCATCAGAACATACAATGTCATAAAGAGTAGAGCTAAAGCAAAAGTTAACACTTCATGAGGTTTAGGCCTTTCTGGCCAGCGAGCTAGCTCCTGCTTGCGATCCTTGCCCTGTAAAAATTATTAGTAACGTGGGTCAGCAAAGGCTGACCTTAAACTGTGTAACAAACACATCTCCTCCCGGCCGCCCCTAACGGACCCCGGGGTATTCCTCCAACTTGCAAGTTAGCACTTCGTATGCAATAATCATAAGCAAAAAAAAACTAAGAAAACAGGCTTGGATGTCTCAAACATCATATATGTTCTCTATTGTTGAGCATATAATAATAGGGCCTACTATGCAACATGAATGCAACACCCGGGCTTCACCCAAGGCACCCTATAACGTATGCATCTAACACAACATCGCATCATTTGGGTACTCATCATTTCCCCATTGGCATAAAGCTGCAAATAAAGGGGAACCACAATCCCCAAATGGCATACAAGCCGCCACACGGAACTCTTGCCAAGTCCCCACCCGCTCACGGTCGCAGACCCGGGCTTGTCGGCAAACCCTGACTTCTCATGTTAGGATTCCGTCCAACACACTGACCGATTCTAAGAACCCTTGCTGGACCCCACTCGCTCATGGCCTCATTGCCCGGGCTTGCCCCATGCTCGGCGTTCTCATCATTCTCACACAAAGGGGACTAGTCTTGCCGGGACACTTTCCACACATGACTTGCACGTCACGGGATAGCCAGACGACCACAGAGACACATCCGCGCCTTGGCACATCACAAACCAAGACATTTCCTCCATAATCCCTCATACGTACTACAGCATTCCCGCGCATCAAGGAAACCATCTACCACTCTTGCGGAGCTAACCTTGTTCACCAAGGAAACCATCTACCGCCAATGAGGAGCTAACCATGTCTGGTACCGGCCACACGTACTCATGCAAGATAAAGGGAAGAACATCACAAACAACACAAACATCGCAAACGGCCCCTTGCCGCAGCGGATTTCTACAAATCCTTAAACCTCGTATGCAACATCACCGAGTCAGACTAACGGTCGCGACTACGGCTTCACCCACCATGCCTAATCCACTAACGGAGCGGATCAAAAAAATCATGCCAGGGACGGACTCAATCGACCCGGAGGTTTCTCTTGGGCCTTGGCGATCCAAACCCCTCTCATTTGAGTGTTTGGTGCCCAAAAACTAGAAAAGAAAAGATGTTAAAACATGCATCCTAAAACCGAGAGGAGAGGTGGCGTTACCTTCCGACTCTTCTTCCTAGCCATGGAAAAATAGCCGAATGAAAACCTTCGCAACGATCTAGCCTCCACGGATCTGGACTCGGCTCGCGATTTGGAGCACCGAAGCCTTTCCAACAGCCGGATCTCTGCTTCACCTTCTCCCTTGCTCTCCCCTCTCTCTAAGACTTTAGTAAGAGAAAGCTTGGAGGAGAATGGAGGTTTCTAACCCTATTCTCGGACTTTACTCAGCAAGAGCGATCCTGGACCATTAGATCCCAAAAGAAAGGAAAGAACGACCATGATTCGAACTGAAAAACAAAACACATGGGCCGAACACGGCTTGTGACACGCCCGTGTTTAAGGTCATGTTCCCCAATCGACGCCGAAACCATCGCACCCAAAACAGGACACGGGTCCTTGACACGCCCGTGTCACTCCTGACACGGCTGTGTCCAACCTAAATACGCCTGGGCTCCAGACCGTGTCCAACCCCTCACACGTCCTGGCTTTCAACCCGAGAAGGACACGGCCTGGGACACGCCCGTGTCTCAGGCCGTGTTCGAATCCTCGACGATTGTCGAACCCAGACCTTGATCGTCGAACGCAGCCTGCTGGGGAAAATCGTCAACCGTAGGTCCAAAAATCATCGAACGGAGATTTTGATCGTCGAACGCAGCTTGGCACAGCGGGACACGCCCCGTGACATGCCCGTGTCACATGCCGTGTACCCCTGCCCGATGATCGCCACTCGACGATCGACGATCAACACTCGACGATCGTCGAAACGAGGGGGCACGCCTGGGACATGGGCTCTGACTTGGGCGTGTCGGAGGGCGTATCCCCCTTCTAGTCGACGGAAGAGCGAAAAAATGTCAACTTCACCAGGCTCTCGACGAACCCGGTTCGACACGGCCATGGACACGCCCGTGTCCTTGGCCGTGTGACTCATAGCTAATACCCAAACTTGGCTAGAAACACTGGTCGTCCCTCTACAAATTTTGGGGCGTTACAATAGTAAACCTAATCACAGCCACACAGCAAGAACAAAAAGAAAAAGATAGGCAACCAGACGACACAAGAAATTTATAGTGGTTCCCCAAATGTGGGTAGTCCACTCTTCTACCACCCTGGTAGGAATCTACTCAGGTTTTTGATCAGGTTCCTGACACCAATGGGTTTTGATCAGGTCCCCAAAAACCAACTCAAGTCTTTTGGTTAGGAGACTTGCAACCAGGATTCACTTTTGAATGGAGATGACAACCCTGTATACAGGAGGGGGTGAGCGAGTGATTTTGTCTTCTCTTTCTCAATAAACTGAGATGACTTAAGTGGATTGATGTTTAGCAAAAGCTCTCCCTGAAATATTGAATGGTTCAGGAAGAGTTTGGAAGCTTTGATGTAGGGTGACAGGTCTTCAATCAGAGTTCTTGACAGGTAGTGATGCATAAGCTTCTTGACTGATTTGTTATTTTGTTGTCCTTGGAAGTCCTGGAGGTATGATCACTGCATGTCACTGTAAGATTCAGTATGATTATCTGTGTGAAGCTTTTCTGCTACTATATCAATTCTTGCAGTCAGTCTGTATGTGTCTGTATTTTTCTGACTGAGTAAGTTCTTGCTTACTAACTGGTAGATTATCGATCTTGTATTCTTCTATGTCTGTTCAAAAATTTGAATCATCGATAATTAATGCTGACGCCTTGAGAATAATCGACATTGACTCATTTCCTCAACTGTCTCGTGGAAAATCAGCAAGTAATATTCCTGAAAAATACCGTAATAAATGCTCCTTCTGACGGATACATTCAGAGAATTTAGAGCATTAATTACTTACGAATTTCCGCATTAGAATGGGGACAGAAGGCCGGAAATGGGTAAGTACGGAGTCGTCGAACGAATAACAGAATTCATCGAGCTGAGTTACTAATTCGTTGAGCTGAGATTTTGTATTCGTCGACCAGACAGCTTTTGTTCGTCGAGCTGAGTTCCAAAATCGTCGAGCTGATAACATAACTGCATGATTCAGAACCTTTGCCTTTTCTGTCTGAGGTTCGTCGAGCTGAGGTTGTAATTTCGTCGACTAGAGTTCAGCAACTATTCTGGACTTAGAATAATTCATGAATATTGTTGTTGAAGTAAAGAATCCAGAATTCGTCGACCATTGAACAAAATTCGTCGACTTGAGAACTTCTAACTGAAAGTCCTTGTGAAGTTGAGGCCCAAGTTCGTCGAGCTCAGAATGTAGTTCATCGACCAAAGTCTGAAGTTGGACTTAGAATAATCTGGAGTTATCCCGACTTTAGTTTGTTGAAGTATCCCAGTTTTTGTCGAATAGAGAATGAAGATCGTCGAGCTCGGCTCAGAGAAATATCTCAAGATCGTCGAGCGGAGAACGACTTTCGTCGACCTGAGTTCGACGAACATCGAACTCATTTTACTTGGTCTTGAAATCTTCTAAGTCTTGAGTCCCTGATAGTCTTGTTGATAGTTGCTCCATCTGATGTTGACTCCAAGGACTTGGCCTAGACTCTAGGACACAACTATGACCCTGGCTATACATGTTGGGTCACATCATCCTAAGATAGTGAACCCAGCCCAAATCAACTAGGGATCCAACAAGATCTAACTTCGAATATACCGTTGACCAAACTAACTGATCAAATAGATCGTCAATTCTCGGGATCAGATACTTATTCTTTTCCGTAAGCTTGTTCAATTCCCGGTAGTCGATACAAAGCCGCAGGCTCCCATCTTTCTTCTTAACGAAGAGAACTGGTGCACTCCAAGGCGACGTACTTGGACGCACATAACCTTGCTCTAACAACTTTTGCAGTTGCACCTTCAACTCCGCCATCTCTTTTGGCGCTATCTAATAGGGGGAGCGTGACACCGGTTTGGCACTTGGTACCAGCTCAATAGTAAAGTCTATCTCCCGCTGAGAAGGAGCTCCTAGGAGGTCATCCGGGAACACATCAGGATACTCGAACACAACTGGGATACTGTCCAAGATAGGCCTAGGCGTCGAAGTATACAATAGACTGACAAACAGCTCTGCCCCAGACCGAACTGCCTTGATCACCTGAAGGGCTGACATCAAAACTTTCCCTAACCCCTTCATGCTCGCAAACGTAGTCTCCCGTTCAGAATTTAATCCCAACTTAACCTCCTTTCGATTGCAATCAATGTAAGCTCGCTGCTACGAGAGCCAGTCCATACCA
Organism: Platanthera guangdongensis; assembly: GCA_039583875.1. Classification (NCBI taxonomy): domain Eukaryota; kingdom Viridiplantae; phylum Streptophyta; class Magnoliopsida; order Asparagales; family Orchidaceae; genus Platanthera; species Platanthera guangdongensis. The sequence goes on along the minus strand of CM077149.1, from coordinate 67,220,454 downwards.
AAGATTACATCGAACTCTACTAACGGTAGAATCAATGCTCACAAATCAAACTCCTGATCCCCAATCCGAACCATAACTACACAGACCTTATCTGCGCGCATTGAGCACCCATTGGGCAACAACACATCCAACTTGTCTTTTGCCATCGAGGGAGGGACCCCGATGCGCGTCACAAATCATTCAGACAAGAAGGAATGCGAAGGTCCCGTAACAAACAAGGCTCTCGCCGGACAATCGAGAATCAATACAAATCCTAGCAACAGCAAAAGTAAGCTAACACATAAAATAGGTAACAACTACAAAAGTTAATCTGCTATAAATTAACTCGTACCTGTCACCATGTCAGCTTGCTTTATGACCTCTTGCAGACCAAGATTATAAACTCTAGGCAGGACTGGAGCATTATGGGACGCAGTTGACTCCATCGCCTTCCTTTTTTCCTCATAAGTCGCTCCAGACTTCCTCTCGGACTTTGCATTAGGCACTTTGAACTCTGCCTTCTTTTCTCCTCGGTCCTTCTTCTCTTGCACCCTCTTCACAACCATTTCCAAAGACCGGGCTGAGTTGACCAAGGCTAGGAAGCCCTGCGAATTAGGCCCATCAAGGAGTAACTGTAGGTCACCACGAAGACCCTCATAAAATCGATTGGTCTTCCTCTCCTCTTTCGTAAACATAGCCCCAGCATACCGACCCTACCGTGTAAAATCGTGGAGGTACTCGTCCACGCTTCTGGATTCTTGAGTCAACCCAAGATATTGGTTCTTCATCTTAAGCTTCTGAGAAGACGGTACATATCTGGCTAGGAACAATCTTGAAAATTCCTCCATAGGCACATCAGCAAACTACGTACCCACTAAGAGATGAAACTCAAACTCATCCCACCACAACCTCGCTTCACCCACCAAAAGAAAAGTAACTATGGTGGTCTTCTGCCACTCCTCAGTTAACGTGCCTGTCAAAACCCTCTTTATCGTAGAGAGCCAGTCCTCACCTTGTGCTGGCATTCCAGTCCCGTCAAATACTGGGGGATGAAAGCCCATTACATGCTTGAGCTGCTTCTCCGTAGCTCTCCTCGGCTCTACCAGATCAACTGCTGCGCGCTCCACCACTCTCGGCTCTGCTGCCCTAACCGGTTCTTGCTCCACGACAGGAGTTGCGTGGTGCGTTTGCCCTGTAGGTTGGGCATTAATCATCGTAAATACGGCTTCAGCCACCATCCTGATGGTTTCCGCTGAAGGAGGTGTAGTAGGCATGTCTCTTGGTGCACTACGTTCCGCCGATTGCGGATGCTCTGATTGACCAGCACCGCTCCTAGTTGCCTATAGAAGCAAAGACACATGATTAGACGACAACCAAATTGCTAAAAGCAATCATTGGAACACTCAGATTCCACAAAACAAGTGTATTTTTCATTCCTAAGTGGACATTCATAGGCTCTTTTTGATGTTATAACGATGACGCACACAGGTGCTCACCACACCTTAAAAGAATTCGTCCACGAATTCATTTAAGCCTGACCGTAACCAGAAGTCTGATACCAAATTGTAACACCCCCATCCGTCGCATGAAATATAATAGAAGGTCCAGCTGGAACCCGACGCCATATACCACGGACAGTCGGAAGGGTTACATAAGAATATCCAAACTATCTAATTAAGACTACTCGTCCTAACACAGAGCATTCTAGCGGAAGCTTTTAAAAGTAAAAAGAACCCAAACTGAATAATCAATTTACATGAATGTCCACAATCACTACCACTGGAATGAAATAACAATACACTGAATGGGTACACGACCTTATGACCTTACAAATATTCACTTAATAAGATAGTGTCTTACATACATCGGCTCACAGGCCTGCGACACATGACAAAAATAAAGAAACAACTATTCTTTACGACCTTCAAGGGCCAGCACAGCGACATGGGCACCAGCCTGCTAACTTGCACTCGACTCCACAGCACCTGCAAGCAACATTCCACCGCACGGTGGCAAAAAATGAAGTGCAATTACATTTCGCCACGTGTGTCGGCTCGCATGGCCAAACACCCCGTGCACTCAGGGCACATTAACGGTGAATCCTAACACTTCAGCGTCTTCAGCACCACCACCAAGATGGAAACCACGTGAGCATTTAGCCTTTCTGACAACTGTTTAAGGCTCCCAACTATGCCAACAGCCAGTCACCTTTTCAGGTCTCTCGCACCGAACCACATAGCCCAAGTCTGATTCTACTTGCCCGTTTCTCACAACGTGTAGTACACCTTAAGACGTATGCACGAGCCAAGCTTCTCTCAGATCCTGCCATTTCCAAACAATCATATAATCTAGTTATGTTCAAGGCCGGTTCCCAGACTGCCAAGTTAGCAGAACAAGGATTCCGCTCAGTTTTCCGGGTGCGCCTTGGAGCTAACCTCCAAGGATCCCTGCTGCAATCTGTAATACCCCCTAACCATCGCATAACATATAGCAGTAGGTCCGGCCGGGGCCCGACGCCATATACCACAGACAGACTGGTTGGTTACTCATGGAGACCATAAAACCAATCATAACGTCCTACACAGAGCATTCTAGCGGAAGTAGATTAATAAGTTGCGATAAAGAACCCAGCACAAAAGCATGAATGTCCACTAATACCAAATAGGAATGTTGTACATACACAAGTACAGGCCTTCAGGCCTTACAAAATGGTTCACTTGATATTACATGATTTACAAACCACAACACGCAGGCCGGTCATACATGAATAAAAGCAGTAAACACTCAAATTAGGCCTTCAAGGGCCGGCTTCGCAATTTGGGCTTTAGCCCGCTATTGACCGCTTGGTCCAGCAGCACCTACAAGCAACAAACCGCCGCACGGTGGCAAAACAAGGCAACAGTCAGCAATGTTGACCAAATTATAACGATCCCGCCCCCAGCTCGGGGCGGCGATGCTCCTTCCCTGCATTTCATTAGCATAAGCGAGCAATAAATCAATAATCATTTCATCACAGACGTTTGCTCGCACGGCCACACGCCCCGTGCTCTCAGTGCACATTCTCGGTGAACCGGTCGACGTCACGTCAATTATAGCCATAGACATTCCGGACTCACCAACGCCACTTTGACGTCCAAACCTATAAGCATTTTGTCTTCTTGGCCTGGGTCACGACAATTTATGCCATAGACCGCCGAAGACCCTAATCTATGCCAACAGCAAGTGCCACCCACCCTTAGGTCTCTTTAACCGAATGACATAGATTTGGTACAGTTCCATCTAACTCGTGCTCACATCGCAACGACAATTTAAGCCATTTGCGCGGTTCAAACTTCTCCCTAGTCCCGTTTCCGTCACATTTCACATAACCCGGTTTTGTTCAAGTTGGCTCTCCGGCCACCAAGTTGGAAAGATCACGCATCCGCCCAGTTTTCTGGGTGCACCTTTGGGTTAATCCCCAAGGCTCCCTGTTGTAATATACCACGTAGAAAACCCGAAAAAAACCCAATCGCACGGAGTCTTCTCCGGCATTTATGCAATGCAACATCACCGATCCAGACCAACATGTCTGGATAGGCTTCACACATCATGCATATGTCCGTTCTCGCTTACGGACTCTACACAACGGGAACTTTACATATCTACCCGAAGGAACGCCTCCAACTCACTGCAAACTCGCGAGAGCGGGCTTCCTATGCAAAGAAGGAGAGCTTCACATGCTCAAGAAGAGAATCATTACCCTAGCGTTCTTCTTTGGCGCCATGGAAAAGTAAGCAGATGAAAAGCACCGCACTCTCTTTGCCTCCGTGGATCCGGAGACGGCTCGAGATTCGGAGCTTCGAAGCTCCTCCAATGGCCGGATCTAGCTTATTCTTCCTTCCTTCGCTCTCCTATCTATCTAAGCTTTAGAAAGATAGCCACTCAAGTAAAAGTGAGGGTTTCAAAGATCCAATCCCGGGTATATCCCATCAGGAACAACCCCCAGCCGTTGGATCACCAATTAAAGAAACGAACGGCTTTGATTCGGGCCTGAAATATACAATCTGGACCGAACACGGCCTGGCACACGACCGTGTCCAGGGCTGTGTGCCTCATTCGCCGTCAAAATCAACGTGCCTGGAACAACACACGGGTATCGAACACGCCTGTGTTCGACCTGAAACGCCCGTGTTCTACCTGACACGGCCATGTGGTCGGCCGTGTACCCCCATCGATTTATCCCGAAAACAACCCGAGAACTACACGGGTTCTAGGATACGCCCGTGTCCTAACCCGTGTCTACCTCAACACTCCTGGGCTCCAGGCCGTGTACATGGTCTCGACACTCGACACTTTGTCGAGCGAAGTTCGTCGACCTCACGACATGGCCTTGGACACGGCCGTATCCTAGGCCGTGTGCCTTGTCTCGACACATCGTCGAGCAAAATTCGTCGACTCCCCGGGACGAGTGTCGACACGGGTCGACACACCCTGCGACACGCCCGTGTCGCAGGCCGTGTGCCATGTCTCGACACTTCGTCAAGCGCAAAAATGTCGACTTCGCGGGCTGAGTGTCGACACGGGTCGACACGCCCTGCGACACGCTGGTGTCGCAGGCCGTGTGCCCTGTCTCGACATAACGTCGAGCGAAATTCGTCGTCCTCTCGACCAACTCGATGACACAATCCTGACATGCCCTGGGACACGACCGTGTCCCAGGCCGTGTGCCTCCTGCCAGAACCCAAAACTGGCCCAAAACGTCACCCGTTACTCTTTTGAGTTTCGGGGCGTTACAACTCTCCCCCTCTTAAAAGAATTTCGTCCACGAAATTATATAAAGGAAAGACATGTACAAAACCAAAATTTGTACATGAGCGGAACAACTCCGGATACTCGTCAAGCATAGTCTGCTCTCGTTCCCAAGAGAGCTCATCACGATCGCAATTGTCCCATCGGACCTTGACCATCCTGATCTCTTTATTGCGTAGCCTCTTGACCTCCGAGTCATCAATCCGCACGGGCTTGACTTTTGTCGTCAACCCACTATCCACCGGCACTTGATCAACCGCGATAACTTACGAAGGCTCTTGCACCGCCTTCCGAAGCACCGAAATGTTAAAAGTAGTGAATAGAAAAGAACAAACGGATAGACTTTTGAATAATTGAAATTTTATTATCCAAAAAAGATATCTATTACAAAGGTATGCCCTCCTTTATATAGAATGGAGGAGAGATGAGAGAATACAAATAAGAGATGTGGGACTATAATTTACAGGACTAAGCGGACTATACAAAATAAACTGCACAAGCCGCGCGGTTAGACAGCAGGGCTAACCGCACGGCTACCACCAGAGAGGAAGAGAGACTGCCAGGGTAGACCGCCAGACCGCCCGGTCTCCAAGCCGGCTGAGACAAACTGCCAGACCGCGCGGTCTTCAACCCGCCAAGACAAACCGCCAGACCGCCCGGTAACCAACTTCAACACTCCCCCTCAAGCTGGAGCATATATATCCATCATGCCCAGCTTGTCGCAGATGTGGAAAAAGGAAGCGGACAACGGCTTGGTGAAGACATCTGCCAACTCGTTGTTGGAAGTGACAAATGGAGTGCAAATCTGTTTCTTCAATATTTCTTCCCGAATAAAATGACAGTCGACTTCTATGTGTTTTGTTCTCTCATGAAAGACCGGATTTTTGGAAATGTGTATCGCGGCCTTATTGTCACAGAACATAGGAAGAGGTTAGTTGTAAACCTCTCCTAAGTCAAGCATGAGAGCCCGCAACCACTTCAACTCACATGTAGTCGATGCCATGCTGCGATATTCCGCCTCTGCAATAGACTTGGAAACGACAGACTGTTTCTTGCTCTTCCAACTCACAAGATTGCCTCCAACAAATGTGCAGAAACCTGAAGTCGATTTGCGATCCCCTTTGTCATCCGCATAGCTTGAATCAGAGTACGCTTCAACCCTAAGGTGACCATTTTTCTGAAATAGGAGTCCTTTCCCTGGAGCAGTTTTAATATACTCTAATATCCTCAGAGCAGATTGTAGATGACACTCCCTCGGAGCTTGCATGAACTGGCTCACCTTGCCAACAGCGTAAGAGATGTCGGGTCTGGTTACCGTGAGATATATGAGCTTGCCCACCAGATACCGGTATCTCGTAAGATCGGAGAGAAGAGGTGAGTCATCTGTCCAAGTTTTGTCTTCTCCAACAGCCATAGGACAACGTGCATGTTTAGTACCAGTTAGTCCTGCCTCCTTTAAAAGATCAAGAGCATACTTCCGTTGTGAAAGGACCATGGAGTTGGGCTTTATAGAGATTTCAATCCCCAGAAAGTATTTCGGGGAGCCCATATCCGTTGTGACCAGATGTTGAAGAAGGTGTTTCTTGTCATCAATACCCCATCCTGGTCATCGCCAGTAAGAAGAATGTCATCAACATAAACCGCAAGAACAACAAGACCAGAGGCGGTTTTCCGAAAAAACAAGGAGTGATCTGCTGAGCTTCTTGTAAAACCAATGGCCGCAACAATGCTACTGAACTTGTCAAACCAGGCACGAGGACTCTGCTTGAGGCCATAGATAGCCTTCTTTAACCGGCATACCCGTGTCTCCCCTGAGCAACATACCCAGGAGGTTGCTCCATGTAAACATCCTCCTGCAGATCACCATAGAGGAAGGCATTCTTAACATCTAGCTGCGAGATGGGCCAATCTCTGTTGACAGCCACAGAGAGAAGAACCCGAATAGTGCTGAGACGAGCCACGGGAGAGAAAGTGTCAAAGTAATCAATCTCATAAGTTTGGGTAAAACCCTTGGCAACCAGGCGAGCCTTATAACGATCCACACTGCCATCCGGGAGAAACTTCACCACGAAGACCCAGCGACAGCCAACAACATCTGTGCCGAAAGGAGGAGGAACAAGGGTCCAGGTACCCCGTTCAGTGAGAGTAGCAATCTCCTCATCCATGGCAACTTTCCAATGAGGACTAGTAAGGGCCTCCTGGTAGGAACGGGGGGTGCCAGTGGCCGAGATAGCCAGTGCAAAAGCTCTGCGAGCAGGGGTAAGATGATCATAGGAAACAACAGCAGCAAGCGGGTGTTGGGTACAGGCCCGAACCCCTTTGCGAAGAGCAATTGGGAGATCCAGGTCAGCAGGTGCCTCAGTATCCGGAGTATCCGTGGTGGAGAGAGCTGGCCCGGGAGTAGAGAGAGATGGCAGCGGAGTGGAGGGAGAAAGCGGAGTAGAGAGTGGAGATATTGAGGATGGGGAAGACGGTGGAGTGGGTGGAGAGGGTGGAACATCAGTGGGAGCAGAGGGAATGGAAGGGTTGGTATGAGAAGTAGGATCAGGAGGAGTAGAAGTGGAAGCGGGAGAGAAGTAAGAGGCATTGGCAAAGAAGGTGACATCCGCAGAGACAAATTGCTTGCGGGTAACAGGGTCAAAGCAGCAATATCCTTTCTGAGTGGGAGAGTAGCCCAGAAAGACACATTTGGTGGCACGTGGTGAGAGTTTATCACGGGTGGCAGCGGGAGAGTGCACAAAAGCGGTGCACCCAAAGATGTGTAGAGGAAGAGGAAAGGGATCCTTGTCTGGATAAAGAATGGAGAAGGGGGTAGCACCGTGGAGAACTGTGGAGGGAAGGCGATTGATGAGATAGCAGGAGAGGAGGACAGCATATCCCCAATAGGAGCGAGGAACATGCATTTGAGTCATCATAGTGCGAATGACATCAAGGAGGTGACGGTTTTTGCGTTCCGCCACCCTATTTTGTTGGGAGGTGTAGACACAACTTGTTTGACGAATAACACCATGGTGAATACAAAAGGAGGAGAAGTCGTGGCTAATGAAAGATATGGTACCTAAACACCTAGAGGGGGGGGGGGTGAATAGGTGACATAAACCTTTTTAAAACTTTGTTGGCAGCACAACAGTTATTTCACAGATTACTACAACTAACAGCAATTACAGAAATCAAACAGTCAATCCACAGCACAGCTCAGCACACCACAGCAGACACACTAATTTATAGTGGTTCCCCAATCTTTGGGTACATCCACTTTCCCCCTTCGCCTATCTAGCAGTGTACTAGATTCGGCCAAACTTCTCCACTATCTTAGAACCCAACAAGGTTCCTACACCTCAGGCCCAAAGCCTTACACTCAGCCACTAAGGCCTACACTCAGCCACCCAGGCCTACACTCAGCCAATTAAGGCCTACACTCAGAGTTCTTCAACTCCTACACTCAGGCAATCATGCCCTACCCTCAGCCTTTATAATATAGGCTTACAATTCTCTCAGATCCAATGGATCCTACAAGTTAAAATAGAAATACAATAGCTAACTCTACAACTCAGAAAATAAGAGAGGAGTTGAGAGTTTCTTGAAGAGTTCTTGGAAGAACTCAGTTAGATCCAAACTGACTTAGCTTCCTTCAAAGCTTCTTGAGTTAGAACTGAATTAGTCTGAATCTTCTGCAGTTGTTCCTTGACCTCTGCTTCTTGAGATCCAGTTGTTTCTGAATCCTTCTTCTCAGCCTTAGTTCCAAAGACTGAATTCTTGATTGCAGCTCTCTCTCTCCAACTTCTTAGATCTGCAGTTGGACTGACAGATCTTCTTGTGTTGATCCTCTGTGTATCACTTCTTGATTTAATCTGATCAACTACTTTAAGTATTCTCTCAAGCTGTAACTCTTGTTTCTAAATCACAACCAATCACACACACTTTCTGTAAACAATGGGTGCCTATTTATAGGCTTCCTTCATGGTAACCGGCTGATCCGGTTCATAACAGACTTCTGATTTCTCTGACAGTTGCTGTAGACCGGCTGGATCGGCAGCTGTCATGTCAACCAGTCACTTCTTGAAATTCTCTAACTGTCAGATAGTGTCGAGACTTTCTGTTCTTAAGTGTCGACACTTATAGACTAAGTGTCGACACATGTTGTGTAAGTGTCGACACAAGTCTACAAGGTGTCGACACAATTCCTTGTATGTCTCGACACAGATTCTTCTGCATGTGTCGACACTGAAATTGAGTGTCGACACAAGTCTTGTTCTTCATTCTTTAACTGTATTCTTCTAAGTGTCGACACAGCTCCTTTGTGTCGACACATCTTCATGTGTTGAAACTGTCAAGTGTCGACACTGCTTCTTGGTGTCGACACAAGTCTTCAATCTTGTTTCTTCAGCTGAGTGTCGACATATTCCCTTAGTGTCGACACTTGTACTTAGAATATTTTGTAAACTTTTCTGTTCTTTGCTAAGTGTCGACACAGCTCCTTGTGTCGACACTTTCTTCAAGTGTAGAGTCTTCAACTAAGTGTCGACACATTGTGCTGAGTGTCGACACTTTCTTCAAGTGTTGACTCTCCTGGTTGTGTGTCGACACATTGTGCTGAGTGTCGACACTTTCTTCAAATACTGACTCTTCAGCATAGTGTCGACACATTGTGTTGAGTGTCGACACTTGTACTTAGATTCTGCAGACTTTTGCTGAGTGTCGACACATCTTCAAGTGTCGACACTTTCTGGTGTAGACTTAGCTCTTCTAGGTGTCGACACTTCTGCTAAGTGTCGACACTGCTTTTCTGCATACTTCTTCACTGAGTGTCGACACAGCTCCAAGTGTCGACACTTTCTGTCTGGTGTCGACTCTTCTTCCCAGGTGTCGACACAATGACTCCAAGTGTCGACACTGCTTGTCTGGGTGTCGACACAAGCTTTCTCAAGTGTCGACACTTTCCCTCTGGGTGTCGACACATGGACTTAGAAACTTTTAGCTTCAGTCTAGTGAATACCTAACCTGCACAAGTAACTCAAACAAACATCAAATACATTATGATGCATATCATTGAGTTAGGTGAGGCTTCTTCAAATCAGGTACATTTGACCAATGTACCCAACAATCTCCCCCTATTTGGAGAAGTCATAACCCTTAGTCAATGATATACATCACTCATAATTAAAAATTAGAGAATGATGTAAAGCAGATATATATCAACAGGGTATACTTAAACATGTAATAAAGCACACATGTATACTCATTCAGCATTACAGAACAACCAAGAATTAGACACATTCTACTGAATCAATCATGAAATATATTTATCAAAAACTGTCCAAACATTGTGTTCAATACATTGTCAATGATTTACAAAAATATTTAGATGTAACAAATTACAACATTCTTCAGTCTAATCTTAATCTAATTCTGCTCTGGTTCTTTTATAACTATGCCTTTCCCAGCTTGTATTTTGGCTTTTACAGCAGCAGCAGCAGCAGGCTCAGTATCAGCAACCTTCTTCCCTTTGGAGTCCTTCTTCTTAAGTTCTTCAGCCTTGATTTTTTGCCTTTCAAAATAATGATAGGGCTTAGGGAAGTACTTGCTAGGCTCCACAGCTGTAGGAGGTAGCTTTCCTAACTTAGCCTTCCTTCTATATTGGACAATGGCTTCCTGCCTGATTTCATGCTTCCTCCATTCTGCTTCTGAGAACCATTTATTCCTCTCATGTGCATTGTCCTTGGCTGCTTTCCAGGCTGTGAGAATGATATTCCTAGAAGTAGGGCTCCACTGTTCAAAATCTGGTTTTTGCTCAGCCAGTTCCCTGAACTTCTTCTTTGACAGCCTTGTCTCTTCTTCTTTGTCCATAGCCTCTTGCATGGCTGCTGTAATAGGTTGAACAACCTTTTCCAGAATAACATTTGGCTTGCCAGCAGTTGGGCTATACATTGTGCTTATCTCAGCATGAACCATGTCAAAATCTGGAGGTGGATAGATTACCGGAGCTACTTCCTGTTGCTCTCCTCCAAGATATACACTTTGAATACCAGATTCAGCTACATTGTCATCATCACACAGGGGAGGATAGCCCAGTGTAGCTCTGATGGAATTAGAAATCCATTTGGCATGGTCAGAGCTGGCTTTGACTAACACCCTCTCCCCCTTTATGACTTCTTGTGCTACATGATCTCTCACATCATCCTTTTGGAATCTGATTTGGCTGTCCAAGTACCTGATTCCCTCTTTAAAGAAAGGTCTAAGCTTGGTAAGTTGTTCTGAAATGACCTTCTGTGAATCCTTAATGGCAGTCTTGACAGCAGCAATTTCTTCCTGAAATACTTTATCAAATTCAGCTTTTGCAGCAGCAGATGATGTTGAAGGTTCAGCAGACTTACTCTTCAGTTCAGTGACTATTGCATTGTGAGAAGCTGTCAGATTATCATTCATTCTCAATTGATTTTCCAGCACATAGCCTTGCTTCTGTGCTATATCATCTACTTGAGACTTTATTTTCTCTTGATGGGTTGCCAGATAGACCACTGCATTAGCACCCTTTGTAAAACAGTCAGTCATCTCCATTTTATTAAGGTTCATTTCAAACCTTATGGACTTGATTTCCTGAGCCAGATTAGATTGTAGGGTCTTGTGCCCTTCATCAACATAAGTTTCTATAGCCTTCCTTTGTTCCTCCATCTTGATTTGCAGTGCAATCAGTAGAGCACTATAATCAGTGGATGGAGCTTGTTGGACTAAGGAGTGTTGAGCAACAGTTTGTAGAGCCTTCTTATAGCTCTGACTCCTTCTTTTGAATACAAAGAACTGCTTCTTCTTAGCTTGCTCAGTCTCATCATCCTCAGACTCTGAAGTACTTGCAATATTCACCCTGTCCTTAGGGCTTGAGGGTTTGTCAGCTTGCACATCAAGTGCCTTTTCAGTATCTAGCCTAATAGGCTCTTCCTGATCTTCCAAGATCTCCCCCTCAACAGCAGCACCCTTCTCTTCATCAGCAGCATTCTTGTCCATATCATAATCCTCTTGATCTAGATTCAGAAATAGATCTTCCATTTTGTATTCAGGAGGAGACTATGCAGGAGAAGTACTGGGTTCATCAACTACTTTATCAGGAACAACTTCTTGTACTACTGATGTGTCTTGGAGAACAACATCTGGTGCTTGGTTTGCTTGCTGAGTTTGCTGATGAATATCAGACAAATCAGAATCTATTATAGAAAAATCTAAAGTATTGAGGTCAGAAAGTACCTCTTGGATAATGAGAGTAGCTTGCTCACTCTCCAGTATAGAGGGTTGTTCTACAGCTGGAGGCTCCCCCTGGATGTCAGCTGGCCCTTGAGGAGCAGGTGACTTCTCTGCAGCCTCATCCTCATGATTATCAGGAGTGAAAACCACATGTTCTTCACTACCTGAGCTGCTGGAGGACTCCTGAGTCACAGCAGTTATTTCCTCTTCTTCTTTGGAGGGGAATCCTTCTTAGAAACTTGTTTCTCAGGGGTGGTCAATTCCTTTGACAGCACCCTTTCCCACCTGGAGAAGATCCTCATGTCCATCCTTCTCATGTGGTTGATTTTGCTACCTGCAGCAGAGCTCATTACCTCTGGTATTGTACCAGCCAGGTAGAGACTAAGTATCCTGCCCAGATTGGGCTTCTTCAGACTTTCCTTTACTTTCTCATATACAACAATAGACCAGTCTGTTTTGAGATTAAAGATGATTCTAGTCATAACACTGAACATGGAGGCTGACACCCTGTCATGCCCTCCAGTCTTACTGAATATTACTTTTCCCACAATTTCTGATAGACACTTTCCTTGGGTATTCATCCCTCTTCTGTTGAATACTGATCCTATCTTTAGCTTAGGATCTAGTCCACACCAGGTAAGTGCTTCCCTGGTCTTAGATGTTGTCACTTCTTCTTCTTCCTGGACTTTAGGTAGCTGAAGTACCTTTCTCAGTGACTTGGGTGAAATCTTGACCTTGGTGCCATACACCCTGGATTTGATTCTGTTGCCTGAATCATCTACAGACGCTCCAGTGAGGAATTCAATAACTTCCTTCTTCCAAATTTTGGTTGGTTCTGAAACCAAGAACTCCAATCCTGAATCGGTGACTAGGGTTACCACCGATTTGATTTCTTGATCACTGTCGTCAAATGCGCCACGCACCAGTTCATAGCCTTCATTAACGTTCTCTTCCAGCTTGGGAGCCATTAGGGTTTGGAGAATTAGTCTTTAGAGAAGAGAAATGTCGACACAATAGTCTTGGTCTCGAAACTTTGAAAGCGTGTCGACAAACAAAGACAGAACCCTATTTATACCTTTCTTGTTTGAAGACGAACAGGCGGGATGAATTTCTAAAGATGTGTCGACACTGTCAATAAGTGTCGACACTGACTTATAATGTTTCGACACTCATGTGTCGACACAAGTTTAGTCAACAGATTCCATGTGTCTACACTTGTTTAAGTGTCGACACCACACTACTCGACATGTTAGTCGAGACTTTTACTTAGAAAATTCTGAGTAAAACTTAAGTGTCGACACCTTATAGAATGTGTCGACACCAACTGCCTAGATGTGTCGACACCATTTTCCTGAAGTGTCGACACCTACTATTCTGTGTCGACATAGACTTGTCTATGTGTCGACACCTTTTTACTTAGCCAAATTTTAGTTCTGTAAACTTAGTCTAAGTTTATCATACCTAGTTCAATTTTGAACCTATTGAACTTAGCTTCTTCTAAGGGCTTAGTAAACATATCTGCTATTTGATTATCAGTTTTAACATATTCAAGTGCAATATCATTTCTTTCTACATGCTCCCTAAGAAAGTGATATTTAATCTCAATATGTTTAGTTCTACTATGTGATACAGGATTGTTAGCTATTGATATAGCACTTGTAGAATCACAGTAAAGTGGAGTTCTACATACCTGAAATCCATAGTCTTCTAACTGATGTTGAATCCACAGAAGTTGAGCACAGCAACTTCCTGCAGCTACATATTCTGACTCAGCTGTGGAAATAGCCACACTAGTCTGCTTTTTACTGCTCCATGAAATTATTCTTCCACCTAGGAATTGACAGGATCCAGTAGTGCTCTTTCTATCTTCTTTGCATCCTGCAAAGTCTGCATCTGAATAGTCTGTTAGATCAAAATCTCCATTCCTAGGGTACCAGAGGCCTAGATAAGGAGTGCCCTTTAGATATCTCAAGATTCTCTTGACTGCAGTCAAGTGAGACTCTTTAGGGCAGGCTTGATACCTGGCACAAACACATGTAGCATACATAATGTCAGGCCTACTTGCAGTCAAGTATAGTAGGGAGCCAACTATCCCTCTATACAAGGTTTCATCTACAGGTTTCCCTGCATCATCCTTGCTTAGAGACATACTTGACCCCATAGGAGTCTTCATGGTACTGGATGAATCCATACCATACTTCCTTATGAGTTCTAGGGTGAACTTAGACTGACATATGGATAGACCACTTCCAGTCTGTTTAACTTGGAGACCCAAGAAAAACTTCAGTTCTCCCATACTACTCATCTCAAATTGACTTTGCATAAGCTTTGCAAACTTTTTGCAAAGGCTACTTTCAGTAGACCCAAATATAATGTCATCTACATATATTTGGACAAGTATTACTTTGCCTCTAGATTCCCTTAGGAATAGAGTCTTATCTATTTTCCCCCTTGAGAACTTGTTCTCAATGAGGAAACTAGATAGGGTTTCATACCAAGCTCTAGGTGCTTGTTTTAACCCATATAATGCTTTCCTAAGTCTATACACATAATGAGGTAAAGTTGGATCAACAAAACCTGCAGGCTGCTCCACATAGACTTCTTCTTTCAAATTACCATTTAGGAATGCTGACTTGACATCCATTTGGTATACCTTGAATCCTTGATAGGTTGCATAGGCCAAGAACATCCTTATGGCCTCCAGTCTGGCTACTGGGGCAAAGGTTTGATCAAAATCAATACCTTCTTCTTGCCTATATCCTTTTGCAACCAGTCTTGCTTTATTCTTTATGATGACCCCTTGTTCATCTAACTTATTTCTGTAGATCCACTTAGTTCCTATAACATTGTGGTCTTTAGGCTTTGGAACCAGCTCCCAAACCTTGCACCTTTTGAACTGGTTAAGCTCTTCCTGCATTGCTTCAGTCCACTGTGGATCTTGTATAGCTTCTTCAAATTTCTTTGGTTCTATTTGAGACAGAAAACTTGAATATACTACAGCATTCTGATTTCTGCTCCTTGTCTGAACACCTTGTCTTGGATCTCCAATAATTAGCTCTACTGGATGATCTCTTAGATGCCTGTTGGCTGGAGGCATCCTTACTTCTGGTTGAACTTCTACAGCATCTTCATCATGCTGAGTTCCTTGTACTTCTTCAGTTCCTGGTACATGTAGTTCTCCCCCTGGACATAAGCCATCTTCTTCAACTTGCTGTCTTGCAGCAGGTACATCTTCTATGGTTAGCTTGTCCATCTTCTTAGTAAGACCTGTGGGGCTGCACACACTACTAGACAACTCATTGTTAATTAGTTGTGCTTCATCAAAAACTACATGCACAGACTCCTCTACAACTTGTGTAGTCAAGTTGTAGACTCTATAAGCCTTACTATTATTGCTGTACCCAACAAACACTCCCTCTTGGGACTTGGCAGCAAACTTAGTTAGGTAAGACTTTCCATTGTTAAGTATGTAGCATTTACAACCAAAGATCCTAAAGTAGGATAAATTTGGTTTCCTGCCTTTCACAACTTCATAGGGGGTCTTATTTAACCTTTTAGTGATGGTAGCCCTATTTATCACATGGCATGCAGTGTTAACTGCTTCAGCCCAGAAATATTCTGGCAGTGATGAATCACTTAATAGGGTTCTACCAGCCTCTATCAAGGTCCTATTTTTCCTTTCAGCAATGCCATTTTGCTGAGGTGTTCTAGGTGAAGAGAATTCTTGAAATATCCCATAGTCTTCACACATCTTTGTCATGCCTTCAGACTGAAACTCAGTACCATGGTCACTTCTAATTTTGACCACTGTACAGTTCAATTCATTCTGAATTTGCTTAACAAAACTATAGAAGACACTAGGTGTTTCAGATTTCTGCTTTAAGAAGAACACCCAGGAAAACCTTGAGTAGTCATCAACAACTACAAAGGTGTAGACCTTCCTACCTAAGCTGTGAACTGGCATTGGACCAAATAGATCCATATGCAAGAGGTATAAACACCTCACAGCATCTTTGTTGTCTAAGCTTCTAAAGGTGGATTTAGTCTGCTTGCCTTTTTGACAAGCTGAGCAAATGCCATCCTTGACACACTTAACTTGAGTACCATTCCTCACTAACTCTTTGCTAAAGAGTTTGCTAATAGTCTTATAGTTAAGATGAGCTAGCCTCTTGTGCCACTTGACACAATGAGAGACTGTCTCATCAGCTACAAGACAAATAGGAGAACCATTGTTCTCAATCATGATGTCTAGACAGTAGACATTCCTCTTTCTATATCCTGTCAAAATGATCTCTTGATCACTTGACCTCTTGATATGACAACCATTTTTAACAAATGAGATGTCATACCCTACATCACTTAACTGACTTATACTAATGAGGTTGTGTTTCAACCCTTTAACATAAGCCACTTGAGTAATGGTAACAAGGTTTGAAGAAATGTTACCAAACCCTTTGATGATTCCTTTTTCAGAACCACCAAAGGTCACTTTAGGACCATTTTTGATTGGAATATAGTCCTTCAGTAGTCCCCTTGTTCCAGTCATATGTCTGGAACATCCACTATCCAAGTACCATGTTGGGGTATGGCCACTTGGATTCACCTGCAAAACAAATTAATGAACCTTAGAACCCAAAGTAAACTTGGGTCCTTGGTGATTGTTAGTTTGCAATTTGACATAGCTACCTGCTAGCTTTCCACCAGGTAACTTGCTACTCAACTTGGCACTGGCATTGTGCCAACAATCCAAGGCAAAGTGGCCAACCTTGCCACAACACCAGCATTCAAACTTGTTGTACCTTTGCTTAGGTACAACCTTTGCTGTTTTGACTACAGCAGGCTTGTTGAATGTTGGGGCTTTGCCCTTGGACTTGGACTGATCCTGAACAGTTCTAGCTGGTTTAATAAAACCCAATCCAGCCTTTCCTTTATGATGAACAAATTGATCAATCAAGGGTAGCACTGATTTAGGTTTTGAAAACCTAGCAACTAGCTCTTTTTCTTTCTGGAGATTAATCTCCAGTAACTTAATTTGATCATTTTTATAAGTAATAGTTCCCATCTGAATCACAGTAATGTGTTTCAGCCTGGCTACCTCATTGAGCTTTTGATCAAATTCCTTCTCAAAGTCTGTTGCAGCTGCCTTTAGATCAGCAATTTCCTTTGCCTGACTTTTGGCAAGGGACTTACTTTTCTTATAGGCTTGCAACAATACTTTATATTCATCTAAGAGCTGATGAATATCTCCCTCAGATTCAGAAACACTTTCATCACTTGATGAAGATGAATCTGACTCTGAACTAGAACTGAAATCTGAACTTTGAGTTGGTCTTTGTACCTGACTAGGTCCTGGCTGCTCCAGGATTTTGGTACTTTCAGTCAATGCCATCAGTCCTTGGCACTGACACTCTTCTTGTTCATAGATTGATTCCATGATCTGCATAAACTCTTCTTCTTCTTCAGCAAATAGCCCTATGTAGGCTTCAGCATCTGTCTCAGTGTCTGAAGAAGAAATGTCTGAAAGAGTCTTCTCATTCTTTGCAACAAAGGACTTCTCCTTCTTTCCTTTGAAGTGAGTCTTCTTTTTGTCACTGGATTCTTTTCTTCTTTCAGGACAATCTGCAATAACATGCCCCTGTCTATTGCAGCAGTAACATACTATCTTAGACCCAGTTGCCTTGCTAGTCTTTGTCTTTTTCTTGTCCTTCTTTGAAGGCTTCTTCTCCTGATACTGAACTTCTTTCCCTTTGGAAAATGAAGGTCTGGACCTCCATTGTTTCTTCTTCAGGAATTTCTGAAAATGTCTGGTGAATGCAGCAAAGTCTTCATCACTTTCACTGCTTGTAGACTTTGTGCTCACAGACTCATCTGATTCTGATTCAACTACCTCTGGGGGAGGAGTTGATGACTTAGTCCTTCCCTTTCTAGGTACTTCTGTCTTGAAGGCAACAGTCCTTTCCCTGTGCTCAGTCCTTGTTGACTTTTCCTCCTCTTTTCTCACAGACAACTGCATTTCATAAGATAACAATTTGCCAAATAGTGTGGGAGGAGGAATTTCTCCCAACTTTGCCATTTCCCTTATGGCACAGATCTTGGTGTCCCAATCTTTAGTTAGGGACCTTAAGAACTTATCATTCAATTCATAGTTTGTGAACTCTCTTCCATAGGACATGAGTTCATTAACAATTCTGTAGAACTTTTTGTAGCATTCAGTGATGCTATCTCCTCTTCCTTGCCTAAAGCTCTCATACTCTTGATTAAGCAAGGACTTCCTATCTTGCCTAACTTCTTCAGAACCTTCCATATAGACAATGAGGGTATCCCACATTTCTTTGGCTGTTTTACAGTGAATTAGGTTCTGAAAAGTTGCATCATCAATGGCACTTACTATTATGTTTTGTGCCCTTTTGTCCATAGTGGCTAGGACAATTTCATCCTTGGTCATCTCAGAGAAATCCTTAGGAGTCCTCTGATTTGCATCCAATACTGAGATCTTCATGGGCACATAGGGCCCCTCTTTGACTGTGATGTAGATCCTAGGGTCAGAGGCTTCCATGAACAGCCTTACCCTTTCTTTCCAGATTCCAAAAATCTCTTTTCTGCATATGGGCAGTTTCATTGAACCCAATTCCTTGTGATTCTCTGAAGAACCCATGCTTCTTGATTTTCTTGAAACTGTTTCCTGACTTATACTGAATCTGCCAAACTGGATCTCCTCAGACAGTTAGTCCTTTTTGAGGAACCTCCCTCTGATACCACTTGAAAGATATGGTACCTAAACACCTAGAGGGGGGGGGGGGTGAATAGGTGACCTAAACCTTTTTAAAACTTTGTTGGCAGCACGACAGTTATTTCACAGATTACTACAACTAACAGCAATTACAGAAATCAAACAGTCAATCCACAGCACAGCTCAGCACACCACAGCAGACACACTAATTTATAGTGGTTCCCCAATCTTTGGGTACATCCACTTTCCCCCTTCGCCTATCTAGCAGTGTACTAGATTCGGCCAAACTTCTCCACTATCTCAGAACCCAACAAGGTTCCTACACCTCAGGCCCAAAGCCTTACACTCAGCCACTAAGGCCTACACTCAGCCACCCAGGCCTACACTCAGCCAATTAAGGCCTACACTCAGAGTTCTTCAACTCCTACACTCAGGCAATCAAGCCCTACCCTCAGCCTTTATAATATAGGCTTACAATTCTCTCAGATCCAATGGATCCTACAAGTTAAAATAGAAATACAATAGCTAACTCTACAACTCAGAAAATAAGAGAGGAGTTGAGAGTTTCTTGAAGAGTTCTTGGAAGAACTCAGTTAGATCCAAACTGACTTAGCTTCCTTCAAAGCTTCTTGAGTTAGAACTGAATTAGTCTGAATCTTCTGCAGTTGTTCCTTGACCTCTGCTTCTTGAGATCCAGTTGTTTCTGAATCCTTCTTCTCAGCCTTAGTTCCAAAGACAGAATTCTTGATTGGAGCTCTCTCTCTCCAACTTCTTAGATCTGCAGTTGGACTGACAGATCTTCTTGTGTTGATCCTCTGTGTATCACTTCTTGATTTAATCTGATCAACTACTTTAAGTATTCTCTCAAGCTGTAACTCTTGTTTCTCAATCACAACCAATCACACACACTTTCTGTAAACAATGGGTGCCTATTTATAGGCTTCCTTCATGGTAACCGGCTGATCCGGTTCATAACAGACTTCTGATTTCTCTGACAGTTGCAGTAGACCGGCTGGATCGGCAGCTGTCATGTCAACCAGTCACTTCTTGAAATTCTCTAACTGTCAGATAGTGTCGAGACTTTCTGTTCTTAAGTGTCGACACTTATAGACTAAGTGTCGACACATGTTGTGTAAGTGTCGACACAAGTCTACAAGGTGTCGACACAATTCCTTGTATGTCTCGACATAGATTCTTCTGCATGTGTCGACACTGAAATTGAGTGTCGACACAAGTCTTGTTCTTCATTCTTTAACTGTATTCTTCTAAGTGTCGACACAGCTCCTTTGTGTCGACACATCTTCATGTGTTGAAACTGTCAAGTGTCGACACTGCTTCTTGGTGTCGACACTAGTCTTCAATCTTGTTTCTTCAGCTGAGTGTCGACACATTCCCTTAGTGTCGACACTTGTACTTAGAATATTTTGTAAACTTTTCTGTTCTTTGCTAAGTGTCGACACAGCTCCTTGTGTCGACACTTTCTTCAAGTGTAGAGTCTTCAACTAAGTGTCGACACATTGTGCTGAGTGTCGACACTTTCTTCAAGTGTTGACTCTCCTGGTTGTGTGTCGACACATTGTGCTGAGTGTCGACACTTTCTTCAAATACTGACTCTTCAGCATAGTGTCGACACATTGTGTTGAGTGTCGACACTTGTACTTAGATTCTGCAGACTTTTGCTGAGTGTCGACACATCTTCAAGTGTCGACACTTTCTGGTGTAGACTTAGCTCTTCTAGGTGTCGACACTTCTGCTAAGTGTCGACACTGCTTTTCTGCATACTTCTTCACTGAGTGTCGACACAGCTCCAAGTGTCGACACTTTCTGTCTGGTGTCGACTCTTCATCCCAGGTGTCGACACAATGACTCCAAGTGTCGACACTGCTTGTCTGAGTGTCGACACAAGCATTCTCAAGTGTCGACACTTTCCCTCTGGGTGTCGACACATGGACTTAGAAACTTTTAGCTTCAGTCTAGTGAATACCTAACCTGCACAAGTAACTCAAACAAACATCAAATACATTATGATGCATATCATTGAGTTAGGTGAGGCTTCTTCAAATCAGGTACATTTGACCAATGTACCCAACAGCTAAGATACTCCTTAGCATTGTCAGAACGAAGGAGTTTAATAGATGTATCAAACTTAGTCTTAACCATAGAATAAAAGGAGGTCCAAACAAAGAACAGCTCGGAGCGATCTTTGAGAAGATATACCCACGTACATCGAGAGAAGTCATCAATGAAGGTGACAAAATAGGAACTACCACGACCGATGGTGAGGTTAGGAGCGGGACCCCATATGTCAGAGTGAACGAGGTCGAACGGACGGGAAGAGCCCCGACTTTGCGTTGGTGGGAAGGATGAGCGGTGATGTTTGCCAAGTTGACATGCATCACAGTTTAGAGGAGGATGATGAGGAGGGAGGTGCGGCAGGAGCTGGCGGATAATTCAGGGAGGAGCATGTCCAAGGCGAAGATGCCATTGGAGAAGATCTGTAGAGGAGGAGGAGAAGGCGGATAGAGCAGAAACATTGTCGAGAAAGTAGAGGCCACCACTCTCAGTCCCGGTAGCAATCATCCGTTGGGAGTCCGGATCCTGAAAAACACAAGAGCTAGGGGTGAATATGACAGAACACCGCAGTTGCTTGCATAAAGAAGTAACCGATAATAAATTGCATGGAAACTTGGGCACATAGAGGGTATCAGCCAGGCAGAGAGATGGAGTGACTTGAACCATGCCCGTCCTATGGACCGGGGAGGGAGATCCATCAGCAACAATGACCGGGGGCAACTGAGCATGTGTGTCAAGAAGAGAGAAACATTGAGGATTGCCTGTCATATGATTGGTTGCACCAGAGTCGATGAGCCATCTTCCGCGAGTAACAACATGAGCACTACCAGGAGAGGTGACCACGGAGGCGGACAGGCTGGAGGAGGGGAAAGCCATGGAAGCAAGAGAGGAGCAAGCCGCGACGATAAGAACAAGCCGCGAGAAAAGAAAAGAGCACCAAGCCGGGCGAATAGAAAACAGGTCGGGCGGCTAGGAAGGCCGCTACCAAGAAGCAGAGCAAAGCAGAGGGAAAGAAGTCACACGGCTTGAAAAAGGCGGGCGAACAGAGGAGAACAGGTCGCACGGCAAAAGATGAGGCCGGCGCGACTAGCAAGCAGGAGCCGGTAGAAGGCAACAACAAGTAGAGCGCGAACAGTAGCGGTTAACAAGAGGTCAAAGGCACAGCGGGGAAGAGGTCGTGCGGATTGAAAAGGCCCAGCGAACAGAAGAGAGGAGAAGAGCAGGTGACCGCGACCAAGATGCGGGTGAGAAAGGAACAACCCGCACGGTCAGGCAGATCACAGCAGCAAACCGCGAGTATAGGGACAAGCGGATATGGGGAAAGCAGAAGCGGACAGGGAGAAGAAGTCTGCAGCGGGTAAACACAAGCCGCAAAGACAAGGAAGTCGGAGAGGCAAGAAAGAGCAAGGAGCGTGGCAATAAGGAAACAGGTCGCTGCGACGAATAGCAGTATGAGAAGAGAACCAAGAAGCAAGCCGCGCGAATAGGGCAGCGGACAGAAACAAGCCGCTCGAACAGGGCGGCAGACAGAAGAGAAGGCAAGCCGCGAGAGAGGTCGCGGATAGCGGAAAACAAGCCGCTAGAAGCAGAGAGCGCACAGAATCAGGAGGAAATGACTGTGTCCTCTGATACCATGTTAAAAGTAGCGAATAGAAAAGAACAAACAGATAGACTTTTGAATAATTGAAATTTTATTATCCAAAAAAGATATCTATCACAAAGGTATGCCCTCCTTTATATAGAATGGAGGAGAGATGAGAGAATACAAATAAGAGATGTGGGACTATAATTTACAGGACTAAGCGGACTATACAAAACAAACCGCACAAGCCGCGCGGTTAGACAGCAGGGCTAACCGCACGGCTACCACCAGAGAGGAAGAGAGACTGCCAGGGTAGACCGCCAGACCGCCCGGTCTCCAAGCCGGCTGTGACAAACCGCCAGACTGCGCGGTCTTCAACCCGCCAAGATAAACTGCCAGACCGCCCGGTAACCAACTTCAACACGAAATATGGAATACATCATGTAATCCACCAAACTCCACTGAAAGCTTCAACTGATAGGCTGCTTCACCAACTCGCTCCAAAACCTCAAACGGCCCAAGGTACCTCGGGCTTAGATTTTTCAATCGCCGCACCCGCGAGACACCCTTGAATGGCTTGATCTTTAAGTACACCCAATCGCCCACAGCGAACTCCACGTTCCTGTGCTTGACATTATAGTACTTTGCTTGCCGGTCCTGAGCGATAAGCAACCTCTCCCGAATGGTTCTTGATGGTTAAAACTCCAAAAATTATTTTCGGTCACGCGGCGACCCGGCGGTTTTATTTAAGTAGAAAAGGCGGAATGATTTTATTTAGAAAATGGGGCGCGCGTATTTATTTATTTGGATATAAAACGGTGTGATCGAGTTTTAACGAAAGGAGACAAGTGCACCTATCGTGAGTAGTACAGGATATTCCGGGTGGAATATCGAGGTCGTATTGTTCTCGGGTCTGGTTCGATTATTTCTACTCTTCCCTGGAGGGGACTATTATTTTACCGATAATTAACTTGTCGGGTTATATTTATATATAATAAAAAGGCAAAAAAAAGGCAGAAAGAAAAATGAAAGCATGAAAAGAAAGCTTGAAGGTGGTGCCGATGAAGAGCTTAGCTCGATGGCACCGAGAAAACAATTGAACTAAAATAGACTTTAAATAAAAAGAGCTCCTAAATTTCTAATTAATTAAGGCGGAGACTTGGCCGTTGAGGTTCCACTAAAATGAGCTCACCTATCTCTAGGACTATCGCTCACCTGAACGCTAAGACTATTTGACCGAACGTTAGTCCGACGAAGGATTCCTCTTAACGCCCGCATTACGCTAAGAACCCCGCTATTGGGTGGGGAACCCAATCCGGTAGAGTTGGCGCGCCTCCTCTCTCGAGGGTTAGTGCGGAACTCTCTTTGCCAAGGGGTGATCTGTCCATACGCACGGCCTCTTGGCGAGCGTATGGAAAACGGAAATAGGGCCCACACATCGATATGTGGTCCTACGCGTCGTTAACCCCGGGCAAACCTTAAGTACTTTTAATTAATTAGAAAGATATGACCTTTAATTATTTTAAGCTATTTTATGTGTCCCAATGCTCTTCGATGCCGAGGGCTAAGAACTGTTAGCCACTCATCGGAATGGGGACGGCTTGCGGAAAAAGCAGAAAAGAAAGCAGTAGAGGAAAGCAGTAAATAAAAGCGATAAAATAAAGCAGTAAAGGAAAGCTGAAAATTGCAAGTCCTACCCAAACGAGTAGTACTGAAGAAAGCAGTAAATTGCGAGTCCCGGCGCAAATGCGTGGGAGGGAGAAAGAAAGCGGTAAAACGCACACACGCAAGTCCTACTCAAATGAGTAGGAGAAAATAAATACGGGTCCTACTCAAACGAGTAGGACAAAATAAATGCAACGCACGCACACTCTCTCTCGACATAAATGAAAACACACACACTCTACCGAAATAAAATCCAGCCATTAAACTCAAGTGAGTAGGCGGAAAAAAGGAAAATTACAAACTCACGCACTCTACAGAAAGTAAAATAAGCAGGCGCCATTTAACTCTTAACGAGTAGGCGGAAATAAATGCGCATACATAAAAAATTTCAAAAAAAACTAAGTTAACGAAAAATTAAAACAACTGCATTTCTACCGCTAAAATGCGGTAGAAATGCATAAAAAGTGAAGATAAAAATTAAACGGGAAGAAAGTTTTTGCAAATAAACGCAAAAATGCAAGTGATCGAAAAATTAAAACGAATACATTTCTACCGCTAGAATGCGGTAGAAATGCATAAAAGTAGACCGAAAAAATTAAAAGAGGAAAAGTTTAAAATGAAAAACTAAGTGCGCGAAAAATTAAAACAATTAAATTATCATTCCTATAACTTGATAAAAATGCTAAAAACGTGTAAATAAAGTAAAAAGAAAGAAAAAGTTTTACAACCTAAAACGAAAAAAGCTAAGTTAAAGAAAAAAAGAAAGACACTTTAAAGCGTTTTTACGGGTTATAGGAATGAAATAAAAGCTATAAAAATCTAAGTTAATCAAAACAAGTAAAAATAACTAAACATAAAAACATGAAAACTATACTCATACACTCACACACTCATTACAAAAGAAGGAAAAACAAAGTTAAAAACAAGAAAATAAAGATAAGATTGCATGAAGGTAGTTGTTTAGATTCATTCCAAAGCTATAATGAGAGAAGAAAAACAAATTTTATTAACTAAAAGCACTGGTTACAAAGACATGAAAATAAAATCTAAGGAGAGGGGGAGAAAATATCCCTTACATAGCATTTGGAACTCATCCGAGCAGCATAACGCCTAAGCAAAATGGTTCAAAAAAGGAACAAAAATCCTAAGCAGAAGACTGGAATTTATAGAAAAAATTTACATGGGTCACGCCCTTGGTCACGGGCGTGACAGGGGGCGTGACAGTACTATTTGAGAAGACGGCCGGCGATTTGACGGGAAGTGGACTTCGGGCTGGACACATGTCAGTCTCGCAGTGGTCACGCCCCAGGTCACGGGCGTGACTCTGGGCGTGTCAAGCAGGTGGATCTGGGCGCGGTGCGCGCCGAAAGTCTTCGGGCAGGTCTTGTCGGCCAGGCGCAGTGGTCACGCCCCAGGTCACGGGCGTGACGCTGGGCGTGTCAGCTGGTGTCGACACTCGACGAATGTCGAGCGGAAAGTGTCGAGTTGAAAATCGTCGAGCGGAAAGAGGTGTCACGCCCTAGGTCACGGGCGTGACTCTAGGCGTGACTGTTGGTGTCGACACTCGACGATCGTCGAGAGGAATTCGTCGAGTGGAGTGAACACGGGCTTGGGTCACGCCCCGTGTCGGGTGACACGGGCGTGACCCCGGGCGTGTCAGGCTTTGCTCTTCAAAAATTGCTGACTTCACGGTTTTTGACGTGTCACGCCCTGGTCACGGGCGTGACCAATTTGTCACGGGCGTGACGTGTCAATTTTTGGCAGATTTTGATTTTTTCCTGAAAAATAAAATAAAACAAGATAGTATAATATTTACAAAAATAGGAGCATTTTATTGAATAAAAATAAGTAAAAACGACAAAAATAAATGAAAACAACTAATTTAATGTACACAAAAATAGGTATATTTACAACTTATCAGTTCTCACCAAAGAAGTAGCGTCCTCCACTTCTAATCGCTTATACAACTTTGACTCACCCATTTCTAGCCAAGACAACGACGTGAGACATTTTCTACCATATAGGGCCTCGAAGGGCTCCATTTGAATACTCGCTTGGTAGCTATTATTGTATGCGAACTCCACCAAATAAAGATGGTCTTCCCATTGCTTTCCAAAATCCAAGACACACATGCGGAGCATGTCTTCCATAGTTCTATTGACCCTCTCGGTCTGCCCATCCATTTGCGGATGGAAGGCTGTGCTGAATTTTAGCTTTGTTCCCAACATTTGCTGCACAAGCCTCCAATCATTGGATGTGAACCGCCCATCTCGATCACTCACAATGCTACGGGGCACACCGTGAAGTCGTACAATGTTATCCACATATAGTTTTGCCAACTGCTCCTCCGGATCATCCTTCCTATGCGGAATGAAATGCGACACTATCGTCAACCGATCCACGACCACCCAAATGGCGTCGTTCCCCTTTTGCGACCTTGGCAAACCGTGCACAAAGTCCATAGAGATGTCGTCGAATTTCCACTCCGGAATAGGCAAGGACTTAAGAAATCCTCCTGGCTTTTGGCATTCCGCCTTCACCAAGGCGCAAGTTTGTCACTTCTCCATGTAGAGCGCCACATCTTTCTTCAAGCCCGGCCACCAAAACAGTTTCTTTACATCGCGGTACATCTTTGTGCTCCCCGGGTGAATCGAGTACTTATTATGGTGTGCCTCGTACAACAATTCCACCCGCAGATTTCACACACTTGGGACACACAGACGACCATCTTTCCAAAGTAATCCGTCCTCCATGACGAATTGGGAATTTGACCCATCCAGAGCCTCTACCATCAACTACTTCATATGGACTTCCATATCCAAAGCCTGCCGAATCCGATCAGCCAGGTCATATTGGACTTCAGTCCAATTCAGAACTGCTTCAGCACTTGATTGCCTATCCACACAAACAATCTCCAACGCCTCCAACTCCCGCACCAACCACTCATCATGCACCGATAGCCAATTGGCTTGAGCTGGGGCTCGGCGACTCAACGCGTCCGCAACCGCATTACCTTTACCAGACACGTAGTGGATCTTGAATGTATAGTCCCCCAGGAACTCCATCCATCTACGCTGCCGCATATTCAGATCCTTCTGATCGATCAGATACTTCAGGCTCTTATGATCGGTGTAGATATCAATCTTCACACCGTACAAATAGTGTCTCCACAGCTTCAAAGCAAAAATCACGGCCGCTAACTCCAAGTCATGCACCAGATAATTCCTCTCGTGCACTTTCAGCTGTCTCGAGCCATAAGCTATCACACTTCCGTGTTGCAGTAGCACGCAACCCAAACCGCTGCCCGAAGCATCGCTATAAATCTCATAGCCTTCGGTCCCAATCGGCGAACTCAGCACAGGCGCCGTGGTCAACTGACACTTCAACTCGTCAAAAGCTCACGCGCACTCCGGCGTACAAACGAACTTCTGCTCCTTCCTCATCAAAGTAGTGAGAGGTAACGGTATCCGCGAGAAGTTCTCTACGAAGCGCCTATAATTGCCGGCAAGCCCCAGAATGCTCCGGACTACAGCTACCGTAACAAGCTCAGGCCACTCCCGTATCGCAACAATCTTCGCCGGATCCACAGCAATACCCTCTCCACACACTATATGACCGAGGAACACCACTGAGGATAACCAAAACTCGCACTTCGAGAACTTCGCATATAATTGATTCCTCCTTAGCGTCTCCAAAACCAAATGAAGGTTCTTGAAGTGATCTTCCTCACTTTGCGAGTACACCAAAATATCGTCGATGAAGACGATCACAAAATGGTCCAAGTACTCCCTGAAAGTCCTGTTCATCAAATCCATGAACACTGACGGTGCATTAGTCAGCCCAAACGGCATGACCGTAAACTCAAAATGCCCGTATCTCGTACTAAACGCTGTCTTCGGGATATCACTCTCCCTTATTCGCAGTTGATAGTACCCAGACTTGAGATCCAACTTTGAGTACACCGTCGACCCGACTAACTGATCAAAAAGATCATCAATCCGGGGGATCGGGTACTTGTTCTTCTCCGTCAACTTGTTGAGCTCCCGATAATCAATACATAGCCTCAAGCTTCCGTCATTCTTCTTAACAAAGAGGACCGGTGCGCTCCAAGGCGAAGAACTTAGGCGCACATACCCTTGCTCCAACAACTCTTGCAGGTGAACATTCAGCTCCGTAATTTCCTTAGGCGCTAGCCGATAAGGAGATCGTGACACAGGCTTTGCACCTGGCACTAGCTCAATCGTGAAATCTATCTCCCACTGAGGCGGGGCTCCAGGAAGATCTCTAGGGAAAACATCAGGGTATTCCGATACCACTGAAATACTATCCAATGCGGGCTTCGGCTTTGCAACCTCCACTAGTGTAAAGAACATTTCTGCACCGGCACGAACCGCCTTCACCACCTGAAGAGCTGACATTAACGTCTTGCTTTCTCTTTCAAGGGAGTTAGAGCAATGGTGGTCATTTGCCACTCCTCCGTCTCCGTTGCTGTCATGACTCTCTTCACCCCGAAGAGCCAGTCTTCCGCTTGAGATGGGGTTCCCAACCCCGAGAATACCGGAGGACTAAAGCTCATGACATGCTTGAGCTGTCTCTCGGTTGCCCTCCTTGGCACCCCCGACTCCACTACCACTTGTTCCACTCTCCTCGGCTCAGCCTCTTGCAGCGGTACTTGCTCCATCGCAGGAGCGGGCTGCTGCGTTTGCCTTGCAGGATGCGCATTAATCATGGCCAGCACTGCTTCGGCCACCAATCGTATAGTCTCAGCCGATAGAGGTGTTGCAGGAGCTTCATTAGGTGCACTGCTAGCCTCAGAAACTCGACGTTCCGACGGCCCAACACCACTTCTGGTCACCTATAGTGGTACAAAACACCGTTAAGCAACCAAATAAAATTGCAAACAGCAATTATAGGAACACGCAGGTTCCTCAAACACGTGTATTTTCATTCCTAAATGGACATTCATGAGTTCTTTTACTGTTATAATGATGACGCACACACATGTGCTCACCACCCCTTAAAAAAAATTCGCCCACAAATTCATTTTAAGCCCGACCAAAACCAGTAGTTTGATACCAAATTGTAACACCCCCTAACCGTCGCATAGCATATAGCAGTAGGTCCGGCCGGGGCCCGACGCAATATACCACAGATAGACTGGGTGGTTACTCATGGAAACCATCCAACCAATCATAACATCCTACACAGAGCATTCTAGCGGAAGCAGATTAATAAGTTGCGATAAAGAACCCAGCACAAAAGCATGAATGTCCACTAATAGCAAATAGGAATGTTGTACATACACAAGTACAGGCCTTCAGGCCTTACAAAATGGTTCACTTGATATTACATGATTTACAAACCACGGCACGCAGGCCGGTCATACATGAATAAAAGCAGTAAACACTCCAATTAGGCCTTCAAGGGTCGGCTTCGCAATTTGGGCTTTAGCCCGCTATTGACCGCTTGGTCCAGCAGCACCTGCAAGCAACAAACCACCACACGGTGGAAAAACAGGCAACGGTCAGCAATGCTGACCAAATTATAACGATCCCGCCCCCAGCTCGGGGCGGCGATGCTCCTTCCCTGCATTTCATTAACATAAGCGAGCAATAAATCAATAATCATTTCATCACATACATTGGCTCGTACGGCCACACGCCCCATGCTCTCAGGGCACGTTCTCGGTGAACCGGTCGATGTCATGTCAATTAAAGCCATAGACATTCCGGACTCACCACCGCCACTTTGACGGCCAAACCTATGAGCATTTTGACTTCTTGGCTTGGGTCACGACAATTTAATCCATAGACCGCCGAAGACCCTAATCTATGCCAACGGCAAATGCCACGTACCCTTAGGTCTCTTTAACCGAACGACATAGAACGAGTACGGTTCCATCTAACCCATGCTCACATCGCAACGATAATTTAAGCCATTTGCGCGGGTCAAACTTCTCCGAGTCCCATTTCCGTCACATTTCACATAACCCGGTTATGTTCAAGTTGGCTCTCAGGCCACCAAGTTGGCAAGATCACGCATCCGCCCAGTTTTCCGGGTGCACCTTTGGGTTAATCCCCAAGGCTCCCTGTTGCAATCTACCACGTAGAAAACCCGAAAAACAACCAATCGCACGGAGTCTTCTCCGGCATTTATGCAATGCAACATTACCGATCCAGACCAACATGTCCGGATAGACTTCACACATCATGACTATGTCCGTTCTCGCTTACGGACTCTACACAACGGGGACTTTACATATCTACCTGAAGGAACGCCTCCAACTCACCGCAAACTCGCGAGAGCGGACTTCCTATGCAAAGAAGGAGAGCTTCATATGCTCAAGAAGAGAATCGTTAACCTAGCGTTCTTCTTTGGCGTCATGGAAAAGTAAGCGGATGAAAAGCACCGCACTCTCTTTGCCTCCGTGGATCCGGAGTCGGCTCGAGATTCGGAGCTTCGAAGCTCCTCCAATGGCCGGATCTAGCTTCTTCTTCCTTCCTTGGCTCTCCTCTCTCTCTAAGCTTTAGAAAGATAACCACTCAAGTAAAAGTGAGAGTTTCAAATATCCAATCCCGGGTATATCCCATCAGGAACAACCCCCAGCCATTGGATCACCAATTAAAGAAACGAACGGCTTTGATTCGGGCCTGAAATGTACAATCTGGACCGAACACGGCCTGGCACACGCCCGTGTCCAGGGCCGTATGCCTCATTCTCCGTCAAAATCGACGCACCTGGAACAACACACGGGCATCAAACACGCCCGTGTTCGACCTGACACGCCCGTGTTCCACCTGACACGGCCGTGTGGTCGGCCGTGTACCCCCATCGATTTATCCCAAAAATAACCCGAGAACTACATGTGTTCTAGGACACGCCCGTGTCCGAACCTGTGTCTACCTCAACACGCCTGGGCTCCAGGCCGTGTATACAGTCTTGACACTCGACACTTCGTCGAGCGAAGTTCATCGACCTCACGACACGGCCTTGGGCACGCCCGTGTCCTAGGCCATGTGCCTTGTTTCGAAACATCATCGAGCAAAATTCATCGACTCCCCGGGACGAGTGTCGACACGGGTCGACACGCCCTGCGACACGCCCGTGTCGCAGGCCGTGTGCCATGTCTCGACACTTTGTCAAGCGCAAAAATGTCGACTTCGCGGGCTGAGTGTCGACACGGGTCGATACGCCATGCGACACGCCCGTGTCGCAGGCCGTGTGCCCTGTCTCGACACAATGTCGAGCGAACTTCGTCGACCTCTCGACCAACTCGATGACACAAGCTTGACACGCCCTGGGACACGCCCGTGTACCAGGCCGTGTGCCTCCTGCCAGAACCCAAAACTGGCCCAAAACGTCACCCATCGCTCTTTTGAGTTTCGGGGCATTACACAATCTACCGCGTAGAAACCCAAAAACCCCAAAGAACGGAGTCTTCTCCGGCAAATCATAACAAATGCAACATCACCGATCCAGACCAACATGTCTGGGTAGGCTTCACACACAATGCATATGCCCGTACTTCGATTCCGGACTCTATATGTAACACAAGGGTGACTATTCCCGTCAACCGCAAGGAACACCGCACACTCACCACACACTCGTTGGAGCGGGTTTTCCCTGTGCAAAAAGGAAGAACTTCACATGCTCAAGTTGAGAATCATTACCCTTGTAGTACGCTTTGGCGCCATGGAAAAACTACACGGATGGAAATCTTCGCAACGAACTTTCCTCCACGGATCTGCTCTCAAATCTCAAAACGGTGCTCCGATGCTCCGCCGGCAGCCGGAATCCCCCTCCTTCTTCCTCCTTGCACTAACTCCCTTGAAAGAGAAAGCATTGGAGAGAAAATGAACGATTCAACTCCCATTCACGGCCTTAACAGAGCATGAAACCACCTGGGACGTTGGATCTTAATTAAAGAAATCAAACGGCTCTGATCTGCTCAAAAATCCTCTAACCTGGGCCGAACACGGCTTGGCACACGGCCGTGTCCCAGGACGTGTGCCTCGATCCAGGCACGATCGTCAAATGCAGAGAATCACA
Organism: Platanthera guangdongensis; assembly: GCA_039583875.1. NCBI lineage: Eukaryota > Viridiplantae > Streptophyta > Magnoliopsida > Asparagales > Orchidaceae > Platanthera > Platanthera guangdongensis. Next base: position 67,188,352 of record CM077149.1, on the reverse strand, counting down.
CGTGCTCAGACACGCCCATGTCTCACTCGACACGCCCATGTTGGGTCCTCAACACGCCCGTGTCCGGGGGCGTGTCACATATAACCGCCATGCCAACCGACACGACCCTGCTGAACACGGGTACTAACACGGGTAGGCACACGCCCGTGTCAAATGACATGCCCGTGTCGTCCAGCCGTGTTTCTTGCCATGTCCTTCTCGGGATAAAATCGGTCGAAATACCATGCCAGACACGGCCTTGGACACGCCCGTGTCCTAGGCCGTGTACCCCTATACAGTCACCAAAATCCCTTTTTTACCCGACCAACTCAAATACAATTTTCGGGGCGTTACACGCAGTATATGTAGATCTTCCTAAATACCGTCAGGTTGAACTCTATACGCTCTCAGCGGAGGTACAAGGCGAATGCCACCATCATGGCAATGACATTCGGGTCCAGTTGAGCCGGGACCACCCCGAAATATTTTAGGATTTGGCGAATCGCTAGACAAAGAGGGAGGCACAACCACACCTCAAAGTGTTATATGGGGAAGGCGAGCTCATCATCAAACAATGAGTTGATGGCCTCACCCGCCGTGGGTCGGTGCACAGAGAAGCCCGTGAGGATGTAGTCGGCAACAAAGTCAACTTACTCTTGCTCGGTGGTGTTTCCCTCGTAGAAGTTGTACTCGGCAAATTGCCACGCGCATTTGGACCTTCCGTCAGAATCGGGTCACGTCTTCCCATAGCTTCAAAAGTCTCGGCGTGAGTGGAAGTGGCGAGAAGGGCAATAAGAAGAGGTTGTATGTCTGTAGTAAAGGCGATGGTCTTGTGGTATGTGAGAGGGCCTAATTATAGAAAAAATAGAATTAATGGCCGAGTCGACCGGTTAGTCTAGCTCGCCGACCCCGACTCGCCGACCCCCGCGTCCTATTCTATACTACAGCTAGCAGAGTCTAAAGAGCATCTTATTATGCAGAATCAATAGTCATTAAGATCTAAAAATTAGTTTGAGTTATTACAGACAGTGGATCTTGTAATTCAGAGTAAGAAAATATAACAAGCAGAGAATAGTTAATTCAACATGCGCGAGCTACGGGTTGGGGGCGAGTTCTGGTAGGCTCAGCTAGGGAGGAATTTTCATCTACCTCGGACTCGCGTCCACTCCACCGGAGTTTAGAGCGGGTTATTGAACTCCCGGAACAGCTCCAAATCCTGGTGGATGAACCGCATGTTCTCGCTGATAATTTCCATGAGCATGGTGGGAGAAGTCAACTCACTCGCCGAGATGCGTTTCACCTCATCTGCGAGCAACACATAATCCTGCTCCAGTGCCTGCAGCATCTGCTCACTGAGATCGTTCTCCTCCTGGATCCTGTGCAACGCGAGTACTTGCTTCTTCAGGATTTCAACAGTTAGTCTCCTCATTTCGACAGGTTCTTGCAAGGCTTCATGAAGTTCTCTATCATATTGGGGGAATCACGTTGCGAGTGGCGAGCTGGCTCAGAGGATTCTTCAGCCTCGGATTGACCGGGGAGATCCTTAAAGAAAAATAATCGCGGTGAATATATAATAGGCGAGTGCTTCAAAAGTACTATGTAAGATAGTCCTATGAAAGTAGAGCTTATAGGATGAGCTCGGCTACCCTCAGAAGGTGTATAATAGGGAAAAGGCAAGGCTCTTACCGCGACCCGGAAGTTGAGTTCTTGAGGAGATGAGCTCGAAGCTCGGATTTGGGATGACCCCGAAATCTCCCCCTGTGAGTACAGGACCATGTGTGGGTTGCCGAGAAGGTGTGCGTGTAACACCCCGAAGCCCAAAATTTGGCAAAATTTGGGTGACATGGCCTGGGACACAGGTGTGTCCCAGGGCTTGTCCTTCTCGGGTGAGCAGTCGATGAGTGGTGGACGAAACTACTGTCGACGTTTGTCGAGTGCATAGTATACAGCCTGTGACACGGGCGTGTCACAGGGCGTGTCCTTGCGGTCGAAGAACTCAGCCTGACGAAGTTGAGCTAGGGCGTGTCTAGTGTTATGTATGGGCACACGACCTGGGACACGGGCGTATCACAGGTCGTGTAACTCTCGGGTTGCTTTCGATGTTGTGCAGCTTGAAAAATACAACAACAGACACGGGCGTGTCTGAAGGCGTGTCAGGTGACACGGCCCGTGACATGGGCGTGTCACATGGGGGTGTCACTGTATTAGATATGTCAGTTGAGCACCGCTTGAGGTACACGGCCTAGGACACGGGCATGTCACAGGCCGTGTCAGGCAAAAATTGAGATTTTGGGGCAAAATCGTGTCCGTCTATTCCTTCAGCTGGGATCCAATGGTTGAGCTGCCTCCCTGCTTCCTTAAGGCCGAGACTTGAGAAGGAAAGTCTCATTTTATTATTGCCTTCATCTTTCTAAAAGTTAGAGAGAGAAAGGGAGAGGAAGAAGGAGGAGGGGGAAGAGGAGTTTGTCACTGGTGGTGCAGCGAGCTTTCGACAAGAGATTTGAGGCCATCTTTGCGGAGAAAAAGCTGTTACGGTTCTTTCTACCCAGTTAGGAGCTCATGGCATCGATGAGGTCTTCAAGGGTATCGACCTTTCTTCCTAGCCATGTGAAGACTTCCTTTTTAGCATATGCATATAATTCCCCCACCAGAGTGTGGCTGATTATGGGAGTCTTTTTGGTTGATTCATGGAATCCCCAATCATTTAGCATATAGATCTGGAAATGGAGTACGGAATATGCATGATGTGTGAAGCCCATCTAGACAGGTTGGTCTGGATTGGTGATTTTGCATACACACCACAGAAGACTCCATGATAAACGTGTTGTTTAGGAGTCGATGGGTTAACCCTGTGAAAGGAAGTAGCAGGAAGTACTGGAGTGGTAGTCCAGGAAAATACCCTTGTGATGCTTGTGATGCCTGTGTTATTGGTTGTACCTGCGAAAGGAAGTAGCAGGAAGTACGAGATTGGAGGTCCCAGAAATACCCTTTGTAATGCTTAATGTTCATTGGTGGACCTGTGAAGGGAAGTAGCAGGAAGTACTGGCATGGTAAGCCATGGAAATACCCGGGACATTTGTGATATTATGTGGTCATACATGTGAAGAGAGTAACAAGAAGTACTGGTGTGCCGAGGAAAGACCCGCTGATGTGTGAGATGAAATGTATGTAAGAGTAAGTACTGGTACACCCAAGAAAGCACCCAGGCTTGAATGCCAAACATGTTTAGAGAAACCGACCCGCGCCTTTATATAGCCTCGAGTACGCTGTGCTCGGTGATGGCAAGGCGATTTGAGCAATGGGTGGTGGATGATCCGACCTGCGTTATGTCTGTCTGATGCGAGACCAAAAGTTGGGGTCTGTTGGAGCGCATAACTAGAGTCGTAGGCCTGCGCGCCATGACACAATGGGGGGGCTATGGGCCAATCCCGGTGCATTATGACTAGAAATCCAGCTGCACGCCATTGAGTGAAATGCTCAATGTTTTACCGTTAGGTTGTCACCCTGATACGGTGGTGGGCAACTGGTTCACCGGTACACCAAGAATGTGCCCTGAGTGCACGGATCGTCGGGCTGCGTGGCTGACAGTTGTGAGGGAATGTATGTGTGTGAGAGCACATTGGATGAAATATATATGCTTGTGAAATGATATGGCTTCAGGGAAGGAAAACCATCGCCCCGGGAAAAGGGGTGGGGTCGTTATAATTTGGTCAGCTGAATGCTGACCGTTTCCTCTTTGCCACCGATGGGTGGGCTGTCCCTGTGCAGGTGCTGGAGAGTCGAGAGGGACACAAAAGGGCTGAAGTTCCTGCTGCATTTGTTGATGCTGCTGCTAGCCCTCGAACGCTAAACTTATAAATGCTGTGTTTTATTTATACGTGGCCGGCCTGCGCGCCAATGTTGAGTCAACTATTGTGAAAGCCCTGTAAGGCCATAAGGCCAACTGTTTATATTTTCTAACATTCCGATGTTATATCTAATTAGGAGATTTTATATGTTGGACATTCAGGTGTGGAGTTCAAGTTTAGTGTTTAGGCTTCCGCTAGAATGCAATGTGTTAGGTTGCGCTGCGCTACTCTGCTATTATACCGTACCTTCACCGCCTATTTTATGGTATATGCTGTGGGGCCCCGGTCGGACTTTCTAGTATATATTATGTAAATGGATGGGGTTGTTACTTTTTTAGTATCAAAGGTCTTGGTCTTTCCCTTTCGAAGTCGTGGTCGACTTCTTTTGTGGGGTGGCGAGCACGTGTCTGTGCGAACCAAGTTAACACGATTGAACTCTTAAATGTCCACTATAGGAATGCAAATACATGTGTTTGATGAACCTGTGCGTTCCTATCTTTTTGTGCTTGCTTGTGTACGGTCGCTAATGTGTGTGTCTTGTTCACCTATAGGTGACATGGAGTGGAGCTGGGCAGTCGGAGCCCCAGCGTTCGGATGAAAGTACGACACCAGCCGAGGTGCCTACACCTCCACCATGTACGGAAACTGTGCGATTAGTTGCTGAGGCTTTGTTTGCCATGATACAAACCCAGCCGATTGGGCAGGCACAGCCGGCAGTGATGCCAGAACAGGTGGTGGCGAGGCCAGAACCTGTTGCAGCTGTAGAACCTCGAGCAGTTGAGAAGCAGTTGAAGCAATTTATGAGCTTCAATCCGCCTACGTTCTCGGGAGTGGGATCTCCTACGCAGGCTGAAGATTGGTTGTCGTGCATCAAGTGGATAATTACGGCGATTGGATCGGAGGAACATCAGAAGGTCACCTTAGCCACCTTCTTGTTGGAAGGTGAGGCACGTTTATGGTGGGACGATACGGAGCTACATCACTTGGCAGGGAGACCGTTAACACAAGTGTCGATGGAGGAATTCTCTAGACTCTTCCTAGCAAATCACCTCCCGGCGACACAGTGTATTGCCATGGAGAACGATTTCCAAAGGCTAATGCAGGGTGATGGCAGTGTTGAAGCTTACATGCATGACTTTACACGCTTGGGGCGGTATGCGAGTTCGATCTTTGCCGATGAGCAGAGGAAAACAAATGGGTTCTACGAAGGTCTGCTGGATGAGTTGAGGTTATTGTTATCTACTTCGGTGAACCAAGGCTTCCAAGCATTGGTCGACACTGCGTGCACGCTGGAAAAAGACATGAAGAGGGTGCAAGAGAAGCGGGGCTTGGCTATGACACAGCCGGAGTTTAAGGTTCCCTGACCGGCGAAGTCATTTTCTAAGAAGATATGGGGTAAGAAGTCCAAGATGGTTGGATAAGCTCCTTCTTCAGTTGCCTCAGGAGCAACGTCGGGGGCTACCTCAAGGCCGGATACTCGTACATGCTTTAATTGTGGATAGGTGGGGCATATAGCCCATGATTGTCAGGTGCCTCCAAAGAGTGAAAAGAAGGCGGGAGCGTCGTATGCAGAAAAAGGAAAGGCAGTGGTGGAGTCTTTTGTCTCGCATGCACAACCCTGGGTCTACAATCTTGGCCTGCAAGAGGCCATTAAACAGAGTGACGTCATCACATGTACGAGTTAAGTTATTGAGTATTGTATTGCTTGCATGCTTTGTTTATTGCCTCTGTGTATGCGGCTTGTGTGTGTGACATGATTGGCACAGGATTTGTGATGATTCGGAACACGCTGGCGCTAGCACTATTTGATACGGGTGCGTCGCATTCTTTTCTGTCTAAAGAGTTCATAACGCGGCTTGGGATACCTAGTCGCGTAAAGACAGATAGCGTCAGAGTGGTGTTGCTGAATGGTTGTATGATGCTTGTGGATCAAGCTTGCAATGTGGAAGTGCAAATAGGAAGTCGGGATTTATGCTTAACTGTATCTGTATGGTCGATATCTGAATTTGACATTATATTTGGTATGGATTGGCTCGCGGAGCACCATGCCTTGATTGATTGTCAGTCCAAAGAGATCACGTTGGGCCATAATACCGAGCAGGAAATGAGGTTCGCGGGTATGCGAGGAGTTGGCGGGACGTTGATGTCTGCACTCCAAGTTGTCAAAGTTGTTTGGAAGGGCGTGGAGTTATACTTCAGGCTAATTTAGGCTATGGAGCCTAAGGCCAGTGTGTGCGATGTTCCGATTGTATCGGAGTTTGTAGATGTGTTTCCCAAGGATCTCCCTGGGCTACCACCCCAGCGTGAGATTGACTTGACGATCGAGTTGGTGTCAGGTGCAAAACCTGTGGCCCGCTCGCCATATCGCGTCGCGCCAAAGGAAATGGCGGACTTAAAAGTCCAACTGCAAGAGTTGCTGGAGCAGGGTTATATTCTCCCAAGCATGTCACCTTGGAGCACCCCTATGCTTTTTGTAAAAAAGAAAGACGACGGTTTGCGGTTATGTATTGATTACCGCGAACTGAACAAGCTAACAGAAAAGAACAAATATCTGATTCCGCGGATTGATGAGTTGTTCGATCAGCTAGTGAGATTGAACATCTACTCTAAGTTGGATTTGAAATCTGGTTTTTACCAGTTAAGGATATAGGAATGAGATATTCCCAAGACCACATTTGGAACTCGGTACAGGCATTATGCTTTCACGGTAATGTCGTTTGTGCTGTGCAATGCGCCCTCAGTGTTTATGGACTTGATGCACCGCACGTTCCGAGAGTACCTGGACCTGTTCGTGATAATGTTCATTGAGGATATTCTGGTCTACTATCGATCGAAAGTCGAGCATGAAAATCACTTGCGGTTGGTGTTGAATACCTTGAGGCAGAAGCAACTCTACACCAAGTTCTCGAAGTACGAGTTTTGGATATTCATCAGTGGCTTTTCTAGGCCATGTGTTTAGTGGAGCGGGCATAGCAGTGGATCCATCCAAGATAAGGGCCATGACCGGTGTTGTCTTCAGTGGCTGAGGTTAGGAGCTTCCTTGAACTGGCGGTCTACTATCGAAGATTTGTTGAAAACGTTTCGCGGATTGCTTTGCCGCTAACCACGCTGAAGAGAAAAGATCAGAAGTTCGTTTGGACGCTAGAGTGCACGCGAGCTTTTGAAGAGCTGAAGGTTCGGTTGACCACAGCGCCTGTGTTGTCATCGCCATGTGGTAACAATGGATTTGTAATCTATAGTGATGCCTGAGTGAGCGGCTTAGGCTGCGTCCTTCTGCAAAATGCGAAGGTGATTGCTTATGGATCAAGCCAGCTAAAGGTGCACGAGCGAAACTATCCCGTCCATGACTTAGAGTTGGTGGCGGTGATCTTTGCACTAAAGCTGTGGCGACACTATCTTTATGGTGTGAAGGTGGAGATCTATACAGATCACAAGTGCCTAAAGTACCTATTGGAGCAGAAGGACTTTAATATGCGACAATAAAGGTGATTGGAGTTCCTTGGGGACTATACTTTTGAGATTCACTATACGCCCGAAAAGGGAAATGTAGTCGCGGATGCCTTGAGTCGGAGAGCTCCGGCAAGGGCGAGTTGGTTGCAGATGAATGATGAACGTCTCATCCAGAACCTGGAAGCATTAGAGATTTCTTGTGTTGACAAAAATTCCATTGCCAATGCATGTTTGAAGTGGACAGAGGTGCAGTGTGACCTTGCAGACCGGATTCGATGAGCAACAGAGCTGGATGAAAGTCTCCAACGCTATGTTAAAGATGGGCCAGAGGGAAAGTTCTCCTGGCATGATGGTCTTTTGCGGAAAGAGGGCCGTTTGTGCGTCCCGAGTTTGGGTAAATTGAGGGAAGAACTGATGTATGAAGCGCATTATACGAAGTACTCAATTCACCCTAGTACCACAAAGATGTTCAAGGATATGAAAAAGCTGTTCTGGTGGCCAGGGCTGAAGAAAGATGTTGTTCATTATGTCGCCAAATGTCAAACCTGTGCTATGGTGAAGGCGGAATGCCAGAAGCCTGGAAGTTACTTGAAGTCGTTGCCGATTCCAGAATGGAAGTTTGACGATATTTCCATGGATTTCGTGCATGGGTTGTCGAGATCTCAGCGCGGAAATGATTCGATTTGGGTGATTGTCGACTGGCTAACGAAAGTGGCACACTTCCTGCCAAACATGTGCGGCAGCCCAGCACACCCAACCTCTCTCAGCACGGGTTCTCAGTTTTGCGAGTTGTTGAAGTCAGGACTCGATACCCAGACCTCTTTGATGTAAGCTTTTAACGTTATCTCACATCACCAACTGATCTGCAGCTCAGTTGGTGATGTGAGCTAGCGTTAAGAGCTTACATCAAGGAGGTCTGTTCCTTCATCTTGGATCCAATGGTTGAGCTGCCTCCCTGCTTCCTTAAGGCCGAGACTTGAGAAGGAAAGTCTCGTTTTATTATTGCCTTCATCTTTCTACAAGTTAGATAGAGAATGGGAGAGGAAGAAGGAGGAGGAGGAAGAGGAGCTGGTCCGACGCCATCTTTGCGGAGAAAAAGCTGTTGCGGTTCTTTCAAGCCAGTTAGGAGCTCATGGCGCTGAAGCGGTCTTCAAGGGTAACGACCTTTCTTCCTAGCCATGTGAAGGCTTCCTTTTTGGCATTTGCATATGATTCCGCCACCAGAGGGTGGCTGATTTTGGGAGTCTTTTCGGTTGATTCATGGAGTCCGCAATCATTTGGCATATAGATACAGAAATGGAGTACGCAATAGGAATGTTGTGTGAAGCCCATCTGGACAGGTTGGTCTGGATTGGTGATGTTGCATATGCACCGGAGAAGACCCCGTGATAAACGTGTCGTTTAGGAGTCGATGGGTTAACCCTGTGAAAGGCAGTAGCAGGAAGTACTGGAGTGGTAGTCCAGGAAAATACCATTGTGATGCTTATGATGCCTGTGCTATTGGGTTGTACCTGCGAAAGGAAGTATCAGGAAGTACTGGATTGGAGGTCCAGGAAATACCCTTTGTAATGCTTGATGTTCATTGGTGGACCTGTGAAGGGAAGTAGCAGGAAGTACTGTTGTGGTATGCCATGGAAATACCCTGGACATTTGTGATATTATGGGGTCATACTTGTGAAGAGAGTAGCATGAAGTACTGGTATGCACAGGAAAGATCTGCTGATGGGTGAGATGAAACGGGTGTAAGAGTAAGTACTGGTGCGCCCAGGAAAGCACCCAGGCTTGAATGCCAAACAGGTTCGGTGAAACCGACCCGCGCCTTTATATAGCCGCAAATACAGTGTGCACGGTGATGGAAAGGCGATTTGAGCAACGAGGGGTGGATGATCCGACCTGCGTTATGTACGTCCGACGCGAGACCAGAAGGTGCGGTCTGTTGGAGCACATAACGAGAGTCATAGGCCTGCACGCCATGACACAATAGGGCCTACGGGCCAATCCCGGTGCATTACGACTAAAACTCCGATTGCATGCCATAGAGTGAAATGCTCAATGTTTTACCGTTGGGTTGTGACCCAGATACGGTGGTGGGCAACTGCTTCGCCGGTACACCAAGAATGTGCCCTGAGTGCACGGATCGTCGGGCCGCGTGGCTGACGGTTGTGATGGAATGTATATACGTGAGAGCAAATTGGATGAAATATATATGCTTATGAAATGCTATGCCTGCAGGGAAGTAAAACCACCGCCACAGGAAAAGGGGTGGGGTATTTATAATTTGGTCAGCTGAATGCTGACCGTTGCTTGTTTGCCACCGATGGGTGGGCTGTCCCTGTGCAAGTGCTAGAGAGCCGGGCGGGACGCATAAGGGCTGAATTTCCTGCTGCATTTGCTGCTGCTGCTGCTGCTAGCCCTCGAAGGCTAAACTTATAAATGCTGTGTTTTATTTATACGTGGTCAGCCTACGCGCCAATGTTGAGGCCACTTTTGTGAAATCCATGTAGGGCCATAGGGCCAACGGTTTGTATTTGTAAAACATTCCTATGTTATATCTAATGAGGAGCTTTTATATGTTGGACATTCAGGTGTGGACTTCAAGTTTATTGTTTAGGCTTCCGCTAGAATGCAATGTGTTTGGGTGCGCTGCGCTACTCTAGTATCATACCGTAACTTCACCGCCTGTCTTGTGGTATATGCTGTGGGGCCTCGGCCGGACCTTCTAGTATATATTATATAAACGGATGGGCTTGTTACAGCGCGAGCTGATGACTTCAGCCTCAGAGAGTCAACACTTGTGGTCCCGAAAGGGGGTTAGGTCTTCTAGTCGAGTAGTAGGAGGAGTTTGAGGCCGCGAGTCATCGTGGAGGGAGTCGACTCGCGGTGTGGACGCTTCGCCGTTGGTCTGATGACTATTCGGGTCGGTAGGAATCTCTATGATCTCCTTTCCTTTTTGTTCAGGAGCTGGCCCAGAGGAAGAAGCGAGTCCACGATCTAGGGTAGAGACCAGATTGCAGTCGACCGACTCGACAGCTTTGGAGTTGACTTGGCCTTATTGGCAAGCTAAGGATTTGGAGACTAGCGCAGCAAAGCGCTGGGAGATACCGCAACCAGGCTGGCAGCGTGAGCGACATTTAGCCCACGTGCACGGTCTGACCTCTCTTGGAGCTCTTTGGGAAGAGGCATCTCAACAAGGTCAGAGTAAAGGGAATAGAAAAGGTCGCCCAGGTACGCGGACGCATATATATATCCGCTATCCAACCAAAAGAATTTTTTGTTCTTGCCGCATTCGCCGCATTTTGAATGGGTTGAATGTTTCTTTCCGAGCTTGGGGAAATCTCACAAAGAGAGAGGATTGTGTATAACCCCATATCTGCAGAGTGGGCATCGATAGGAGCCAGACCAGCCAAGTCAGGATGTTTAAGTCCCAGGCGAGCCGTGCCCCTAGCGTCGAGTCCACTCGGCGCCTTCCATCTCGGTATCGAGTCCACTCTACACTTTCCGTCTCGGCACGAGCAAGGCTTGTTCACCCGACGCCTCCTTTCTTGGTATTGAGTGAAGCCCAGACACTCAATGCCTTTTTTGGCATTGAGTAAGATCTTAGCTGCCCGTCGGATCGCCCAAGCGGGGTAGAGTGGAACAGGGGCGAGTGGGCTGCTAGCTCACACTCGCCTATGGCTCTCGGTAGGCATTTGGCGAGTGTGGCATTTCAGGGTATCATTAGCTCAGCACTTGGCTAAGGAGGGGAAGCGCTCTATGATATTCCGGGTGTGTGGTGGGACCTCCATGCTGGCACCTTGGTTTCGTTTCCTGTTCTAAGTCTCTTTCTATTTGAGTTTGCGAGGGAGAAGTAAGCGTGCAATCACCACTTCCCCCTGGGTTCGAACCTCATAAGAAGCTGGTTTTCGGTTTCAACGGTGAAGTCCTTTATTTTAGCATGTAAGGGTAGATGCTCCATGAACATGTGGAAGCAGTCCTCCCGACGGGTAGATCGGTTGTATCCATATTATCATTGCATTTATAATCCAGAATCGAAGTATAGAATTGGCATGCTGTGTGAAGCCCATCCAGAAATGCAGGACTGGATTGGTGATGATTGTTTTGTACGATGGAGAAGACTCCATAGTAAGCATGTAAATTTTGGAGTCACGGGGTATTCAAGTTGCTGCAGAGAGAGTACTGGAGTAGGTCTCCAGGAAAATAGTTGTCTGGAGGGGAAGAATCGATAGTATATCCCGTACCACGCGGCGGTATCGCTACCACCGGCGGTAGCTCCCAATGAGCGTTGTTCTGTGAGCCTTATCTCGTGGAGACCTGGGGGCCACTGTGATTGTGATGCCTACCTCGTGTAGACCTGGAGGCCATTGGTGAGGCCTGTATCTTGGAGACCTATGGGCAATGTGTTGAGCCGAGAGCCGAAGGGACGAAATTAGGCGGAGGTGAGTGCCAGCCTTGGAACATAACAAAGTTGTGTGTTGATGTGAATGGGAAAGGGGAGGATGACCCGCGTTGTGGTTTGTTGTACTCGATTATTTGAACTACAGGAAAGTGCTGCACTATACTAAACCTTATGACATTCATCTTGGAGTGAGTCAAAGTGTGAATCTAGGGGATCACCATGACTTTTCAGTAGCATAGGGTGAGTCTTTGGCTTCGACCCAAAAAGACTAGAGAATGCTCAAATTATGTTAACCGTCACTGAGAACGGAGGTGGGACCCTGGGTATTTCCGGTACAACAATAATGTGCCATGAGTGCACGGGGCATATGGATGGTAATGCCAACATCCATTGTGAATGGTGCTTAGGTTGCACGTTCTGTCTGCAGTTATATATATATGCTAAATTCCTGCAAGGAAGGAGCACCGCCACCACAAGTGAGGGGTAATTTGGTCAGCTAATGCTGACCATCGGCTTGTTTGCCACCATTAGGGTGGAATGGTTTCATGCAGGTGTAGCTGAGCCAAGCGGTAAATAGCGGGTTGCAACCCATGGTAGCTAAGCAGGCCCTCGAAGGCCAAAGTGAAGTGTGTTTACTTTTACACTTTCATGTGTGGCAGTCCTACGTGTCGAAGTATGTAAAACGCTTATATTTGAGGAAACTTCTGTAAGGCATTAAGGCCATAAAATTTGTGTATTTTCTTTATTATTCCTGCTTGGATTTAATGGACATTCGTATGGCTGGGTTCTTTATACAATTTAAATTATCTTCTACTAGATTGCACTCAAAGTTAGGATGCATGATTGGATTTTGGTCTCAATACGTAACTCCACATACTGTCTGTGGTATATGGCATGAGGCACCGATTGGACCTTCTGTTATATTCTACGTGACAAATGGGGGTGTCACAATTTGGTATCAGACTCTGGTGTCGGTCTATCTTATTTGAATTTGTGGACAAATTCTTTTAAGGGGTAGTGAGCACGCGTTTGTTCGCTACCATTATAACATGTTAGAACCCATGAATGCCCACTTAGGAATGAAAATACACAAGTTTGAGGAACCTGCGTGTTCCTATAATTGCTTTTTGGCAATATGTTGGTCGCCAAATTGAGTGTTTCACGATTATAGGTGACTAGGTGAAGTGCAAAGCAGTCTCAATGTTAGCATTATGTGGAGAGTAGCACGCCAAATGATGTGGCTGCATCCCTTCATTTTGCTGAAACCATAAGATTAGTAGCGGAAGCGGTGTTCGCCATGACAAATTCCCAACCAGGGATGCAAGTTCATCCTCCTGCTCCAGAGTTGGGCCAAGTAACGCATGGCGTGGCCGAACCTATAGCTGTGGATCAAGAAGCTGTAGAGCCGGTAGTGCAATGAAGAGCGACTAAAAATCATCTCAAGAATATGATGAGCTTTAATCCACTAGTTTTTTTGGGGACTGGAACCCCAACGCAAGCTGATGACTGGCTCTCTAAGGTTAAAAGTTTCATGTTGGCAACGGAAATGGAGGAATGGTAGAAGGTTAGCATAACCACATTAATTTTGGACGGTGAAGCAAGGTTGTGTTGGGATGAACTAGAATTACATCACTATATTGGAAGTCAACTCACCAATATCTCTATGGATGAGTTCTCGAGATTATTTCTGGCACGATATATCCCGTCAGTGCACATAATTGCTATGGAGAACTAGTTTCAGAACTTAACATAGGACGAGAGTAGTGTAGATGACTACCTGTATTAGTTCACGAGATTGGGGCAATATGCAGGCTCTACCTTTACTGATGAGGAGCGCAAGACCAATTGGTTCTACGAAGGACTACACGACAATTAAATGTTACTGATCTCAGGACTAATGACACAAGGTTTTCTGACCTTGGTCAATAGAACCCAATCCGTAGAGTAGGACATGAAGAGAGTACATCGTAAAAATGATTCGTCGTTAAAGTGATCAGAATTTGAAGCACTAAGCTCTTCGAAGACTGGGTTCTGAAGATGGAACAAGAAGCCCAAATCTATTGGACCGACTTCTTCATCTGTTAACTCGGGGTCATCATCTTTGCGTGGCGGCCCAATCCATTGTTTTAATTATGGTAAGCCAGGACATATAGTCAATGAGTGTTGGAGCGACAAGACGGAGAAAAAGAAGGGTGCAACTAATGCTGAGAAAGGAAAGACAATGGAGTCAACCGCATTGCATCATGCTCCAGCCCAACCTAGAGCGTACAAACTTGGCCAGCAAGAGGCCATCAAGCAAGCCGATGTGGTTACATGTATGATTTAGACTTTAGCTTTATTGCTTTCCATAACTTACGCCATCTGCATTGGTTGTATGACTGTCTTTTATTAGGCTTTGTCTTAATCTTGTACAATCCGACGAGAGCAATGTTTGATACAGGTGCTGCACACTACTTTATGTCCGAGGACTTCGTGTCGTGTGTTGGAGTACATTATTCTTTGGAAAATGATATATTGGATGTGTTGCTACCTAACGGATGCTCGATGCGCGCAGATATTGTTTGTTGCATAAAGGTGCCGATAGGCAGTCAAGAGTTTGACTTCGAAGCTTCATTACTGCCGAATAGGAGTGTTTAATGTAATCTTAGGCATGGATTGGCTGTCGAAGTAGCATGCATACATCAATTGAAATTTCAAGATGGTCAAACTGGGGTTGAATACGACTCTTGAAACTACCTTCTATGGCATGAAGGGATCAAACAAGATGAAGATGTCTGCACTCCATGTGGTCAAAGTAGTACGATATGGTGTAGAGTTATTCTCACCCTATTAGAGGCTAAGAAGCCCAAACCTGGTTTGATCAGTATTTTCGTGGTTCGGAGTTTGCTAAAATTTTCCCCGAAGATCTCCCTGGAGCTCCACCTCAGATGGAGATTGATTTTACCATTGAGTTAATGCTAGGTGCAAGTCTGAGTCACACTCTCCATACCACCTAACACCAAGTGAAATGGCAGAATTGAAGATGCAGCTTCATGAACTACTAGAGCAATGCTATGTGCATCCAAGTTCGTCAGCTTGGAGTGAACCAGACCTGTTCGTGAAGAAAAAAGATGGTAGCTTGCGGCTGTGTATTGATTATCGGGAATTGAAAAAGATGACCGAGAAGAAAAAGTATATGTTCCCGAGAATCGATGATTTGTTTGACCAGCTTGTTAGATCGACTATATACTCAAAACTGGATCTGAAATCTGGATATTATGAGTTTAGGATCAGGGAGAGTGACATTTCCAAGACAGCATTCAATACACGTTATGAGAATTATGAGTTCACTATCATGCCTTTTAGGCTGATGAATGGGCCATCCGTGTTTGTGGACTTGATGAAACAGACGTTCAAAGATTACTTGGACAAGTTTATTAGAGTCTTTATTGATGATATCCTTGTGTACTCTCAGTCTACGGAGGAACATGCGGATCATTTATGCACTGTTTTGGAGACTCCGAGGAGTAATCAGCTGTACACCAAGTTCTCCAAGTGTGTGTTTTGGCTATCTTCGGTAGCGTTCCTTGGTCATGTTGTTAATGGAGTGGGAATTGTGGTTGATCCGATAAAGATAGTTGCGATACGGGAGTGGCCTGTGTTGCCTTCTGTTGCGGAAATTCGGAGTTTTCTGGGGCTTGTTGGCAACTACAAGATCTTCATGGAGAACTTCTCATGGATAGCGTTACCCGTCACTACCTTGACAAGGAAGGATCATAAGTTTATTTGGTCATTGGTGTGCGCACAAGTTTTTGAAGAGTTAAAAAGTCGCCTGACCACAGACCAATTCTATGCTGGCTATGCGGGTCTGAAGGCTATGAGATCTACAGTGACACCTCAGTGTGTGATGAGTCCACATTTTACACTTAGTTTTGGACTCATCTGTGCCAGTTTTATCGTCTCAGCACTACACTTGAGAGTCATTATTGCTTATATTTGCTTACGTGACTATTCCACGACTAAGTGCACTATAGGCCCATTTCTGTGTGCTTCTTGTGCTTCTTTGTTTTTGTTGTTCTTTAACCCTGTCTCGGGGATGTGGTGTGCATGTTTTGGTGGCCTATCTGCCTCTTCTGCTGGTGCAGGGGTCGTGTGCATGCTCCGGAACTGCTCCGGAGACCCCGACGATGCAGGAATACTGCGCACGACAACTGGACTTATTACGCACGACCATTGGACGTGCGCCACTGATCGTGCGCATTACACCCTCATTTTCCTAATCCTATCTAGGTAATCGCACGAGCACTGGCCGTAGTGCGCACGACCACTGTTCGTGCACCAGTGCTCGTGCACAGTTATGCTGATCCTTCTTATCCAGGTTGCAGGTCTATTTGGAAAAGTCGCACGATCATCGACCGACAGTGCGCACGATCACTGGTCGTGCGCCACTGATCGTGCGCACTACTTCTGCTGCCTCCGTATTTAAGGCCCTGCTCCGCGATTTAGGTCAACGCCTGTCATTTGCTGCGATCGGGAGTGCGCGGGAATCACCATTTCACTTCTCCAGCTGCTCCATCACCTCCACCTTCGTCGGGAGGCCATAGCCAACTCCTCCGAAGCTTTTCAAACTCTCCGGCGAAGCCCTCGGCCATTGACGACTACAACTCCAAGCTTTCCACCGGAGTTGGTGAAGAAGATAACCTAGAGAACGGACTTAAAGACCTTCGAGGTGACAGCTCGTTGGTACCGGAAGCCTCCTTGGACTGAGCCCGGAAGCGGATTGACAACTCGCTACTCCGGCCACGACCCGCGGTGGAGCTTCACTCTCTTTTGGTTTACTCCTCTTCCCCTTCCTCTGTCATATGGAATGGTTTAAGAATTGTAATGAACACTTCCATCCATGAACATCAAGTTTATTTTGCATTTAATGGAATGTTAGTATTTTTCTTATGCTTGTGAGTAGTGTCTGTGAATGCACCGCGCTCACCCCACATCCACTCCATTCCAGTGTCTCACCCGATTGCACGCCACACAAGGGCACTTCAATACATTAGCTTCCCGTCCACTTGCCCACCCGAAGTTCGGCATTGCGGCCGAAACACCAGCTCCACCTTTTGAAGCGGTGCCTTCGACCCGCATAGCTTTTACTAGTTCAGTAGATCAAACATCCACAATCTCCCAAGTCCTCTTTTTACTCTTTTTTCTATTTATAACTCTCATAACGATATTTTCTGTACTGTTGCCGCTTTACGCTAATTGCATTCCTCAAGAGACCGACACTCGGGGATTTATTCCCAAAACTTTATTACTTGTGCGACCGCTGCGCTTGCCGATTTACACGCATCAAGTTTTTGGCACCGTTGCCGGGGAACACAGTCGTGTGAGTTTCTGGAGAGGGAGACGTGAGATTGCTTTCCTTTTCCTTTGTAAATCGCTTTTGTTTTGTTCTATTTCTGTTTTGCCTTCCTTTCTATTGTTTGTTTAGGCAATTGTAGTAATATATTGTTGGATTTAGTAATTTGCACAATTTATTTTGAATCTATTATTTCGACACCATGTGGGGATATTCGTATTCCCAATGTCGTTGGTGTGGGACGTTTGGAAGCAGGAATACTGCCTGCACATATCAGTGTTGTGTTTAGGGGTTGTGTGCATGTTCCAGGGACGTTTGGAAGCAGGAATACTGTGCACGCTCATTGGATATAGTGCGCACGACCACTGGTCATGTGCCACTGCTCGTGCACAATGTTCCCTGATTTCCAGAATCTGCCTGGAGTATGCGCACTATCACTGGACACAGTGTGCACGACCACAGGTCGTGCGCCACTGATCGTGTGCATTGATTCCATTTTCTTCCAAAATCTGCCTGGGGCAAACGCACTACCACTGGACATAGTGTGCACGACCACTGGTCATACGCCACTGGTCGTGTGCACTATAATTTCTGCAATCTATAAATTCGCAGGTTCCGCCCTAATTAGGGATCGCTCGATATTTCTCCGCCATTTTCGTCCCCGACGAAGGTTTCCTCCGTTCCCCTTCATCTTCCACCCTAGGGAGGTGCTCCGGGAAAGCTTTCACCGCCAAATCCAAGCCGGAGCTTCCTCTCGGCCTCCCCCTTCATCTTTGAGCTTCAAGAAGAGCTTGACCTAGCTTTCTCCACCAAGATAGGAGAAGTTGTGCCATCCTCTACTGGATCATGACACGAAGAAGACGGGCCATTGGAAGGTGGTGACAGCCCTTCTCTACCCCGGACACAATTGAGACCGAGCTTGGACGCGGATTGACAACCCGACAATTCCAACCGTGAATCCTCAGCAAGACTTCTGATTCGTTCGATTTCGCACACTCTTTTCTTGATTGGTTGTTGAATGTGTAGTTGAACTCTTGTATATGATGAAGTATGCTTAGTTTGTAAAATATTTTTATACAGTCATGTCTATGTGATTTTGTATTTTCGTTATATTTACTTGAGGTGCGCCTATTTGTTCATCCACCATCCATCCACCCTTGCCGCACTAGCAATTGCTAGTGGCGTGCGTAGCGAAGTGGTGCTCACGACCCTCATTCCGCCATTCTAACCACCTCATCCGCTAGCCTTCTCGTCCATCCGCCTAGTGATTCGGTGCATAGCGGCCCGACTAGTCTTCCATCCTGTATGGCGAAGCATCACATAGCGGCGTTGCATAGGAGTAGTTGATAGTGTTTTATTTTCTTTGTCCGCAATATCAAAGCCCCCATCATTACCGCCGACACTAAGGACTTCAATCTCAAGTCCTCCTCGAAATTAACTCCACCTTACTGTGTTCCTTGTGAGATCGATACTTGGGAAAGCCCCCATTTTATATTACTTGTGCGACCGGTTCACTGCCGTGATCTTTAGCATCAGTGTGCGACTTAGTTTGTGTTTTACTCCAGTACTGGAAGGTGATAGAGTATGGATCGTGCCAATTGAAAGTGCACGAGTGGAATTTTCCATTCCATGATTTGTAGTTAGCAGCCGCGATATTCACTCTGAAGCTTTGGTTGGAGGCACTACCTGTACGACGTAAAGGTCGATATCTTTACGGACCATAAGAGCCCAAAATATTTGTTAGATGAAAAGGACCTTAATATGTGGCAACGGATGTGGATGGAGTTCCTTGGGGACTACACCTTCAAGATACATTACGTTACCGGTATGGGAAATGTTGTTGCGGAGGCGCTAAGTCGTAGGATTCCTGCACAGGCCAGCTGAATACTGATGCATGACGAGTGTATTATTTGTGATTTGGAGGCCTTGGAGATCTGTGTTTCGATAGGAGGTATATTGCCGATACATGTATGAACTGGACAAAAGTGCAGTACGACTTCACATACCAGATTTGACAAGCACTCCAGCTGGATGACATCGTAAAACGCTACATGGCAAAATCTTTAAATGAGTCAAATGCCCAGTTTATTATTAGTGATGGCCTTTTGTGGAAAAACAATCGATTGTGCGTCCCAAAAATGGGCAAATTAGGGGAGGAGTTGATGTATGAGGCACATTTGAAGTAGTACTCAATCCACCTGGGGAGCACAAAGATGTTTAAGGACATGAAAATGTTGTTCTGCTTGCCAAGATTGAAAAAATACATAGCTTTATATGTGGCAAAGTGTCAGACCTGTGCCATAGTAAAGGCTAAATGTTAGAAGCCTCGTGAATTTCTGAAGTCATTACCTATACCGGAGTGGAAGTTCGACGACATATCTATGGATTTCGTGATTGGCTTACCGATATCTCAGAAAGGGAATGATACCGCCAGGGTGATCGTTGATCGTTTAACGAAAGTGTCGCACTTCATTTTGAATAGGAAGGATGATTTATTGAAAAAGCTTGCGAAACTTTACGTTGATAATATCCAATGATTGCACGATGTGCCCCGTAGCATCGTTAGCGACCGAGATCTGCTCTTCACGTTTTATGATTGGAGGCTTATACATCAACTATTGGGTACCAAATTGAAGTTCAATACAACCTTTTATCCACAAACGGATGGTCATACGAAGAGGGTAAACTTGATGTTGGAGAACATGCTTTGCATGTGCGCCCTAGATTTCAGTAAGAGGTGGGGGGACCACCTATTTATGATCGAGTTTGCCTACAACAATAGCTATAAGGCAAGTATTCAGATGGAGCCCTTTGAGGCCCTCTATGGTAGAAAGTGCCATACTCCCTTTTCATGGCTGGAGACGGGCAAATCAAAGTTGTTTAAGTGGAAGGAAGTCGAGAATGCTACTTCGACTATTCGTACAATTCGGGAGCGATTGATGATCGCTCGAGATATGTAGGCTAAGTATTAAAATTTCAGTCACAAAAATATTGAATTATCCATGGGTGATTGGGTGTATTTAAAGATCAAACTGTTCAAGGCGTATCAAGGATTAGACGCTTGAAAAAGCTATGTCCGAGGTACCTTGGACCATTTGAGATTCTGGAGCGCATTGGTGAATCCACCTATCGACCGAAGCTTTCAACGGAGCTAAGTGGTCTGAACTATATATTCCACATATCTTTGTTGCAGAAGGCAGTGTTAGAGCCTATGCAAGTAGTTACTACGGATCAGGTGTTGATTGAAGGTCAGTTGACAAGGAAGGTCAAACCCATTCAAATAGAGGACATGGAAGTCAAGAAACTATAGAATAAGTCGATCAGGATGGTGAAGGTCTTGTGGGACTACTGTGGCCGTGAGGAATTATCATAGGAGCGCGAGGAAACAATGAGAGTAGAGTATCTCGAGTTGTTTTCTTGATGTATACTTTTGTAATATTGATACTTTTAATTTTTTTCTTGCAACATGTAAATTTCAGGACAAAATTTCTTTAAGTGGGTGAGATTTGTAACGCCCCAAGTTTTTCCGTAGGCAGGAGTTGTGTTCTTTGAACTACCATCCAACAGTAGGGGTAATGCCGGCAGTAGTGTTGCGGAATTATTTCAGGAGTGCTCGGTGACTTATCGCGCTCGCGGTAGGTCGATACTGCACGACGGTAGGTGGGTCTATTAAATCGACAGAGCTTTCGGCAAGTTATCGCACGACGATAGTTCTACCATGCGACAGTAGCTAGTTACCGCGTGGCGGTAGCTCAGTTGAAAGCCTAGGAAGTTAAGTTTTGATTCAATACTCTTGTGTCTTCCTTCTTCTGAATAACAGAGTGATAGGACACCGAAGGAGAGTGAGAGGAATTAGCTCTGATTCACGAGTCGAGTTTGGATCTACAGAGGTGAGTCTGTTGCGGTCATTTCCATCCTGCAAGATCTCTCCCATGGCGCCGAAATGAATATCAAGGGTAACGATCCTTCTTCTTGCACATGTGAAGTCTTTTGTTTTAGCATGTGAGGATAGTTGCTCCACGAACACGTGGAAGCAGTTTTACTGACGTGTAGATTGGTTGTATCAATGTTATCTTTATTTTTAGAATCCAGAATTAAAGTACAGAATATGCTTGCTATGTGAAGCTTATCTAGATTGGTTTGGATTGGTGATGATTATTTTGTATGTCAGAGAAGACTCTGTAGTAAGTATGTAAATTTCCGAGTCGCGGGCTGTGCAAGTTACTTGTAATGACTTAAATACATAGCTGGACATGCCCCTGTGACACGCCCGTGTCACAGGGCGTGTACCTCACTCGAGTCATACTCGAGACCTACTCGAGAGGACTACTCGAGTATATAGAGCACGACACGCTCTCATACATACCCGTGACATAGGGCGTGTTCCCCACAAAAACGCGTCGAGCGCATTTTCATCGAACAGTCGTCAGGCTTCTCACCCGAGAAGGACAAGCCCTGGGACACGCCCGTGTCCCAGGCCGTGTCACTCAACCTGAACCCAAATTTGCGATTTGGGGTGTTACATTACTGCAGAGAGTATTGGAGTAGGTCTCCTAGAAAACACTCATCTGGAGGGGAAGAATCTATAGTCTGACCCCTACTACACGGTGGTAGCGCTACCGCCGGCAGTAGCTCCTATTGAGCGTTGTTCTGTGAGGCATGTTTCATGGAGACCTGGGGGCCACTGTGATTGTGTGGTCTGTCTTGTGGTGACCTGGGGGCCATTGGTGAGGCCTGTCTCTTTGAGACCTATGGGCCAATTTATTGAGTCGAGAACCCAAGGTACCCGACTTAGGAGGTCGTGAGTGCCATCCTTGGAACATAACAGAGTTATGTGTTGATGTGAATGGGAAAGGAGATGTTGACCCACGAAAAAGAGCTGAATTGTACCCAACCTTATGACATTCGGCTTGGAGTGAGTCAAATAGTGAATCTGGGGGATCACCATAACATTACTATAACATAGGTTAAGTATTTGTCTTCAGCCCGAAAAGACGAGAGAATGCTCAAATTATGCTAACCTTCGTTGAGAACGGCGGTGGGACCCTGGTTATTTCCGGTACAACGATAATGTGCCATGAGTGCACGGGACGTATGGCGGGTATTGCCAAAGTCCATGGTGAATGGTTCTTAAGTTGCATGTTCTGTCTGCCATTATATATGTACGCTAAATGCCTTTTTGGAAGGAGCACTGCCACCCCCGAGTTAGGGGTCAGGTCATTATAAGTTGGTCAGCTAATGATCACCGTTGTATTGTTTGCCTCCACTGGGGTGAAATGGTTTCATGCAGGTGTAGTCAAGTGGATTGGGAAATAGCGGGTTGCAGCCCGTGGTTGCTAAGTCAGCCCTTGAAGGACAAAGCGAAGTGTTTCTACTTTTACCCTTTCATGTGTGTCCAGCCTGCGTGCCAAAGTTTGTAAAACACATATATTTGAGGAAACTTTTGTAAGTCCTTAAGGCCATAACTTTTGTGTATTTGCTTTATCATTCCTGCTTAGATTTAGTGTACATACGTATCGCTAGGTTCTTAATATAATTTAAATTATCTCCCGCTAAAATACACTCTGAGTTATGACGTGTGATTGAATTATGGTCTCAATATGTATCTCCACTAACTCTCTATAGTATATGTCGTGGGACCCCGACAAGATTTTCTATTATATTCTACATGACAGATGGGGTTGCTATATTAATGACGATGCTTTTAAAGGTAGCTCTTATCTGCTTACCCATCTGACATGCGCGACAAGGTCTCTCTTTAACGCACTTAATATCGGGTGCATCACACACTAAATTGTGAGAAAATAACATATTTATAGTTTTGAAATTAATATGTGCGAGTCTCTTGCATCATTGATCATAAAGAAATGCACTATCTTTTACGAAAAAGCACACTGGTGTAGAAGATTCCAAACAAAGAAAAATAAGGCAAAATATTTTTTCTCTAAGTGCCTGTTAAAATAGTTTCTAATTTATCAGGCACTTGTCTTTGTAGAACTCAACTATATACCCTTTAGCACATAATTGACCTATACATATTAGATTATGTTGTAGTCTTTTAACACAAGATACGTTTGTGAAAGAGATTATACCATTGGTAATCATACCATAAGCTTTTGTGATTCCTCTGTCAGAACCACCAAAAATAACTTTTGGACCATCTTTGAATGAGGTATAATTTTGTAGAAGGTTTCTTGTTCTGGTCATATGCCTGGAACATTCACTGTCCAAGTACCAGATAGGATTTTAGTTGGACTTTGGACATACTTGCATTCACAAAATAATTACCCTTAGGAACCCAAATAGATTTGGGTCATTGGTTTCTTGTTAGATGAACACCACTGGGAATGTTTACATTATGAGGGGTCATTCTAGCATTATTAACTCGTGCTGTCTTATATTCAAATGAATTGTACCAATAATCTATGGAGAATTGACCAATTTTGACATAACACCAATAATCAAAGTTGTTATACCTTCTTTTCTTCTCCTAGTTCACCATGTGAGCGGGAGATCTAGCAGGAAGCATTGATCTAGATGTAGAAGCCTTATGAGAACATCAAGTGGTAGGCTTTATTGTCTCATGTGGCTGCTTAGCAAATTGCTTGCCTTTTGGTGTTTTCTTCTCCTTTGGGCCATGAATGAGTGGACCATAATGCTTCAGAATGATATCTTCATAAGGTGCCTTGAGAGTACTTGTTTCGAGATTTCTGGGACTACTCCATCCTTTGTTATTTTTATTAGAGACAACATGTGTTGGTCTAGCAAAATGACCATAGTTTTAAAGGTCATACTGTTTTGTACGAAGAATTACCTTCTTGAATACAGATTGACCTTAAGGATGTCACAACCCGCATTCTCACCGCAAAAAAAGGCATATCAGAGTAAGAGAAAATGTGTGTCATGATGCCACGTCAGCAGGGGATAACTGCGGACGCTCAGGTAGACACCAAACTAATCATGAAAAAAGGTTCTTTTTAAGGTATTTTAAGGAAAATCAGTTATGTGCAGTAGTTAGCTGTATCGCTCGGCTTAGTGGCTCATCTAGTTCACGAATCAAAATATACTATACGCTGAGGTAAAATACTTGATTAGATTAACTCAAATATCCTACATGAGTAAAACCATCCCTAAAGGACAACTCATGTCATGCAAGAATCTAAATTTATTATAGTAGGAAAGATAGCTTTTACGGTTGCTAAAAATAACAAGTTAGAGTTCCAAATGATACAATGCATGAAGTAATAGTAATAGATTTTATAGTTGAAAATAAATAACATGTATTCCTAACATAAATACTCCCAGAGAACAAGTAATCCACATCCACATTTAAAGAAACGAGCAGCTAGCAAGTATCAAAAAACTAATAATTCAGTGGGCACCAACAAGCTGACACGAACCCACGAATAAAAGTATGTTTGAACTAGTAAAACTAACAAACAACAAACTACCTCGCTAAGATGAGGCAACAACCACGACCAACACTACCGCCCAGAAAACTCCAAAAACCAGCACTGCTAACTACTACTGCTCTGAACTTGAGGCATTTCAATGACAGAACACCTCAGCATGAAGGTACAAATAGTGGCAGGAAAAGTAATAAGCCAAAATAAACAAAGGTCAACAGGTGTACCAACCCAAGACCAAAAGAACTGAAGTAAAGTACACAAGAAAACAGGGCATCAACAGGAAAAGAACTCCTACGTGATTTGTCACATTCCACAAGGGTACACCAGACGCACAAGGCTATAAGGTGACTACATGAATATTTCACCAGAAAGAAAATACAAAACACTTATTAGACACCTGAGATCGACTCTACCCAAAAACACGGGCGAAGTGGTCACTCTTGGACACATCACCCAAAAATACGGACGAAGTGGTCACTCTTGGACACACCACCAAAAAACACGGGCGAAGTGGTTAATCTTGGACACACCACCCAAACACAAAACGAATATATAATCTGTCTAACTGCGAGGGAGTCTCAAACTCTCCACCATACACCGTAGACATCCAAAAACTAGGTAGACATCCACAGGGCACTAATGAAGGTAACAAACTTTGCGGAGGTGGAATCGTCCACTAACTCCCGCATTCAAGAAACCCAAAGAAACCACAGAATAAATATCTTGGGATTTTGCTCGACAGATTCTACTTGACATTACCGAACTCAAAACGCGGTTGATCAACCTCTAGGAGCAATTAAAGTCCCAGATAATTTCTAATGCGCTAAATAACGAAAGCTAAAACATGCATAGCCATCATTAAGATACACCAGGAACAATTAACCAAAACCAGACAAAATCGGGCTTTCCAAGACAATACTGTACAACAATAAAGGAACGTTGAAACGATTAATCATCACAATGACTTGGAAGAATAAGCACAGAAAATTTAAAGAACATGAAAGTATAGTCATTACCATCAGATCGAAAAATGAGAAACGAGGGAAAACCACCACTTTCCTTGATTTTTATCGGAAAAGTACTCTGAATCGCTCCACGTCGTAGATCGGGGCAAAAGACTACAGGAGGAGTTGAAATCTAGACAAAAAAGGGTCGAAAAGGGATTAGGGAAGAAAAACCCTAACAAGAAATCTCAAGAAACGGGGAGGAAATTACCACGAGGGCGTAGCGCTCGACGAGAGCTTTCTAGATCTACGATCAGTTTGAAATTCCTAGCACCGGAGCACCGTCAACGGCCACCGAAAGGATTAAGGATGGACAACCTCTTTCTTGCTCACGCCGCTCTGGTTCGGGAGGAAAAAAAGAATCAGAGAAGATGAAGAAGATATATATACTAAAGGTGATCACAAGGAGAACAACAAAATAAATCGGGTTCGGCTGAACTAGATTTCCCGAGACAGAAGGATTACTCGAGTACTAAGGGAATTGCACGAGTACAGCACAAGGGTTACTCGAGTACTAAGGCACATACTCGGGTACATCAAGGGAATTACTCGAGTACAGCAAGGGAATTACTCGAGTACTAAGGACTTACTCGAGTACTGCACAGGGAAACTACTCGAGTACAGCACGGGAAAACTACTCGAGTACAAGGGACTTACTCGAGCACAAGGGAGGATCCACTCGACGAAATATGTTCGAAAATTATCGAACGCAAGGCCTGATCATCGAACCCAATTCGAAAATCGTCGAACTCAATTTAAAAATCGCCGAACTCAACACGAAGATCTGCTAGACCTACAGCAAGCTCCGATCGACGATTCGTCGAGCTCAACACGACAATCGTCGAGCTCCGGTCGACGATCGTCGACCTCCAGACAGCCCCCAGAGAAGAAAAACAATTGTCGAGCTCTGCTATACGATCGTCGACCTCAGACAACGCCCAGAAAAGAAAACAATCGTCGAGCTCCGCTCGACGATCGTCGAACTCGACACAATGCCCAAAAAAGAAAATAATCGTCGAGCTCCACTCGATGATCGTCGAACTCGATACAGCGCCCAGAAAATAAAATAAAATAAAATAAAATAAGGTTGGTTCGACGAAATCCCAAACCTTTAGAAGGACTTCCCGAGAATCAAATCAAGCAGTCAATGATAAAGCAATTGTCATCTTCAGATAGTTGAACATGGAAATATGAGATCCAAACAAAGGCTCAAACGCGCCGAATTAAATGAAACTCACCCGTAGGCAAAAATTGATTCTACGGACACAACGACGAAGTCAAAACCAAAATCCTACGAGCCATTCCTGAGATATTAACCGCCAAAATATGCGGCGAACAAAAAAAAGCAAAACTCAAAACTTCGATTGCGCACCGAGACTCCAAAAATGCTCGGGTTACGACGAAACTGGACGAGCTCGTCCAAAACTACTCAAATCCAACACTCGACGTTAAAAGTAACGCCACGACATCATAAATCTGACGTTGCCCAAACAAATAAAATCATCGAAAAATCGGGGGCGTTACATTCACTCCGCCTAAAAAGAAGTTTCGTCCCGAAACTTATCACAACTCCAAAACCAAACCAAATTTGATAAAACCATGCATAACTGAAAACATAGCCACATACCCGAAACTAAGAGAAGAGGTGCGGATGAGATTCCCT
This sequence comes from Platanthera guangdongensis, assembly GCA_039583875.1. NCBI lineage: Eukaryota > Viridiplantae > Streptophyta > Magnoliopsida > Asparagales > Orchidaceae > Platanthera > Platanthera guangdongensis. Next base: position 67,161,271 of record CM077149.1, on the reverse strand, counting down.
CATCGCCGATTCTAATACCCACGTCGTGCTCTCGACGTCTTGATTTCTCCAAAGAATCTTGACCATAGGGATGGTCTTTCTCCGCAACACACGCTCTTGAGAATCCAGGATACGCCACAGGTTCTTACACATATGTAAGGTTGGGCTGAATCTGGGGTATCGAGTCGAGGACTTGACGATCACTTCGAACACACTTCCGCAACTGACTCACATGGAACACATCATGGACACTAGGGAAGGTCGCAGGCAAATCCAGCCTATAAGCTGACACTCTGATGCGCTCAAGAATATGGAAATGTCCCACATACCGGGGGTCTAACTTGTGGTTCCTTCCAAACCTTTTAACGCCAGACATCGGGGAAACTTTCAGAAAAACCAAGTCCCCAACGACAAATTCCAGATCGACCCTTTGTGGATTAGCATACTTCTCATAGCGCTCTTGAGCCACACGAAGCTTTTCCAGAATATGAGTCACGACACAATTCATCTCTTCAAGGGCTTCTGGACCTAACAACGCTCTCTCACCAACTTCAGCCCAAAATAATGGAGTTCTACAATGCCTCCCATACAAAGCCTCAAACGGAGCCATCTGCAGAGTCTCTTGATAACTATTATTGTATGCAAACTCCATGAGTCTGAGACGCTCATCCCAAGCACCACCATGATCCAAAACATAACACCTGATCATATCCTATACGATCTGATTTACCCTTTTCGTCTGACCATTAGTCTGCGGATGATAGGCGATGGAATACCTTAAGTCGGTACCCAACACCTCCTATAAACGCTTCCAAAAATGAGACGTAAATCTAGAGTCCCGATCTGATACGATGCTAACAGGCACACCATGTAACCTGATAACCTCTTCAAGATATAACTCAGCTATCTTCTTCATCGAGTACCCGATCTTAAATGGAACAAAGTGAGCACACTTTGTCAGTCTGTCGACTATCACCCAAACTGAGTCGTGCCCACGGGGAGATTTTGGCAGACCGGTGATGAAATCCATTGAAATACTCTCCCATTTCCAACTTGGAATATCAAGCGGTGTCAATTTACCACCAGGCCTTCTGTGATCAGCCTTATCACGCTGACAAGTATAACATTCCGATACAAACTTTGTGATGTCATTCTTCATCCCTGACCATCAAACAATTTGCTTTAGATCTTTATACATCTTAGTGGAATCAGGGTGGTAGGCTACACTAGAACCATGAGCTTCATCACAGATCTTAGCTTGAATATCGCCAAAGGCGGGGACGCAAAATCTACCCCGATACTTCAGGGTGTCCAACTCGTCCACAGAGAAATCGGGTAGCTCTCCCTTCAAAGTGGTATTCCGGAGGTGCAACAAATCAGGATCATCCTTCTGATGTGCTCGAGTAAGGGAAATCCAAGAGGGTTCTTCTGCTTCTAGACTAGCAGGCACAGTACTACTCCCAACCTCAATATCCATCAACAAAAATTCTTCTATCAAGGACTACACCGACAGATTAAATCTTAGCGGTCTTTCTACTCAAGGCATCGACTACTACATTAGCCTTTCTTGGATGATAAAGAATTTCCACTTCATAATCCTCCACATATTCTAACCACCGATGCTGGCGCAGATTTAGTTCTTTATGAGTGAAGACGTACTTCAAACTCTTATGATCCGTATAGATCTTGCACAACGCGCCATATAATAAGTGTCTCCAAAGCTTCAGCACATAAATTACGGCAGCAAACTCCAAATCATGCGTAGGATATTTTTCTCTTGTGGATCTTTAGTTGTCTCGATCCATACGCAATCACCTTACCATCTTGCATTAAAACACAACCAAGTCCGATGTGTGCCACGTCAACATACACAGCATACTCAACTCCTTTTGTAGGTAAGGTTAAACTCGGAGCAGTACATAATCTCTTCTTCAACTCTTGGAAAGCCTCTTCGTACTTATCACTCCAAATAAAAGCAGTATTCTTCTGAGTAAGTCTAGTTAGAGGTGCAGACAACACCGAAAACCCATCCACGAATCTTCTATAATAGTCGGTCAGGCCCAAGAAACTCCTAATCTCCTTAGATGTAGAAGGTCTCTCCCATTCCATCACAGCAAGAAATCTTGGTCGGGTCTACAGAAATACCGTCCTTGCTTACCACATGACCCAGAAAGGACACCTGAGGTAACCAGAACTCATGCTTGCTCAACTTCGCATATAACCTATGCTCCCTTAGGGTCGACAAAACCAGACGTAAATGCTGAGTATTTTCCTCAACATTGCGGGAATACACCAAGACATCATCTATGAACACAATAACAAATCGGTCCAAGAAATCTTTAAACACCTGATTCATCAAATCCATGAAAGTAGAGGGTGCATTGGTTAAACCAAAAGGTATCACCAAAAACTCATAATGTCCATGCCGAGAACGGAAAGCGGTTCAGGGAATATCTGCCTCTCGAATCCTCAACTGGTGGTAGCCTGAGCGAAGATCGATCTTTGAAAATACCGAGCGCAATTGGTCGAACAAATCATCAATCCTTGGCAGGGGATACCTATTCTTAATGGTTACCTTGTTCAATTCCCTATAATCGATGCAATGTTTCGTCGATCCATCTTCCTTCTTGACGAACAAAATAGGAGCACCCCATGGAGAAGTACTTGGTCTAATAAAACCACAACTGAGCAACTCATCGAGCTGAGTACGCAACTCGTCCAACTCACACGGAGCCATACGGTACGGTGTTTTAGCAATAGGACAAGTACCTGACTCGAGGTCTATCACAAACTCTATCACCCTTTCCGGAGGAAGTCCTGGAAGACTATCAGGAAAGACATTTGGAAACTCTCGCACCACCGAGACATCCTCAAGACGTGGCGTAACAAAAGCTGTCTCTAGAGAAGAAATAGAAACCAAAAATGCCTCGTAAACAAACTTTATAGCACGACAAGCACGTACTGCAGAAATGACAGGAGAAACTCTGTCCTGAAATCCATAGTTGCTCATAGGTTGTCCGTCGTCCATTCTGAAATAAAATCAGTTAGCCTTGCACTGGATGACCGCATCATACTTGGACAGCCAGTCTATGCCCAGAATCACGTCAAAATCATACAGATCCAAAATCATCAGATCCGCAAAGGCCAGAAAATTGCCAAGATAAATAGGGCATCTCAGAACTCCTTGGTTAGATATCACAGAATCACCGGAAGGCAGCTTGACATTGATGGAGCCTCCCAAATGGTCAACACTCGGGCGATGTTTATCAACAAATCTCCGGGCCACAAAGGAATGGGTGGCACCCGAATCAAAAAGAATGCGGGCCCACCTATTCTGCACCTTAAACTCCCCTAAAACATTAACATACATAACTAAACGAACGATAACTAGGGAAACAATGATAACTAACAAGGATAAATTAAACTGAGGCTAACCTGATATCACTTGCATAGAGGTTTGGGCTTCCTGCTGGTCATCATGTTCAACTTTCCTTTTCCTTTATCCAGGTTTGGTGGCGGCGGCAGAGCTCGAAATGGGGCAGGCTGCAGTGGGGACTGAGCCTGGGGGCACGAAGACTTCTGGTGTCCCTTCTGCCCACACTGGAAGCAAACCCTTTCTTTCATCCAAAAGCGAGTCACGTCATGACCCTTCCTTGCACAGAACGAGCACACAAGCTCTCCCTTGGGTGCACCTTGGATGGTGTGCATCTGCTGCTGCTTCAGGGTGGCAGTCCTCTTGAAGAACCTTTCGTAGGGGTGGCCAGGACGACCATAGAAGCTACATAATTCCTTACGTTTCTTCTTCGAAGAAGGGCCAGATGCCCTGGAGCTACCCTCCTCAACGCCTTTTCTTTTCTCCTTCCTTGCCGCAGTACCGCAGTTCTTGGCATTTTCAATCGCCTCCACTTTTAAAGTAGCTTCCACTGCTTCAGCATAACATTCAGCTTGGTAAGCGCATGCCAACTGCTGGACATCTCTTCTTAATCCTCCCAAGAAACGTTTCACTCTACGCTCTTTAGAAGCTATCAAGTCAAGAGCAATCCTGCAAGGTTTGCTAAACTCAATCTCATACTCGCTCATGGTGAGTTGTCTCTGCATTAGATGCAGGAAGTTATTCATCAGGTGGTCTTGCTCGACCGAGGGTAGAAACTTCTTCAGCAGCATCTTCTTAAAAGATTCCCAAGAATAGCTTTCCTTTAGACCCTCTCTTTCCCGAATCCACCAACTCTTCGCCAGACCTTTTAACTGATAGGCTGCAATCATTAACCTTCTGGGCTTCTAGAATTCCAGAATACCGAAACATCTCCTCGATGGAGATGATCTAATCATTTATAATCACAAAGTCAGCCCTCCCGTCGAAGGTGGGAGGTCCCAACCGCTGGAAGTGCGATATGAAATTCATTTCTTGTGGTATCGCCATCGGGGTCACCAGAGGAGCAGGGGTATCGGGCACGGCTTGTCCCAAGGCGGGCTCTTGCACTTAATGTTATTGCGCGCGAGCGGCAAACAACAAGGACTCAATTTGCGATTGCATCGCAACCAATTGTCTCGACAGAGCCTCATTGCTCTGATGCAGACTCTCGATAATCGCGTCACTTTGCACACCTGATGACACACCCTCCGACTGGAGAGTTGACCTCGTCACGGGACGCTTTGACGGCATTTCTAAAAAGCAAACGAACAACTTATCAAAATCCTAGCTTACAACAAAGCCACACGACTAGTTCAGACCATACTTAAAAGACACTTGCTTACGCTGCAACTTGCTCTGGGATTTTATAATGATGTTATGTCCTACTTAGGATGATATCCTCTCATCCTATTGACTATTGTTCCTATGACATGAATGCATGTACTTATATTCGTTTTCTGGTTTAAAACCACGTGTGTACATATGTCATCCCGCAAATCTTTATCTTGGCACGTTGTGCTTATGCAATGTTATGCTCTGCATGATTGTGCTATGCATTCTAAAAAGGCCCTAATGTATGTTATGAGCGGCATACACATGAAAATGGTATGCATCCCATACTACTTGACATTCTCATGCAATGAAAAAGAAACGTGCTAGTCGCATTCATGTGCTGAGGTTATGAATACCATACTGCATAACCCTCACATGTTGCCCCTATGGTGGATCCATATATAGACACATATTATGCATCTCATACTACATAATATGCCCCCTATACTTCATGTTATGCTATGAGTGTAGTGTTCATGCTTCAGCCAAGACATGCTGATGACATATCGGTGTGTGTATGATATGATAATAAACACCTAATACCAACAAGGAAGATGTGCATCATGATGCCACGTTAGCAGGGGAGAAATGCGGACGCTCAGGCAGATACCAAACTAATCATGAAGAAAGGTTCTTTTTAAGTTATTTTAAGGAAAATCAGTTAAGTGCAGTAGTTAGCCGTATCCCTCGGCTTAGTGGCTCATCTAGTCCACGAATCAAAATATATTATACGCTGCGGAAAAATACTTGATTAGATTAACTCAGACATCCTACATGAGTAAAACCGTCCCTAAAGGACAACTCATGCCATGCAAGACTCTAAATTTATTATAGTAGGAAATATAGCTTTTACGGTAGCTAAAAAAAACAAGTAAGAGTCCCAAATGATGCAATACATGAAGTAATAGTAGTAGATTTTATAGTTGAAAATACCTAACATGCATTCCTAGCATAAATACTCCCAGAGAATAAGTAATCCACATCCACATTTAAGGAAACGAGCAACTAGCAAGTATCAAACAACTAACAATTTAGTGGACGCCAACAAGCTGACACGAACCCATGAACAAAAGTATTTATGAACTAGTAAAACTAACAAACAACAAACTACCTCGCTAAGACGAGGCAATAACCACAGCCAACACTGATGCCCAGAAAACTCCAAAACTAGCACTACTAACTAGTACTGCTCTGAACCTGAGGCATTCCAAAGACAGAACGCCTCAGCAAGAAGGTACAAATAGTGGCAGGAAAAGTAATAAGCCAAAATAAACAAAGGTCAACAAGGGTACCAACCCAAGACCAAAAGCACTGAAGTAAAGTACAAAAGAAAACAAGACATCAACATGAAAATAACTCCTACGTGATTTGTCGCGTTCCACAAGGGTACACCAGACGCACAAGACTATAAGATGACTATATGAATATTTCACCAGAAAGAAAATACAAAACCCTTATTAGGCACCTGTGGTCGACTCTACCCAAAAACAACGGCGAAGTGGTCACTCTTGGACACACCACCCAAAAACACGGGCGAAGTGGTCACTCTTGGACACACCACCCAAAAACACGGGCGAAGTGGTCACTCTTGGACACACCACCCAAACACAAAACAGATATATAATCCTTCTAACTGCGAGGGAGTCTCATACTCTCCACCATACACCGCGAACATCCAAAAACTAGGTAGACTTCCACAGGGCACTAATGAAGGTAATAAACACTGCGGAGGTGGAATCGTCCACTAACACCCGCATTCAAGAAACCCAAAGAAACCACAACACAAATATCTCGAAATTTGGCTCGACAAATTCTACTTGACATTACCGAACTCAAGACGCGGTTGATCAACCTCTAGGAGCAATTACAGTCCTAGATAAATTCTAACGAGCTAAATAACAAAAGCTAAAACATCCATAGCCATCATTAAGACACACCAGGAACAATTAACCAAAACAAGACAAAATCGGGCTTTCCAAGACAACACTGTACAACAACAAAGGAACGTTGAAACGATTAATCATCACAATGACTTGGAAGAATAAGCGCAAAAAAAATAAAGAACATGAAAGTATAGTCATTACCATCAGATCAGACAAAGAGAAACGAGGGGAAACCACCACTTGCCTTGGTTTTTACCGGAAACGTCCTCTAAATCGCTCCACGTCGTAGATCGGGGCAAAAGACTGTGGGAGGAGTTGAAATCTAGACACGAAAAGGGGATTAGGGCCGAAAAACCCTAACGAGAAATCTCAAGAAACAGGGAAGAAATTACCACGAGGGCGTAGCTCTCAACGAGAGCTTTCCAGATCTATGATCGGTATGAAATTTCGGGCACTGGAGCACCGCCAACAGCCACCGGAAGGATTTAGGATGGACAACCTCTTTCTTGCTCACACTGCTCTGGTTCGGGAGGAAAAAAAGAATCGGAGAAGATGAAGAAGATATTTATACTAAAGGTGATCACAGGGAGAACAACAAAATAAATCGGGTTCGGCTGAACCAGATTTCCTGAGTCAGAAGGATTACTCGAGTACTAAGGGAATTATACGAGTACAGCACAAGGGTTACTCGAGTACTAAGGCACATACTCGGGTACGTCAAGGGAATTACTCGAGTACTAAGGACTTACTCGAGTACAACAAGGGAATTACTCGAGTACTAAGGACTTACTCGAGTACTGCATGGTGAAACTACTCGAGTACAAGGGTTACTCGAGTACAACACGGGAAAACTACTCGAGTACAAGGGACTTAATCGAGTACAAGGGGGGATCCACTTGACGAAATCTGTTCGAAAATCGTCGAACGCAAGGCCTGATCGTCGAACCCAATTCGAAAATCGTCGAACTCAATTTGAAAATCGTCGAACTCAACACGAAGTTCTTCTAGACCTACAACAACTACGCTCGATGATTTATCGAGCTCAGCACGACAATCATCGAGCTCGACGATCGTCGACCTCCAGACAGCGCCCAAAGAAGAAAAACAATCGTCAAGCTCCGCTCGACGATCATCGACCTCAGACAGTGCCTAGAAAAGAAAACAATTATCGAGCTCCGCTCGACGATCGTCGAACTCGACACTGCGCCCAAAAAAAGAAAACAATCGTAGAGCTCTGCTCGACGATCGTCGAACTCGATACAGCGCCCAGAAAATAAAATAAAATAAAATATAATAACGTTGGTTCGACGAAATCCCAAATCTTTAGAAGGGCTTCCCTAGAATCAAATCAAGCAGTCAATAATATAGCAATTATCGTGTTCAGATAGTTGAACATGGAAATATGAGATCAAAACAAAGGCTCAAACGAGCCGAATTAAATGAAACTCTTGCCGTAGGCGAAAACTGATGCTACGGCCACAACGACAAAGTCAAAACCAAAATCCTACGAGCCATTCCCGAGATATTAACCGCCAAAATATGCGGCGAACAAAAAAAACAAAACCCAAAACTTTGATCGCGCGGCGAGACTCCAAAAATGCTCGGGTTGCGATAAAACTGGACGAGCACGTCGAAAACTACTCAAATCCAACACTAGACATTAAAAGTAACGCCACGATGTCATAAATCTGACGTTGCCCCAACAAATAAAATCATCGAAAAATCGGGGGCGTTACAAAGGAGCCCTCCTTCTATATATAGGAGCCTTATATCCAATACCACATGTCTTAGATGCTGAAAATTCATCAATGAGAGGAGGAACAGTCTTTGGTTTGGAGAAGATTACAACAAGCTTCCTTTCAATCAATAACTTCTCTTCCAATTCATCTATGACCTTCTCTTTCAGATTTACTAACTCAGTGGAGCACTCTAGTTCCTCTTTCAAGGATTGAATTTCATCTCAGAGGGGAGTTAATCTCTCCATTTCATCGATCAATTCATATTCTAATGCCTTGAATGATATAATCTATTTAGCCCTAGATTTAACTACCTTGCAACATTTGTCAAATCCCTATAGTAGTGCTCGATACTGCATCATTAAGTTTGACTCATCCTCCGAAAGGTGATCTTCATGACCGTCAGAGTCTGTATCAGAATCAAATAGAGGTGTGTTTGAATTTACTTTCCCATTATATTGGGAGTCACAGTTATCCTCGTATGTATGTGTCATACGCCCAAAGTAGGCTTCTTCATCTGATCCTAACTCACTTGAGTCACTATCGCTAAAAGTCTTTGACTTCTTCGCGATGAAGCTCTTTTCTTCTATTTATTCTTTCCTTTGAAGGATCTCTTTTCTTCTTTCTTCGAACCTTCCTTCTTCTTGTGCGAACAGTCAGCAACCATGGGTCATGTCTTATTGCAACAATAGCGAAGAATGTCAAAAGAAACCTATTTGTTCTGTTTAGACTTATACATGTTGTTGTTGTTGGAACTTCTCTTGCGATGATCACCATCACAACACGTTATTCTATAGTCAGATGAGGAGGGCTGATTTTTCAGTTACCTTCTTTTGCTGAGCAACCACTTAAACTATCTGGAGAGTAAGGAAAACTATCCATCTAACATTTCAGAACTAGAGGAGCTTGGATCTGAATCTTCATGTACAATTAAGGCATATGTCGACGCTGGTGAGACAACTCTGCCTTTTCTTGACCTTTCTGCCTTTAGTGCGACAAACTTATCTCTGACTGAAGTCTTGCATCCCTCTTCTTCTGCCTTTCTGATATTGAGTTTTAGGTCACAGGATAGTCTTCGCTACGCACGCCACTAGCAATTGATAGTGCGACAAAAGCATATGTGGTGGCGGATGGAAATGTGGACTCTAGTCATGCAACTAAAGCAGTAAAACAAAACAAGTTCACATAGACATGAAACAAATAATGTTTACAACTAAAGTGCACATCATCTACATAAACAGATTTAAACACACATATTCAACAAAAACGCAAGAACAAGTTAAGAGATCGACCGAATCCGAAGTGTTGCTGAGGATTCATGAAAGGAACTGCCGGGTTGTCAATCCGCGTCCAAGCTCGTTCCTCAACTGCGTCCGTGGTAGAGGAGGTTGTCACTCTGTTGGATCCCTAGTTGGATTTGCGCTAGGTTCACCAAATTAGGATGTTTGACCAAACATGTATAGCCAAGGTCATGTATGAGTTGTAGAGTCTAGGCCATGTCCTTAGAGTCAGCACCATATGGACTAGCCATCAACAGACTGCAGAAGACTCAAGATTTAGAGAAATCTCAAACTCAAAAAATGAGTTCAACGTTCGTCGAACTCAGGTCGACAAAAGTCATGCTCAGCTCGATGAAATCAGAGACAATTCTCTAAGTTGAGCTCGGCGAACTTGAATCTCAGGTCGATGAATTCCAGAGTATACTTCAACACCAAGTCTAGAATTCTGCACACTTAACTCCAGTAGACGAATTTAGTTCTCAGGATGACGAACTTATTTCTTAGGCAGACGATCTCTGGGTATTCTACTTCAACATCTTATTCCAGAAACATCTAAGTATTCGAAGTCCAGCTTCACACTCCAGTCGACGAAGTTAGAATATCAGCCTGACGAATTTGGATTTTAGTTCGACGATTTCTGGATCATCTACTTCAACACTATAAAACCAGAAACAACTAAGTATTCTAAGTCCAGAATCACACTCTAGCCAATGAACTCACCTTCTCAGTTCGACGAACCTAGACCACAGTCTTGGCAAGATTTATCAAGTAGCAGTTAGAAGTTCTCAGCTCAACGAAACTAGTTCTCAGGTCGACGAATACAGTTCTGAGCTCGACGATTTTTGGACACATTACTTCAACATTGTTAAGTACAAGAAACATGAATTCTGAAATCCATTCGACGAAGTTATATTCTCAGCTCAACGAACTTGATGCACATAATTAACGGGTCTAGAGAAAGCTGTTATTAATTCTTAGGTCGACGATCTTGGATTCAGCTCGACAAACAACTATCATCTGGTCGACAAACTTGACTTCTCTGTTCGACAAATTCTGTACACTGATCGACGAATTCTGTTCAACGAATTCTGTAAAGTTCCAGACTTAGAAATTTTCCTCCCTCTGTCTCTTTTCTATTGCAATAATTCCTGAGTAATCAATGCATAAATATTCTCTGAATATTACCGTTAGAAGCAATCATTGATTACGGTCTTCATCAGGATTATTGCTTGCCATTTTTCCATGGGATAGTTGGGGAAACCAATCAATGCAAATATTCTCCACGCCGTCAGAATTCAATGAAGAAAGGAATTCAAATTTCAAAAGGCAATTTTATGTAAAATATAAAAGGGATTTTCTTTCTCTTCCAGTACAGACAAGTCAGAAAAATACAGTCAATAAGGATCTTCATCTCTCTCGACAGCACACTGAGAAATAATAGAGAAAGATACTTATAGAGAAGATATAACATAGTGATACACATAAAGAAGATCTAGACCAGAGAAAGAAAATCAGGATGAAGAAGAAGAAGAACAATCAATCAAATCAAGAGTCTTCTTCTGTCTTCATTCAGGATTCTTCAAAGGACAACAAACTTTCAATTTGTCAAGAAGTTACTGGAGTTCTTCTGGTCAAAGCAAAAGTTTGAAGACCTATCACCCTGCAGCAAGGCTTCAACTTCCTGAACCATTCTATATCTTAGGGGGAGCCTTTGCTAACACCATTTTTCCACTAGAGTATTCTCAGTTGTATCTGAGAAAGAGAAGACAAAATCACTCTCTCAGCCCCCACTGTATAAAGGTGCTTAGCTCCCTTCAAAAGTTATTCCTGGTTGCAAGTCACCTAATCAAAAGACTTGAGGATTGGTTTTTGAGCACCTGATCAAAAGCTCATTATTGTTAGTCACCTGATCAAAAACCTGAGTGGATTTCTACCAGAGTGGTGTATGTACCCAATTTAAGGGGAACCACTATAAAATTCTTGTGTTGTCTGGGTTGCTCCTTTTCTTTTGTTCTTGCTGTGGCTGTGCTTTCTAGGTTGCTGTGTTTGTGTTTGTGTTTTTAATTTAATTCCTGCAGCACTAGTAATAGCTTGATTTAATTAGCAAAAATTTTATAAACCCTAAATACTCTATTCACCCCCTCTAGAGTATTTCAGATCTAACCCTTACTTTCAATTGGTATCAGAGCAAGTTTACTTTGGTTGTACAAGTTAACCCCTTGAACCAAAAGATCATGTGTTAGATTTTAGTTTTATTTTTATTAGATTTATATTCACAGCATAGCACAGAATAAGGACTATGCAAGCACCAGACCTCCAGTATGCTATCTAAATATGTTTGTCATCTGGAAGGCAAGAATTAAGTTATATATGAATTCTATGGATGAGGATATCTACAATTCCATCTTGACAGGTCCTCCTCAAGCTACTGCCTCTACATCTACATCAGCTTCAAGTACAAATGCAGTTCCACCACTTGAGTGGACTGAAGCCCAGAAGAAAGCAAAGGTTGTTGATGCCAAGGCCATGAACATTATGGCCCAAACCATGTCAGATGACATCTTCCAGAAGGTGGCTGAATGCACATCAGCCAAGGCCATTTAGGATTCCCTTAATCAAATGGTGGCTGGATCCGCTGATGAAAGAAAGGATAGAAGATCCAATCTCATATCACAATATGAGAACTTCATGAAGGAGGAAGCTGAATCAGTTGCAGATATATATAATAGGATGAGCTCAATCGTCAATGATCTAAAGACATTGGACAAGGACATCACCCTCACTGAGGTGAATGACGAAATCCTCATGTGCTTCCCAAGCTCATGGGATTCAAGGATCTGGCCAAGCAAGGAGATCAGAAGCCTAAATGAGATTTCCACATAATCTCTTTTAGGAAAGCACAAGTCTTATGAGCAGCTGATCAAATCCAGAGAAGCAGCTGAGCAAAGAACACCTCCACCAGCAAGGAAGGAGCACATCTTAGCTTTCAAATCTGTTGAAGAAACTGAAGCCTCAACTATGAATGGAGAGATGATGAGTCTCTTTGCCAGGAGATTCTATAAAATGGCAAGGAAGGATTTCAAAAGGAAGTCATCCAGGCAAGATGACAAGCCAAGGTATGACAAAACCCCCACTAAAGAAGTGGTTTGCTCTGGCTGTAGGAAACCTGGACACTTCATCTCAGAGTGTCCAAAAAATGAAAAGAAGGAAGAGAGAAGAGAGAAGGACTCTAGGAGACATCAAGGGACCAGCCCTTCTTCCAGCAAATATAAGAAGAAGGAGAAAGGCTTTGTAGCTGAATCCTAGAGTGAAACTGAGGATGAATCCACATCCTCCAGCTCCAGTGAAGATGAGAAAGAGGCAAGGGCCAAAGAAGTATGCCTCATGGCCATTGATGCCTCCAGGAGCCATTCAGATGAAGAAGAGTGTGACAATGAAGAAGCTTCAGAGACAGAAGCTTATCATTTACTTTTATCTTTTGACTATAATCCTGATGCTTTTAAAACTGAATTTAAAACCATGTGCATAGATTTAATAAATTCTAAAAAAGAAATCAAATCACTTAGGGAAAAACTAACTGGTCTAGGGACACTGAAATCTGAAAACATCAAGCAAAAAGATGAACTTACATTAGCTAATGAACAAATTATTATGTTAAAAATTGAGTTATGTGAGGCCAAACAACTTCAGGAATCTCTCAATGGGAGAAGCCTTAAGCTGATGGACATCATAAGCATAGTCAATGCCAGACTAAATGGCAAGCTGTGCTTGGGTGCTTCATCAAGTTTGCCCCCCATTCTTAAGAATAATATTTTATCAACCCTCATTAAATTTGTTTCTGCTAAGGGAAAAAAATAACAACCATTAAACAAACCATAGAAGAATTGCCCAACTTAAAAGGTCAAAATAACAGAAACCAGAAAACAAGTAAAAACAAAGTTCAGCAGATTTCGTCGAATTTAGATCGACGAAATATGTCCAGTTCATCGAACTCAAGTCGACGAACACTGAACGCAAATTTATATAATAATCATTTGTCTTATTGCGATCGATGAACTGTGTATGGTTCGTCGAGTAGAGATCGACGAACTTGGGGCACAGAATATGACTATGGTCATTCTTTGAGCAGAGATTGACGATCTCATCCCATTTCGTCGAACTCTGGTCGATGAACTCACAACAATTCGTCGAACCCAGTTGGACTTAGAAAAAATTATAATTATAACACCAACTCAAATCAAACTAAGAAAACAATTAACCCACTTGCAGATTGGATAATACCTCCCAGAATATATCATCCATTAGGATATAAATCACAACCTGAGTATTCTGTGATATCCAGTTTTTCTTATCAACAATATAAAAGACCCAAGGTTACCTTGGTCAAGAACAACTAACTGTTTTCACTGCAGGAAACGGGCTGTCCAGTGATTAACCAAACATGGTACCTGAACAGTGGATGCTCCAAATACATTACAGGCAGCAAGGACAACCTAATCAATTATAAGTCCAAGATGGGACCAAAGGTAATCTTTGGTGATTCAAAGTGTGGCCAGTATGAAGGATATGGAAGTAAGGATTGGAGCAGTCACATTCAAGAAGGTGACTTATGTAAAAGGACTCAAGCATAACCTCATCTCAATAAGTCAATTATGTGATGAAAGTTATTAAGTACATTTTAACTCAAAAACTTGTATTCTTTCTAATAAAGAAAAACAAAATGTTTTAATTGAAAATAGACAAGGAAACATTTATTTAGTTGATTTTCATTTTGCCAATTCAGATATTTGTTTGCTAAATATTGTTTGCACTCAAAATGAATTATGGCATAAAAGACTAGGACATGTAAACATGAAAAATATTGCTAGGCTATCCAAAGACAGTCTTGTAAGAGGTTTACCTTCTGGTCCCTACAAGAAGGAAGGCCTTTGCAGGGCTTGTCAACTAGGCAAGCAAACTAAATCTAGCTTTAAGTCAGTAAATAAGAGTGATTCACCTAGGATTTTGTATTTGCTACACATGGACCTCTTTGGACCCATTGTTGTCCAAAGTATAGGAGAGAAATCCTATACCCTAGTTATTATAGATGACTTCTCAAGATTCACTTGGGTGTTCTTTCTGAGATCAATGTCAGATACCTTTAAAGTTCTTACAGATTTTCTCAGGACCATACAGATTGAGTACTCTACTCATGTTGAATTGATCAGAAGTTATCATGGTATTTAGTTTGAGTCTCTTCTTATGCATGAGTTCTGTTAGAAGGAAGGTATCAGGCACTATTTCTCAGCATCTAGAACTCCGTAACAAAATGGGGTAGCTGAAAGGAAGAATAGAACCCTGACTGAAGCTGGAGGCACATTACTTGTAGATGCTTATATGCCACTATCCTTTTGGACAGAGGCTGTAAGCACAGTAAATTATGTACTGAATGGATGTTTGATACATAAACGAAAGAATAGGGCTCCCTATGAATTACTTAAAGGGAAGAAACCTAAAATCATATATTTTAAAGTATTTGGTTGCATATGATATATACATAATAATAACAAGAAATACATTAGAAAGTTTGTAGTTAAGGCTGAAGAAGGAATCTTTCTAGGTTATTCTCAAGTAAGCAAAGCTTATAGGGTGTTCAATAAATCAACTTTAAAAATTGAGGAATCTATTCAGGTTACCTTTGATGAAACTAACATGTCTTATAAGGAGAAAGAGTTTTCTACCAGTAATCCTTTGTAGGTACCTCACTTGTGTGAGAAATTGGATGGACTAAACCTCATCCAAGAGGCTCCAACACATCCTTCTCCATAAGTTGATGAAGACAATGAAGAAGAAAGCATTGAAGTGACTGAACTTCATCCAACAGCAAACACAGTTCCACGAGAGGAATCAATTCCAAATGTTATTGTTGAACCAACTCCATTCACTTACTTTGTCATACTAAGGGATCACCCTAGATCTCAAGTGATTAGAGAAATGTCAGTAGGTGTACAAACAAGACATCAACTCAACCAATACTTGATGCATGTCTGTTTTATCTCTCAAGTTGAGTCTCAATCGATACATGATGCTGAGCAGGATCCCCACTAGATCATTGCTATGCAAGAGGAACTCAACCAATTTGAGAGATGTAGAGTTTGGGATTTGGTTCCAAGACCCAAAGACTACCCAATCATTGGAACCAAATTGTTATACAGAAACAAACTAGATGCCCAAGATGCAATTGTGAGGAATAAGGCTAGGCTTGTTGCTCAAGGATATAGGCAAGAAGAAGGCGTAGACTATGATCAAACCTTTGCACAGGTTGCAAGGTTAGAGGCAATCGGAATCTTTCTTTCTTATGTTGCCTACAAGAAGTTCAAGGTATATCAGATGGATGCAAAGAGTGCTTTTCTAAATGGAATACTAAAAGAAGAGGTTTATGGTGAACAACCTCCAGGTTTTGTCTCTCCAACTCATCCCTCTTATGTATTTAAATTGCATAAAGCTCTCAATGGTCTAAAGGAATCTCCAAGAGCTTCGTATGAGACCTTATATAGCTTTTTGATAGAGCATGATTTCACTAGAGGTATAGTAGATAAAACATTATTCACTAGGCACCATAAGGATAAAATCTTGTTTGTACAAATATATGTGGATGACATCATATTTAGGTTTACAGACTCTAAACAATGCAAGAGGTTTTCTGACCTCATGCTTTCTAAGTTTGAGATGAGTAGCTTGGGTGAGCTCTCCTACTTCGTTGGTCTCCAAGTAAAGCAGCTACCTTATGACATCTTCATCTTCCAAGCTTAGTATGTTAAAGAGCTTCTTAAGAAGTTTGGGATGGCTGATGTCTTAGCAAAGAAAAAACCTATGACTACTAATGTTGTGATAGATTCTGATCTACATTGGAAACCTATTTACCAGAAGTTATATAGGGCATTGTTGGGTCCCAATTATATCTTACAGCTAGCAGACCTGATATCATGTTTGTTGCATGCCTTTGTGCTATGTTCCAAGGGAACCATAAAGAATCTCATCTAGTTTTCCAAAAAATAATTTTGAGATATATAAAGAGTTGTCCCAGTATAGGCCTATGATATCCTACAGAGTCAAAATTTGATTTAATTGGATATTCAGATGCTGACTTTGCTGGATGTAGGGTTGACAGTAAAAGAACCTCAGGAACTTGCCAGTTCCTTGGTATGAGACTAGTGTCTTGGTTCTGTAAGAAACAATCATCTGTGTCCACATCAACTGCTAAAGCAGAATATATTGCAGCTGGAAGTTGCTATTCACAGATGTTATGGATTCAGAATCAACTCCTAGACTATGGTTTCAACTACATTAATTCAACTCTACTATGTGACAACACAAGTGCTATATCCATAGCATAGAATACAGTCCATCACAGTAGGACTAAACATATAGACATTAGGCATCATTTCATTAGAGAGTGTGTAGACAAAAACAAAATCAAACTTGTCTATATCTACATTGATTTACAAAGAGCTGATATTTTCATCAAACCCTTGGATGAAAGGAATCACGTGTTCTTTATAAATAATTGGGCATGATCAATGGAGAAGCCTTAATTTAACTTATATCCGCACTCGACGAATTTGCCAAAGTTCGTCGAACAGAGCTCGACGAACTGGGAAAAGTTCTTGAGATATTCGTCGAACAGAGATCGACGAACTCTCTGTGAGTGAAGTCATTTTCGTCAGCTAGAGATCGACGAATCTACTTCATAAAACTTTTGTCGAATGGAGCTCGACAAAATGTCTTCAAATATTCAGAATGAACTCGATGAATTACTTAACTGCAAATTATTTCTTTGACCTCAGATCGAAGAATTTTTTTATTTTTTGAGGAACGAAGTTTGTCGATTCATATTTTGGAATACCTTATATTTAGGTTATCTTCGACCTCCATCCCGCGCTTTCAGTTCCTTTGCACTTGATCGTCGTTTTCTCTTGCAAGTGCTCTAATGGCGATTCCAGCAAAAAATCTTGTAGCAATGAAATTCGACATTGGATTTGATGTCGATTTCGATTCCTTTCAGCATTCTGACCCAATCTTCTTGGAAATCCTGCAATTGCTTGAAGAACAGCAGTTAAAGACACTGTTGACAACCAGGATCAAAATCGCCAGCGCTAAAATCACGGAGTGGGTCTATACCTCCTCCACCATAGATTAGAACACTCTGATAGGTATAGTATCAGGTAATGCTATTTCTCTTACTCTTGTCGTCCTAACAGAAATTTTTGGGTTAAGTAATGGTGAAGAAGAATTGAAAATTGACACTGAAGAATATGATGTGATGTTGGGTATGATAGGTTACTCTGGAGAAACCCCAAATAAGTTGCTGAAAAAACACATGTCTGCTGAATTTAAATTCCTAGCAGAGATTATGGGAAAAGTATTGCTAGGCAAGCACACTACCCATGACTACATCACCAGGCACCAATTCCTGGTTATGTGTGATGTGGTTAACAAGAAGGTAAACTGGGGTCAGATCATGTGTGATCTGATTAAGAAAAAGAATACAAAGAAAGAAGTTTGTTGTGGAAGGATCTTAGGGATCTTACTAAAAGAAAAGGCTGCTGAATCCCTGGTCTCCCAGACCATATTCATCAATGCCTCCAAGAGGCTCACCTGTTCTCTCTTTGGCAGGTGGGAGAGGACTATCACCAAGCCCTCCAAGTCTTATTCCTCCTCCACCAGGCTTTCTGAGAGTACTAGGGCTTCTCCAGCCACTTCCTCCCTACTGAAGAGATCCCTCCTCTACCACCCTCACCTCCAGCCATCCTACCTCAACATCAGATGCTACAACAACCCTCTTCCATAATTCCTTCTCTTCAACAACTACAATAACAACCACGACAACCAATTTATATTCCTACTCCAGCTTCATCTCCTGCAACCTCTCCACAAATTAAAATCACTGAAATTCACTCCTCTTCCATTCAAGAATACCATCAACCCTCCCCTACTCAATCACCACAACAAAGCACACCTCAATCCCCCCATGGTACACCCATTTCCTCACCACCTTCATCTCCTTTACCCCCCCCCCATGTGGACAACATCTCATTCTTCAATCTACCTTCACCCCCCCCCCCCCTCCATACCTCTACTCCTCAGGATGAATTAATGCAAGATACACCACCTCCACATGCACCTCCACCATCCTCCTCCATTTGTACCTCTATCTCCACTGCTACGCCTCCTACAGTACCCTCTGCAGCTCCACTACTGGATCCCTCCATCATACCACCACTCATTGCACTTCTAACTCCCCTTCTTTAAACCATCATAGCAGAGGCCATTTCACCTCTTGCTTCTTCCATTTCCTCCCTAGCTTCGCAAATATCTCCTCTTTCTGCTCCTCCCTCTTCAGTTAGGGGCCTAGCTCTAGTGTATACTGAAACCAGGCAGGGGAGATACTCATTGAAGAAGCAGCAGCAGAAATGGTAGCAAAAGTAACAGCAACAATAGTAACAACAGTATAAATAACAACAACAACAACATACACAACAGAACAAGCAGATACTGATGATGAATTCATGGATTTCATTAATTTTATTGAAATAGATATGGAAATAGATACTATGGATGATACAGTAATAGAAGAAATAATAACTGCTTGTGATTTTATTATAAATCCCACAGTAGATTTGTTAAATTTATTAAAAACTTTTGATACAGTTCATTTGAAAGTTCTGCCAGAAGATAGCACTAATCCATCCATGGCTATAATTCCTCACACCACACCAATAATCCTCAAAGTTGTCAAGCAACTAAAGGCCAGCTTTGCAGTAACAGAGACTCCTGCCTTTCCATCTCCACCCAAAGCTGTTTCACCCATTATTTCATCCCCTCCAACAGATATTTCTGCTCCAGTTTTTGTAATGGATGATTCACCTATGTCTGATCGTAATGCACTGATCATGGAAGATATAGAAGAGGAAAATAAGTCAGTTGCTGAAAGCACTGAAGTGTATAGTTCTACAGCTTCAGCTCCTGCTCCAGCTCTAGTTCCAGCTCTTCCTCCAGCTCCCTTCCAGGCTAACAAACCTCTGATATCTGCTGAGGCCCTAAAAGAAAAAAATGCAATGTATGATAATCCACAAGATTCTTCTGATGATGATGATGAGGAGGAGGACTCAGATGATGAGCCCAAGAAAAAGAAAGTGTCTAAGAAGAGGAATGCCCCTCCACCACCTGCACCAAAATTAAATCTAGCAAATGACACACCATACTATATAATTCAAAAGATCATACCTTATAAGGGCATGCCATCATGGATGTGGTTGTCCAAGAATCAACAGAAAGAAAGGAAAAAGTGAAGAAGATATTCTCCTCCTCCACAGAGATTCAAAAAGGACCCTCCTCCTCCTCCTCCAGCTACTGGTGCGTCTAGTTCTTCAACTCCAAGGACTACCCAGTTTCAAACCTATCAAAGAAAGTAGGGAAGATCCTCATCTTCAAGAAGCATCCAACAAAAGAATTATTCATCTAGAAAGTAGCAATAATAACAACAGCAGCAACATCAACAACAACAATAGAAAAAATTCCCTGAACATCAAAAGGCTGAAAGCCCCAAAAGACCTGCTTTCCCACCTGTACCATTTGAGGATCCAGAGACAGCTATAATAGCTAGGATGGCTAGGTTCCAGGAACTGGTGGGACTTTTCATGATTAACAAAGCTAAAGATGAAGGGATGGATACCTCTCAATACTCTACAATGTCCAAGTACAGAAAGGAAGAACTGAACAAGTTTGCTAAGGCTAACAAGTTTTTTAATGTTGATGATTATATGAAACTACATCCAGAAGCAGTAGTGCCTAGTGCTACATCTCTAAATATCATTGGGGCTGCTGACATGACAATGACCAAGGCTCAAGCTGCAGATCCTAACAGGGAAATCATATTTACACAGTCTGGAGACAAAGCCAAAGCGGAGAAGCACAAGGAGAAGAAAAAGTAGAAATAAACTTTGAACTGTCTTTAGTCTTTCTGAGTTACTTTAAACTGCTTATTTATATTTCTTGATACAAAGCTTATTGTATATATATATCTGCTACACATTTAAATTTTTCATGCCAGATATATGTGTTATTGCTTTGTTATGAGTCTGTAATTATTGACCTTATCGAAATAGGGGGAGATTGTTGGATCCCTAGTTGGATTTGGGCTAGGTTCACTAAATTAGGATGTTTGACCCAACATGTATAGCCATGGTCATGTATGAGTTGTAGAGTCTAGGCCATGTCCTTAGAGTCAACACCACATGGATCAGCCATCAACAGACTGCAAAAGACTCGAGACTTTGAGAAATCTCAAACTCAGAAAATGAGTTCAACGTTCGTCGAACTCAGGTCCACGAAAGTCGTGCTCAACTCGACGAAATTAGAAACAATTCTATGAGATGAGCTCGACGAACATGAATCTCAGGTCGACGAATTCCAGAGTATACTTCAACATGAAGTCCAGAATTCTTCACACTTAACTCCAGTCGACGAATTTAGTTCTCAGGACGACAAACTTATTTCTCAGGTCGACGATCTCTGGGTATTCTACTTCAACATCTTATTCCAGAAACATGTAAGTATTTGAAGTGCAGCTTCATACTCCAGTGGACGAAGTTAGAATATCAACTCGACGAATTTGGATCTTAGTTCGACGATTTCTGGATCATCTACTTCAACACTATAAAACAGAAACAACTAAGTATTCTAAGTCCAGAATCACACTCCAGTCGATGAACTCACCTTCTTAGCTCGACGAACTTAGACCACAGTCTTGGCAAGATTTATCACGTAGCAGTTAAAAGTTCTCAGCTCGACGAAACTAGTTCTCAGGTCGACGTACACAGTTCTAAGCTCAACGATTTTTGGACACATTACTTCAACATTCTTAAGTCCAAGAAACATGAATTATGAAGTCCAGTCGATGAAGTTATATTCTCTGCTTGACGAACTTGATGCACAGAATTGACGGGTCTAGAGAAAGCAGTTATCAGTTCTTATATCGACGATCTTGGATTCAGCTCGACGAATAACTATCATCTGGGCGACGAACTTGACTTCTCTGTTCGACGAACTCTGGACACAGATCGACGAATTCTGTTCAACGAATTCTGTAAAGTTCCAGACTTAGAAATTTCCCTCCCACTGTCTCTTTTCTATTGTAATAATTCTGGAGTAATCAATGCATAAATATTCTCTGAATATTACCGTTAGAAGCAAGCGTTGATTACAGTCTTCGTCAGGATTATTGCTTGCCATTTTTCCATGGGACAGTTGGGGAAACCAATAAATACAAATATTCTCCAGGCGGTCAGAATTCAATGAAGAAAGGAATTCAATTTTCAAAAGGCAATTTATATGGAAAATATAAAAGGGATTTATTTTTTCTTCCAGTACAGACAAGTCAGAAAAATACAGTCAATAAGGATCTTCATCTCTCTCGACAGCACACTGAGAAATAATAGAGAAAGATACTTACAGAGAAGATAGAATACAGTGATACACAGAAACAAGCTCTAGACCAGAGAAATAACATCAGGCTGAAGAAGAAGAAGAACAGTGAAGAAGAAGAACAATATTCAAATCAAGAGTGTTCCTCTATCTTCATTTAGGATTCTTCAAAGGACAATAAACTTTCAATCTGTCAAGAAATTCATGGAGTTCTTCTAGTCAAAGCAAAAGTCTGAAGACCTATCACCCTATAGCAAGGCTTCAACTTGCTAAACCACTCTATATCTTAGGGGGAGCCCTTGCTAACATCATTTTTGCACTAGAGTCTTCTCAATTGTATCTGAGAAAGAGAATACAAAATCACTCTCTCAACCCCCACTGTATAAAGGGTTCTTAACTCCCTTCAAAAGTTAATCCTGGTTGCAAGTCACCTGATCAAAAGACTTGAGGATTGGTTTTTGAGCACCTGATCAAAAGCTCATTGGTGGCAGTCACCTGATCAAAGACCTGAGTGGATTCCTACCAGGGTGGTAGAAGAGTGGATGTACCCAAGTTAAGGGGAACAACTATAAAATTCTTGTGTTATCTCGGTTGCTCCTTTTCTTCTGTTCTTGGTGTGGCTGTGCTTTCTAGGTTGATGTGTTTGTGTTTTTAATTTAATTCCTGCAGCACTAGTAATAGATTGATTTAATTAGCAAAAAATTTATAAACCCTAAATAATCTATTCACCCCCCTCTAGTGTATTTTAGATCTAACCCTTACTTTCACACTCACTACCAATGGACACGTCTTCTTCGTATCATGATGCGGAAGAAGGTTGCAAGCTTCCCTTTGCTTGTTGGTTATGGCATCAATCTTGAAATGGAGCTTAAAAGATGAAGGAGGAGGCCGAGAGCAAGCAACGACAAGATGTATGCTTCGCGAGCATGGCTGGGGATTCTCTCCTTTTTGGAAGATGAATGGCTGAGGTGGAAGGGCGAAGCATTGCCCTAAAATGGCGGGAGAAACTGCGGGATAAAATTCTGTATCCAAATGGAGGAAAATCTGCGCTTAAATAGAAGCAGGTCAGAAAAATAGGCACGCACAGTATGTCGAACGCTCGTGCGCTAATCGTGCGTTATTAACATCTAGGCAAAGCTTGAGGATGAAGATGCGTTGACCCATGCATTTTACTCGCGCACGTGCTCTTCCGTCCGTGTGTGAAGGAAATCGCATGGGTAAAGATAAAGTGCAGGAAAACAAGGTAATACTAGGGAACCGTGCATTTTACTCGCGCACGGGCATGTATGCCCGTGCGTGAAGGAAACACGCGATTATCCCCAGAAAGATAAAATTCAGAGAAAAATATGTAGAATGTGCGATTCCTTCTCGCACGGTTTGGCCGAAATAGTGCGGGAAGAAAACGCACGAGTAGCCACAAACATCCCCATAATTGTTGTATATAACGCACGATTGCCATGAGACCGTGCGAGAAGAAATTCGCACGACCGTGTGTTTTACATAGGACCTGGAAATGGAATCTGGGACGTCCCGACCACCTACACAACTATGAATCCAAGCTAGAGCACTTGCTCCCAGCACCAAAATGCAAGCAGAACCAAACAGAAATAGCCATGGGTAGCACCATGTGCATACCCCCAACAACAGAATGCTCAATTGCACACCCTCAGGCCAGAATAGTGCACAATGTGGTCAATGACCGGATGATGCAAATATATCTGAATACCGGTTGAAATGCAATGCACGAGTGCGAAAAAAAGCCTAGATGAGTCCGAAAAACCCTTTAAATATCAGACTCATCAGATAGCAGCTTCCTGAACAAGATCTGTGGCTCCATTATAGCCTTTTTACCAAATTCTCTTATAGCAACTACCTTGGTATCCCATTACTTCACCAGGGATCTGAAGAATTTATCATTAAGCTCGCCATTGGTAAATTCATGATCATAATTTCTTACGTCGTTGATGATCTTGAAAAACTTTTCGTAGCAATCAGCAATAGTGTCCCTCTTATCTTGCTTGAAGGCATCGTATTCCTATTTAAGCAGAGATCTTCGATCATCCATAACTTATTATGTTCCTTTCATAAGAATAATTAGATATTGACACATCTCATTTGAACACTTATAATGGAATATGCTTTGCTACATAGAATCGTCCATGACACTCGAAATGGTGTTCTTTGCCTTCATATCTTGAGCAACGAGAGCTATCTAATCTTTGTTCAAATCCATTATCTTTTTAGGAACCATCAGATTTGGATTAATGGTTGATGGTGTCATGGGAATGTGAGGGCCTTCTTCAACAATAATGAAGATTTTGGGATCAAAAGCTTCCATGAATAATTTTAGCATTTCTTTCCATATAGGGAAGTTTTCCTTGGTGCACACAGGAAGTTTCACCGAGGACAAATCCTTTCTCCTGTCCATTTCTATTTTAATAACTAGATCAAGATTTATTCAAGGTGTTAACCTTTTAACGAACAACCTATCTCTGATACCAATTGTAAGTCTCTAATTATCAACCTAAATCACCTAGAGGGGGGGGGGGGGGTGAATAGGTGAATCCTATGGCTTATAGCGGAATAAAAGTCTAGTAAAAATAAAGTGCATAGAATAATAGAATAAGCACAACATAGACACAAGGATTTATATTGTTTCCACATAATGGGTACGTCCAGTATCACGCCTCGCCTAGCTTGCACTTTGGTCTAAATTTGGCTACTTCACCAAATCTCAGATTAAATAATCTTACACTCAGAGTAACAACTCCTACAATCTTAGAGAATAACTTCCTCTACACTCGACCCTTCAACATGGATCTACAAAAACGCGGAAGACAAACTACCTGCAAAACAATAAGAAAATTATAGTTTGACAAAAAACTCCTTATCACAGATTTGAAAATATAATCCTTTTTCGTTGTTTGAAAGCTCTAATAGAAATGTTGAATAAGAAGAGGAAGAAGAATCTGAAATTAACAACACAGATCTGATCTGAGAAATGACTGATCTCTGAACGAATATGAATCTGAAATCTTGAGATTGATTTAGTGTTTTTTTCAATAGGAATCATGGATGGAAGAGTTGTCGACGACAGAGATCTTCGTGAAAAATGATTTTGAATTTCTGATCATTTATATCAATTTGTAATTAGGTCGAGATTAGGGTTTTCTGAAATAACCCTTGACTATATATAGGCGATTCCTCACTAATAGCTTGATTTCGAACTTAGTTCTACCTGCCATGTATACTGCACATGGAAGATGCCCTAATTTTGGAAAGACGTAAAAACAACAATGAAACTGAATAATAATTCCCATAAGTCCAAATTCATCGAGACATCTTGTAAACTCTCCAAATGACTCGACGAACCAGTGACATTAAAGTTAGCTCCAGTGATGTTAAAGCCATGTGATCATTGTATACATGTAACTATGATAACCAAATGGTTGGAGAATATGTGTGGAGTACCATTATGTTAATGGTGAGCCCTTGGTGTGCTTGGATGTACGAAAATGTGGAAGGGTTGAAAGTGCGTGTGTGTTTGTCGCACTGGAATTATGTATTGGTAAAAGACTCGGTGTGGACCTCTTGCGTGTTGTTGAGAATGAAATGTGAATAATCAAAAGGGGGCTCAATGTGGATCCCCGTATGTGAAATGCATGTGGTGTGAGTCAAGACGCGGTGTCGTAATCCTGTGTTAAGGATAGTGTGGCAGGTCTTCGGGCTCACCATTCATCACACCGACGGGAGTTGGCAGTTAGACTTGGACGGTTGGGCCTGAGTCCTCGGTGCTCAATTCCCGAGGCACCCTCCGTGCCAGTGGGTGGTTGGCCTTGGTCCTTTGGTGATACGATACCAAAGGGACCTTCCGCGCCACAAGATAGGTCAGTTGGGCTGTGCTCTTAATGAACATCTACACGAGACCCCTTCTGAGCCATAGTACGCATGTCATCTCCGTTGTTGTGTTCTTACCGTTGAGGCGTAGAGAGGCATAGGATTGGTAGTTTCGATGCCCGCCTAGTAGTGGAGAAGTCCGCGCTACTATCACCGCCTAGCCACGACAGTTGATGCCTGAGAGGTTAGCTAGCTGCTCGAAAAGCGGGAAATACTAGTCTATGTCGACATAGCAGTTGCATGTGCGTGATCATGGGTGAGTAATTGCATTGCATTTATATCATTACATTACATTGCATACACAAGATCCTCATCGTATAAGTTTCTATGGGCACTCTTATACTTTGAGTTACTTTATTGTTGAGCTGATCCTAAACTTATATGTCTGTATGGGCATTCATATAAGTTGAGTTACTTCCAATTGTAGCTTTAGGTTTTACATATACAGTAGTAGATGATAGAACTGCTATAGTAGATTGTTTACTCATTCATTATACTGCTGATATTCTTAATATTGCTCACTCTATACAACCTGCTTGTATTGCTATTTATTATATATATATATTTTACCCTTGTCCTTTTCTCTGCCCGGTTCCGAGGAGTCGCCGGGGGAGCGGATGTGAATCCACTTAACCTTTATGACTAATAGTTGCTACGTCTTCCTTTTTAGGAGGAAACCCCGCAGATAGAGCAGCAGCAGGTTACGCAGCAGGACGACCAGACCAGGATGACAGGGCCTGAAGGGACAGTGACATCGCTAACATTAGTGACCGATGTGAGTTTGAGAGACTTATGATGTAGCCTCTTGGGAAAGTTTTTACACGTACTCTGATATTATAGAAGCTGGTTGTAGCTTCTTTTATTTGATGTACTATTTGAACTATTTTACTTATGCGTGGATTGACTTCTGTTTTATATGCTTGGTTGGGTTGGCATTGGTTGATATTTATTATAGCCGGCAGGATAGACATTTTGTGGTACAGGTTTGCCCATGTGTTAATGCTATCGCAAGGCGGCTATTTTGGGCATAAGACTCCCCTCGTACCGTGTTTCGTGTTCCGGTAGGGGGGGGTCTTACAAATGGTATCAGCTTGCTCTGATGCTGAACTAAATAAGTCATTCAACAATGGTGCCACCCCCGCTCGATCAGTCAGTTTGGGGACAAAATGACTTAGCGGAAGTAGTGGTGTGCCCATATGTAATTCACACTAGGTATGTCTAATCCTGACCTTATGTTTAGCTTACCCGACCATACATTTGTGCCTGACGTGTATATCCCAGAACAAGTAGATCTAGTAAGGGTAACTCCCACCCCTTCCATACCTACTCAGTTCCAACAATCAAAGTTGGGACAGACGCTCGTGACCATCCTGGACGCCTTTAGGTCGCAAAAGGCCCCAATGGAGCAACCGGCTACGAGATCAAACTGGTTGAGCACAATTCGGGCTCTCTCCCCTTCTGCCTACCTCAGGACAGAGTCGGCCGTCCGTATAGAAGAATGGCTAGATATAGTGCATGAGCTATTGGCAGGAATCTGTTGCCCAGCCAGCATGGTCGTAACATTAGAAGTGTTTGTCTTGGAACTGCACGTTAAGAGGTGGTGGAAGTCCCTCATGGGCAGAAACTTTCAAGGGAGAGTTTATACGGAGATTAGTTGGAGCGAGTTCTCAGGAGTCTTTTTAGAGCACTTTATTCCCTCGTCTGCTCGAGATGAGCTCGTAGAGAAATTTTTATAGCTGAAGCAAGGATCGAAGTCTGTTACGGAATATCAACGAGAGTTCTAACATCTCGCGAGATTTGCTGATTCATATGACTTGGATGATAGAGGATATGCTAAATGATTCTACAAAGGGTTGCGAGACCCCCTGAGGAAGGCCCTTTTATTTATATCAGACTCCAGCTTAGCAAAGATAATTGACATGGCAATGAGATTAGAGGAAGAACACTTAGGATGTGGTAAGAGACCCACTGACGGCATTATTGAAGCTGGCCCTAGCAACGGAAGGTGGCATGACAATAGAGGAGGAGGAGGATATCAGAGAGGTGGCGTGCATTTCCACCAGAATTTTAGAATGGAGCACCCTATCCCACATCCGTCAGCATTTCCTCCATCTCCACAGCCCCATAAGTTTCAAAAATCCGAGGGGCTGTATGAGCGAGTATGCTTCCAATGCAACCAACCGGGCCACATTCAACGTCACAGCCCGTAGCTAGTTGGGAATGCTCCTCCTACTCTCCCTCTGGCAGCTCCATGAGGACAGGGACATATGCGTGGTCGAGCACGAAGACCACGAGGAGGAAACCCCGGTCCTGCTCGGAATCAGGTGTTCGCGCTGGACATGGCGCAGGAGCAGAACACTCGTTAGGTGACTGCAGGTATGTTATAGTTAATTAACACATTTTCAGTGTTCACCTTAAGTTGCTTAAGATGTACTAGTGGTCTAGCTTTAATTATTTGTTATTGGTACTTAGGAACCGTAATGGTTGGTGGGAAACCGACCTATAAGTTATTCGATACCGGTGCATCACACTTGTTTGTGTCGGCGGACTTTGTTAAAGTCCTATAGGGAGTGCAATACTTCACTGGTATTGCTCGGAGAGTATGCCTCCCAGATGGCTCTCAGATGACTCCAACCACCACGTGCGACTTGTAGATAGTCCTTGGAGGAAAGAACTTTGATACCCATGCCACATTTGTGAGGATGGCGGAATTCGACCTCATTCTGGGGATGGCATGGTTGAATTCGCATTACGAAAAAATTGACTGCGCAGAGAAGCAGATTCATTTGAGACATGGAGACACTGAAGTCATTTTCCAAGGTATATGATTCGCACCACGCTTGTTATTATCTTCAATTCAGCCCTTGAAAGCCCACATGAGAGGGGAGGAGGTTTAAATGATATGTTTCAAATTGAAAGAGAGGATATAATAGATATAAAAGATATGCGAGTGGTGCGGGATTTTCCTGAGGTATTTCCTGAGAAATTGCCCGGACTACCACCACATAGAGAGGTGAATTTTCAAATTAAGCTACTACCGGGTGCCAAGACCGTCTCCAGAACACCTTATTGAATGACCCCTAAGGAACTCGTAGAGTTTAGAGTTCAGTTGCAAGAACTGGTGGAATCAGGATTTGTTTGCCCCAGCTCATTACATTGGGGAGCCCTTGTCCTGTCCGTTAAGAAGAAGGATGTTGTTGGGTATTGTACTCACGATTACCTAGATTTGAGGAAGCCACCTGTCAAGCTAAGATGAATTCACAATGTATTTGATGAAACATCTCAAGTTGTGCTTGCAGTTCCTCCACGCTAAGTGCACACCAATGTCAGGGTGCAGTAGGTCAATATACACGGGTCTGCACGACGTAATCCCTCGTTGAGCAGATCAGTGTGTTGGCCTATGTGTACTCTCTCTATTGGAGTGCACTTACTTTCAAGTACAGGGCCGTTCATATGCAAGGGAAGACAAGGAGCATGGAGGATCAAGGAGCAGCTCCTGGGTGGAAGACGAAAATTCGTCCAAGGCAAATTCGACGAGAATCACCAAGTGATTCTCGCCGATTAGGCGAGAATCACTAGTGATTCTCGCCGAATCGACGAGAATCATTAGTGATTCTCGCCGACTCCTTCTGGCCACCTCTAAATGGTGCCAAGTAAGATTCGGCGAGAACCACTAGTGATTCTCGCCGAACCAGTGGCCAAGGAGCTCATGTATACCAAGTGAAATTCGTTGAGAATCAATAAGTGATTCGGCGAGAATCACTGACGATTCTCGACGAATCGTCGAGAATCACTTGGTGATTCTCGCCGATTCGTCGAGAATCGTATGCGATTCTCGCCGATTTTTCCTTGGCGTTTTCTCTGGAATTTCCTGAACCGGATTCTGCCTTCAGACTAGCTTGAACCGGACTTAGGGATTTCAAGTGTGGGTCCCAAAAACGGTCATATTGGAAAGCATCTAAAGTATATATACTCCAGTATTTTGAACAGTAAAGATGACGGAGAAAGAAAAAGAAACCGAGCCACAACAAAACCCTAAATCCGCGACTCCTCTCTGCCGCCGCCGTCACGCTCGGGAACGTAGGTCGCCGCCACTGATCGCTCTTCTTCCCGATCTCCGGCGACAGAAGCTTAGCAAAGCTTGTGTCTCACGTGTCTATCCAGAGATCTCTTGTCTCTCGATTTGTAGACCGGGAAAAACTCCCCCGTTCGAATCGATCGAGACGACCGATCCTAGAGTGACCGTTAGTAGACAGAGTTTGCTTCGCTATGACGTTTGGATTTCCAAGTTCAGCAGCCGCTCTTCATCGTAGCCGCCGATCCCGAAGCTAGCCGCCGCTCGTGTGCCGCCGCCGGTTCTGGGGAGATCCTCTCCAAGTGAGACCAAGGTCGTAGACTCTTCATCGACTTCAAGAACACGTCGTCGAACAAAGAGGAACACCGTAGTCCCCAAAAGAAGTTTGTATCACGTGTACACTCTATATTTAATTTCGTTGTAAGGGAACTTTTGTTCCGTGTTGTAAGGGTTGGGTGCAACCCGTTTTGTGGGAGTGTTGACTCTCACGTGTGGAAGGGCTCCTTCCGTTAGTGAAGGGATTGGATTTCAATCCCGTTGGAGAAGTGACCGAGTCGTCCCTTGTTGGGGAGATAGGTCGAAGGGGGAAAGTGGATGTACCCAAGTCGGGGAACCACTATAAATTTGCTGTGTATTCTGTGTGCTGTGCTTGTTGTTTTTATTGTGCAGGTACATCCGTAAATTCCGCAAAAGAACCACACGTCACCTATTCCCCCGCCCCCCCATAGGTGCACATAGTTGACACTAGGTGGACTTTCAAGTGGTATCAGAGCCAGGTTGCTCTTCAAAGAGGTTAACACCTTGAGTAGAATCCTGCCACCAGTATCTGAAGCATGGATCTGGATTATGAGATTCCACCACTCAAACTCCATGCTTGCACAAATGATTATTATCCCATCTGGAGAATGAGAGTATCCTTTCACCTTGACGCTATCGACCCTCGAGCATCCTTCATCCTGGAAGAGGGTCCGTTTACCCCATGAAGACCTCCGACTCTGGGATCCTAGTGCCCATGGACGTTGCTGAGATGTCTGAGACGGAACTATCTCTATTTCACTTGGACGAGAGGATTCGACAAATTATCATGGATGTCTGGTCCGGAGCCTCTCGCTCTAGATTGGAAAAATGTCGAACGGCTAAATCTCTGTGGATGATGATCTCAGAGCTGATGGGGGGGGTCAGAGAAAGCTGAAATATGCTGTCAATCAGAGGATGAAGCGTATGTGGGGGTCATCACTTCTGAAGATGAATGCAAGGATCCATCGGATTGCATCAGAGCTCCCGTGTCCGTGTCAGAGACTGACGAGACCAGTGAGGAAAGCAGCTCTGACGAGGACGAAACAATGGTCACTGATTCTAATGACAATAACTCAGATGAGCAGGTAACATCTTTACCCTGCTCCATATCTTTTGACTTTTCTAAAGACAGAAACTGCTCTCCTCCAGAAAATACTGATTCCCTGAAGAGAGCACTTCAGGAAAGCAATCTACTTGCTGAGGAGCAAGCTCGAGAGATTGCTCGACTGAAGATCTTGTTGGTTCTCCAATTGGCGTGCAACAAGGTCAAGGACTCTAAGATCTCAGCTCTAGAGAATAGTCTAGATAATAAGAAACGTATAGTATCAAACTTTTCCAAAGTTGATGCTATAAAGAGAAAGCAAGAAACCGGGTGGATCTCCCGGATTATTCAGGGATGGAGAAATGGGGAAACGGTGTTCCGACCCCCCACTCCAAGCTGGAAGGCAACTCATCATGCCTTCAGGTATGACCACAGGAGTAATCGTGGTCACTGCAAGGGTGATTTTTCCCCATGTGGAAACGTCCATAGTGCAAGGAGCGTCATGGCCACCCATGAGGAAATACCTAAGGCTCTTTCTGAGCCCTTTGTATTCACGGCCACTGCCACAACACAGTGTGGATCTGCATGTCCCAGCTCACAGAAGACTTCTCACCATTCGAGGACACGGGATAGGGAGGATAGAGGTCATGATGTCAGGCTTCATGGGGCCTCAGCAAGGGAGATGCCTGAAAGATTGGCACCACCTTCTCGGACTCATAACGCTCACAACATGTATTCGTTCCACCCTTCCACGTGTCACGATGGAAGAGGAATTTATGTGACAAGAACATGCCCTATCCCGCTTAGACCTAGGACCGTGACTACGTCAGTCACTAGATCAGGTCGAAAACGGCGATACAACATTCACCCTTGTTGGTGCTGCGGCAAAGTGGGGCACTTTGCCATTGACTGTTGGCACAACCCCTCTGTGCCCACAGCAAGGGCTTATCCACATTCTAGGGACAGAGGTAGTCTTCCAGACAGGTTTTCTGAAGGAAGGCAGTTGCGTGCTTATGCTAATAGAAACCTAGGACCCAATATGATTTGGGTTCCTAAGGTAAAGTAATTCTGTCTTGCAGGGCAGTCCAGGTCCCCGTGAATACGATGGGGACTGGACAGTAGGTGGCTCAAGGCTAACGTGGAACAAGCGTCTGCAATAACGGATGTGCTACCTGTTTGAGCATATTCACCTTGAGCCTCTAATGTGTTCTACCTGTGGAACTAAAACGATAACTCTCAAAATCCCAGGTAATTTTGATCAGTTCAAGTACTTGTGTCGTGTTGCACCCTCATTCAAAATAAATATATATATATATATATTTCTATCCTTGTGTATACGTATACTTATGCTTATCATGTATGTGTGCACCTTACGGAGAGATTAACTCTATGCATGCAAACCATTACACATCAATAAAAGGTTAACAAAGATATGTCATTGTAAATTTCGACAAATCACAATTGACATCAAGATGTGTCTGGAGAAGTTCCGCTCAAATCCGAATAGATTGTCGTTACAATAAGCATGTATTTATTACTCTTATGTTAATTTGACATCCGAAGAATTTGAAAATGTTTCAATTCCTAGTAAAGAAAACCCTTAAATTACAATTGGTAAAGAAAGACCTCACTTTCACTGTATATACTAGGAATCCCGCCGAAACAGCTCGCCGACCCTTGGCATTCACCCCGTATCCCGACGATCTAGATAAATCCCGCCGAACGAGTCACTCCGCCCATTCGCCTTCTCCCGCAAGAACTCTCCCGCAAGAACTCTCCCGCAAGACTTCTCCCGCAAGACTTCTCCCGCAAGAACTCTCCCGCCGACCCGCAAGCGTTCTCCCAAGCTCTTCCGCCGATTCGCCGCAACCCACAGGAGCTCCCCCTCCGACTCGCCAAAACCCGTAGCTCGTGAAGTCTCCTCCTTAGCTCCTGATGGTTAAAAACTCGGAAATTATTTGCGGTCACGCGGCGACCCTGGGCGATTTTATTTAGGTAGAAAAGCGGATTTGGTTTTTATTAAGAAAACGGGTCGCGCGTATTTTATTTATTTTGGACATAAAAAGGGTTTAGAAATCGAGTTTTAACGAAAGGAGGCAAGTGCACCTATCGTGAGTAGTACAGGATATTCCGGGTGGAATATCGAGGTCGTATTGTTCTCGGGTCCGGTTCGATTATTTCTACTCTTCCCTGGAGGGGACTATTATTTTACCGATAATTATCTTGTCGGGATATTTTTATATATAATAAAAAATGCGGAAAAAGACAGAAAGAAAATGAAAGCATGAAGGTGGTGCCGATGAAGAGCTTAGCTCGATGGCACCGAAAAAACAATTGAACTAAAATAGACTTTAAATAAAAAGAGCTCCTAAATTTCTAATTAATTAAGGCGGAGACTTGGCCGTGGAGGTTCCACTAAAATGAGCTCACCTAGCTATAGGGCTATCGCTCACCTGAACGCTAAGACTATTCGACCGGGCTCTCGTCCGACGAAGGATTCCTCTTAACGCCCGCATTACGCTAAGAACCCCGCTATTGGGTGGGGAACCCAATCCGGTAGAGTTGGCGCGCCTCCTCTCTCGAGGGTTAGTGCGGAACTCTCTTTGCCAAGGGGTGATCGGTCCATGTGCACGGCCTCTCGGCTAGCTAGCATATGGACTACGGAAATAGGGCCCACACATCGATATGTGGTCCTACGCGTCGTTAACCCCGAGCAAACCTTAAGTGCTATTAATTAATTAGAAAGATTAGACCTTTAGTTATTTTAAGCTATTTTATCTGTCCCAATGCTCTTCGATGCCGAGGGCTAAGAACGATTAGCCACTCATCGGAATGGGGACGGCTTGCGAGGAAAGCAATAAATAAAGCAGGAAAGAAAGCTGTAAATGAAAGCAGTAAATGAAAGCAGTAAAGGAAAGCTGAAAATTGCAAGTCCTACCCAAACGAGTAGGACTGAAGAAAGCAGTAAATTGCGAGTCCCGGCGCAACTGCGTGGGCGGGAGAAATGAAAGCAGTAAAACGCACACACGCAAGTCCTACTCAAATGAGTAGGAGAAAATAAATACGGGTCCTACTCAAACGAGTAGGACAAAATAAATGCAACGCACGCACACACTCTCTCGACATAAATGAAAACACACGCACTCTACAAGAAAGTAAACACACGCACTCTACTGAAATGAAAACACACGCACACACACGACAGAATTGAAATAAAGCAAAGCGCCATTTAACTCTTAACGAGTAGGCGGAAATAAATGCGCACACATAAAAAAAATGCAAAAAGCTAAGTTACCGAAAAATTATAACAACTGCATTTCTACCGCTAAAATGCGGTAGAAATGCATAAAAAGCGAAAATAAAAATTAAATGAGCGAAAAAGGTTTGCAAATAAACGCAAAATGCAAGAGCTCGAAAAATAAAAACGAATACATTTCTACCGCTAGAATGCGGTAGAAATGCATAAAAAGAGAACGAAAAAATTAAACGGACAAAAGTTAAAATGAAAAACTAAGTGCGCGAAAAATTAAAACGACTATATTATCATTCCTATAACCCCGTAAAAACGATTAAAAAGCGAAAATAAAGCGAAAAGAACGAAAAAGTTTTACAACCTAAAAATAAAAAGCTAAGTTAAAAGAAATGAAAATCACCTTGAAATCATTTTTACGGGTTTATAACAATGAAATAAAAAGCTATAAAAATTCTAAGTTAACAAAACTTAAGAACATAAAAATATGAAGTTATACTCATACACACACACACCCATTACAAAAGAAGAAAATAGAAGTTAAAACAAGGAATAAATAAGATTGCAAAGGGTGGGCGCATAGATGAAGTCCAAAACATAGAAATGAGAAAGAAAACTACATTTTTATTATGGCAAAAAAAACTATTACAAGACTAGTACAAAAATAAAAGAGAGAGAGAAAGAGAAAACCCCATTCCATAGGTTGGAAATCCATCTACGCAGCACCTCCCCTTACAAAATGGTACCCAAAAGGGGAACAGAAATCCTAAGCAGCAGCTCTGAATTTATAGAAAAAATTTACAAGGGTCACGCCCTTGGTCACGGGCGTGACAGGGGGCGTGACAGCACTATTTGGAAGGCGGCCGGCGATTTGACGGGAAAGTTGACTTCGGGCTGGACACGTGGCGGTCTCGCAGTGGTCACGCCCTTGGTCACGGGCGTGACAGGGGGCGTGACAGGCAGGTGGATCTGGGCGCGGTGCGCCAAAAAGTCGCCGCGCGGGTCTTGTCGGGCTAGCTGGAAAGGTCACGCCCCAGGTCACGGGCGTGACTCTGGGCGTGACAGGCGGGTGTCGACACTCGTTGAGCTGAAAATGTCGAGTTGAGTGAACACGGGCTTGGGTCACGCCCCGTGTCGGGTGACACGGGCGTGTCGACGGGCGTGTCAGCTGGGTCGACGATAGTTGAGCGCGATTTCGTCGATCTGGATGGTCACGGGCATGGGTCACGGGCGTGACTCGGGTGACACGGGCGTGACAGGCTTTGAACTTCAGAAAATTGCTGATTTCACGGCTTTTGACGTGTCACGCCCTGGTCACGGGCGTGACCCATTTGTCACGGGCGTGACATGTCAAATTTTGGCAGATTTTTGATTTTTTCTGAAAAATAAAATAAACAAAGTTAGTATAATATTTACAAAAATAGGAGCATTTTATTGAACAAAAATAAGTAAAAATGACAAAAATAAATGAAAATAAGTAAATTAATGTACAGAAAAATACGTATATTTACAATTCATCAAATACCCCCATACTTAAGCTTTTGCTATTCCAGAGCAAAAGTTGGAGATGAACTTATAAGGAATAAAAGAAATCCTAAGTTTAGCTACCGCTTGAATTAATTAAAAGGAAGATCAAAATAAACATCCGGGGTTAAAGAATTAAATCCTAATTTATGAAATGTTATGAATAGAGGAAGAGTTTCAAAAAGACTTCTAGAAAAAATAAAATAGAAAGCAAAAATTTATTTTTGTTAGTTTAACAAAGATGGATTGGATTTATACAAAAAACTTTGGCTAAAAAGAAGTTAAAGGAAATAATGCAATTTAAAAATTATGCTCTCAAAAAAAATTTTAAATTAAGTCTAGAATCATTGAAATAGACTAAGTGGTTTGGTGGATTATGAAGAAGGCTTGGATATTGAGGCGAGGCAATTTTTTCTCGAACCTCCAATTTTTTTTCTTTTGGATAGTTAGGAAAACGAAATCTTATTTTCCTAACTTATAATAAATTTTTTCTTTCTTCATAATAAATAAATAACCCAATGTATATTTGTAGGAGTAATGAATTTTATCCTCTTACTCCATATATAATCTTTTTAAATTATTGGGTGCCTATGTTTACGGAACGAAATCTTATTCCCATTGACATAAGATCTTTTAAGGGATAGGGGGGAATCATGTCAAAGTAAGACATAAAAAAAAAGGAAGTGGGTTTATTATTTCAAAAAGAAAACTAGATTTTAATAAAAAAGTTTTGAGAGCAACCTTTTTAAAATGAACGTTCCGATATTTCTAAAAGCATGAAGTAGAAATAATTGAAATCCATGGATGTTATTTTCTAACATAAAAAACGAGCTTCTATTTATAAAATTAGAAGTGGTGGTGAAAAACAAGTTCCCTATTATAAGGAAAAGACATAAAAAATTCTTTAAATCTTAACCCCAGACACTTAAATATATCGAACTTTAATTAATAAACGAATAGTAAACAAAGAATAACTAAAATTCGCATATAAATTAACTCGAAACTAGATTTGTGGAAAGCAAAAAGAGTTAAGATATGGTGTATTCGAATTATTTTGTTACATAATTTTAACAAAATATTTTTTTTGGGATTTTTAGAGTTTTATCATTTTTTTCTTGTTTTAATTATTATCTTTTTAGGATTTTTTTTGATTTTTTATCTTTTTAGGGTTTTTGGGTTTTTCTAATTTTTTATTTTATTTTTAGTTTTTGTAGATAAGTAATTTACAAGAATGAGGAGAGAAAGAAGAGTTATTTACAAAGAAGATAGGGGGGAAGAGAGATTTTTTACAAAAAAGGGCAAAGTAAAAACTCGACTGCGGCCCCGCGAACAGACTCTTATTTGAATGGTTGGTTCGATGAGTCGAACGTCGCGGGCAGGCAAGACGCAAGTTTTTACAAAAAAGAAGAAGAGGGGGGAAGAGAGATTTTTTTTTTTAAAAAATATTTACAAAGTAAAAAAAAAATTTTTTTTTTTTGTTGAATTTTTTGATGTTTTATAATTTTTTTGAGATTTTTGTTTGTGGTTTATGATTTTTTTTTGAGTTTTTTTTTTTTTTTATTATATAAAACAAGGAAAAAAAATTTTTTTTTTTATGTTTTAAGTTTTGCAATTTTTTTTTGTATTTTTGTATTTTGATGAGTACAGAATAAAAAAAATGCAGTATAGGAAAACACCCCCATACTTAAACCCAACATTGTCCCCAATGTTGCAGTCTAAGTATGCGGAACAGATAATATACAAATTATAATAAGTACAAAAAGAAAAAGGGAGGGTAGGAGCTTCCCTAAGACGAGCGCGGGAGGCCCAGGTTGGAACCCTGCATTATTTAGAAGAAAAAACAAAAAGATAACAGAAAAAATAAGAAAGAGAAACTCGGCCTAAAAATCGCGGGCGGTAGGGGGGCGATGTGCGTGGGGGAGTCGGAGGTAGCTAAGGCCTTAGCGACCACTACGTGATAAAAATGTGATCCCCTAGCGCGCACAAGAGTGAAAAGCGCGCCGAATCAAAATAAAATATAATAAGTTAAATTAAAATAAAATATATATTTTTTGTTAAGTTTTTTTTTTTTTTTTTTTTTTCATTTTTTTTTTGTTTGAACTTTTTAGATTTTTAGGTTTTTGTTTTTAGAGTTTTTGTTTTTTTTTTGTTTGTTTTTAGATTTTTTTAGATTTTTAGGATTTATAGAAAATGACGTCATTTCAAAAAAATATTTTATAAATAATAATAATAGGATAAAAAAGATATATATATATTTTCTAAGTTTTTGTTTTTTTTTTTCTTTTTAAAGTAGTTTTTTTTTTTTTTTAATAGTATTATTATAAATAGATTTTTTTTTTTTTTTTTTTAAATAAGGTAAAATTAATAGATTTCCAGGGTTTAAAATAACGAACCTAAAATTTCCCGGCAACGGCGCCAAAAACTTGATGCATGTTAAAACTCCAAAATTATTTATGAAGCGCGGCGCCCCGGCGGTTTTATTTGCGAAAAAAGGCGGAAGTGAATTTATTTAAGAAAACGGGGCGCGCGTATTTATTTATTTATTTTGGATATAAAAAGGGTTTAGAAATCGAGTTTTAACGAAAGGAGGCAAGTGCACCTATCGTGAGTAGTACAGGATATTCCGGGTGGAATATCGAGGTCGTATTGTTCTCGGGTCCGGTTCGATTATTTCTACTCTTCCCTGGAGGGGGCTATTATTTTACCGATAATACTTGTCGGGTATTTATATATAATAAAAAGGCAGTAATAAAGACAGAAAGAAAATGAAAGCATGAAGGTGGTGCCGATGAAGAGCTTAGCTCGATGGCACCGAAAAAACAATTGAACTAAAATAGACTTTAAATAAAAAGAGCTCCTAAATTTCTAATTAATTTTAGGTTCATTAAATTTTTTTTTTGTTGAATTTTTTGATGTTTTATAATTTTTTTGAGATTTTTGTTTGTGGTTTATGATTTTTTTTTGAGTTTTTTTTTTTTTTTATTATATAAAACAAGGAAAAAAAATTTTTTTTTTTATGTTTTAAGTTTTGCAATTTTTTTTTGTATTTTTGTATTTTGATGAGTACAGAATAAAAAAAATGCAGTATAGGAAAACACCCCCATACTTAAACCCAACATTGTCCCCAATGTTGCAGTCTAAGTATGCGGAACAGATAATATACAAATTATAATAAGTACAAAAAGAAAAAGGGAGGGTAGGAGCTTCCCTAAGACGAGCGCGGGAGGCCCAGGTTGGAACCCTGCATTATTTAGAAGAAAAAACAAAAAGATAACAGAAAAAATAAGAAAGAGAAACTCGGCCTAAAAATCGCGGGCGGTAGGGGGGCGATGTGCGTGGGGGAGTCGGAGGTAGCTAAGGCCTTAGCGACCACTACGTGATAAAAATGTGATCCCCTAGCGCGCACAAGAGTGAAAAGCGCGCCGAATCAAAATAAAATATAATAAGTTAAATTAAAATAAAATATATATTTTTTGTTAAGTTTTTTTTTTTTTTTTTTTTTCATTTTTTTTTTGTTTGAACTTTTTAGATTTTTAGGTTTTTGTTTTTAGAGTTTTTGTTTTTTTTTGTTTGTTTTTAGATTTTTTTAGATTTTTAGGATTTATAGAAAATGACGTCATTTCAAAAAAATATTTTATAAATAATAATAATAGGATAAAAAAGATATATATATATTTTCTAAGTTTTTGTTTTTTTTTTCTTTTTAAAGTAGTTTTTTTTTTTTTTTAATAGTATTATTATAAATAGATTTTTTTTTTTTTTTTTTAAATAAGGTAAAATTAATAGATTTCCAGGGTTTAAAATAACGAACCTAAAATTCCCCGGCAACGGCGCCAAAAACTTGATGGTTAAAAACTCGGAAATTATTTGCGGTCACGCGGCGACCCTGGGCGATTTTATTTAGGTAGAAAAGCGGATTTGGTTTTTATTAAGAAAACGGGTCGCGCGTATTTTATTTATTTTGGACATAAAAAGGGTTTAGAAATCGAGTTTTAACGAAAGGAGGCAAGTGCACCTATCGTGAGTAGTACAGGATATTCCGGGTGGAATATCGAGGTCGTATTGTTCTCGGGTCCGGTTCGATTATTTCTACTCTTCCCTGGAGGGGACTATTATTTTACCGATAATTATCTTGTCGGGATATTTTTATATATAATAAAAAATGCGGAAAAAGACAGAAAGAAAATGAAAGCATGAAGGTGGTGCCGATGAAGAGCTTAGCTCGATGGCACCGAAAAAACAATTGAACTAAAATAGACTTTAAATAAAAAGAGCTCCTAAATTTCTAATTAATTAAGGCGGAGACTTGGCCGTGGAGGTTCCACTAAAATGAGCTCACCTAGCTATAGGGCTATCGCTCACCTGAACGCTAAGACTATTCGACCGGGCTCTCGTCCGACGAAGGATTCCTCTTAACGCCCGCATTACGCTAAGAACCCCGCTATTGGGTGGGGAACCCAATCCGGTAGAGTTGGCGCGCCTCCTCTCTCGAGGGTTAGTGCGGAACTCTCTTTGCCAAGGGGTGATCGGTCCATGTGCACGGCCTCTCGGCTAGCTAGCATATGGACTACGGAAATAGGGCCCACACATCGATATGTGGTCCTACGCGTCGTTAACCCCGAGCAAACCTTAAGTGCTATTAATTAATTAGAAAGATTAGACCTTTAGTTATTTTAAGCTATTTTATCTGTCCCAATGCTCTTCGATGCCGAGGGCTAAGAACGATTAGCCACTCATCGGAATGGGGACGGCTTGCGAGGAAAGCAATAAATAAAGCAGGAAAGAAAGCTGTAAATGAAAGCAGTAAATGAAAGCAGTAAAGGAAAGCTGAAAATTGCAAGTCCTACCCAAACGAGTAGGACTGAAGAAAGCAGTAAATTGCGAGTCCCGGCGCAACTGCGTGGGCGGGAGAAATGAA
The DNA here is from genome assembly GCA_039583875.1 of Platanthera guangdongensis. Taxonomy (NCBI): domain Eukaryota; kingdom Viridiplantae; phylum Streptophyta; class Magnoliopsida; order Asparagales; family Orchidaceae; genus Platanthera; species Platanthera guangdongensis. The sequence continues at coordinate 67,120,181 of CM077149.1, read as the reverse complement.
AGCAGTAAAACGCACACACGCAAGTCCTACTCAAATGAGTAGGAGAAAATAAATACGGGTCCTACTCAAACGAGTAGGACAAAATAAATGCAACGCACGCACACACTCTCTCGACATAAATGAAAACACACGCACTCTACAAGAAAGTAAACACACGCACTCTACTGAAATGAAAACACACGCACACACACGACAGAATTGAAATAAAGCAAAGCGCCATTTAACTCTTAACGAGTAGGCGGAAATAAATGCGCACACATAAAAAAAATGCAAAAAGCTAAGTTACCGAAAAATTATAACAACTGCATTTCTACCGCTAAAATGCGGTAGAAATGCATAAAAAGCGAAAATAAAAATTAAATGAGCGAAAAAGGTTTGCAAATAAACGCAAAATGCAAGAGCTCGAAAAATAAAAACGAATACATTTCTACCGCTAGAATGCGGTAGAAATGCATAAAAAGAGAACGAAAAAATTAAACGGACAAAAGTTAAAATGAAAAACTAAGTGCGCGAAAAATTAAAACGACTATATTATCATTCCTATAACCCCGTAAAAACGATTAAAAGCGAAAATAAAGCGAAAAGAACGAAAAAGTTTTACAACCTAAAAATAAAAAGCTAAGTTAAAAGAAATGAAAATCACCTTGAAATCATTTTTACGGGTTTATAACAATGAAATAAAAAGCTATAAAAATTCTAAGTTAACAAAACTTAAGAACATAAAAATATGAAGTTATACTCATACACACACACACCCATTACAAAAGAAGAAAATAGAAGTTAAAACAAGGAATAAATAAGATTGCAAAGGGTGGGCGCATAGATGAAGTCCAAAACATAGAAATGAGAAAGAAAACTACATTTTTATTATGGCAAAAAAAACTATTACAAGACTAGTACAAAAATAAAAGAGAGAGAGAAAGAGAAAACCCCATTCCATAGGTTGGAAATCCATCTACGCAGCACCTCCCCTTACAAAATGGTACCCAAAAGGGGAACAGAAATCCTAAGCAGCAGCTCTGAATTTATAGAAAAAATTTACAAGGGTCACGCCCTTGGTCACGGGCGTGACAGGGGGCGTGACAGCACTATTTGGAAGGCGGCCGGCGATTTGACGGGAAAGTTGACTTCGGGCTGGACACGTGGCGGTCTCGCAGTGGTCACGCCCTTGGTCACGGGCGTGACAGGGGGCGTGACAGGCAGGTGGATCTGGGCGCGGTGCGCCAAAAAGTCGCCGCGCGGGTCTTGTCGGGCTAGCTGGAAAGGTCACGCCCCAGGTCACGGGCGTGACTCTGGGCGTGACAGGCGGGTGTCGACACTCGTTGAGCTGAAAATGTCGAGTTGAGTGAACACGGGCTTGGGTCACGCCCCGTGTCGGGTGACACGGGCGTGTCGACGGGCGTGTCAGCTGGGTCGACGATAGTTGAGCGCGATTTCGTCGATCTGGATGGTCACGGGCATGGGTCACGGGCGTGACTCGGGTGACACGGGCGTGACAGGCTTTGAACTTCAGAAAATTGCTGATTTCACGGCTTTTGACGTGTCACGCCCTGGTCACGGGCGTGACCCATTTGTCACGGGCGTGACATGTCAAATTTTGGCAGATTTTTGATTTTTTCTGAAAAATAAAATAAACAAAGTTAGTATAATATTTACAAAAATAGGAGCATTTTATTGAACAAAAATAAGTAAAAATGACAAAAATAAATGAAAATAAGTAAATTAATGTACAGAAAAATACGTATATTTACAATTCATCAGCTCCCGCAAGGGTCTCGCAAAGTTCTCCTCGAAAGACTCCCGACGACTCACGCCGAAGCTCGCACCGTCGATCTTCCCAAGTCACGATTTTTCTCCGCTCAAACCACCTCACCGACTTCACCTCTAGGTATCCCCTTACCCGAAGCATCCACTAATGAAGTTTTCTTTTTGAAAGTTCATAAAAGTTTTGAGTAGGGCTTCTCTCTAGGTCTACAATGGCTCCAAGGACGACTGCAGGGTTGGTCTCTGGCTGCGAGCTGGTTCGCACTAGATTTTCTCATGCCTCGGACGAATTCCGCAATATCATTCTAATGCTGGAAGAGGCTGGGCTAACCTTCGTCTTGGAGCACCCCTGCAAAATTCTTGACAAAGAGGTGGTGGAATTCTTCTCTACGGCCAGGCTCCGAGATAGAGACTCCGTAATCAAGAGCAAGGTGGCTGGGACAAAAGTAAAGATGTCTGCCAGCAAGCTGAGTCGCTACCTGCAGCTTTCTAGTTTAGAGCAGGAGGACTATCTGGAGGACGCAGACAAAGCCAGAACTCTCTTGTTCTGCGGTCTTCCAAGAGGCACTCGATCAATAAAGAGAAAAGAGATGAATGAAGAAGGGAAGCTCCTATCTGATGTCATTGGAAAAGTGCTCATCTGCAAACCAGGCTCGCATGATCATATCTCAGGAGATATGTTCAAAATCCTCATAGCTGTTGTCTGCCGCAAGAGGTTCAACTGGGGGGAGTTGCTGTTCTAGAAGATCAAGGACACTCTGGGCACTCCTAGTTTCGGCCGCATCATAAGTCTATATCTCAAACAGCTTAACGGAGACAAGTTCGACATGAGCAAAGGAGTCCCTCTCCACTACTTGAAAAGATGGATGCTACTGTGTTTGATCGATGGGAGCGGCGTATCGGGCAGCCTGCTGTGGAAGAGCTAGAGGAAGTATCTCCAGCAGCCTCCCCCCGTGACATTCCTGATACCCCGACTGCAGGAATCGAGGGGGAGACTCTACCCCCTCATACAGATGCAGTTTCTGAAATCGCCCAGGTGGCCAGGGATGCGGTGGGCGAAATTCATGAAGTAAGTGAACCTGAGCTGGAGGATGAGGAGGTCCTGAACAGAAATAGTCAAGGAACCGAAGCTGAAGCACTGGAAACTGATGATCAGGAATTGGAAGAAGCTGCTGACATAGATGAATTCTTGGATGAGGACGGAGAGGACGATGAAAATGAGGGACATGAAGTACTTGAGACTCCGGATACTGTTGAACCTCCATCTGACAAGTCTGCACCAGTGGAGGGGGAGTTAGATAAATCTACAGAGGCAGCCAACATTCCTCCTTTGGAGCCTGTGATTGTATCCAGCTCTACCGACACGTCTGCTTAAATGCAAGGTCCACAAGTGCCTCCGGCTATTCCATTACGCGATGACCTAGCCACTCACACTGTACACATCATTCAGGGCATCGTAAATGAGCTTAAAGACTCTTTTGATATAGCTCAGAAAACTCTGCTAAAAAGGATTAAGACTTCTGAAAATCTGATGCTCAAAAATATGGTGGAAATCAACCATAAGCTGGACATGATGGAGAAGACATTTGAGGAGAAGTACACCGCGGCCGGCGAAGCTGTCACACTCTTAATGGCTGGTTTGAAAAAGAATACTGATACTTTGGCTGTTGTAAATCAGAACGCACACGTTGTAGCCAACAATATTCAGAAATTTGATGGTAATATGGTCACTTTAAATGCCAATCAGCAGACCCTTATCACTGAATTCACCAAGACAACTAAGCATATTGATGACTCCCTGCACTCATATGCCAACTGCATAGCTGTCGAAGCCAAAAAGGGGGAGAAAGAGTATATCGCTAAGTTGGCCGAGCTCCAAGAAAGCATGGATACAAACTTCGCACAATCTAGCAAATATGTCTATGAGAGCTGCTGGTGGATGCTCCAACAGGCGCTAGGTACGTTAGGCGTCGTTCTGCCTGACAACCCTGCCGGTATTCATGTCCCTGAGACATCTAAGGTTGCTGAGGAAGTAAGTGTTGCTGAGGATGTAAGTGCAAGTGCTGCTGCAGATATTCCCACACATGAAGCTGATGCTAGGGCTCTCTCCAAAGCTAAACTGAGGAGCATGTTTGACCAAAAGGCCTTAGCAAAAGCCAGGGGAAAGAGAAAAGTTCAGGAAGGGACCTCCAAGGAGACTCTAGCTAAGAAGCGAATCAGAATGAGTGAGGAGGATGTACGAAACGAAAGGTGCAGTCCAGTTTCAAGGAACATCATCTTAGACACCTTCCGGCTGCAAGAAAGAGGAGAGATCAATCGAAATGAAGCATATAGCCAGTATGAATGGGAAACGCACAAAGCATTTGAAGCGAAACGCAACATCTTTTTCCGAAACAACAAGGATCCAGATAAAGTTGCTCCTCCTAGGTACTACCCGAAGCCCAAAGAATACATGGAGAGGCAAAGCAAGAAGTACTTCGCTCAAAATCTTAAGGGTGACGTAGCTAAGGACAAATAGTCAACACTTTATAGCTTGTCACTGTGTCTTAAGAACATTTAATGATTGTTGTTGTCATATAAACAATTCTGGATTATATGTGAATAATTTTATCCTGGTATATATATTTGAATTTGTGAATGACTCAAGTCCTGATCTGATTGCATATATTCTCTTGTGCTGCATGTTTAATTTCTGAATGCTATGTTTATTATTTGATAAGTGTTATTCATCTCAGCTAGTAGGGTTTTGGCTTCGTCAAATAGGGGGAGATTGTTGGGTATTGTACTCACGATTACCTAGATTTGAGGAAGCCACCTGTCAAGCTAAGATGAATTCACAATGTATTTGATGAAACATCTCAAGTTGTGCTTGCAGTTCCTCCACGCTAAGTGCACACCAATGTCAGGGTGCAGTAGGTCAATATACACGGGTCTGCACGACGTAATCCCTCGTTGAGCAGATCAGTGTGTTGGCCTATGTGTACTCTCTCTATTGGAGTGCACTTACTTTCAAGTACAGGGCCGTTCATATGCAAGAGAAGACAAGGAGCATGGAGGATCAAGGAGCAGCTCCTGGGTGGAAGACGAAAATTCGTCCAAGGCAAATTCGACGAGAATCACCAAGTGATTCTCGCCGATTCGGCGAGAATCACTAGTGATTCTCGCCGAATCGACGAGAATCATTAGTGATTCTCGCCGACTCCTTCTGGCCACCTCTAAATGGTGCCAAGTAAGATTCGGCGAGAACCACTAGTGATTCTCGCCGAACCAGTGGCCAAGGAGCTCATGTATACCAAGTGAAATTCGTTGAGAATCAATAAGTGATTCGGCGAGAATCACTGACGATTCTCGACGAATCGTCGAGAATCACTTGGTGATTCTCGCCGATTTGTCGAGAATCGTATGCGATTCTCGCCGATTTTTCCTTGGCGTTTTCTCTGGAATTTCCTGAACCGGATTCTGCCTTCAGACTAGCTTGAACCGGACTTAGGGATTTCAAGTGTGGGTCCCACAAACGGTCATATTGGAAAGCATCTACAGTATATATACTCCAGTATTTTGAACAGTAAAGATGACGGAGAAAGAAAAAGAAACCGAGCCACAACAAAACCCTAAATCCACGACTCCTCTCCGCCGCCGCCGTCACGCTCGGGAACGTAGGTCGCCGCCACTGATCGCTCTTCTTCCCGATCTCCGGCGACAGAAGCTTAGCAAAGCTTGTGTCTCACGTGTCTATCCAGAGATCTCTTGTCTCTCGATTTGTAGACCGGGGAAAACTCCCCCGTCCGAATCGATCGAGACGACCGATCCTAGAGTGACCGTTAGTAGACAGAGTTTGCTTCGCTACGACGTTTGGATTTCCAAGTTCAGCAGCCGCTCTTCATCGTAGCCGCCGATCCCGAAGCTAGCCGCCGCTCGTGTGCCGCCGCCGGTTCCGGGGAGATCCTCTCCAAGTGAGACCAAGGTCGTAGACTCTTCATCGACTTCAAGAACACGTCGTCGAACAAAGAGGAACACCGTAGTCTCCAAAAGAAGTTTGTATCACGTGTACACTCTATATTTAATTTCGTTGTAAGGGAACTTTTGTTCCGTGTTGTAAGGGTTGGGTGCAACCCGTTTTGTGGGAGTGTTGACTCTCACGTGTGGAAGGGCTCCTTCCGTTAGTGAAGGGATTGGATTTCAATCCCGTTGGAGAAGTGACCGAGTCGTCCCTTGTTGGGGAGATAGGTCGAAGGGGGAAAGTGGATGTACCCAAGTCGGGGAACCACTATAAATTTGCTGTGTATTTTGTGTGCTGTGCTTGTTGTTTTTATTGTGCAGGTACATCCGTAAATTCCGCAAAAGAACCACACGTCACCTATTCCCCCCCCCATAGGTGCACATAGTTGACACTAGGTGGACTTTCAGATGTGACCTTACAATTATAGACTATCGAGAGCTCAACTGACTGACGGTGCGGAACACCTATTTGCTACCCCGGATCGACGAGCTGTTCGATCAATTAGTATGAGCGCATTGGTTCTCCAACTTGGATTTACGCTTGGGGTATTACCAATTGAGGATACAAGAGGAGGACATTCATAAAATAGCTTTTTGCTCAAGGTATGGCTTGTATGAGTTCACCGTGATGTCGTTTGGGCTCACAAATGCCCCTTCAGCCTTCATAAGTCTGACGAACAAAGTATACGAGCCTTATCTAGACATATTCGTCATCATCTTCATCGATGACATTTTGGTCTACTCAAAGATAGAGGAGGCGCATGTCGTGTAACACCTCCCCTGTAATGACCGTATAATATGGGTCCCGCTGGGGCCCCACAACATACGGACGCCACAGCTTTAGTATTATAAGATGATATAACTACCCACACTCCAAACTCTTTGCACAACACAGCGGAAACACAAGCAAGAATAGAAGTTATCCACCACTACAAGAGTAATAAAAGATGGCCTTATGGCCTTACAACATAAGAGAGTCCAAACTCACATAATACAACAATCATGAAAGTGCATAAGCACTCCTAGTATACCTCGGCGTGCAAGCCGGACAACATGAGTCTCAAACATGCAATATCATAAAAGAAGAGTTACAAAAGAGGGGAACACTTCATGAGGCTTAGGCCTTCCTGGCCGGCAAGCTAGCTCCTGCTTGCGATCCTTGCCCTGTAAAAATTATTAGTAACGTGGGTCAGCAAAGGCTGACCTCAAACTGTGTAACCAACACATCTCCTCCAGGCCGCCCCTAACGGACCCCGGGGTACTCCTCAAACCTGCAAGTTAACACTTCGTATGCAATATTCTTAAGCATGAAAAGCAACTAAAGAAACAGGCTTGGATGTCTCAAACAGCATACATGTTCTCTACTGTTAAGCATATAATATTAGGGTCTACTATGCAACATGAATGCAACACCCGGGTTTCACCCAAGGCACCCTATAGCGTATGCATCTAGCACAACATCACATCAATTGGGTACTCATCGTTTCCCCATTGGCATAAAGCCGCAAACAAAAAGGGAAACACAATTCCCCCCAACGGCACCCAAGCCGCCACATGAACTCTTGCCAAGGCCCCACCTGCTCAAGGTCTTAGACCCGGGCTTGCCTGAGGGCTCTGACGTCTCATGTCAGGATTCCAACAAACACAACTGACCGATTCTAAGAAGCCTTGCTTGACCCCACCCGCTCATGGCCACAATGCCCGGGCTTGCCCCCATACTTGGCATTCTCGTCAGTCTCACAGAAGGGGACCAGTCTCGCCGGGACACTTTCCACACATGACTTACACGTCACGGGATAGCCATCCGACCACGGAGACACAACCACGCCTTGCCACATCACAATCCAAGACAATTCCACCCTAGTCCCTCATTTGTACTGCAGCGTTCCCGCGTGAAAGTCCACCGAGTGTCAACTATGTTCACCTATGGGGGGGAAAGGTGACGTGCAGCGCTTTTGCGGAATTTAAATTGTACCTGCACACGAAAATAAAACAACACAGCACAACAGAGTACACAAGCTATTTATAGTAGTTCCCCGACTTGGGTACATCCACTTTCCCCCTTCGACCTATCTCCCAACAAGGGACGACTCGGTCACTTCTCCAACGGGATTGAAATCCAATCCCTGCACTATCGGAAGGAACCCTTCCACACGTAGGAGTCAACACTCCACAAACTGGGTTGCACCCAACCCTTACAACACGGAACAAATGTTCCTTTACAACAAAAGTAAAATAGAATGTACAAGAAATACAAACTACGTGAGGAGACTACGGTGTGCCTCTTCGTTGACGACGTGATCTTGAAGTCTACAAAGAGTCCACGACCTTGGTCTCTCTTGGAGAGGATCTCCCCGGAACCGACGGCGGCAAGAAAGGCGGCGGCTAGGTTCACGGGATCGGCGGCGAACACGATGTGCGGTTGATGTTCTTTAGAGATCCATACTTCGTAGCGAAGCTAGCTAGGTCTACCAACGGTCACACGAGGATCGGTCGTCTCGATCGATTCGGACGGGGAAGTTATTCCCGATCAACAAATCGAGAGACAAGGGATCTCTGGATAGACACGTGAGACACTAAGCTTGGCTAAGCTTCTATCGCCGGAGATCGGGAAGACACGCGATCAACAGCGGCGACCGACTAACGCGAGCGGCGACGGAGGCGGCGGAGCAGTTTCGCGATTTTAGGGTTAGATCGTGCTCGGCTTCTTTTCTGTGTGTCGCTACTGTTCAAAATACCCGTATATATATACTGTAGATACTTTCCAAATGACCGTTGTGGGACCCACAAGAAAAATCCCGAAATCCGGTTCAAAATAGTCTAGCGGCAGAATCCGGTCCAGCAGCTTCCAGAGAAATCGCTAAGTAAAAATCGGCGAGATTCGCAGGTGATTCTCGACGAATCGGCGAGAATCAGTTAGTGATTCTCGCCGATTCGTCGAGAATCAGTTAGTGATTCTCGCCGATTCGTCGAGAATCACTTGTGATTCTCGCCGAATCACTTGTTGATTCTCAACGAATATAACTTGTATTCAAGATCTGCTCTGCGATGGGTTCGGCGAGAATCACTAGTGATTCTCGCCGAATCTTACTTGGCACCGTTTGAGGTAGCCGAAAAGAGTCGGCGAGAATCACTAATGATTCTCGACGATTCGGCGAGAATCACTAGTGATTCTCGCCGAATAGGCGAGAATCACATGGTGATTCTCGTCGAATTACACTTGGACGAATTTTCGTCTTTCCACCCAAGAGCTGCTCCTTGACCCATCCTTGCTCCTTGTCTTCTCTTGCATAAGCACGGCCCTGTACTTGAAAGTAAGTGCACTCCAATAGAGAGAGTACACGTAGGACAACACACTGATCTGCTCAATGAGGGATTACGTCGTGCAGACCCGTGTATATTGACCTACTGCACCCTGACATTGGTGTGCACTTAGCGTGGAATAACTGCAAGTACAACTTGAAAGATTTTATCAATTACATTGTCTATTGACCTTAGCTTGTCCAGGGGCTTCTTCAAATCAGGTACATTGTGGATACAATACCCAACAATCTCCCCCTATTTGAAGAAGCCTAAACCCTACAAGCTAAGGTGAATAGAGCATATGGGAATGAAAACCATAAACTGGAAATTGAGTTGAGTGAGTTATCCATTACCAATTTCTTGGGAGCAAGCTTGGAGCCACCTTAGCCTTAGCCGAGAGGGTAATCTCCCCCTTTTCGGCTTTTGCAAATCGGGGTTGGTAGCATTTGACCCGTTGCTCCCTCTCAGTTCGTGCACGAGCCTGGAGCTTCTGTAGTCTTCATTCCTCATAATTGAGCATCCCCAATTCAGTCTTGAAAAGATTGAACTTGGCCTCGTCTAAGGGCTTTGTGAATATATCAGCAATCTGCTTGTCCGTGGGGACATAACAGAGAGAGATGTCCTTGTTCTCCACGTGCTCCCGAATGAAGTGGTAGCGCACTTCAATATGCTTCATTCTGCTGTGCGATACCGGATTGTTGGCAATGGCAATTGCACTGGAGGAGTCGCAGTACATTGGAATTTCCTTGAACTGAAGGTCGTAGTCGGCTAACTGGTTTCTGATCCATAGGAGTTGTGCGCAACAGCTGCCTGCCGAGATGTACTCAGACTCTGCTGTGGAGGTTGCAACACAGTTCTGTTTCTTGCTGTTCCATGAGATAAGCCTCCTACCGAGGAATTGACATGTCTCGGAGGTGCTTTTCCTGTCATCCCTACTCCCTGCAAAATCAGCATCTGAAAAGCCTATTAGCTCGACATCATTGTTTCTCGGGTACCACAAGCCAAGATTAGGAGTACCTTTAATGTATCTTAGAATTCGCTTTGCAGCGACATAGTGAGATTCCTTAGTGTTCACCTGATATCGGGCACAAACACATGTGGAGAACATAATATCTGGTCTTCTGGCAGTAAGGTAGAGCAGGGATCCAATGATACTTCTGTATTTGGTTTCATCGAAAGGATTACCTTTCTCATCCTTGTCCAGAGACATAGTGGATCCCATTGGAGTCCTCATAGAGGTTGCACTCTCCATACCGAATTTCTTAAGGAGTTCATTTTTGAACTTCGTCTGAGAGATGAAGATTCCATCCTCAGACTGTTTCACTTGAAGTCCCAAGAAATACTTGAGCTCTCCCATACTGCTCATTTCAAACTTTCCTTGCATAAGTTTAGAAAACTTTTTGCAAAGATTGTTGTCCGTTGTGCCGAATATTATGTCATCGACATAGATTTGCACCAGCAAAATCTTGCCTTTGACTTCCCTGAGAAACAATGTTTTATCTATTTTACCTCTAGAGAACTTGTTCTCAAGAAGAAAACGAGATAAAGTCTCATACCAAGCTCGTGGAGCTTGTTTTAACCCATATAAAGCTTTATTAAGAAAATAGACATGATTGGGAAAAGTAGGATCGACAAAACCTGGGGGTTGAGCGACGTATACTTCCTCTTTCAGATCTCCGTTCAGGAATGCTGATTTCACATCCATTTGATAAACTGTGAATCCTTTGTGCGAAGCATACGCCAGGAACAATCTGATTGCCTCGAGCCTTGCGACTGGTGCGAAGGTCTAGTCGAAGTCAATCCCCTCCTTATGTCTGTAACCTTAAGCCACCAGCCTTGCCTTGTTCTTTATGATGACACCATGTTCATCCAGCTTGTTTCTGAAGATCCACTTGGTGCCAATCACATTCTGTTTGTATGGTCTGGGAACTAGCGTCCAAACGTTGCAACGTTCAAATTGATGTAGTTCATCTTGCATGGCCAGAATCCATGCCGCATCCTTGTTCGCCTCGTCGAACTTCTTTGGCTCAACCTGTGATAGGAAGCTAAGATGCAATACTTCGTTAATAGTACCTCTTCGAGTTCTGACACCGACACGATGATCTCCGATGATCTGATATCTAGGATGATCCCTCACCTGCCGGAGCTCTAGAAGTCTGGCGTCTGGAGCTTCGACTACTTCTTGGGCTTCTCCTTCTTCTAAGAGATTTGTTCCATTTTGATCTTCAACATTTTCAGATGACGTGGAGGTGGAAACTTTGACGTACTTAGGAGTGTCATCTTTGGCAGTCTCGTCCAGACTCAGCTGTTCAAGTCGTGCACCTGCATCTTCAAGAATACCACTGGAAGAATTGCTGTTAAGCAAACTTCCTTCATCAAATACAACATTTATTGATTCTTCTACCACTAGGGTTTTCTTATTGAAGACCCTATATGCCCGACAGTGGGAACTATATCCCATGAATATGCCTTCGAAGCATTTTTCACCAAATTTAGTACGCGGGTACTTCCCATTATTCAGTACATAGCATCTGCAATCAAAAATCATCAAGTAGGACATGGTTGGTTTCCTGCCTTTCAGTAGCTCGTAAGGCGTCTTACGATGATGCTTGTTGATCAATGCTTGGTTTTGTATATGACAAGCTGTATTGACAGCCTCTGCCCAGAAGTATTCCGGGAGATAAGCGTCTTTCAACATTGTCGTGCAGGCTTCAATGAGAGTTCTATTTCTCCTCTCCGCAACTCCATTTTGCTGAGGAGTGCGCGGGGAGGAAAACTCATGAAAGATACCTTGTTCTTCACAAAATTCTGTCATAGCACCAGACTCGAATTCTGTTCCATGGTCACTTCTGATTTTGACCACTGAGCAGTTAAATTCGTTCTGAACCTGCTTGACAAAACTAGTGAAGATGTCAAACGTATCTGACTTTCGTTTCAAAAAGAACACCCATGTAAACCGAGAATGATCATCAACTATCACTAACGTATAGGACTTGCCTCCCAAGCTATGAACTTGCATTGGACCAAACAAGTCCATATGTAAAAGGTAAAGACATCGGGAAGAGTCTTTGTGTGCAATGCTCTTAAAGGTAGCCCGAGTCTGTTTGCCTATCTGGCATGCACGACAGGGGCTATCTTTGATGCACTTGATACTGGGAGCATCCCTTACTAAGTTCTTAGAAAATAGCATACTAATTGTCTTGAAATTAATATGTGCCAATCTCTTGTGCCATTGTTCACAAAGAGATGCACTGCCTGTTGCCACAAGGCATACGGGGGTAGATGAATCTAAACTGAGAAAATCTAAGCAGAAGATATTTCTGCTCCTAATGCCTGATAATACCATCTCAGAAGAGGTACGTGAAATTATCAGACATTTATCCTTGCAGAACTTAACGTCATAACCTTTGTCACATAACTGACTTACAATGATCAGGTTATGATTTAACCCTTCAACATAAGCCACGTCGGTGATAGAGATTATACCATTGGAGATCATACCGTAACCTCTGGTGACTCCTCGATCTGACCCTCCAAAGATGACTTTGGGTCCATTCTCGACTAGAGTGTAATCACGCAGCAGGCTTCTTGTCCCAGTCATATGCCGGGAGCATCCACTGTCCAAATACAAGATCGGCGTTTTGGTGGCCTTTGGACATTCCTGCAAAACAAAAGTAATTTGCCTTAGGAACCCAATCGAACTTGGGTCCTAGATTCCTGGTTAGCACACTCCCCCTCGGTTGGTTAAGCCTACGAGTGGTCGGCCTCGCATTGCTAACATGGGGAGTCTCGTAATACCTTGGATTAAACCAACAATCCACGGCGAAGTGACCAACTTTGCTACAGCACCAATAGTCGAATCTATTGTACCTCTTCCTAGGCTCCTGCCTTACCCTGGGAACGGTGGGTACAGCTGGGGCCTTGGATCTGGAGGTGGAGGCCTCATGGTGACAACAGTCACATGACTTCGTCACCTTCTGTATAACAGACTTGGCTTTTGGTGCCTGCTTTCCATTATGGCCGCTAGAGAACGGACCATAATTTCCCATGTGGATTTCCTCATAAGGTGCCTTGAAGGCACTCTCACCGAAGTTCCGGGGAAAGGTCCAACCGTCATATCGGCTCTTTGGCTTTGCAACCGAGGGCCGGAAATGATGGCCAAATGTTGACTCAAAGTCATGTTGGTTGCAAGGAAAGCCAGGCTTTCTGAACGCAACAGGACTAAGCGGAGCCTTTCCCTTTTCATCAGCAGAGGCCTTCTCGGCGGCATTATTCTTCCTCTGGTTCCTGTTTCTCCTGGATGAGGAACCAGATACCCCTACATGCCCCAAGCCAGCTCCTTTGGCCTGAGAAGAGAAGGTATCAACGACTGGAAGAACTGTTTTTGGCATAGAGAAGCTCTTGACGATCTTCCTTTCTGCCGTATGCTGTTCTTCCAACTTGTCGACTTCCTCCTACTTAAGATCAAGGAGCTTCAAGGACTCTGAATTCTTTGAAGTCAGGTCAAGGTGCTCCTGTCGGAGAGAAATCAAGCTAGTGACCTCTTCCCTTAGGGATACACACTCACCCTTAAGGAATTTCACTTCCTTCTTCTCAGCCTTCAGTCTCTTACGGCACTCCTCGAAAGTATTGAGCAGAAGCTCATATTTCTCGAGGAGCTCCGCTTCACGGGCCGAAGGGCTATCCTCAGGTTCATCATCCTGAGACTCAGGGTCAGAGTCGTAGTCGGAGAGAGGAGTGTGAGCATTTACCTTCCCAGTGAATGGGGGGCATTCTCCTTCTGAGTCAGAGCGACCCACCAGCCCGAAGTAGGCTTCCTCATCATCACTGGAGTCTGAGGAATCAGACTCACTCAGTGTCTTTGGCCTTTTGGCGATGTAGCTCCGCTCCTTCTTCTTATCTCTAGAGGATTTGTGCTCCTCTTCTTTCCCTTTTATCTCTTGCCTTGATAGCAGTCGGCCACGGCGTGTCCTGGCTTATTGCATCCAAAGCAAATAATGTCAAAGGAGCGATGTTTGTTAGGTCTAGATACATACCTGTCAGAAGAATAATTTTTCTTCTGATGCCTGGAGGAGGAGCCGTCTCTCTTTCTTTGATTCCTCATCTTAAGGAACTTCTTGAACTCTCGAGTGATGAGGGAGAAGTCCTCCTCCGACAGCTCTGAGCTGGAGGAGGATGGCTCAGAGTCCTCCTCCTCATCCTTTTTCTTGGCACGGTATGAAACTGCACCCTTGCCTTTTCTGGAGTGACTGGCTTTTAGAGCCACAGTCTTTTCTTTGGCTGCTGCCCTCTCTGCTTCTTCTTCTGCTTTTCTGGTGTACAGCTGAAGCTCATAAGATATCAGCTTCCCAAACAGAATTTGTGGATCAGTTTCAGCTAGTCTGCCAAACTCTCTGATGGCGCAGATCTTTGTGTCTCATTCCTTACTAAGGGACCTAAGGAATTTATCATTGAGTTCACCATTAGTGAACACTCTTCCGTAGCCTTTGAGGGCGTTGACAATCTTGAGGAAGTTCTCGTAGGTGATTCCGATCTCTTCCTTAGGCCCTTGTCTGAAGGCCTCATATTTCTGGTTCAGGAGTGATCTCCGATCATCCCTCACTTCATCCGTTCCCTCCATTAGGATGATCAGGCACTGCCAGATCTCCTGTGCTGTCCTGCAGTTGCTAAAGTTTTGCATCATAGAGTCATCAACTGCGCTGACCAGAATGTTCCGTGCCTTCATGTCAAGTCCCACTAGCACCATCTCGTCCTTGTCCATTTCAGAAAGTGTCTTCGGCACTTTCTTGGTGGGATCAATGGTGGAGGCCTTAGTGGGGACATAAGGTCCCTCCTGCACGATCATGAAGAGTCGAGGATCCACTGCTTCCATGTAGAACCTGATCCTTTCCTTCCAGATAGAAAAGTTGAGCCTGGTGCACACTGGGATCTTGCCGGAGAACTTGAGCCCGTCCATAGTAGATGTTTGCCTCCTTCTTGACACTAGTGGCAGGATTCAACTCAAGGTGTTAACCTTTTTGATGAGGAACCTCCCTCTGATACCACTTGAAAGTCCACCTAGTGTCAACTATGTTCACCTATGGGGGGGGATAGGTGACGTGCAGCGCTTTTGCGGAATTTAAATTGTACCTGCACACGAAAATAAAACAACACAGCACAACAGAGTACACAAGCTATTTATAGTGGTTCCCCGACTTGGGTACATCCACTTTCCCCCTTCGACCTATCTCCCAACAAGGGACGACTCGGTCACTTCTCCAACGGGATTGAAATCCAATCCCTGCACTATCGGAAGGAACCCTTCCACACGTAGGAGTCAACACTCCCACAAACCGGGTTGCACCCAACCCTTACAACACGGAACAAACGTTCCTTTACAACAAAAGTAAAATAGAATGTACAAGAAATACAAACTACGTGAGGAGACTACGGTGTCCCTCTTCGTTGACGACGTGATCTTGAAGTCTACAAAGAGTCCACGACCTTGGTCCCTCTTGGAGAGGATCTCCCCGGAACCGGCGGCGGTAAGAAAGGCGGTGGCTAGGTTCACGGGATCGGCGGCGACGACGATGTGCGGCTGCTGTTCTTTAGAGATGAAAACATCGTAGCGAAGCTAGCTAGGTCTACCAATGGTCACATGAGGATTGGTCGTCTCGATCGATTCGGACGGGGAAGTTTTTCCCGATCAACAAATCGAGAGACAAGGGATCTCTGGAAAGACACGTGAGACACTAAGCTTGGCTAAGCTTCTGTCGCCGGAGATCGGGAAGACACGCGATCAACAGCGGCGACCGACTAACGCGAGCGGCGACGGAGGCCGCGGAGCAGTTTCGCGATTTTAGGGTTAGATCGTGCTCAGCTTCTTTTCTGTGTGTCGCTACTGTTCAAAATACTCGTATATATATACTGTAGATACTTTCAAAATGACCGTTGTGGGACCCACAAGAAGAATCCCGAAATCCGGTTCAAAATAGTCCAGCGGCAGAATCCGGTCCAGCAGCTTCCAGAGAAATCGCTAAGTAAAAATCGGCGAGATTCGCAGGTGATTCTCGACGAATCGGCGAGAATCAGTTAGTGATTCTCACCGATTCGTTGAGAATCACTTGTGATTCTCGCCGAATCACTTGTTGATTCTCAACGAATATAACTTGTATTCAAGATCTGCTCTGCGATGGGTTCGGCGAGAATCACTAGTGATTCTCGCCGAATCTTACTTGGCACCGTTTTGAGGTAGCCGAAAAGAGTCGGCGAGAATCACTAGTGATTCTCGACGATTCGGCGAGAATCACTAGTGATTCTCGCCGAATCGGCGAGAATCACTTGGTGATTCTCGTCGAATTACACTTGGACGAATTTTCGTCTTTCCACCCAAGAGCTGCTCCTTGACCCATCCTTGCTCCTTGTCTTCTCTTGCATAAGCACGGCCCTGTACTTGAAAGTAAGTGCACTCCAATATAGAGAGTACACGTAGGCCAACACACTGATCTGCTCAACGAGGGATTACGTCATGCAGACCCGTGTATATTGACCTACTGCACCCTGACATTGGTGTGCACTTAGCGTGGAATAACTGCAAGTACAACTTGAAAGATTTTATCAATTACATTGTCTATTGACCTTAGCTTGTCCAGGGGCTTCTTCAAATCAGGTACATTGGGGATACAATACCCAACACAGTGCACTAAGGAAACCATCTACCACTCATGCTGAGCTAACCTTGTCCACCAAGGAAACCATCTACCGCTCATTGAGGAGCTAACATTGTCCGATTCTGACTACACATACTTACTCGAGAAAAAGGGGAAAACATCACAACATCACAAATGGCATCTTGTCGCAATGGATCTCTACGAATCCTTAAAGCTCGTATGCAACATCACAGAGTCGGACTAACGGTCACGACTACGGCTTCACCCACCATGCCTAATCAACTAACGGAGCGGATCTCTAATGTAAAACATGGCGGGGATGGACTCAATCGACCCGAAGGTTCCTCTTGAAACTTGGCGACCCAAACCCCTATCATTTGAGTGGCTGGTGCCCAAAAACTAGAAAAGAAAAGATGCTAAAACATGCATCCTAAAACAGAGAGGAGAAGTGTCGTTACCTTCCGACTCCTCTTCCTAGCCATGGCAAAATAGCTGTATGAAAACCTTCGCAATGGTCTAGCCTCCACGTATCTGGACTCGACTCGCGATTTGGAACACCAAAGCCTCTCCAACAGCCGGATCTCTACTTCACCTTCTTCCTTGCTCTCCCTTCTCTCTAGAAATTAGAAAGAGAACCACTCAAAAGAAATGAGGGTTTGTAAGGGTCCAATCTCGTGCATATCTCATCAGGAACAACCCCCAGTCGTTGGATCCCAAATTAAAGAAACGAACGGCCTTGATTCGAGCCTGTAATGCTAAAACTGGGTCGCACACGGCCTGCGACACGCCCATGTCCAGGGCCATGTCCCCCATTCGCCGTCACGAATCGGCACGCCTGGAATGACACACGGGAATCCGACACGCCAGTGTTCTACCCGACACGCCCGTGTTCCAACGGACACGGCCGTGTGGTCGGTCGTGTGCCTCCATCGACACAGCCGCGAAAACAACCCGAGACTCACACGGGTACTGGACATGCCCGTGTCCTTACCCGTATCCAACTCAACACGCCTGGGCTCGAGGCCGTGTTCACTATCTCGACACTTCGTCGAGCGAAGTTCGTCGAATGCCTAACATGGCCTCGGACATGCCCGTATCCTAGGCCGTGTGCCTCGTCTCGACACATCGTCGAGGGAAATTCATCGACTCCCCAGGCCGATCATCGATACGAGCTCGACATGCCCTGAGACACGCCCGTGTCTCAGGCCGTGTTCTCTGCTCGACGATCGTCGACTCCAAAAATCATCGACCTCACGACAAAAATGTCGACTGGAGCCTGACACTCCCTAGGACACGCCCGTGTCCCAGGCCGTGTGCCCCCTTGCAGAAACCAATTTTCCTCTTCAAAATTTTGGGGCGTTAGAACTCTCTCCCCCTTAAAAGAAATTCGTCCCGAAATTACAAAGCAAAAGGGAACAAAACTTAAATGGTACCTGATTTGAAGATCTCTGGATACTCTTCTAGCATGACTTGTTCTCGCTCCCAAGAGTGCTCCTCACGACCGCAGTTGTCCCATCGGACTTTCACGAGTTTAACCTCTTTATTCCGCAACTGCCGAGTCTCCGAATCCTCTATAGCAATTGGACGGACTCGCTTCCTCAAGTCTTCCTCTATCGGCACCGATACCAGCTCGATCACTACACTAGCCTCCACCAAGGCTTTCCTCAAGATGGAGACATGGAAGACATCATGCTATCCACTCAGCTCCACGAACAACGCCAATCGATAGACTGCTTCTCCCACCCGTTCAACAACTTCAAAAGGTCCCAAAAACCTTGCACTCAACTTCTTGAGTCGGCGAATCCGTGAGACGCCTTTGAATGGCTTGATATTCAAATAGACACAATCACCTACCGCAAACTCCAACTTCCTGTGACGAGCATTAAAGTATTTTTCTTGCCGGTCTTGCGCCACCTTCATACGCTTTTGAATGGTCCGTACCAACTCACAAGTGTCAACTACCACTTCCTTTCACAAAATTTTGGTGTCTCCCGCCTCTGTCCAAGATATCGGTGTTCGACACTGTCCCCCAAACAAAGCTTCGTATGGCGCCATTTTTATACTTGCTTGGTAACTGTTATTGTACGCGAATTCCACCATGAAGAGGTGATCCTCCCACTTCTTGCCAAAGTCAATAATGCACATTCTCAGCATATCCTCCATAGTACGGTTCGTTCTTTCGGTTTGCCCGTCAGTTTGAGGATGGAACGTCGTATTGAACTTTAGCTTCGTGCCCAAACTCTTCTGAACCAATCTCCAGTCCTTGGACGTAAACCATACATTTCGATTGCTGACTATGCTCTTAGGAATCCCATGCAGCCGCACAATGTTGCGAACATACAACTCCACCAGCTTCTCCACGCTGTCCTCCTTCCGATTTGGGATGAAGTGGGCGACCTTGGTTAAGCGATCCACGATCACCCAAATAGCATCATTACCCTACTGCGATCTAGGCAAACCATGTACAAAATCCATGGAGATGTCATCAAATTTCCACTCAGGGATTGAAGGGGCTTCAGGAACCCGCCCGGCTTCTGACATTCAGCCTTCACCAAGGAGCAAGTTTGGCAACGATTCACAAACAAAGCTACGTCCCGCTTCAGCCCCGGCCACCAAAAGGATTTCTTCATATCCAAGTACATCTTTGTACTGCCCGGGTGAATAGAGTACTTTGTAAAGTGAGTCTCAAACATCAACTCCTCACGGAGTTTTCCGAACTGCAGTATACAAACCCTTCCGTACATCCTCAGAATCCCATAAATCATCTCCCAGACGCTGCTCTCGCCCTTTTGAGCCTCCAACACATATGGTTGAAACTCTACATCCAACCGAGTCGCTTCCCGAATGCGATCGGACAAGTCATTCTGCATTTCAATCCAGTTCAGACGAGCCATGCTAGACTCGCCTCTCTCCACACATTCCAAACCAAGGGACTCCCATTCCCGTACCAACCACTCATCATGAGCTTCGATCCAATTCCCTTGCCCCGAGTATTTTCTACTCAAGGCATCCGCCGCCACATTGGATTTACCTGGCGTAAACTAAATCGCCACCTCGTAGTCTCCAAGAAACTCCACCCACCTGCGTTGATGCATGTTCAAGTCCTTTTGATCCAAGAGATACTTCAGGCTTTTATGATCCGTGAACATATCCACCTTTGCACCATACACATAATGTCACCATATTTTCAACGCAAAAATTACCGCCGCCAACTCCAAGTCATGGACGAGGTAATTCCTCTCCTGAGGTTTTAGTTGTCTATATCCAAAAGCTATCACCTTGCCATGTTGCACCAAAACACAACCCAAACCACATCCTGATGCGTCACTGAAGATCTGAAATCCATCGGTCCCTTGCAGTAGACTTAGGATTGGAGCCGTTATCAGTCTCTCCTTCAGTGCCTCAAATGCTTGACTGTACTCCTGAGTCCACACAAACTTATGATCTTTACGAGTGAGTGAGGTAAGGGGTAGAGCTATCCGCGAAAAATTCTCCACGAATCTCCTATAATACCCGGCTAGTCCAAGAAAACTTCAGACTTCCGCCACGGTCCTCAAAACTGGCCAATCTCTAATGGCTTCCACTTTTGTTGGATCCACTGCCACCCCATCCCCACTAATCACGTGGCCCAAAAATGCCACCTTTGCTAACGAGAACTCGCACTTTGAGAACTTTGCATACAACTGATTCTCCCTCAACACTTGCAAGACCACTCTCAAGTGGGTTTCATGCTCCACTTCCGATTTGGAATACACCAAGATGTCATCAATGAAGACAACCACAAAAGAATCCAAGTATTCCCGAAATACTCGATTCATATGGTCCATGAACACAGATGTCGCGTTCGTCAGCCCGAACGGCATCACCGTAAACTCAAAATGGTCATACCTCGTGCCAAAGGAAGTCTTGGGGATGTCCTCGTCCCGAATTCGCAACTGATAATAGCCTGACTTCAAATCCAATTTTGAGTACACCATCGACCCCACCAACTGGTCGAACAGGTCGTCTATCCGAGGAATCAGATACTTATTTTTAATGGTCAGTTTATTCAGCTCTCGGTAGTCTATGCACAGCCGCATACTACCGTCTTTCTTCTTTACAAACAACACTAGCGCGCTCCACGACGAAGAATTGGGTATGATATACCCTTGCTCCAACAGTTCATGTAACTGTACTTTGAGTTCATCCAACTCCTTTGGTTCCATCCTAAACGGAGGACGTGACACCGGCCTACCCTCCGGCACTAACTCGATCGAGAATTCGATCTCCCGCCGAGGAGGCGCTCTAGGAAGTTCATCCGGAAACACATTCTTGAAATCTGCCACTATAGGCACTTTCTCAATAGACAACTGGGAGAGGCGAACCTCCAATAACGCAACCAGTGCTACACCACCCTGGTTAACCGCCTGCATCAATTGCATGGCCGAAATCAGGGAATAGGCCACTCCACAAAGGCCCTCAAATTTTACCTCCGCCTGCCCTTTGCTCCTTAGGGTCACTACCTTAGATAGGCAATCAATACTGGTGCGCTGCTCTGCAAGCCAGTCCATGCCCAAAATGACATCGAACTCAACCAATGGTTAAATCGCTGCTACCAAAACGAAGTCAACTCCGTCTAGCTCCCAACAGATGCACCCTTTGGCCCCAGTGGTCATGGATGACCCATTAGGCATGCGCACATTCAGCTCCGCGTCCGCTGAAAATGGCTCAACTCCTATTCTCCGGATAAAGCTCTCCGCAAGAAAGGAGTGCGATGCTCCCGTATCGAACAATACCCTAGCAGAGTATCCGAACACTAATATGAAGCCTACAATATAGACGTCACATAAAAAAAGTCTCAAAGTATGAAGCACAAAATTAATATTAAATTTCCTCATACCTGTCACCACATCGGTTTGGCGGATTGCTTCCTTCTATCCAAGGTTGTAGGCATTTGGTTGCACCAGTTGGAACCGAGAAGCGCTTGACTCCGCCATCTTCCCTTTCTCTGCGGCACTGGGGTCGGAGCGCACAGTCTGCTCCTGCCTTGCCTTTTTGCTCCGCTCCTCCTTGAGGACAAACATGAGCTATGTGCCCCAGCTTACCGCAGTTGCAGCATATCGGCGGTCCCCTAGAGTGCGAACCTCCAGGCGTCCACCTGCTCTTCTCACCGGACCTGGAAGTGTGAGGCTTTTTCCTCCACCTACTCCCTTCAGACATTCCCTGGGATTGGGGAGGCTTCACTTCCCCTTGCTTAGGAGTGAAACCCTTATGACGTTGGGTTCGCTCCAGATCACTTTCCAATATCCTGGAAGCCTTGACGAGCTCATTAAAACCAGCTCTCTTCATGGAAATGAGGGGTTGCCTCAGATTCTCCCTCAGCCCCTGGTAGAAGAGGTTATCCCTCTCTACATCATCTGCCATCGTCGTTCCCGCGTAACGAACCAAACCGGTGAACTCCTGCACATACTCGTCCACCGTCTTGTATCGCTGCATCAAGTGCAGAAACTACCTCTGAAGGGACAACTGTGTAGAAACGGGAATGTACCTCTTTAGAAAAGCATCCCCAAATTCCTCCATCGACGGGGTGCATCCAGGGAACTGCCGGCCGCTATGGCTCACCCACCAAAACTTGGCGTCTCCTTCCAACATGAACGTCACATACTTAGATTTCTTTTCTTCTGGCGTCTCTACCGCCCTCAAAAGCTCTTGAATTCGAACCCACCAATCCTCCGCATCCGTTGGCATACCAACTCCCTTGAACGACGAGGGATGGAAACTCATGAAATACTTCATGTACCGGTCTCCATGTCCCACAACCACCCTTTCCGCCAAAGGCTCGAATCACAAGGCTTCTCCGCCTGGCACGACCGTCGTCGTGTCCGGTGTAGCAGGGGTTGCTACCTGAGCTGCCGCTGCAGCTTGGGCTGCCACCATCTCTTCTGAAAGCATGCGGCATAAGTCGGCCGGGTTTACACCCGTGCCCAAAAGACTTGGAGCAGTGGTACTACTCGCCGAGAGATCTTCTCTTGCTCTCGACGCACCCGGCTCGTTGCTTGCACTCTTCAAGAAAACAAGAAACAAGGGATCAGTCTCCAATCTCAAGACTTAAACATAAGGACACTCATGGTCCCGCGTTACTCTTATGTGGATAACTTCTCTATGCACTGATCTTGAGTCTAACCTCGCTTTGATACAAAATTGTAATACCTCCCCTGTAATGACCGTATAATATGGGTCCAGCCGGGTCCCCACAACATACGGACGCCATAGCTTTAGTATTATAAGATGATATAACTACCCACACTCAAAACTCTTTGCACAACACATCGAAAACACAAGCAAGACTAGAAGTTATCCACCACTACAAGAGTAATAAAAGATAGCCTTATGGCCTTACAACATAAGAGAGTCCAAACTCACATAATACAACAATCATGAAAGTGCATAAGAACTCCTAGTCTACCTCGGCGTGCAAGCCGGACAACATGAGTCTCAAACATGCAATATCATAAAAGAAGAGTTACAAAAGAGGGGAACACTTCATGAGGCTTAGGCCTTCCTAGCCGGCGAGCTAGCTCCTGCTTGCGATCCGTGGCCTGTAAAAATTATTAGTAACGTGGGTCAGCAAAGGCTGACCTCAAACTGTGTAACCAAGACATCTCTTCCCGGCAGCCCCTAACGGACCCCGTGGTACTCCTCCAACCTGCAAGTTAGCACTTCGTATGCAATATTATTAAGCAAGAAAAGCAACTAAAGAAACAGTCTTGGATGTCTCAAACATCATACATGTTCTCTACTGTTGAGCATATAATATTAGGGCCTACTATGCAACATGAATGCAACACCCGGGTTTCGCCCAAAGCACCCTATAGCGTATGCATCTTGCACAACATCACATCAATTGGGTACTCATCGTTTCCCCATTGGCATAAAGCCACAAAAAAGGGAAACACAATTCCCACCAACGGCACACAAGCCGCCACATGGAACTCTTACCAAGGCCCCACCCGCTCAAGGTCTTAGACCCGGGCTTGCCTGCAAGATCTGATGTCTCATGTCAGGATTCCAACAAACACAACTGACCGATTATAAGAATCCTTACTAGACCTCACCCGCTCATGGCCTCAATGCCCGGGCTTGCCCCCATGCTTGACATTCTCGTCAGTCTCACAGAAGGGGACCAGTCTCGCCGGGACACTTTCCACAAATGACTTGCACGTCACGGAATAGCCAGCTGACCACGGAGACACAGCCACGCCTTGGCACATCAAAATCCAAGACAATTCCACCCTAGTCCCTCATTTGTACTGAAGCGTTCCGCGCACCAAGGAAATCATCTACCACTCATGCAGAGCTAACCTTGTCCACCAAGGAAACCATCTACCGCTCATTGAGGAGCTAACCTTGTCCGGTTCCGACTACACGTACTTACTCGAGAAAAAGGGGAAAACATCACCACATCACAAACAACATCTTGCCGCAACGGATCTCTACGAATCCTTAAAGCTCGTGTGCAACATCACCGAGTCGGACTAACGGTCGCGACTACGGCTTCACCCGCCATGCCTAATCCACTAACGGAGCGGATCTCTAATGAAAAACATGTCGGTACGGACTCAATCGACCCGTAGGTTCCTCTTGAACCTTGGCGACCCAAACCCCTCTCATTTGAGTGGTTGGTGCCCAAAAACTAGAAAAGAAAAGATGCTAAAACATGCATCCTAAAACCGAGAGGAGAAGTGTCGTTACCTTTCGACTCCTCTTCCTAACCATGGCAAAATAGTCGGATGAAAACCTTCGCAACGGTCTAGCCTCCACGGATCTGGACTCGGCTCGCGATTTGGAGTACCGAAGCCTCTCCAACAACCGGATATCTACTTCACCTTCTTCCTTGCTCTCCCTTCTCTCTAGAACTTAGAAAGAGAACACCTCAAAAGAAATGATGGTCTCTAAGGGTCCAATCCCGCGCCTGGAATGACACACAGGTATCCGACACGCCCGTGTTCTACCCGACATGCCCGTGTTCCAACTGAAACGGTCGTGTGGTCGGCCGTGTGCCTCCATCGACATAGCCCCGAAAATAACCCGAGACTCATACGGGTACGGGACATGCCCGTGTCCTTACCTGTATCCAACTCAACACGCCTGGGCTCCAGGTTGTGTTCACTGTCTCGACACTTCATCAGGAGAAGTTCGTCGACTGCCTGACACGGCCTTGGACACGCCCGTGTCCTAGGCCGTGTGCCTTGTCTCGACACATCGTCTAGGGAAATTCGTCGACTCCCCGGGTCGATCATCGACACGGGCTCGACACGCCCTGTGACACGCCCGTGTCTAAGGCCGTGTTCTCTGCTCGACGATCGTCGAGTCCAAAAATCGTCGGCCTCATGACCAAAACATCGACTGGAGCCTGACACGCACTGGGACACGCCCGTGTCCCAGGCCGTGTCCCCCCTGCAGAAACCAATTTTCCTCTTCAAATCTTTGGGGCGTTACATGTCAAACATCTGACCTTGGTGCTGAAGAAGCTAAAAGAGCAAGCCTTGTTTGCCAAGTTCAGCAAGTGTGAATGTTTGCTCCAAGAAGTTGACTTCTTGGGCCATGTGATCAGTGGGGCTGGACTAGCTGTAGATCCAGCCAAAGTGCATGCCGTAAAGAATGGTCTCCCTTGAAGTCAGCCGACGATGTACGGATTTTCCCTGGACTTGCCGGGTATTATCGTAAGTTTGTTAAAGGATTCTCAAAGATTTACCTTTCTCTTACTACTCTGACGAAGAAAGGTGTGCCATATGAGGGGACACCCCAGTGTGAACTGCGTTCCAAGAACTGAAGGACAGACTTACTACCGCACCCATCCTAGCCCTTCCATCTGGGAAGGAGGGATTTCAAGTCTACAATGACACGTCATATCAATGGATGGGAGCAGTACTGATGCAGCACGGGCATGTGATTGCTTATGCTTCGAGGTTATTGAAGAAGCATGAAGTCAACTATCCAGTATATGATCTAGATTTGGGAGCAGTGGTGTTTGCCTTGAAGTTTTGGAGAAACTATCTATATGGAGTCCACTGTGAAATCTATTCAGACCACAAGAATTTAAAGTACGTGCATACTCAGAAGGAACTGAACCTGAGACAGCGGCGGTAGCTAGAATGTTTATGTGACTATGAGTTTACCTTGAACTACCACCCCGGAAAAGAAAATTCTGTAGCTGATGCTTTGAGCAGGAAGGTACCAGAATTGAGCCCCGAATCCCGGTTGATGAGTATGGAATTAGCTCGGATGCTCGAAGAGATGGAGATTACCCTAGTATATAAAGACCATTCGGAAGGGTATACAGAGTATTTAACCGCGAGGAGCATCGTCTGTGATATTCATGACCGAATTCAGGCGGAGCAAGGAAAGGATGTTGCTCTGGCCCCGGTTATCAAGTCAATTGAAAATGGGACTACTGACGAGTATTCCCTAAAAGACGGCCTCGTTCATCTCCGTGGCCGGATTTACATTCCCAAGGGCGGCAACATTCGGGAAGATATCTTGAGAGAGGTACATTGCTCTCAGTATTCAGTGCATCCTGGGATTGCCAAGATGTATGCCGACTTGGGGAAGACATGTGTTGGTCGGGAATGAAGAGAGATGTCAGATATTTTGTTACACATTGCGAGGCCTTTCAAAGTGTGAAGGCGGAATGCAAGAGCCCCTGAGGATTATTACAGTAGTTGTCGATCCCCGAGTGGAAGCTCGATGATATCGCCATAGATTTCGCCCACGGGTTGCCTCGCTAACGCTCAGGGAATGATTCGGTTTGGGTAATCGTTAACTGCCTGACAAAGGTAGCCAGGTTCATCCCTATGAAGAAAGAGGCTCATGTGGATGTTTTGGTACGCCTATTTGGGGAGCAGTTTGTACAGTACAATGACTTGCCAAGGACAGTTGTTTCTGATCGGGATGGTCATTTTACCTCTAAAGAATGGAAAGGCTATACAAGCGTATTTGGGTTCACGCCACACCTTCAGCACAACCCTTCATCCTTAGACGGACGGGCAACCTGAGAGGACCATCAGAACTTTGGAAGATCTACTGAGGTTGTGTGTGCTGGATAGAGGAGAACTGTGGGAAAGACTCCTACCCCCGGTAGAATTCTTGTACAACAACAGACACCAGGCAAGTATGGGGATGGCACCTCATGAACCCTTTACGTAAGAAGGTGTAGAACCCCCTTGTCATGGGTGCAAGATGAAGACCCGAAGGTTTTAGGAATTGAGTACATCGATGATATTGATGCAGTTGTTAGATTAATATGGGACCGCATGCTTGAGGCTCAAATTCGGCAGGGTAAATATTATAATGCAAAACACGGGATGGTGGAATTTCAAGTGGGTGACAAAGTGTTCCTAATGATCAGGCCGATGCATGGAGTGTCACGGGTACGTGGTGTGAATAAGCTCAGCCCAAGGTACATTGGTCCTTACACTATATTGGAAAGGATTGGCCCTTTAGCCTATCGGTTGGAATTACCGACAGAGCTGGAGAATCATCATGACGTATTCCATGTGTCGTCACTTCGAAAGGTGCTGTTGCGGCTCGATCAATATATACCCACCATTGTTGGAGTGGTAGCAACTGATAGATCTGTGCGAGTAGAGCCGGTGCGGATAGTTGACACCGAGACAAAGAATTTGCGTCGCATGAGTGTTCCTTTAGTAAAGGTGTTGTGGCCTAATCATGGTAAAGAAGATTTTACTTGGGAGTCGGTGGACTTGATGCGGGAGCACTACCCGGAGTTCTTTCCCCAAGGTAACATTTATAAAGCATAATATATTTCCTTGATTTATTTCCCCCATAACCTTAGACTGATTTCGGGGATGAAATCTTTTATTTTGTTTATAGGATTTGTAACATCCCATTTCGTGCCAGACCCCTTGCATGCATTTTGAGTCAAGAAAATTGACTTACGTTCGGGGGGGCATCGAGTGAGTCCACCAGACTCAACGACTAGATCAGAAATTTACTTAGAAAAGCATTCTGAATGTAGACATTAAGTGGACTCGACACCTCGTTCTGAATGTACGCATTAAGCGGACTCGACACCACTCAACGTCATTTAACTTAGAAAAATTCTAGCGAGTAAGGATTTGATTGCACTCAAAGCGACGTTGAGTACAGTCAATGCACTCAACGCGATGTTGAGTGCAGTCACTGTACTCAAAGCCATTTAACTTAGAAATTTAATTGGCAGGTTAGGTGTTGAGTGCGTTGACTGCACTTAATGTGGCATTGAGTGCAGTCAACACACTCAACGCCATTTAACTTAGAAATTTAACTGGTGGGTTAGGCGTTGAGTGCTTTGAGTGCACTCAACACAGCGTTGAGTGCAGTCAACGCACTCAATGCCATTTAACTTAGAAATTTAACCGGCTGGTTAGACGTTGAGTGCATTGAGTGCACTCAACGCAACGTTGAGTGCAGTCAAAGCACTCAACGCCATTTAACTTAAAAATCCTGCTGGAGGGTAAGGCATTGAGTGCGTTGAGTGCAATCAATGCAGCGTTGAGTGCAGTCAATGCACTCAACGCCATTTGACTTAGAAATCATGCTGGTGGGTTAGGCGTTGAGTGCGTTGAGTGCACTCAATGCCATTTAAATTGGAAAAATCTTGCTGGTAGGTTTGGCGTTGAGTGCATTGAGTGCACTCAACGTGGCGTCGAGTGCACTCAACGCACTCAACGCTTTTGGACTTAGAATTTTCTAGTTGTTGTATGCATTGAGAGTGGTGACTGAACTCAACGCTTTTTGCCTTAGGAAAAGTTTCGACCCTGTTTGTTGCTTCATATCAATAGGGTGAACCGGATTTTTGGGAGTTGCGCCAAACCGACTTAAATGGGCCATGCCCTTTCAAAATGATATAGTTGAGCAATATAAGCGGTCTAATAATAGGACGACACGAGGCGGACGGTTTCAACTCTAATCCTTATTATAATAGAGGAGTAAACCGGAAACCCTAGCCGCCTCTATACCAATTTTGTCGAGCAGTTCTCTTTGCCAAAACTGCCGGAGGAGAAAGAGCCGCCGGGTCAGGTTTGCTGGAAGAACACCGCCAATAAAGGAGAAGATGCCGCCAAGAAGGGTGACAAGATCCATGGCTGGAAATCTCGGAAACGCCAGAACCAAGATGAAAGATAATAGTTGTCAACCTAAATCACCTAGAGGGGGGTGAATAGGTGAGTTGTGCGTCGTTTGTAGAATAAACAAATCTAAGAACACAGCACAGATCAATCTACCAAATTATCACAGACGAGACAAGATTTATAGTGGTTCCCCGATCTTGGGTACATCGACTTTCCCTCACTGATCTAGCAATATACTAAACTCGGACTACTCCACTATCTCGGATCGAAAATCAATCCTACCCTCGGAACAAAGTTCCTACAATCTCAATCCAAACAACTGGATCTACAACTCGGAAGGCAAAACTTCCTACAAACGCGGAGTTGAAAACTCCTACACTTAGAGAAAACTTGTCCTACAAGAATTAAAATTGTTTAAGAAAATACAAACAATATTTCGCTGTCAGATCTGCAAGCAAGCAACCAGGATCTTCTTCTTGTAAGCTTTGCGGCACTTTCAAAAATAGAAGAAAATCTCAGCAACAGATCTGGAATCTTCTTTGTCTTACATGATCGGAAACAGATAAGCAGTTGAGAGACGATCTCGATCTGTAATACTTCTTCAGTCTATTTCCTCTGAAAATCGAAGCTCTTGCCAGAGAAGAACAGCGGCGGCGTCGGCTTTCATTCCGTGAAGAGAGAGAGAGGAAACACCGATTCTTTTGGAAAGGGGCGGCTGCAAAACTTAGAATAAATTTTGTTCTTGAAAAACTTGTTTTCTCATTAGGGTTTGTCGATTAGACAAGACCTTTTATTGAGAACTAATAACGGTCATAATTGGTTTTAATGACGTACACGTGAACCAATCATGTCACGGAATTTGAAAATCTGTCAAATCTGGACTTAGAAGAAATTCCGGAGAAAAGGAAGAGATATACACGAGTGGATACATAACTACTCGAGTAGGTAAAGGACTACTTGAGTAAGTGAAGGAAAATACTCGGGTATAAAATTCAGGACTACTCGAGTAGCTAGAGAACAACTACTCGAGTACATGTAATCAACATACTCGAGTTATTAGAAGATCTACTCGAGCATATAGAAAATTTCACGGGAAGTGGAGTTAAACTACTAGAGTACAAGTTGTACTACTCGAGTAGGTGAGTGAGACTACTCGAGTGGTTTGATGAACTACTCGATTGATAGGACTTAGAAAAAAATTTCTGAACACTGGAAGATGAGCTACTCGAGTAGGTAGTCTGAACTACTCGAGAGGATATAGTCTACTCGAGTATATGAAAAGAGTTACTCGAGTAAATGACTTAGAAAAATTTAGGAGAAGAGAAATCTGCACAACTCGAGTAAGAAGAATTATCTACTCATGTAGTTAAGTAAGCTACTCAAGTAAGTGACAGTCTACTCGAGTATATGGACTTCACTTCACGAGAGGAAGACTTACTTACTCGAGTAGGTAAGAGTATTGACTCGAGTATAAAGTAGGTATTTCACTCGAGTAGTTAATGACCTACTCGAGTAGAATATTTAGAAAAATTTTAAGGTGAGAATTCTTTCTTCTTTGGAGAAATCAGCATCCAACTTTATGCACATAGTCCAAGTGCTTGAATATGAAGTGTATCCCAATAGAGAGGCTACACATGAGTCAACACCTTGGGTCATACAATGAGGGATCACATTGTATGGTCCTGTGTTTTGTGACCCATTGTAGACTGACATTGGTCTACACTTCCCATTGGAATCCTGCAACCACATAACTCAAACAAAGCATCAAATGCAACCTAATTCATCTTAGTTCCAGGATGACTTCACCAAATCTGGGTTAATGTGGACATAGATCCCAAAAATCTCCCCCTATTTGTTGAAGTCAAAACCCTTTACAGTAAGGTGAATTAAGGACATAAAAAGAAGCTAAGTAGAAAAATTAGTCCAAGCAAGCAATAAACTATGAGAAAAGATAATAAGAGCAAAAACTCAGAATTATATAAATAAGAATATCCAAGATTATCAATTCTACAATCAATCATTTCACAATCTCAAAAGTCCTTGAAAATCAGCCTTGATGCTGTTGTCTGTCCAATTTCTCTTGTTGTCTCTCTGATAACAATAAGGTTTTGGATAATACTTGGGAGGTCTAGGAGGGGCAGCAGGGTTGTTCCCCCATACTCTCTATCATAGATTCTCCTTTTGGTCATGGATTTTTCATAGAGTTCCCATTCATATGAGCTGTAATAAATATTCCTGCTCTCATGGAATTCCATAACTAATCTTAGAGTTTCCAGAATTAGGGATTTGGAGGTAGGAGACCAAACTTCAGCATGTTCATGAGCTTTAGCAGGAATAGTCTTGCTAGCATAAGGGCCTTCACCATATTTCCTTTTCTTCTTGGAGGTTTTGATCTCTGGAGGAGCATGAAGGAGAATGTCAGCAGGATCTTCTTCCCAGCCTTGAACATAGGTGTCTGGAGGAGCAACTGAGTCTCCAGGCTTGGGAGAGAAGGTAGGTTGTAGAGGAGCAGCTGGGGCAGAGGTAGTAGTAGATGGAGGATTTAAGTGATGAGGAATGATGTTGGGGTCAACAACAAGATCTGGTAAAATCTTGTTGTGTATCCAGACAGCAGTGTCAAAGGTATGAAATTTGACACTCTGTATCTGGGCTAGCACATCATCATGAATTGTCTACACATGAGTTTCCCATATAGCTGACTTCTGAGCAACTGATTTTTCTACTTGTTCTTTGAGTTCTTTGATCAATCCCTCCCCCTTTCTGATTTCAACAGATAACTTCTCTATAGTATCTTCTTTGAAAAGACCAACTTCTTCACATAGTTTCACTTTGTTGGCTTCATTTTTCTTGTCCAGCTCTATTTGATTGTTTGCAAGGGTGACACCTTGTTCCATAACTTGGCCAACACTAGTGATAGAGTGGTCGAGGGTTTTTCCACCAAGTTGAAACAGGTATCTGAGCTTGTAAGTATTATTCTGGATTTTAGCAAACCCTCTGCTCTTCTCAGACTCAAGAGCAGTTACCTTAGCTGTAATGGCAGCTAGAGATTCATCAAAATATTTTCTCTGATCTTGCAGCAGGAGAGAGATCTGGGACAGCCAGTCTGGAGAGGGAGAAGCAGCAGCAGTAGTTGAAGTACCAGCAGAGGAAGGAAGAGCAGAAGGAAGAGGAGGAGCTACCCATGGAGCTATTTCTTCAATGAGCACAGAGCTGTGAGCTCTAGTTGTATTAATGATCGCATCCCCTTCTTCCATCACATAAGGGATAGAGAAATCTAAGTTTCTGAGAGGAGCCTCACCTGGTTCAGGAGAGGGCTCATCAGATATGGGAATTGTGTCTTGCTGGTCTTTGAGGGCAGCAGGAGATTTTGCTGGAGTCCTGGCTGGAGAATTGGCTGGAGATTGACCAACAGTTGAATCCTTGTGAATTACAGAGGATGGAGCTGGAGGAGATAGACGAGGAGGAGGAATAGGCAACACTTCTTCAGAGAGTTCAGCAATCATTGCATCTATAGCAGCAACTGTTGAGAGAAGAGATTCTTGAGATATCTGATCTGAAGGAGTTGGTGGAGTTTGTGGAGTATGAGGTAGGGAAAAAGTTGCTGGCTGTGGAGATGAGATGGTTTTGGATGGAGAGGGCATCCTGACTGAGATAGAAGGAGCAAGCTCCCCCTCACTTGGTTCACCAGAGGAAGTATGATAGTTCACCCATGCTACTCATTTCAAACTTTGAATGCATCAGGTCAGAAAACCTTTTGTAAAGTTTGGACTCAGTAGATCCAAATATTATGTCATCTTCATAGATTTGGACTAGCAAAATTTTGACTTATGATGTCTAATGAATAAGGTCCTATCTACAATGTCTATAATGAACTTATGCTTTAAAAGAAAGCTAGCTAAGGTTTCATACCAAGCTCTTGAAGCTTGCTTTAGAACATAAAGAGTTTTATGAAGTTTAAAAACACAAGAGGGATGAGTTGAAGAGATAAAACTTGGAGGATGATCAACATAAACTTTCTCTTTTAGTTCTCCATTGAGGAATGCACTTTTGACATCCATCTGATAGAACTTAACTTTTGATAGGCAGCTTATGCAAGAAATTTCCTGATGGCTTCAAGTCTTGTAATATGAGCAAAGGTTTGATCATAATCAATGCCTTCTTCCTGTGAATAACCTTGTGCTACCAATCTTGCTTTGTTCATCACAATTAATCCTTGAGCATCTAATTTGTTCCTAAAGACCCATTTAGTTCTAATGACTGGGTAGTCTTTGAGTTGTGGGATAAAATCCAAAACTCTACACTTCTCAAATTAATTGAGCTCCTCTTGCATTGTAATAATCCAATGGGGATCTTGCTCTGCATCTTTTATGGATTGAGGCTCAATTTGAGAAATGAAGCAAGCATGCATCAGATCTTGGTTGAGTTGATGTGTTATTTGCACACTAGCTAATATGTCTCCAATCACTTGAGATATGAGATGATCTCTAAGGGTGACAATATCAGCAGGAGGAGTTGGTTCATCAACACCTTGTGGAATTAATTCCACTTGTGGAATTATATTTGATGTTGTGGGTTCAACTATTTCAACACTTTCTTCTTCACTTTTTTCATCAATCTGTGGAGATGGATGCAATGTGACCTCTTCGATAAGGTTTAAATCATCCATCCTCTCATACAGATAGGGTACCTACAAAGAGTCTATTGTAGAAGAATCATCCATCCTCTCATACAACGACGGGGGATGGAAGCTCAGGAAATACTTCATGTTTCGGTCTCCATGTCCCACAACCACCCTTTTCGCCAAAGGCTCCACTCGCCAGGCTTCTCCGCCTGGCTCGGCCATCACCGTGTCCGGTGTAGCAGGGGTTGCTACCTGAGCTGCCGCTGCAGCTTGGGTTGCCACCATCGCTTCTGCAAGCATGTGGCAGAAGTAGGCCGGGTTTACACCCGTGCCCAAAAGACTTGGAGCAGTGGCACTGCTCGCCGAGAGTTCTTCTCTTGCACTCGACACACCCGCCTCATTGCTTGCACTCTTCAAGAAAACAAGAAACAAGGGATCAGTCTCCAATCTCAAGACTTAAACATAAGGACACTCATGGTCCCGCGTTACTCTTATGTGGATAACTTCTCTATGCACTGACCTTGAATCTAACCTCGCTTTGATACCAAATTGTAACACCTCCCCTGTAATGCCCGTATAATATGGGTCCATCCGGGTCCCCACAACATACGGACGCCATATCTTTAGTATCATAAGATGATATAACTACCCACACTCAAAACTCTTTGCACAACACAGTGGAAACACAAGCAAGACTAGAAGTTATCCACAACTACAAGAGTAATAAAAGATGGCCTTATGGCCTTACAACATAAGAGAGTCCAAACTCACATAATACAACAATCATGAAAGTGCATAAGCACTCCTAGTCTACCTCGGCGTGCCAGCCGGACAACATGAGTCTCAAACATGCAATATCATAAAAGAAGAGTTACAAAAGAGGGGAACACTTCATGAGGCTTAGGCCTTCTTGGCCGGCGAGGTAGCTCCTACTTGCAATCCTTCGCCTGTAAAAATTATTAGTAACGTGGGTCAGCAAAGGCTGACCTCAAACTGTGTAACCAACACATCTCCTCCCGGCCGCCCCTAACGGACCCCAGGGTACTCCTCCAACCTGCAAGTTAGCACTTCGTATGCAATATTCTTAAGCAAGAAAAGCAACTAAAGAAATAGTCTTGGATGTCTCAAACATCATACATGTTCTCTACTGTTGACCATATAATATTAGGGCCTACTATGCAACATGAATGCAACATCCGGGTTTCACCCAAGGCACCCTATAGCGTATGCATCTAGCACAACATCACATCAATTGGGTACTCATCGTTTCCCCATTGGCATAAAGCCACAAACAAAAAGGGAAACACAATTCCCCCAACGGACACACAAGACGCCACATGGAACTCTTGCCAAGGCCCCACCCGCTCAAGGTCTTAGACTCAGGCTTGCCTGCAAGCTCTGATGTCTCATGTCAGGATTCCAAAAAACACAACTGATCGATTATAAGAATCCTTGCTGGACACCACCCGCTCATGGCCTCAATGCCCGGGCTTGCCCCCATGCTTGACATTCTCGTCAGTCTCACAGAAGGGGACCAGTCTCGCCGGGACACTTTCCACAAATTACTTGCACGTCACGGAATAGCCAGCTGACCACGGAGACACAGCCACGCCTTGGCACATCACAATCCAAGACAATTCCACCCTAGTCCCTCATTTGTACTGAAGCATTCCCGCGCACCAAGGAAACCATCTACCACTCATGCGAAGCAAACCTTGTCGACCAAGGAAACCATCTACCGCTCATTGAGGAGCTAACCTTGTCCGGTTCCGACTACACGTACTTACTCGAGAAAAAGGGGAAAACATCACCACATCACAAACAACATCTTGACGCAATGGATCTCTACGAATCCTTAAAGCTCGTATGCAACATCACCGAGTCGGACTAACGGTCGCGACTACGGCTTCACCCACCATGCCTAATACACTAACGAAGCGGATCTCTAATGCAAAACATGTCGGGGATGGACTCAATCGACGCGGAGGTTCCTCTTGAACCTTGGCGACCCAAACCCCTCTCATTTGAGTGGTTGGTGCCCAAAAACTAGAAAAGAAAAGATGCTAAAACATGCATCCTAAAACCGAGAGGAGAAGTGTCGTTACCTTCCGACTCCTCTTCCTAACCATGGCAAAATAGCCGGATGAAAACCTTCGCAACGGTCTAGCCTCCACGGATCTGGACTCGGCTCGCGATTTGGAGTACCGAAGCCTCTCCAACAACCGGATCTCTACTTCACCTTCTTCCTTGCTCTCCCTTCTCTCTAGAACTTAGAAAGACAACACCTGAAAAGAAATAAGGGTTTCTAAGGGTCCAATCCCGCGCATATCTCATCAGGAACAACCCCCAGCCATTGGATCCCAAATTAAAGACACGAACGGCCTTGATTCGAGCCTGAAATGCTAAAACTAGGTCGCACACGGTCTGCGACATGCCCGTGTCCATGGCCGTGTACCCCATTCGCCGTCACGAATCGACGTTCCTGGAATGACACACAGTTATCCGACACGCTCGTGTTCTACCCGACACACCCGTGTTCCAACTGACACGGTCGTGTGGTCGGTCGTGTGCCTCCATCGACATAGCCCCGAAAATAACCCGTGACTCATACGGGTACTGGACACGCCCGTGTCCTTAACTGTATCCAACTCAACACGACTGGGCTCCAGGTTGTGTTCACTATCTCGACACTTCGTCGGGCGAAGTTCGTCGACTGCCTGACACGGCCTTGGACACGCCCGTGTCCTAGGCCGTGTGCCTTGTCTTGACACATCGTCGAGTGAAATTCGTCGACTCCCCGGGTCGATCGTCGACACGGGCTCGACACACCCTGTGACACGCCCGTGTTTGAGGCCGTGTTCTCTACTCGATGATCGTCGACTCCAAAAATCGACCTCACAACCAAAATGTCGTTTGGAGCCTGACACGCCCTGGGACATGCCCGTGTCCCAGGCTGTGTGCCCCCTACAGAAACCAATTTTCCTCTTCAAAATTTTGGGGCATTACATGTCGAACATCTGACCTTTGTGCTGAAGAAGCTAAAATAGCAAGCCTTATTTGCCAAGTTCAGCAAGTGTGAATTTTTGCTCCAAGAAGTTGACTTCTTTGGCCATGTGATCAGTGGGGCTGGACTAGCTGTAGATCTGGCCAAAGTGCGTGGCGTAAAGAATGGTCTACCTTGAAGTCAGCGGACGATGTACGGATTTTCCCTGGACTTGTCGGGTATTCTCGTAAGTTTGTTAAAGGATTCTCAAAGATTTACCTTTCTCTTACTACTCTGACGAAGAAAGGTGTGCCATATGAGTGGACACCCCAGTGTGAACTGCGTTCCAAGAACTAAAGGACAGACTTACTACCGCACCCATCCTAGCCCTTCCATCTGGGAAGGAGGGATTTCAAGTCTACAATGAAACATCATATCAATGGATGGGAGCAGTACTGATGCAGCACGGGCATGTGATTGCTTATGCTTCGAGGTTATTGAAGAAGCATGAAGTCAACTATCCAGTATATGATCTAGAATTGGGAGAAGTGGTGTTTGCCTTGAAGTTTTGGAGAAACTATCTATACGGAGTCCACTGTGAAATCTATTCAGACCACAAGAATTTAAAGTACGTGCATACCCAGAAGGAACTGAACCTAAGACAGCGGCGGTAGCTAGAATGTTTATGTAACTATGAGTTTACCTTGAACTACCACCCCGGAAAAGCAAATTCCGTAGCTGATGCTTTGAGCAGGAAGGTACCAGAATTGAGCCCCGAATCCCGATTGATGAGTATGGAATTAGCTCGCATGCTCGAAGAGATGGAGATTACCCTAGTATATAAAGAACATTCGTAAGGGTATACAGAGTATTTAACCGCGAGGAGCATCGTCTGTGATATTCGTGACCGAATTCGGGCGGAGCAAGGAAAGGATGTTGCTCTGGCCCCGGTTATCAAGTCAATTGAAAATGGGACTACTGACGAGTATTCCCTAAAAGACGGCCTCGTTCATCTCCGTGGCCGGATTTACATTCCCAAGGGCGGCAACATTCGGGAAGATATCTTGAGAGAGGTACATTGCTCTCAGTATTCAGTGCATCCTAGGATTGCCAAGATGTACGCCGACTTGGGGAAGACATGTGTTGGCCGGGAATGAAGAGCGATGTCAGATATTTTGTTACACATTGCGAGGCCTGTCAAAGTGTGAAGGCGGAATGCAAGAGCCCCTGAGGATTATTACAGTAGTTGCCGATCCCCGAGTGGAAGCTCGAGGATATCTCCATAGATTTCGCCCACGGGTTGCCTCGCTCATGCTCAGGGAATGATTCGGTTTGGGTAATCGTTAACTGCCTGACAAAGGTAGCCAGGTTCATCCCTATGAAGAAAGAGGCTCATGTGGATGTTTTGGTACGCCAATTTGGGGAGCAGTTTGTACAGTACAATGACTTGCCAAGGACAGTTGTTTCTGATCGGGATGGTCATTTTACCTCTAAAGAATGGAAGGCTATACAAGCGTATTTGGGTTCACGCCACACCTTCAGCACAACCCTTCATCCTTAGACGGACGGGCAGCCTGAGAGGACCATCAGAACTTTGGAAGATCTACTGAGGTTGTGTGTGCTGGATAGAGGAGAACTGTGGGAAAGACTCCTACCCCCGGTAGAATTCTCGTACAACAACAGACACCAGGCCAGTATCGGGATGGCACCTCATGAACCCTTTACGTAAGAAGGTGTAGAACCCCCTTGTCATGGGTTCAAGATGAAGACCCGAAGGGTTTAGGAATTGAGTACATCGATGATACTGATGCAGCTGTTAGATTAATACGGGACCGCATGCCTGAGGCGCAAATTCAGCAGGGTAAATATTATAATGCAAAACACCGGATTGTGGAATTTCAAGTGGGTGACAAAGTGTTCCTAATGATCAGGCCGATGCATGGAGTTTCACGGGTACGTGGTGTGAAGAAGCTCAGCCCAAGGTACATTGGGCCTTACACTATATTGGAAAGGATTGGCCCTTTAGCCTATCGGTTGGAATTACCGACAGAGCTGGAGAATCTTCATGACATATTCCATGTGTCTTCACTTCGAAAGGTGCTGTTGCGGCTCGATCAATATATACCCACCACTGTTGGAGTGGTATCAATTGATAGATCTGTGCGAGTAGAGCCGGTGCGGATAGTTGACACCGAGACAAAGAATTTGCGTCGCATGAGTGTTCCTTTATTAAAGGTGTTGTGGCCTAATCATGGTAAAGAAGATTTTACTTGGGAGTCGGTGGACTTGATGCGGGAGCACTACCCGGAGTTCTTTCCCCAAGGTAACATTTATAAAGCATAATATATTTCCTTGATTTATTTCCCCCATAACCTTAGCCTGATTTCGGGGATGAAATCTTTTATTTTGTTTATAGGATTTGTAACATCCCATTTTGTGCCAGACCCCTTGCATGCATTTTGAGTCAAGAAAATTGACTTACGTTCGGGGGGGCATCGAGTGAGTCCACCAGACTCAACGACTAGATCAGGAATTTACTTAGAAAAGCGTTCTGAATGTAGGTATTAATTGAACTCGACACCGCTCAACGTCATTTAACTTAGAAAAATTCGAGCGGGTTAGGATTTGATTGCACTCAAAGAGATGTTGAGTGCAGTCAATGCACTCAACGCGACGTTGAGTGCAGTCAATGTACTCAAAACCATTTAACTTATAAATTTAATTGGCAGGTGAGGCGTTGAGTGCGTTGACTGCACTTAATGTGGCATAGAGTGCAGTCAACACACTCAACGCCATTTAACTTAGAAATTTAACTGGTGGGTTAGGCGTTGAGTGCGTTGAGTGCACTCAACACAGCGTTGAGTCCAGTCAACGCACTCAATGCCATTTAACTTAGAAATTTAACTGGCTGGTTAGACGTTGAGTGCGTTGAGTGCACTCAACGCAACATTGAGTGCAATCAAAGCACTCAACGCCATTTAACTTAGAAATCCTGCTGGAGGGTAAGGCGTTGAGTTCGTTGAGTGCAATCAATGCGGCGTTGAGTGCAGTCAATGCACTCAACGCCATTTGACTTAGAAATCATGCTGGTGGGTTAGGCATTGAGTGCGTTGAGTGCACTCAATGCCATTTAAATTGGAAAAATCTTGCTCGTAGGTTTGGCGTTGAGTGCATTGAGTGCACTCAACACGGCGTCGAGTGCACTCAACGCACTCAACGCTTTTGGACTTAGAATTTTCTAGCTGCTGTAGGCATTGAGAGTGTTGACTGAACTCAATGCTTTTTGCCTTAGGAAAATTTTCCACCATGTTTGTTGCTTCATATCAATAGGTTGAACCAGATTTTTGGGAGTTGCGCCAAACCGACTTAAATGGGCCACGTCCTTTCAAAATGATATAGTTCAGCAATATAAGCGGTCTAATA
Source organism: Platanthera guangdongensis (assembly GCA_039583875.1). Lineage (NCBI taxonomy): Eukaryota > Viridiplantae > Streptophyta > Magnoliopsida > Asparagales > Orchidaceae > Platanthera > Platanthera guangdongensis. The sequence goes on along the minus strand of CM077149.1, from coordinate 67,080,329 downwards.
ATAGTACGACACGAGGCGAACGGTTTCAACTCGAATCCTTATTATAATAGAGGAGTAAACCGGAAACCCTAGTCGCCTCTATACCAATTTTGTCGAGCAGTTCTCTTTGCCAAAACCGCCGGAGGAGAAAGAGCCGCTGGGTCAGGTTTGCTGGAAGAACACCACCAATAAAGGAGAAGATGCCGCCAAGAAGGGTGACAAGATCCATGGCTGGAAATCTCGGAAACGCCAGAACCAAGGTGAAAGATAATAGTTGTCAACCTAAATCACCTAGAGGGGGTGAATAGGTGAGTTGTGCGTCATTTGCGGAATAAAAAAATCTAAGAGCACAGCACAGATCTATTTACCAAATTATCACAGACGAGACAAGATTTATAGTGGTTCCCCGATCTTGGGTACATGTACTTTCCCTCACCGATCTAGCAATATACTAGACTCGGCTACTCCACTATCTCGGATCGAAAATCAATCCTACCCTCGGAACAAAGTTCCTACAACCTCAATCCAAACAACTGGATCTACAACTCGGAAGGCAAAACTTCCTACAAACGCGGAGTTGAAAACTCCTACACTCGGAGAAAACTTCTCCTAAAAGAATGAAAATTGTTTAAGAAAATACAGACAATATTTCGTTGTAAGATCTGCAAGCAAGCAACCAGGATCTTCTTCTTGTAAGATTTGCGGCACTTTCAAAAAATTGAAGAAAATCTCGGCAACAGATCTGGAATCTTCTTTGTCTTACACGATCGGAAAGAGATGAGCAGTTGAGAGACGATCTCGATCTGTAATACTTCTTCAGTCTATTTCCTCTGAAAATCGAAGCTCTTGCCGAAGAAGAACAGCGGCGGCGGTGCCTTTCGTTCCGTGAAGAGAGAGAGAGGAAACATTGATTCTTTTGGAAAGGGGCGGCTGCAAAACTTAGAATAATTTTCTTCTTGAAAAACTTGTTTTCTCATTAGGGTTTGTCGATTAGACAAGACCTTTTATTGGAGAACTAATAACGGTCATAATTGGTTTTAATGACGTACACGTGAACCAATCATGTCACGGAATTTGAAAATCTGTCAAATCTGGACTTAGAAGAAATTCCAGAGAAAAGGAAGAGATATACACGAGTGGATACATAACTACTCGAGTAAGTGAAGGAAAATACTCGGGTATAAAATTCAGGAATACTCGATTAGTTAGAGAATAACTACTCGAGTACATGTAATCAACATACTCGAGTCATTAGAAGATCTACTCGAGTATACAGAAAATTTCATGGGAAGTGGAGTTAAACTACTCGAGTACAAGTTGTACTACTCGAGTAGGTGAGTGAGACTACTCGAGTGGTTTGATGAACTAATCGAGTGATAGGACTTAGAAAAACATTTCTGCACTGGAAGATTAGCTACTCGAGAAGGTAGCCTGAACTACTCGAGAGGATATAGTCTACTCGAGTATATGAAAAGACTTACTCGAGTAAATGACTTAGAAAAATTTAGGAGAAGAGAAATCTGCACCACTCGAGTAAGAAGAATTATCTACTCATGTAGTTAAGTAAGCTACTCGACTAAGTGACAGTCTACTCGAGTATATGGACTTGACTTCACAAGAGGAAGACTTACTTACTCGAGTAGGTAAGAGTTTTGACTCGAGTATAAAGTAGGTATTTCACTCGAGTAGTTAATGACCTACTCGAGTAGAATACTTAGAAAAATTTTAAGGTGAGAATTACTTCTTCTTTGGAGAAATCAGCATCCAACTTTATGCACATAGTCCAAGTGCTTGAATATGAAGTGTATCCAAATAGAGAGGCTACACATGAGTCAACATCTTGAGTCATACAATGAGGGATTACATTGTATGGTCCTGTGTTTGGTGATCCATTGTAGACTGACATTGGTCTACACTTCCCATTGGAATCCTGCAACCACATAACTCAAACAAAGCATCAAATACAACCTAATTCATCTTAGTTCCAGGATGACTTCATCAAATCTGGGTTAATGTGGACACAGATCCCAACAATCTCCCCCTATTTGTTGAAGTCAGAACCCTTTACAGTAAGTTGAATTAAGGACATAAAAAGAAGCTAAGTAGAAAAATTAGTACAAGCAAGCAATAAACTATGAGAAAAGATAATAAGAGCAAAAACTCAGAATTATATAAATAAGAATATCCAAGATTATCAATTCTACAGTCAATCATTTCACAATCTCAAAAGTCCTTGAAAATCAGCCTTGATGCTGTTGTCTGTCCAATTTCTCTTGTTGTCTCTCTGATAACAATAAGGTTTTGGATAATACTTGGGAGGTCTAGGAGGGGCAGCAGGGTTGTTCCTCCCATACTCTCTGTCATAGATTCTCCTTTTGGTCATGGATTTTTCATAGAGTTCCCATTCATATGAGCTGTAATTAATATTCCTGCTCTCATGGAATTGCATAACTAATCTGAGAGTTTCCAGAATTAGGGATTTGGAGGTAGGAGACCAAACTTCAGAATGTTCAGGAGCTTTAGCAGGAACAGTCTTGCTAGCAAAAGGGCCTTCACCATATTTCCTTTTCTTCTTGGAGGTTTTGATCTCTAGAGGAGCATGAAGGAGAATGTCAGCAGGATCTTCTTCCCAGCCTTGAACATAGGTGTCTGGAGGAGCAACTGAGTCTCCAGGCTTGGGAGAGAAGGTAGGTTGTAGAGGAGCAGCTGGGGCAGAGGCAGTAGTAGATGGAGGATTTAAGTGATGAGGAATGATGTTGGGGTCAACAGCAAGGTCTGGTAGAATCTGGTTGTGCATCAAGACAGCAGTGTCATAAGTATGAAATTTGACACTCTGTATCTGGGCTAGCACATCATCATGAATTGTCTGCACATGAGTTTCCCATATAGCTGACTTCTGAGCAGCTGATTTTTCTACTTGTTCTTTGAGTTCTTTGATCAATCCCTCCCCCTTTCTGATTTCAACAGATAACTTCTCTATAGTATCTTCTTTGAAAAGACCAACTTCTTCACATAGTTTCTCTTTGTTGGCTTCATTTTTCTTGTCCAGCTCTATTTGATTGTTTGCAAGGGTGACACCTTGTTCCATAACTTGGCCAACACTAGTGATAGTGTGGTCAAGGGCTTTTCCACCAAGTTGAAACAGGTATCTAAGCTTGTAAGTATTATTCTGGATTTCAGCAAACCCTCTGCTCATCTCAAACTCAAGAGCAGTTACCTTAGCTGTAATGGCAGCTAGAGATTCATCAAAATATTTTCTCTGATCTTGCAGTAGGAGAGAGATCTGGGATAGCCAGTCTGGAGAGGGAGAAGCAGCATCAGTAGTTGAAGGACCAGCAGAGGAAGGAAGAGCAGAAGGAAGAGGAGGAGCTACCCATGGAGCTATTTCTTCAATGAGCACAGAGCTGTGAGCTCTAGTTGTATTAATGATAGCATACCCTTCTTCCATCACATTAGGGATAGAGAAATCTAAGTTTCTGAGAAGAGCCTCAGCTGGCTCAGGAGTGGGCTCATCAGAAATGAGAATTGTGTCTTGCTGGTATTTGAGGGCAGTAGGAGATTTTGCTGGAGTCCTGGCTGGCGAATTGGATGGAGATTGAACAGGAGTTGAATCCTTGTGAATTACAGAGGATGGAGCTGGAGGAGATAGAGGAGGAGGAGGAATAGGCAACACTTCTTCAGAGAGTTCAGCAATCATTGCATCTATAGCAGCAGCTGTTGAGAGAAGAGATTCTTGAGGTATCTGATCTGAAGGAGTTGTTGGAGTTTGTGGAGTATGAGGTAGGGAAAAAGTTGCTGGCTGTGGAGATGAGATGGTTTTGGATGGAGAGGGCATCCTGACTGAGATAGAAGGAGCATGCTCCCCCTCACTTGGTGCACCAGAGGAGCTGGCCACATGATGAGGAGAGGGAGATAGACTCATGTCCTCTAGAGCTAGAACATCTGGAACTTCTGAAAGCTTAGTAGCTTGGGCAGGATTCTTCAGCTTGATCTCCCATCTCTGAATAGAAGAAATGGAGGCCTTCTTCATGTGATGAAGAGGGGTCCCTTTGGAGAAGTCAAATACCTGAGGATTTGTTTCATGGAGGAGCAGAGAGATAATTCTGGCGAAGTTGGGGGATTTTAAGCTGTCCTTGATTTTGTCCAGAATCAACATGCCAAACTGATATTTCTTGCGGCAGACAATGGCTTGCATTATGTTGAAGAAATACAGTAGAATGTCTCTTATGGAGTTGGTCTTGCACAGCAAAATCTTGCCAATAACATCAACTAGAAACTTCCCTTTTGCGTTCATGTCTGACCTTTTGATATACTGAGCGTCAGCCGAGATGCCACATAATAGGGTTGTTCTGTCAGAATCTTCGTCATCTAGATCATCTTCTTCGTCTTCTATCGGTAATCAGAGAAGTTGAGAGACAATGGTCTTGGTGAGTTTAATTTTCAAATCTTTCACTTTTGATTTTAGGACCAATCCATGTCGCTTGACCTTCAGATTTTAGAAGAATTCTGCTACCTCCGGGAAGAGGATCCGGCAGGGTTCTTGCAGGATGAAGGAGAGCCCTGCAGTGTCTAGAAGATTCAGCAAGTTGTGAAAGTCGTCTGAAAGTTCGGGAATCCCGGCGGTAACAAGTTCCGAACCTACACCAATCTTGGAGACGGCGGCCATGATCCGGAAAATGGGAAAAAACCTCTGTCGGGGAGAAGAGGAACAATCACGGCTCTGCAATTTCTCGAATGAAGACGAAGCGGCGGATGGGTACTCGAGAGATTGGAAATAATTTCGTGTAGAATGAATTTTGGAATTTCGAACTTATAAACCATAGGTTTAAGTCTAATTATCCTAAAAAGAAGGAAATAACTTAAAGGGAAAGGCGGCATAAGCCTTGGTTGGCATATAAGAAGATTTTGAAAAATCCAAAGAGACATACACGAGCAATAAATAGGTACTCGAGTAGGTGAATCGACTTACTCAAGTAGATGAAGAGTTACTCGAGTGGGTCTATATAAGGTACTCGAGTAGGAGAATCAGCTGACTCGAGTGGCTGAAGTGTACTACACGAGTACATGAATTGCCTTACTCGAGTAAGTTGAATGGACTACTCGAGTAGGTCCTTTAATGTCTCGAGTAGGTCAAGTTTTATAAAGTAAATTGAAATGCCAAGTTGACTAACCCTTTATTTTCCGTTGCTTTCTTGAAATCCAAACTTCTTTAATCTTCCTTGTTGAGCATCCCAAGTTCAGTTTTGAAGAATGAGAACTTGGTCTCGTCCAGCGGCTTCGTGAAAATATCTGCGACTTGCCTGTCTGTGGAGACATATTGAAGATCTATATCCCCATGCTCTACATGCTCCCAGATGAAATGATACCTTAGCTCGATATGCTTTTTCCGGCTGTGCGAGACTGGATTGTTGGCTATTGTAATTGCGCTGGAAGAGTCGCAAAACAATGGGACATTCTTGAACTTCATGTTGTAATCCTCGAATTGATTCTTGATGCAGAGTAATTGTGCGCAGCAACTTCCTGCAGAGATGTACTCTGACTCGGCCGTTGAGATTGAGACACAGTTCTGTTTCTTACTACTCCAGGAGATTAGCCTTCTTCCAAGGAATTGGTACGTCCCGGAGGTGCTTTTCCTGTCATCTTTGCTTCCTGCAAAATCTGCATCTGAAAAACCAATTAATTCGCTGTCATTACTTATTGGGTACCATAAGCCAAGATTTGGTGTACCTTTAAGGTATCTAAAAATCCGCTTTGCAGCAGCGTAGTGAGATTTCTTAGAGTTCACCTGCAATCTAGCACAGACACATGTTGAAAATATTATGTCAGGTCTACTAGCAGTAAGGTAGAGCAAGGAACCAATTATGCTTCTGTACTTGGTTTCATCAAAAGGTTTCCCTTTTTCATCCTTGTCCAGAGACATTGTTGAGCCCATTGGAGTCCTCATAGAGGTTGCGTTCTCCATTCCGAATTTCTTAATCAGCTTTTTGGTGAACTTGGTCTGCAAGATGAAAATTCCATCTTCAGATTGTTTCACCTGAAGCCCTAAGAAATACTTCAGCTCGCCCATACTGCTCATTTCGAACTTCCCTTGCATAAGTTTTGAGAACTTTTTGCAGAGGTTTTAGTCTGTAGAACCAAAAATAATGTCGTCGACATAGATTTGCACTAGCAAAATCTTGCCTTTAATTTCCCTAAGAAATAATGTCTTGTCTATCTTTCCCCTTGTGAACTTGTTCTCAAGTAGAAAGCTAGACAGCGTCTCATACCAAGCTCGAGGAGCTTGTTTCAGACCATATAGGGTCTTGTGCAGGAAATAGACATAATCAGGAAAGTTAGGATCAACGAAACCTGGAGGTTGTTCCACATACACTTCCTCCTTTATGTTACCACTTAGGAAGGCAGACTTCACGTCCATCTGATAGACGGTGAAGCCTTTGAATGAAGCATATGCTAGGAACAACCTTATTGCCTCCAGCCTTACCACTGGAGCATACGTCTGGTCGAAGTCGATTCCTTCTTCTTGACGATAGCCTTTAGCGACAAGTCTGGCCTTGTTCTTTATGATCGTCCTGTCTTCGTCCATCTTGTTCCTATAGACCCATTTCGTTCCAATGACGTTCTTTCCTTTGGGTCTTGGAATAAGCTTCGATACATTGCAGCGTTTGAATTGATTTAGCTCTTCTTCCATTGCCAATATCCACGATGCATCTGAGTTTGCTTACTCAAACTTCTTCGGTTCAACCTGCGAGAGAAAACTTAAATAAAAATTCTCATTAGTTGTACCTCTTCGAGTTCTGACACCATCCCGGGGATCTCCTATGATCTGGTCCATGGGATGATCCTTCAAATGTCTGAGCTCTAGAGTTCTTGCATCTGGAATATCTTCAATCACAGGAGTGATTTCTTCATCTTGGATGACTCCTTCATCTTGATCATCAGCCTCTCCAATAGGGGTTGGAGTGGTGATCTTGATGAACTTTTCACCTTTGCCTTCATACGGTTCATCCAAGCTAGTTTCTTTCAGCTTTGCACTTGCATCTTCAATGATCACACTAGACGGATTGCTTTGAAGCAAGCTCATCTCATCAAATACAACATGTATAGATTCTTCTACCACCAGGGTTTTTCTATTAAATATTCTATATGCCTTACTATGGCTACTATAACCTACAAAAATACCTTCAAAACTCTTTTCGCTGAACTTGGTGGTATGATACTTACCATTGTTAAGTACGAAGCATTTACAACCAAAGATTCTTAAGAATGAGATGGTTGGCTTCCTGCCCTTTAGAAGTTCGTAAGTTGTCTTATCGTGGTTTTTGTTTATGAGTGCTCGATTTTGAACGTGGCATGCAGTGTTGATGTCTTCAGCCCAGAAGTACTCCGGAAGTGAAGCATCACTCAACATTGTCCTGCAGGCCTCTATGAGTGTTCTATTCCTTCTCTCAGCCAATCCATTCTGTTGTGGAGTACGAGGAGAGGAAAACTCATGAAAGATACCTAAGCTTTCACAGAATTCTATCATGGCCCCAGATTTGAATTCTGTTCCGTTGTCACTTCTGAATTTGACTATGGAGCAGTTATACTCATTCTGGACTTGCCTGACAAAATTAGTAAAAATGTCGAAGGTATCTAACTTGTGTTTCAGAAAGAACACCCACGCAAAGCGCGAGTAATCATCAACAATTACCAACGTATAATCCTTACCTCCCAAACTTCTAATTTGCAGTGGACCAAACAAGTCCATGTGCAGTAGATGAAGACAACTATTAGAATCTTTGCCAATAATGCTTTTAAAGGAAGCCCTTGTTTGCTTGCCTTTTACGCACGCATGACAAGGTCTATATTTGACGCACTTGACATTTGGGGGATCACGTACTAAGGTCATTGAAAATAATTTATTAATAGTTTTGAAATTAATATGTGTTAGTCTCTTGTGCCATTGGTCACCAAGAGACGCACGATCTTTTGCTAAAAGGCACAATGGTGTAGAGGAATCTATACAAATAAAATTTAAATAGAAAATATTCCTGCTTCGAGTGCCGGATTGAATCGTTCCCATATTGTTAACGGATTTGATCAGGCACTTATTAACATGGAATTCAACTATGTATCCTTTATCACAGAGTTGACTTATTCTTATGAGATTGTGTTCCAATCCTTTGACATACGCCACATCCGAGAAGGATACATTGCTGTTAGTGATCATACCATAGCCTCTAGTAATTCCACGGTCTGAACCTCCAAAGATGACCATTGGTCCGTTCACAACTGGAGTAAAATTCTGAATGAGGCTTCTAGTCCCGGTCATATGCCGAGAGCAACCGCTGTACAAATACCAGATTGGCATTTTGTTGGCCTTTGGACATACCTGCAATCGTAATCAATTTGCCTTAGGAACCCAAACACGTTTGGGTCCTTGGTCTCGGGTTAGAGTACTCCCCCTACGAGTGTTAGCATTATGAGCGGTCTTTCTCATATTGCTGACATGAGGGGTTGCGGTGTTTCTGGGATTGAACCAGCAATCAATGGCGAAGTGACCAACCTTGCCACAACACCAATAGTCAATTCTGTTGTACCTTTGCCTCATGATCTCCTGCTTGACCTTTTGGAATTGTGGTCTCGCAGGGGCTTCATTCTTAGAGGAAGATGCCTCATGATGATGGCAATCACATGGCTTCTTCTCCTTTATAGGCTTTTCTACAACAGGGCTTGTCTTTGGTGCCTTCTTGAAGTTATGACCATGATTGAAAGGGCCATAGCTCTTAAGAACAACTTCTTCATAAGGTGCCTTGAAGACACTTTCACCAAAGTTTCTGGGTCGAGTCCATCCTTGATAGTGAGACTTTGGCTCTACATAGGTAGGCCTAGCAAAGTGCCCGTAGGATGAGTCAAAATCAAACTAATTTGATGGAAAGATGACTTTCTTGAATGTAGTCTGATCTTGAGGGGCTTTCCCCTTCTCTTTGGCTAAGGCCTTTTTGGAGGCCTTATTCTTCCGTTGAGACTTATTTCTCCTAGAGGATTTACTAGGAGCTTCTTGATGGCCTAGCCCAGCTCCCTTAGCCTTTGCTTAGAATTCAGCAATAAATGGAAGAACTGCCTTGGGCTTTGAGAAACTCTCAACAAGTTTCTTTTCAGCGGCAAGTTGTCCCTCCAGTTCCTTGATGATTTTCTCTTTGAGGTCAAGGTTCTCAAGAGCCTTATTATACTCTTCAATGGCATTGTTGAAGTTTTCTTCGAGGGAGTCAGTCTTTGCGACTTTCTCTCTCAAGATGCTCTCTTCGGCTTTCAGAGATTTGATCTCTTTAGCCTGAGTCTTCACGACTCGACGACATTTGTCGTAATCCATGATTAACTCCTTGTACTGGGCCATTAGTTCTGACTCATCGTCAGAGGAGCTATCCTCACAATCATGTTCAAAGACTTCAAAATCTGAGAGAGGAGTATGAGAGTTTACCTTCCCAGTGAACTGGGGCTCTTGATCATCATCTGTTTGAGCCATAAGCCCAAAATAAGCTTCTTTGTTTTCACTTGACTTGGATGAGTCGGAGTCACTGAGAGTCTTGCTCTTTTTAGCTATCAGGCTCTTTTCTTTCCTCTTTTTGTTGTACGAGGATTTCTTTTCTTCTCTTCTACCACCCTCCGTCTTCTTATGAGGGCAGTCGACGATGACGTGACCGGGCTTATTACAACAATATCAGATGATGTCAGTCAAACCATGTTTGTTCTGTTTAGAAGAATACCAGTCATGGCTACTTGAGCCTTTCCTTTGCCAATCACCATCATGTTGTGATGTTCTATAGGAGGCATTCTTGCTTTTCCATTGATTCTTCATGTTCAAGAATTTCTTGAACTGACGTGAGAGGAGTGAGAACTCTCCTTCTGATAGCTCAGAGCCTGAGGTACTAGGATCAGAAGTTTCTTCTTCTTCACTAATTTCTGGAGCTGGAGCAGGGGAGGCAGCCTTTGTCTTTCTAGAAGTGTCTGCGTTGAGAGCAACAGATTTTTCTTTGAGAGCATACCTGCTCTTCTCTTCTTCAGCTTTCCTGGTGTTGAGTTGAAGCTCATATGACATAAGCTTCCCGAAGAGATTTTGTGGGTCTGTCTCAGCCAGCTTCCCAAACTCCCTAATGACACAGACCTTATTGTCCCATTCTTTGGTCAGGGATCTCATGAACTTGTCATTCAGTTCTCCATTAGTGAATACTCTGCCATAGACTCTTAGGCCATTCACTATGTTGAAAAAGTTCTCAAATGTATCAGCAATGGTTTCTTTGCTTCCCTATCGGAAGGATTCATACTTCTGATTGAGGAGGTATCTCCGATCATCCCTTACTTCTTCTGTACCTTCCATCAGGGTAACCAAGGGCTGCCACATCTCCTTTGCAGATTGGCAGTGGGTTAAGTTCTGTAGCATGGAGTCATCAACTGCACTTGTTATAATGTTTTTAGCTTTCTTGTCTAGTGAGACAAGTACAATCTCGTCCTTGTCTAAATCCATCAGCTTCTTTGGAACCTTCTTGGTAGGATCTATAGTGGAGAGAGTCATAGGGATATAAGGATCTTCTTCAACTATCATGAAGATCCTTGCATCCACAGCTTCCATAAAGAATTTAATCCTTTCTTTCCACATGGGAAAGTTGTTCTTGTTGCATAGAGGAAGCTTGGCAAAATCCTTTGCCTTATCCATGATGAGTAGATCTCCAATGACAACTATTGCAGGAACTGATCAAGGTGTTAACCTTTTAACGATCAACCTCCCTCTGATACCAATTTAAAGATAATAGTTGTCAACCTAAATCACCTAGAGGAGGGTGAATAGGTGAGTTGTGCGTCTTTTGCGGAATAAAAAAAAATCTAAGAACACAACACATATCTATCTACCAAATTATCACAGACGAGACAAGATTTATAGTGGTTCCCCGATCTTGGGTACATCCACTTTCCCTCACCTATCTAGCAATATACTTGACTCGGCTACTCCACTATCTCGGATTGAAAATCAATCCTACCCTCGGAACTAAGTTCCTACAATCTCAATCCAAACAACTGGATCTGCAACTCGGATGGCAAAACTTCCTACAAACTCGGAGTTGAAAACTCCTACACTCGGAGAAAACTTCTCCTACAAGAATGAAAATTGTTTAAGAAAATACAAACAATATTTTGCTATCAGATCTGCAAGCAAGCAACCAGGATCTTCTTCTTGTAAGCTTTGCGACACTTTCAGAAAATTGAAGAAATTCTCGGCAACAGATCTGGAATCTTCTTCGTCTTACACGATCAGAAAGAGATGAGCAGTTGAGAGATGATCTTGATCTGTAAAACTTCTTCAGTATATTTCCTCTGAAAATCGAAGCTCTTGCCGGAGAAGAACAGCAGCGGCGGCGGCTTTCGTTCCATGAAGAGAGAGAGAGGAAACATCAATTCTTTTGGAAAGGGGCGGCTGCAAAACTTAGAATAATTTTCTTCTTGAAAAACTTGTTTTCTCATTAGGGTCTGTCGATTAGACAAGAACTTTTATAGGAGAACTAATAATGGTCATAATTGGTTTTAATGATGTACACGTGAACCAATCATGTCACGGAATTTGAAAATCTGTCAAATCTGGACTTAGAAGAAATTCCGGAGAAAAGGAAGAGATATACACGAGTGGATACATAACTACTCGAGTAGGTAAAGGACTACTTGAGTAAGTGAAGGAAAATACTCGGGTATAAAATTCAGGACTACTCGAGTAGCTAGAGAACAACTACTCGAGTACATGTAATCAACATACTCGAGTTATTAGAAGATCTACTCGAGCATACAGAAAATTTCACGGGAAGTGGAGTTAAACTACTAGAGTACAAGTTGTACTACTCGAGTACGTGAGTGAGACTACTCGAGTGGTTTGATGAACTACTCGAGTGATAGGACTTAGAAAAACATTTCTGAACACTGGAAGATGAGCTACTCGAGTAGGTAGTCTGAACTACTCGAGAGGATATAGTCTACTCGAGTATATGAAAAGAGTTACTCGAGTAAATGACTTAGAAAAATTTAGGAGAAGAGAAATCTGCACAACTCGAGTAAGAAGAATTATCTACTCGTGTAGTTAAGTAAGCTACTCAAGTAAGTGACAGTCTACTCGAGTATATGGACTTGACTTCACGAGAGGAAGACTTACTTACTCGAGTAGGTAAGAGTATTGACTCGAGTATAAAGTAGGTATTTCACTCGAGTAGTTAATGACCTACTCGAGTAGAATACTTAGAAAAATTTTAAGGTGAGAATTCCTTCTTCTCTGGAGAAATCAGCATCCAACTTTATGCACATAGTCCATGTGCTTGAATATGAATTGTATCCCAATAGAGAGGCTACACATGAGTCAACACCTTGGGTCATACAATGAGGGATTACATTGTATGGTCCTGTGTTTGGTGACCCATTGTAGACTGACATTGGTCTATGAAAGTGTGAGCTAGATCTGATATACTCTAGAGGGGGGGTGAATAGAGTATGGTGCTTAAAAACTTTTTACAACAGTTGTTGTAATCTGAGTGAACAGGGAAGCAAATATTAAATCTAATCACGGAAACTATCTAATCACAAAGCAACCTACAAAAGAAATTAATCACAGATCCTAACTAATCACAGATCACAGCCAGAAACAAAAATAAAGACAAGCAAGCCAGAAGACACAAGGAGCTATTGTGGTTCCCCTAAACTTGGGTACATCCACTCTTCTACCACCCTAGGTAGGAATCCACTGCAGGATGAGTTGATCAGGTGTCCTGGGCACCAATGAGCTTTTGGTAAGGTGCTCAAAAACCAAACCAGATTTTTTGATCAGGTGTCTTGCCACCAATGAGCTTTTGATAAGGTGCTCAAAAACCACACACAAACTTTTGAAGGGAGTTTGAAAAACCCTTTACAGAGGTGGGGATGAGAGAGTGATGGAAGTCTTCTCTTTCTCAAAGCAGCTGAGAAGACTATGTGGATATTGATGTTGTCAAAGCTCCCCCTGAGTTCTTGAGATGTTCAGGAAATGAAGCTTTGCTGTAGGGTGATAGGCCTTCAGAAGTTGATCTCCAGCAAATGATGATTTCAACAACAGCTAAAATGTTAGGTGTCTGGAGTCTTGAATGAAGATGGCCTTGAACACTTAAATTAACAGATATCTGAAGATTTCAGTTGGTTGATCTCCTTGATTGTCTGTTCTTGTATGAATTCTTTTAGACAGAGAATGTCTACAGCTTTCTTTCTTTTTCTCTTGTGAGATTGTTGAGAGAGATGTTGTTCCAGAGAAAAATTGTAGCAGAGAATATTTTTGTTCTTCTTCTTGTTCTCTCTATAGATTGCTTGTGCTGCAGAGAGATTCAAAATCTTGTCTTTTATTCCCTTGTTCTGAATAGAAATGATCCTCTGTCAAGAATAGCCGTTAGCCTGTCATTAATTGACTTCCTTAATTGCAATTGTCTTCTGGGGGAAAGTCCAAAGAAACATTCCTTGATAATCTCTTGAAACTTGGTCCAGAATAAATGAAAATGGCTACAAGATCTTCTGAATTAATTGCTGAGAATAACTCCTTAACTGTCCTGAATTTGAATCTTGAAAATCATTGAACTCTTTAGAAAAATGTCGAACTGAGCTCTACTATTGTCGATCTGAGCTCAGCGATTTGGACTTAGACAACAATAGAGATCGTCGATCTGAGCTCAACTATCGTCGAACTGAGCTCAAAGATAGAGAATCAATACTGGAGTCAAGATCGTCGAACTGAGCTCAAAGATCGTCGAATGGAGTTCGACGATTTGTGGAAGTTGAGCTCAGCGATCGTCGAATGGAGTTCGACGATCCGTCGAAGTTGAGCTAGACGATCGTCGATTGGAGTTCGACGATTCGTCGTACTGAGCTCGACGAAATGACTTAGTCTCCATACTGAAAAACCTTGGTCTTGAGGGCAGCTTCCAAACCTAACTACTAACCCTTAGACTCAATTCTAATTGACCTTTACATCTATACAGGAGGTCAAAAATAGGTTTCCTAAAGACATAGTGATCCTGACCCAAATTAGTAATAGGGTGTTCCAACAATCTCCTCCTATTTGGGTTAGGATTACTATTTATAGAAATTGGAGAAATTAAAGAACAACATACAAAGCAATAACAACAACAAGCAGAATCACAAATATATTATCTCAGACAGAAATCAGAAATCAGAATGATTGTCACCTTACAGAATTATTCCTTCTCCTTGCTCTTTATAAGTTTAATTTCTCTATTAGGATTAAGAGCTTCCTTTTTGGATCTTCTGTCATCTGCTGCACCTAAAGAAGTTTGTTGTTTAGGCCTTGGTACCACAGCTTCAGAGTGCAGCTCCATATATCTTTCAGAATCAAAGAATTTGGTTGAGGCATATCTCTCAAGTTCCTTCTTTCTTTGTTCAGACAATGTAGTAATGTTGGAGGTATCTCTACCTTGCTCTTTAACTTTCTTGATTTGATCCAGGGCAGCTAATTCTTTCATTCTGGCAGTCCATGCAGTAGGATTATTTTCTGGATCTTTAAAGGGCACTGGAGGCTCATATCTATTGGAACGATTATCTTGAGGAGCTCGGGATGAGACTACTTCTATTAACTTGTAGGGAAAAGGGCCTGAAGTTGTATCTGATGAAGCTTGTTCTTCCCTAGAGTATGGATGTTGCCTGGAATAGCCTTTGGAGTAGACTTGGAATTCCCTTTGGCTTCCTCTATAACTTCCTCTCCTTGATTGAGAACCTCTGGACTGGCCTCCCCTATATTGAGATCTTGCATGAGGCTGATTGGGGGTTTGACTTTTAGCAGAAGGTTGAGTAGCTGAGCTTCCACCTGCACCTGCATCAGGAGGAGTTGGTGGAGGTGGATGAGGATGATGAAACTGAGAGGATCCTTTTTCATATTTCCTCTTCTTCTTCATAGCCTTAAGTTGGTTCTTGGAATATTGCATCCAATGTTCAGTAATGGGGCAGTCATGAAGAATGTAATAAGGTATGTCATTGGTGTCCTTTACTTTGGCTGGAGGCACTCTTTTCATAGCCTTGCTCCTTGCCTTCCTTTTTCTGGCTATGGTGGCAGAAGAATCATCAGAATCAGTCCTAAATTCATCACTTTCAGAACTTTGCTCATCATATAAAGCATCAATATTTTTCATATATTATTTTTGAAGTTGAGTTGGAGCAGATGAGACAGTGGTTGTAGCAGCAGATACAGCACCAGTAACAACAGAAGTTGTAGCAGTAGTAGTAGTAACAACGGACACAGAACTTTCTGGAGCAATACTTGCAGAAGATACAACAGCAGTAATATCAGCGGTAACTGGAGCAGCAACAGATTCAGAGAAAACAGTTTCAGAAACACTAACATCAGCACTAGCAGTAGGCTCAAAAACATATGCCTATGTCTACATATCCTCAGAAACTGGAACATCAGCAGCATCATCACTGACAACAGCAGCAACAGAAACAACAACAATATTTTCAGCAGGAGTAGCAGCAGCATCACTGGAAACAGAAGGCTCAGCAGTATATATGAAGGAAATATAGGAGCTAACTAAGCTGGAATCACAGCTTGAGAAGGGCACAATGGCCTTGGAGAGATCCTCTGATGGCTGGGATGCATTACTCACTGGAAACAACTGAAATAAGTTGAATCAAAAACTGATAGTAATGACCTGAGGTCCACTGAGAAGATTGCAACTAGAGGTGTTGAAGCTGGAGCTTGAGTTGAAGAGACAGCAGTAGCAGTAGCAGCAAAGACAGAAGAAATGGCAGCAGCAGCAGCAGGCAATCTCACATCTTCATGAGGCATCTCCCCCTGCCTAGATTCAGATACAGCTGGATCAAGGCACCCAAATGAAGGGATTGCCTGAGGAAAGAGAGAAGATAGCCTGGCAGAGAGGGTTGCAACTGACTGAAGAAGGGTAGCCAAGGAGGTCTCCAGCAGAAGTGACAGCCTGGGAGCTATCAGTTCATACAGTTGGTCAGCTAGGGCTGGGATATCTGCATGCTCAGCAGGGACTGGAGCAGAGGTAGAGAGGGATGGTGGAGCAACTGGATATGTTGGTGGAGAGCTGGTGGATGGTGGAAGTGAAGGTTGAGGTGTGGGGATTGTGGAGATGGAAGATAGTGGTATGGAGATAGAGGGTGTGAAGGAGGGTTGATCAATGATATCTTGTAGGAGCTGTTGGTATGAAGTGGATGAGGAGGGTAGATCAGGAGGGGATGAGGGTGAGTCATCCATGAAGGAATCATCAAGAAGATTGAATGATGGAATGTTGGATGATGTGTCAATGTCTGGGTGAGGGTAGTGGTGTAATGGATGGAATATTTCTTCTGGTATTGGAAGAGTTGGAATTGGAGATGGTATGGATGTTGGAGATGGGCTGGAAATAATGATTGTGGATGGAGTTTGAATGGTGGAGGGTACTGGTGGAGATGAAATTGGAGTTGGAGGAGGAGAAGCAGTAGCAGGCAAGTCTTCTGCAGGGGCAGAGACTTGAGGGGAAGTGACTGTTACAGTCCTTGTGCCTGGAGTTGTGCTTGCAGAGGGCCTGCTGGGCTTTGTTATCTGCCTGTCCCATTTGCCAAATAGGGCACACGACAGCCTCTTAGAGGCATTAATATGTATCCCATTAGATACAAGTAGGGCAGGGCATCTGTTTTGAAGAAAGAGCCCTAGGATCCCTCCATAATTAACAAAATTCTTGTTTATTTTCTTCTTGATCAGGTCAAAGAAGACCTCTCCCCAGTTCAACTGTTTCTTATCCACAATGGCACCCATCAAGCACAGCTGATACCTGGAGATAGTATCATGTGCTGAATGCTTGGCCAGCAAAACCTTTCCCACTACATCAGCTAAGAACTTGTATTCAACAGCTATGTTTTTTTTTCAGCAGTTTGCTAGGGTTAGCATCAGAGTGACCCATTCTTGCCAGTAAATCAGAAAATTCCTCTCCAGACAATTCAGCATAATCTCTTCCAGAACTTAATTCAAAAACCTCGGTCAGAATAGCAGGAGTCAAAGGTACCTGGGTTCCAGAAATTGAACTGACCACTGTGTTTTGGTCCTGGTTGTGGGCAGTGTAGACCCACTCCTTAATCTCATCAGCAGCCAACTTGATTCTTGTGGACATGATAACAACAAGCTTTTTCTCCTAGAATAGTTCCAGAATGTCTTGAAAAACCTGATCAGTGGTGCTGAAAGACTCCATGTCTATATCAAATCCAGCATCGAATTTCATTGCGGCTAGAACGGCAACAGAGACGGCCATTGTTACCTGCAAAAATCAACAAACAAAACGACCAAGTGTTGAGATGTTTGGAGGGAAAGAGAAATTTTTGCAGAGAGATTGAAAGCGCAAAAGGAGAATGACGACCGAAAAATGAATTTTATATTAGGGTTCGACGCAGAAAAGGAAAGATCGTTGAACTCAGTTCGACGATCGGGGCTTCTAAAGGAATCTGAAGAGTCTTCAATATCGTCGATCTCCGTTCGACGATATTGGAGAGCGTCGAGCTCCGTTCGACGATAGTTCAGAAAACAAAATCGTCCAGCGCCGTTCGACAATCGTTGACCGGAAGAGATAGTTCAGACTATCTGAGAGGCGCTGAACTCTGGTCGACGATTTCAGAAATCGTCGATCTCCGTTCGACGATCTGGGGGAAAATCGTCGAGCGCAGTTCAGAGACCAGAAATACACTCTAGACACTTAGAAAAATCAAGATGTTTGCCTAGTCTTGGTCAATTTTTAAAGTTTCAAAATCTTGGATATTATTTTAGACTTCCTCCATCTAACATTCCTAACTGATTTAGGAAGAAGGTGCGTTTCTTTTCATCCAAGGGTTTGGTGAAAGTATCTCCCCTTTGCAAATCAGTTGGGATATATTGAAGTTCAATTTTGTTCTTCTCAACATTATCCCTTAAGAAGTGATGCCTAATTTCTATGTGTTTTGTCCTACTATGGAGGACTGGATTTTGAGCTATAGAGATAGCACTGGTGTTGTCACAAAATATTTTTGACTTCTCTAAGTTATAGCCATAATCTAGGAGTTGGTTTTGAATCCACAATATTTGTGAACAACAACTGCCTGCAGCCATATATTCAGCCTCAGCAGTTGAAGTTGACACATATGTTTGTTTCTTGCAAAACCAAGAGACAAGTTTGTCACCAAGAAACTGACAAGTTCCACTAGTGCTTTTCCTGTCAATTCTGCATCCAGCATAATCAGCATCAGAAAATCTAGTTAAATTAAATGCTGAATCTTTTGGATACCAGAGACCTAGATTTGGACAACTTTTAACATACCTGAGAATCCTTTTAACTAATGTTAGGTGTGACTCTCTAGGGCTTACTTGGAATCTAGCACATATGCATGTAGCAAACATTATATCTGGTCTACTAGCTATAAGGTACAGTAAAGAGCCAATCATTGCTCTATATGTTGTCTGATCAACAGGTTTCCCATGTTCATCAGCATCCAATACAGCATTGGTAGGCATAGGTCTTTTCATACAAGATGCTTCAGACATACCAAATTTCTTGACCAATTCATTTGCATACTTGGTTTGAGAAATAAAGATGTCTTCAGCATGTTGTTTGACTTGCAATCCTATGAAGAAGGATAGCTCACCCATGCTACTCATTTCAAATTTAGAATGCATTAGGTTGGAAAACCTTCTGCACAAATTTGAATTAGTAGAGCCAAAAATAATATCATCTACATAAATTTGTACTAGTAGGGTATGGGACTTATGGGTTCTAATGAAAAGAGTTTGGTCTACTCTACCCATTATAAATCCATTTTCTAGAAGGAAGCATGCTAGGGTCTCATACCATACTCTAGGAGCTTGCTTGAGACTATATAATGCTTTGTTCAACTTAAAAACATAATCATGATAAGTTGGAGAGATAAAACCTGGAGGTTGTCTGACATAGACTTCTTCTTTGATGTCTCCATTTAGAAATGCACTTTTTACATCCATCTGATATACCTTGAAGCCTTTGTGTGCTGCATAAGTTAAGAAGATTCTGATGGCTTCCAATCTTGCAACTGGTGCAAAAGTCTGGTCATAGTCTATTGTCACAACCCGCATTTTCTCATTAATAAATAAATAAATCAGAGCACAAGATAACTACGAGCTGTGATGCCACGTCAAGCAGGGGATAACTGCTGACGCTCAGGCGACACTCTAATCCTTCAAATCATAAGTTAAAATGAATAGAAAACTGATTTTTAAATTAATTGGCTGTATCCCTCGGCTCAGTGGATCAGATAGTCCACGGTTTGAAAACTATTTTTATACGTAGCGGAAAAATACTTCATTTATGCCTAACATCCTAAAAGAGCGCATAAGTGTCCTAAGAGGACAACTTACACTATGCAAGACCCTAGATTTCAATTTATAATACTTATAAAGAAAACAACCTTTTTACGCATTTGGAAAGTAATGATTGAGCTTTTATAAAACATGCTAATCATGCAATACATATAGTAGTTCTTTTATAGGGTTTAAAGTAACTAGCAACCTAGCATAAAACATTCCCAGAGAGCAAGTGAAACTACCACAAAACAGGTAAACTAGCAGCTAAGCAAAGACTTAATATCACAAAGGAAAATCACCAACGAGCGTCAACAACCTGACACGAACTCACTGGCGAGCATTTATGTCTGTACTACTACAAGGCTAAAGAACTACCTCAACAAGTGAGGAAAACACTGCCACAACGCAGTCCACATGGAAACTCCTGAAACTAGCCGCACAGCCGGCTACAGACCTGAACCTGAGGCATTCAAAAGAAGAACACCTCAGCAAGAAATAATAGAATAGGAGGCAAAGAAACATCAGATAATAATCGAATGAAAAGAGCAGAAAGAAAAAGGGTTACCAACCCTGCAAGAGAAATGCTGAAAATCTTAGCTAAAGAATCCAAAAAGGGACAAAATGTAAGTAAAACAGTCAGTAAAGTGAGAGAAATGCAACAAGTACTAAAACGTGCCAAACTCCGCTCAAGCCTGTAGAGACAAAAAAGAAACCAATATGCATCAAATGAACAGTATGAAAGAAACTAACAGTCCAAAACTTGTAAATCGTTAGCACTGGCACAAATCCCAAACCTGTGTCGGAGACTAAGAACAGTCACAACCGAACAACCAGGTCCAGGTGTCTCAAGAGTACTAAAGGGGCCGCCACAGGGTCCACACACATAGAGTTCCAACCTCTTACAGCAACCCAAAATGTCCAAAGGAGGGAATGGTGGTGTCCACGGCTCGAACTCCCCCGGTACCATACTCCTTCAGAAACCCAGCTACCACATGCTAAAGATCCACGATTCGGCGCCAAAACTAGCCGACAACACCATTTAAAAACTACCAAGTTTTACAACCAAAACCCGCCAAAATATTTCCCCCTACACGCCGAACTATTTTCCCCTACCCGCCGAATTATTTCCCCCTACCCGCCGAATTATTTCCCCCTACCCGCCGAATTATACATAAAATAAATTCCGATAACTTCCTAGTTTAGGCCGATCACAAGCCCTAACCTAGGAATATTTCTAATCTCACCTATATTACTCCTGTATTTTACGACAAGGAGAATAAATAAGGCGAAAAACAACCCATGGAGGCACGCAAGAGGGGAGAAATCCACTTGCCTCAAATCGCTCTTGAAAACGTCCTCCCAAAATACTCCACCACGTAGATCCGTCCAAGAGGGGACACGCGGAGACGAGATCTACGAAAAAAACGGACAATCTGGGTTAGGGCCGAAAAAATCTAAGGCGAAACGGTCACAGAAACGGGAAAAGCTTACCGCGATTTCGAAGCTCTCGCCGAGAGCTTTCCAACGCCGCGATCGGATCGAAATTCCGTCCACCGGATCGGCGGTGGCGGCCGCCGGAAGATTCGCGAACGAAAGGTTCCGCACACGCCAAAAAAAATGTCGCACGGGGGGGGGGGGGGGGGGGGGGCTGTTCGGGGAAGAAGAAAGGGTTTATCTTATATAAGAAGGGGATAAACTTATCTTATTATTTTATCTTAATATATTATCTTATAATAATATATTAATTATACTAATATATTAACATAATTCGGTGATCGGTGAGATTCATTCTCACCGAAAACAATTCGGTGAGAATGATTCTCACCGATTCACTATTTCTTTATTATTTTTTTTAATTAAAATACTTTATATATATATAAAATATTAATACTTATAATTATTTAAAAAGGAATGATATAACATATATCGTTACGGAGGGCCAAACGCGCGCCGAATCGAACGAAATTCGCACCGTAGGCGAATGACGACGCTACGAATCCAACGGCGAAGTCGAAATCGAATTCCGACGCACCGTTTTCGAGATAAAAATTTCTAAAGCTAACGGCGTACGCGAAAACATACAAACTTCAATCGCGCGCCGAGGCTCCAAAAATGCTCGGAACGCGACGAAACTTGACGAGCAAGTCTAAAATTAGCCGATCTAATTTCCTAATGTAAAATTTTCCACTCCCGACGCAAATCTCAAAATTTGGCCGGTCAAAACTAACGAACGCAAACGCGCTACGACAAAGTCGGTAACAAAATCCGACGAACAGAACTCGGGCAAATTTCTCCCGAAGCCAAAACACAAGCATTCCCCAAGAGGCTCTACCGAGTCACCAAACAGACTCCGGCTCGCTAGGGAATCTTGCAACCAGGCATCACCAAGCCACGTAGGGAACCTAAAGAGCTAAGAGCACGCTCTAACAATGTCACATGACCAACACGCGCCAACATAACGCTCTGACGTCATAATACGTCAAATAAGAAATTAAATAAATCACTGGAAAATCGGGGGCGTTACAGTCACTCCCCCTAAAAGAAAGTTTCGTCCCGAAACTTTACGCACAAAACACTTCTACCAAAGAAGGAAAAGAAAATAACCAAGGGTTATCGAATGCTTACCGAGCACAGCTAGGAGAACAAATGAGGATGCGCCTCCCTCATAGCTGACTCCAGCTCCCAAGTCGCGCTCTCCACGTCTTGGTTTCTCCACAGAATCTTTACCATCGATATTGTCTTTCTCCGCAACACTCGATCTTGCACATCCAGAACACGAATAGGAACTTCCACGTAGGAAAGGTTAGGCTCCAACTGGGGCACTGCATCCAGAACTTGTCTGTCACTTAGCACGCACCTCCGCAGTTGGCTCACGTGAAAAACATTGTGCACGCCAGGAAAATTTTCGGGCAAATTAAACTTGTAGGCTGACACCCCAATCCGCTCCACAATTTCAAATGGTCCCACATACCTTGGGTCCAACTTATGGTTCTTACCGAACCTCTTCACTCCAACCATCGGGGAAACCTTAAGGAATACCATGTCCCCCACAGAAAATTCCCAAACGGACCTACGCCGATTGGCGTTCTTCTCGTATCGCTCTTGAGCTATCCGAAGCTTCTCTCGAATAAGCTTTACAGAGTCTTCCATTTCTTCTAAGGCATCTGGACCTAACATCGGCCTCTCACCAACCTCAGCCCAAAATAGAGGAGTTCTACATCGTCTTCCGTATAGCGCTTCGAAAGGAGCCATTTGCAGACTCTCTTGATAACTGTTATTGTATGTGAACTCCATCAACCTCAAGCGTTCATCCCACGCTCCTCCGTGGTCTAATATATAACAACAGATCATATCTTCCACAATCTGATTAACACGCTCCGTTTGACCATTGGTCTGCGGATGATATGCGGTAGAATATCTCAAGTCTGTTCCCAATCCTTCTTGAAGGCTCTTCCAGAAACGAGACGTAAACCTGGAGTCTCGATCTGATACTATACTTACGGGTACTCCATGTAACCTGATAACTTCATTCAAATATAGCTCCGCTATCTTTTTCATCGAGTAACCAATCTGAAAGGGTACGAAGTGCGCACACTTTGTTAATCTATCAACAATCACCCAAACAGAGTCATGCCCTCGGGGAGATCTCGGCAAACCAGTAATGAAATCCATTGAGATACTCTCCCACTTCCAAGTTGGAATCTCTAAAGGCGCTAACTTTCCACCAGGCCTTCCATGATCAGCCTTAACTCTTTTGCACGTAAAACATTCCGACACAAACCTTGCAATGTCACCCTTCATCCCAATCCACCAGGCAATCTGTTTCAAGTCCTTATACATTTTTGTAGACCCTGGATGGTAGGCCACACTTGAACTGTGTGCCTCACTGCACAACTTAACTCGAATGTCTCGAAAATTGGGGACGCAAAATCTACCGCGGTACTTTAGAGTACCCGCGTCATCGATCGAAAAGTCAGGCAGCTCCCCCTTCTCAGTTCTATTATGAAGGTTCAGTAGATCAGGATCGTCCTTTTGATGAAGCCTCGTAAGAGAAATCTATGAAGGCTCAGACACATCCAAACTGCTTGGCGAGTCACATCTACCAACTGAAATATCCATTAAAAGGAACTCTTCTACTAACAACTCAGTGGAGAGATTGAAAATTTTCCCTGTCTTCCTGCTTAAGGCGTCGGCTACCACGTTAGCCTTACCCGGATGGTATAGGATCTCCACTTCATAATCAGCCACATACTCTAACCATCTGCGCTGGCGCAAGTTCAACTCCTTTTGAGTGAAGACGTATTTCAAACTCTTATGATCTGTATAAATCTTGCACTGCGCGCCATACAACAAGTGTCTCCATAATTTCAATGCATAAATAACTGCTGCGAATTCCAAGTCATGCGTAGGGTAGTTCCTTTCATGAATCTTAAGCTGTCTTGACCCATACGCAATCACTTTTCCTTCTTGCATCAGCACACAACCAAGACCCACGTGGGATGCGTCCACGTAAACGACATAATCTAATCCTTCCGTAGGCAATGTCAATATCGGAGCAGTGCACAGTCTATTCTTTAGCTCTTGGAACGCCTCTTCGCACTTATCGCTCCACACAAATGCTGCATTCTTCTGCGTCAATTTGGTCAATGACGCAGATAATGTAGAGAAACCCTCTACAAATCTTCTATAGTAGCCAGCCAACCCTAGGAAGCTTCTTATTTCTTTGGGTGTGGCAGGCCTCGTCCATTCCATAACTGCGGCTATCTTTTCTGGGTCGACAGAGATTCCGTCCTTGTTAACCACATGACCCAGGAAAGAAACCTGAGGCAACCAGAACTTGCATTTACTTAGCTTGGCGAACAACCTATGGTCCCTCAAGGCAGATAAAACTAGACGCAAATGTTGGTCATGCTCCTCAACATTGCGTGAATACACCAACACATCGTCTATAAATACGACTACAAACTTGTCTAGAAAGTCCTTGAAAACCCTGTTCATCATGTCCATGAAAGCAGAAGGTGCGTTGGTCAAACCAAACGACATCACCAAAAATTCAAAATGACCATGTCTGGAACGGAAGGCAGTCCGCGGGATATCTGATTCACAGATCCTTAACTGGTGGTAGCCCGAACAAAGGTCAATCTTAGAGAACACGGCGCAGCCTCGCAGTTGATCAAACAAATCATCTATCCTCGGCAACGGATACCTATTCTTGATCGTTACCTTATTTAGCTCTCTATAATCGATGCACAACCTCATCGATCCATCCTTTTTCTTGACGAACAAAACGGGAGCACCCCAAGGCGAAGAACTCGGCCTTATAAATCCGTTCTCAAGCAACTCGTCTAACTGTGTTAGAAAGTAGCGAAAAGAAGCGAAAAGTAGAGAAAAAGAGAATAAACTTTTGAATAATTGAAATTTTATTATCCAAAAAAGATATCATTTACAAAGGTATGACCTCCCTTATATAGAATGGAGGAGATAAGAAAGAGAGTATACAAACAATGTGGGACTAAACATTTACAGTACTGAGCGGCTAGAATAATGGAGACCGCACAGGCCGCGCGGTTAGACAGAGTGATGTTAACCGCTCGGCAACTCCAGCAGGATAGAACAGGCCGCAGAGGTAGATCGATAGACCTCCCGGTCAACAAACCGCTGGATCAGACCGCTAAGCCGCTCGGTCAACAAACCGCTGGATCAGACCGCTAAGCCGCCCGGTCTAATACTTCAACACTCCCCCTCAAGCTGGAGCATAGATATCAATCATGCCCAGCTTGTCACAACTGCGGAAGAAGGAAGTAGAGACCGGCTTGGTGAAGATATCTGCCAACTCCTTGTCAGAGGTGACAAAAGGAGTACAAATCTGTTTCTTCAAAATCTCTTCCCGAATGAAGTGACAATCAACCTCTATATGCTTTGTTCTCTCATGGAAGACCGGATTTCTGGATATGTGTATAGCGACCTTGTTGTCACAGAACATAGGGAGAGGACAGTCATATACCTCGCCCAGGTCAAGCATGAGAGCCCGCAACCACTTTAACTCACACGTGGTTGACGCCATACTCCGGTATTCTGCTTCGGCACTGGATCTGGAAACAACAGACTGTTTCTTGCTCTTCCAACTCACGAGATTACCTCCAACAAAGGTACAAAAACCTGACGTGGATTTACGATCGCCTTTGTCATCCGCGTAACTTGAATCTGAGTAGGCCTCAACCCTTAGATGGCGATTCTTCTGAAAGAGTAACCCTCTGCCCGGTGCTGCTTTGATATACTCTAAAATCTTCAGATAGCTGAGACAACTGAGAAGCTCAAGGCAAAAGCACTGAGAGAAATGTTGGTCTCAGCAAAGCCGCTGAGACAGGAGTTGGTCTCAGCAGAACCACAGAGGCAGGAGTTGGTCTCAGCAAAACCACTGAGACAGGAGTTGGTCCCAGCATAACCACTGAGACAAGTGTTTGTCTTAGTTGAGAACAAGAAAGCGTTGAGGTATGTTAAGCAGAAAAAATGGTTAAGGAAAAAAAGCGTTGAGTGGAGGTTGCTCACTTAATGTTGTCGACGCCTAGTGAAGACAGAATCTTGTCTAAGGTGGTTGGCGTTGAGTGATGCTCACACACTCAATGCCAAATAGTATATAGCTGATAAAGAAAGTTGGCATTGAGTGAAGCTGAATCACTCAATGACTAGAAACAAATTTATTTTCTAAATAGTTTGGCTTTGATTGAAGGTTTCTTACTTAACACCATGAGACAGTAAATCAGTCTAAGTATTTTGGCATTGAGTGATGCTTACTCGCTCAACGTCTATGCTAATGGTGTTAGATTTTTTGGCTAAGTCCTCAACTGATGACGTCAACAAGTCAACAATTCAACATAATTCAAATTAGTGGTGGGATGGCTACAGAACGCGACAAATGTTACCGTAGACCTACTGTACGACAGTTGGCATTAAAGCAAAGTTGCTGCTGGCCATTAGTTTTGTGGGGTCCACTTCTCAAGAGCCGTTGGGTAAAAATTAATAAAAGATAAGAGGCGTACAGAGGAACTTTGTCTTCAGTAAAAATAATCAAGATAGTTCTTCTTCTCCACCATTATTATGGAGCTGAACAACAGGAAGCTCGAGTCTACAAGACAGAGAGCAAGTTAGCTGTTGGTGTCAAGACCTTCAATAGCAAGATAGCTGGTGACATTCTAACCTGCACCAGAAAGCTATTTCAGAGTATTTTCTCTGAGGGAAAAGGTAGCAGCCAAGGGTCAACAGAAAGTTAGGGTTAGACCTGATATACTCTAGAGGGGGGGGGGGGGTGGGGAGTGGGTGAATAGAGTATCTTTTAAAACTTTAAAACTATAACAGCTTTTTGATGTAAATTAAATGGTCGGAATTGGGAAGCTATTTGATACCAAAACTATGCAGTAATTTAAAGAGCAATCCTAAGGAAACCTAAACTACCACAGGTACTGCAATTGTCAAACTAACTAATATTAACCCAACAAACCTAAGTAACACATCCACAACAAGAATAAAAGAAAAAGTGCAACCAGACAACACAAGAATTTTGTAGTGGCTCCCCAACCTGTGTACATCCACTCTTCTACCAACCTGGTAGGAATCCACTCAGGGTTTTGATCAGGTGACTGCCACCAATGAGCTTTTGATCAGGTGCTCCAAAACCAACCCAAGTTTTTTTGATCAGGAGACTTGCAACCAAGAATAACTTTTGAAGGGGGTTAAATAACCCTTTTTACAGTGGGGGATGAGAGAGTGATGATGTCTTCTCTTTCTCAAGATACAACTGAGAAGTCTTTAGTGGATCTTGATTTTAACAAAGCTCCTCCTGAGATAAGGAAATTAGGAATATTTGAGCATTGCTGCTGGGTGAGTAGGCCTTCAATATTTCAGCCTTGACCAGCAGGTATCCAGGAGATTCTTGACAGATAGAGTGTTTGTTGTCCTTTGAAGAATCCTGAAATGAAGAAGGAAGAAGACACTTGATTTGAATGTATGTTCTTCTTCTTCTTCAGCTTGCTGTAATATCTCTGGTCAAGGGCTAGGGCTTCTTGTATCTTTACTCTATTATTTCCCTGTGTGTGTTGTTCTCTTTGTTCAGACAAGAAGGAAGAAAAAAAGCCCTATGAACTGTCTGTTGAAGAAAGAGGAAAAATCCTTTTTATATTTTTCATGAAATCTTTCTTCTGAATTTTTTATTTCTTCCTTCATTCAATGCCGACGGCTTGGAGAATATTTGCATTGGTTGATTTCCCCAACTATCCCATTGAAAAATGACAGGCAATAATCCTGATGAAGTCCATAATCAATGATGCGTCTAACGGTAATATTCAGAGTATGTTAAGCATTGATTACTCAGGAATTATTGCAGTAAACTAAGGGACAAAGGAGAGGAAAATTCCATGTCTGGAACAACACAGAAATCGTGTAGTGAAGAGCAGAATTCGTCGACCTAGGTCCAGAGTTCGTCGAGCAGATAAATCACGTACGTCTACCTGATAATAGTTATTCGTTAAACTGAGATCCAAGATCGTCGACCAGAGAACAGATAACTACTTTCTCTGGAACCTTGCCAACTCTGTGCATCAAGATCGTCGAGCTGAGATTCTGACTTCATCGACTAGTGTTCCGAGAAATGATTCTTGGACTTTCAAATGTTGAAGTGAAGTATCCAGAAATCGTCGACCTGAGAATTAATTTCGTCGAGCTGAGAACTGCTAATTGCTACTTGATAGAGCTTTTCAGGATTATGGTCTAAGTTCGTCGAACTGAGAACATGAATTCGTCGACTGAAGTATGATTCTGGACTTAGAATATTTAAGTGTTTCTGCTCTCAAAATGTTATAGCAGATGATCCAGAAATCGTTGACCTAGGATCTAAGTTCGTCGAGATGATATTCTAACTTCGTCGATTGGAGTTCAGTGAGAAGAATTCTGGACCGGGAATGTTGAAGTATAGTGTCCAGAGATCGTCGACCTGATAACTAAGTTCGTCGAGCTCAGCTCAGAGAATTTTCTCTGAGTTCGTCGAGCTGAGCACAACTTTCGTCGACCTGAGTTCGACGAACATCGAACTCATTTTCTGAGTCTTTGAAATTTCTCTAAGTCTTGAGTCTTTTGCAGTCTGTTGATGGCTGGTCCATGCAGTGATGACTCTAAGGACATGGCCTAGACTCTAGGACACACACATGACCCTGGCTATACATGTTGGGTCAAACATCCTAGTTTAGTGAACCTAGACCAAATCCAACCAGTGATCCAACAATCTCCCCCTATTTGGGTGAGGTCACTAAATACAGACTCACATAAATAACAAAGCAAGAGAAATATATCTGGCAAGAATTTTAACATATGAAGCATATATATATATATATATATATATATATATATATATATATATATATATATATATATATATATATATATATATATATATATATATATATATATATATATACAGAGAGCTTTGTATCAAGACATAAATAAGCAGTTTTAGAATAACAGAAAGACTAAAAAACAGTTCATAATTTATTGCTTCTTCTTTTGCTCCTTGTGCTTCTCCTCTTTAGCTTTTTCATCTGGCTGAGTAAACTTGATCTCCCTGTTTAGATTAGCTGCTTCTGTCTTTGACATTGTCATGTTAGCAGCTCCAGTGATATTAAGGGAGGTAGCCCTCGGCACTACAGCTTTAGGATGAAGTTTCATATAATCATCAACATTAAAGAATTTATTAGCCTTAGCAAACCTATTAAGTTCTTCCTTCCTGTATTTGGACATGTTTGAGTATTGAGAGGGATCCTTCCCTTCAGATTTTTCTTTATTAATCATGGATAGGCCAACCAGTTCCTAGAACATGGCCATCCTTATAGTTGTAGCTGTATCTGGATCTTCAAAGGGTACAGGAGGGGAGGCAGGTCTTTTTGGGCTTTCAGCTTCTTTATGTTCAGAGATTTGTTATTGTTGATGTTGTTGTTTGCCTGATGAGTAATGCCTCTGCTGGCTACTTCCTGAAGAAGAGGAGGACCTACCCTGATGTCTCTGATATGTTTGATACTGGGTAGTCCTCTGAGTTGAAGAACTTGAAGCACTAGCAGCAGGTGGTGGAGGAGGAGGAGGGTCCTTTCTATATCTCTAAGGAGGAGGTGAGTACTTCTTGCTTTTCTTTCTCTCTTTTGCTAGTTCTTGGACAGCCACATCCATACTGGAATGCCCTTATAAGGTGTGATTTTCTGCAGTATAGAATATGGAGTGTCATTTGCTGGATTTGGTTTTCGAGCAGGAGGTGGAGGAGCCTTTCTTTTCTTGGAGACTTTATTTTTCTTAGGCTCATCATCAGAGTCCTCTTCATCATCATCATCATCAGATTCTTGAGGAGCATCATACAAAGCATCAATAGCTTTTAGTACAGTTTTATCAATGGGCTTTTCACCCTGAGTAGGAGCTAGAGAAAGAGCTGGAGGAGGAGCTGGAGCTGGAACAGGAGGGCTATATACAACAGTGCTTTCAGCAACTGTTCTATTCTCTTCTTCTATGTCAGCCATGATCATTGCATCAAGATCAGGCATTGGAGAATCATCCATAACAAAAATTGGAACAGAAGGGAATGAGATAATAGGGGAAACATCTCTGGGTGGAGATGAAGTAATGAGGAGAGCATCTTTTGGTGGAGATGGAATGGCTGGAACCTCTGTTATAGCAAAACTGGCCTTTAGTTGCTTGGTAACCTTGGGGATTATGGGAGATGTATAAGGGACTATATCTAAAGATGGCTTTGTACTATACTCTGGAAGTTCACTCAAATAAACTATATCAAAAACTTTCAACAAATTCATCAGATCAACTGTGGGATTTATAACATAATCACCAGCAGTGTCTATAGTCTCTGAGACTGTCTCATCTATTTCCATATCAGATTCAATAAAATGAATGAAATCAAATAACTCATCATCAGCATCTGCATCTGCTGTTGCTTCTACTTCTACTGCTACTATTCCTGTTGTTTTTGTAGGCTTTGCTGTTACTGCTGCTACTTCTTCATTGAGTATCTCCCCCTGCCTAGTTTTAGTGGAATCTGGAGCCAGGCCCCTAATTAAAGAGGGATAAGCAGAGAAAGTAGATATTTTATCAGCAAGAGAGGATATGGAAGAATGAAGAGGTGTAATGGCCTCTGCTATAATACTTTTGAGGAGGGGAGTAAGAAGTGCAATGAGAGTTGGAATAATGGAGGGGTCCAATTAAAAGTGTTTAGTTTCCTTCCTAAATCACATAGAGGGGGGGGGGGTGAATAGGTTAGTTGTGCGTCTTTTGCGGAATTATCAGAGAGATGAAGAAAATCTTCGGCAAAAACAGATATAGATTTCCTTGGCCTCACACGATCAGATAGAGAATCATGAATTAAGCAGCGAT
Organism: Platanthera guangdongensis; assembly: GCA_039583875.1. NCBI lineage: Eukaryota > Viridiplantae > Streptophyta > Magnoliopsida > Asparagales > Orchidaceae > Platanthera > Platanthera guangdongensis. The sequence goes on along the minus strand of CM077149.1, from coordinate 67,049,590 downwards.
CTAGATCTGTAAGCCTTCTTGATCTGAATACTCTGAAAACGAAAACCCTAGCCGGATGTAAACGATGAAGATCGGCGGCGGTGCCTTTCGCTTCTTGGAGAGAGAGAAATTCAGAGAACTTAGAAAGATAATCGGCTGCAAAAATATTCTTATCTTTTTGGTTTGTCGGTTTGACAAGACCTTATATAGGATCCGCGATAACGGTCATAATTAGATCTTAATGAAGTGCATGTAGACCAATTACATCAAGGTTCATTAAGAAATCTGCAAATTCTGGACTTAACGAAATGTTTCTGAAAAAGAGTGGAGTGACATACTCGAGTGAAGAAATGACTACTCATGTACTTTATAGGACTACTCGATTGAGCTGAAGAAAACTACTTGAGTACTATAGAAAAATACTCGAGTAAGCTGAAGATAACTACTCGAGTACATACTTGAAGAAGAAATTAGAAATGATAACCAGCTACTCGAGTACCAAAATGACTTACTCGAGTGCTTAAGCAATTACACGGAACGTGGAGTTAGACTACTCGAGTATAAGAAATACTAGTCGAGTAATAAAGGATGAACTACTCGAAAGATAGAGCAACTACACGAGTCATAGACTTCGAATATCTTCTCGAATGAAATTCTAGGCTACTCGAGTAGTAAAGCTGAACTACTCGAGTGAATAAGAACTACTCGAGTATAAGAAACTAGCTACTCGAGTAATAGATTTAGAAAAAATTCTGAGGGAAGAAATTCTGGTTACTCGAGTATAAACTCTGGGCTACTTGAGTAGTAGATGAACTACTCGAGTACATGACTTAGTCTACTCGAGTGAAGAGAAAGAACACGAGACACAGATTTCTGTTACTAGAGAAAGAAGGTTTAAACTACTCGAGTATCTATATGGCTACTCGAGTATTTTACTTAGAAAACATTTAGAGATGAAATTCGGTTAACTTGAGAGAGAGAAGGAATTTACTCGAGTAGTTGTCTTAGCTACACAATAGCTATAAATTGACTACTTGAGATCTAACTTCCTTACTCGTGTATTAGGATTTTACTCGAGTATTAACTAAGCAACTCACTCGAGTAGGAATTGATCTACTCGAGTAAAGGACATAGTAAATTCTCTTAGTAGAAATCTCTTCTACTTTGGTGAAACCAGCATCAAATCTTTTCCAATCAGTCCTGCTTATTGAATAAGAAGTGTATCCCAATAGAGAGGCTACACATGAGTCAACACCTTGGATCATAAATGAGGGATTACATTGTATTGTCCTGTGTTTGGTGACCCATTGTAGACTGACATTGGTCTACAATTGGCATTAGAATCCTGCAACCACAACTCAACCAATTTATCAAATACAACTTAATTCATTTTTGTTCAAGGGTGACTTCATCAAATATGGGTTAATTGGATACAATACCCAACAATCTCCCCATATTTGTAGAAGTCAGTACCCTTTACACTAAGGTGAATTATAGACATGAAAAGTGCTAAATAGATAATTCAGTGTAAGCAAGCATAAGAATAGAAACAGGATTATATGATCAAAAACTTAGAATTATATAAATATGATTTCCAAAGTATCATTTCTAGAAAAGATCATTTCCACATCCTCATATGTTCTTGTAGCTTAGATTGGTGGTGCTACCTGTCTTGCTTCTCTTGCCGTCTCCTCGGGTAGCTGTATGGCTTGGGGTAGTATTTAGGAGGTCTTGGAGGAGCTGCAGGGTTGTTCCTACCAAATTCTCTATCATATAATCTCCTCTTAGTCATAGACTTCTTATATAGTTCCCATTCCTGGGAGCTGTAATGAATATTCCTGCTTTCATGGAAGTCCATAACAAGTTTGAGAGTATCCAAAATGAGCGACTTAGAGGTAGGAGACCAGATCTCTGCAAATTCCAGAGCTTTTCTCTTTTTTGAATTTGGAATTGGGATAAACCTGCTAGTAGAGGCACCATCACCATATTTTCTTTTCTTCCTAGAATTTTGGATCTCAAGAGGAGCTTGGAGAAAAATATCTGCAGGGTCATCCTCCCAAAGTTGGGCATAAGAATCTGGAGGAGGGCCATCTTGGCCTTCAGGTCTTGGAGAGAAGGTTGGTTGTACAGGAGGAGCAGGAGCAGCAGCAGCTAGAGAGTTGAGATGATGAGGAATGATATTTGGATCAGCAACAAACTCAAGAATGATTTGATTGTGCATCCAGACAGTAGTGTCATATGTATGGAATTTGACACTCTGAATTTATGCTAAGAAATCATCATGGATTTCTTTCATTTTGGCTTCCCAAATCTCTTGCGTGAGGGCATCTGATTTTTCTAAATATTCTTTCACCAAACTCTCCCCCTTTCTGACTTCTACAGCCAGCTTACTGATATCATCTTCTTTGAAGGTTCCAACTTCTTCACAGATCTTCATCTTTGTAGTTTCAGCTCTTTTATCCATTTCAATCTGATTGTTAGCAAGAGTCACAGCTTGCACCATAACTTGACCAACACTAGTAATAGTGTGATCTAGAGCTTTTCCACCAAGTTGGAAGAGGTGTCTTAGCTGATCAGTATTGTGCTGAATTTCAGCAAATCCCCTGCTCATTTTAGTCTCTAGAGCAGTGACTTTATCAGTAACAGCTTTAAGAGAAGCATCAAAGTAGGTTCTTTGCTCTTGAAGCATAAGCACAAACAGATTCATCAAGTCATTGGAGGAAGCAACAACAGTTGGAGGAGCACTAGTAGAGGGAACTGGAGGAGGAGGAGCAACCCATGGAGCTATTTTTACAATGGAGACTGAGCTCTGTGATCTAGTAGTGTGGATCAGGGCATCCCTTTCATCACTGACTGAGGGAATGGAGAAGTCCAGTTTTCTTAAAGGAGCTTCAGCTGGCTCAGGTGATTGCTCATCAGAGATGAAAATGATTTCAACTTGCTCTTGGTTTGTAGCAGGAGACTTGGCTGGAGAGGGAATATGTACTGGAGATTTGACTGGAGTGGATTCTGGTGGAATTTCAGTGGTGGTTTCCTTTGGATAGGGAGGAGGTAAATCTGTTGTTAGCTCTTCAATCATTTCATTGATTGCAGCTTCTAAGGAGAGTAGGTCTTCATGAAGTTGCTGTTCAGATGGTGTTTCTTTTGGAGTTTGAGGAGGTGGAGGAGTTACTACTGGAGGTGTAAGAATCCTTGCTGGGATAGAAGGCGCAGGCTCCCCTCAATAGATGTACCAGAGGAGCTGGCAATCTGATGTGGAGAGGGAGATGAGGTCCTGACCTCTATGGCTGGAATCTCTGGAGCTTTGGTAGCCTGAGTGGGATTCGGCAGTTTCAATTCCCACCTTTGAATGGAAGATATGGAAACTTTCTTCATGTGATGAAGAACAGTCCCTTTTGAGGAGTTGAACACTTTTGATGAGCTTCAAGATGAGGATCCCAACACACAAGTTTCTAACTTTTTAGAAATATATGACACTTTTAAAATAAACGGGGTTTCGGATGATGTCATCTGGTTAAGGCTTTTTCCTTTCACATTGCGCACCAAAGCAAAACAGTGGTTGGCCTCTTTACCAAGAGGATCCATCACTACTTGGGCCGAGATGACGGAAACATTTCTCAGGAAATATTTTCCACCAGCAAAAATGGCCAAGTTGCGCAATGATATTACATATTTCTCCCAAGTTGATACGAAAACGTTATATGATACTTGGGAGCAATTTAAGGAATTGCTTCACCATTGTTCGCATCATGCAATCCCCGATTGGTTGCAAATCCAAACCTTTTATAATGGCCTCAATCAACAAACGAGGCAACATATTGATGTCGCCGCCTGTGGAACGTTAAACAACAAAACACCAGCGGCCGCCCAAGAACTTATAGAAGGAATGACCATGAACACGTATCAATTGAGTACGCCCCGGTCTCGTCCACCTAAACCGGCCGGGATGTACGAAATCGATACAGTTTCATGTTTATCTCTCCAGGTTGAGAAACTACAAAAACAAATAGTTAAGATGTCTCTTTCCTCGGCTACACCTACCTGTGAACCCCAATATTGGGAACCTTCCACTATTGCCGAGCATGTGGATTACATGGCTAATCCGAATCAGCTACCTTATAATTCGGGAAATAATTTTGGTAATACTTACCACCCTGGTTTAAGGAACCACCCCAACATCTCTTGGAGTAATCCGAGGAACGCGGCTCGCCCACAAAACACAATTCCACCCGGTTATTTTCCACCACAAGTTCCCAAAGCTCACAATCTCGAGGAGTTGTTCACCAAATATACGAGTACAAATGATGCCAAAATCTAGAATCTCACCGGATCTCTTCATAGTTTGGAGAACTAAATAGGGCAAATTGCTAAAATGCTCTCTGATTGCCAACAAGGAGCATTACCGGGCAATACGGAGCCCAACCCAAAGGAGTAAGCGAAGGCTATCACGCTACGGAGCGGGAAACAGGTACATTCTTATTCACATCCGGTTGAACAAGAGGTAACAATTTCTACCGCCCCCTCCTCCTCCTCCTAAAGTTTTTGATGAAAATAAAATTAAAGAATATCAACCGCCTCTTCCTTACCCGTCTAAATTAAAGAAAGACCGGGCGGATGATCATTTCGTTAAATTTGTAGAATTATTTAAGCAAATCCATATTAATTTACCGTTTAATGAAGTCATGGCGCAAATGCCGAAATATGAAAAATACCTCAAGGATCTTTTAACAAATAAAAAGAAACTTGAGGAAATTTCCACTATTCAATTGAACGTGGAATGTTCGGCGGTTCTACTCAATAAATTGCCCAAGAAACTAACCGACCCGGGTAGTTTCTCTATTCCTTGTCTATTTGACAATATATTGGTAAAACATGCGTTGGCCGATCTTGGCGCCTCGATTAACTTAATGCCTTGTTTGTTATTCAAAAAATTAGGATTAGGAGAGCCTAATCCAACATGAATGAGCATCCAATTGGCGGATCAGACTATTAAATACCCTATGGGTATTGTTGAGGATGTGCTTGTCAAGATTGACAAATTTATCTTTCCGGTAGATTTTGTCATCCTTGACATAGAAGACGACACCGAGGTTCCCCTTATTCTCGATCGCCCTTTTCTCGCCACCTCGCGCCCTATTATAGATGTTAGTAACGATAAAATTCTCCTTAGAGTCGGAGATGAAGAAGTTACCTTTACTATCAAATCATCTATGAAAAACACGCTTGCTAATGTTTCTTTTTGGAGGCTTCACCCGATAAAGACTCCATTTTATTTTCTGAAAATCTTTATTCCTCTATTGATCATGAAGAAAATTTTGAAACTTTAGATTTCATTTCTCATGAAATTAGTGGAAATCAATCGAACACACAAGCGCCTATTTTTGAAATTCTAGAATTTGGAAGTGACCAATTAAAAACTTCTTACGATGAACCTCCAACCTTAGAACTAAAACAATTGTCAGATCATTTAGAATATTTATTTTTAGCGGAGGGTTCAAAACTTCCCGTTATTGTGTCGGCGTATTCATCCGATGAAGAAAAATTTAAATTATTAAATGTTTTAAAATGCCATCGCCCGCAATTACGCGGAAAATTACGGATCTAAAAGGGATTAACCGCTCCTTTTGCACACACAAAATTTTATTGGAAGAACACGCTCACAAAACCATTTAACCTCAACGCCGGCTAAATCCTAGCATGAAGAAGGTAGTCAAGGTCGAGGTAATAAAATTATTAGATGCAGGTATCATCTATTCGATTTCGGATAGCTCTTGGGTGAGTCCGATCCAAGTGGTACCCAAGAAAGGAGGGTTGACGGTAGTGCCTAATGATAAGAATGAGTTAATCCCTACTCGAACCGTTACCGGATGGCGGGTGTGCATCGACTACCGTAAATTAAATGATGCAACCCATAAGGATCATTTTCTGAAAGTGAAGGTTAGATCTGAAATACTATAGAGGGAGAGTGAATAGAGTATTGTGGTCTCTTAACAAAAATACTTTACATCTTTTGCTGTAATAATATGTGAACAGGTTAGCACACAAAGTAATAAAAACAGCAACCTAACAAATCACAGAACACAGCCAAAAAAAAGAATAGGGGCAACCAAACGACACAATAAATTATAGTGGTTCCCTAACCTGGGTACATCCACTCTTCTACCCCCCTGGTAGGAATCCACTCAGGTTTTTGATCAGATTCCTGACAACAATGAGCTTTTATTCAGGTGCTCAAAAACCAAAACCTCAAGTCTTTTGGTAGGAGACTTGCAACCAGGAATAATTTTGAAGGGACTTAAAACCCTGTACCGAAGATGAAAAAGGGGTGATGGTGTCTTCTCTTTCTCAATAACAACTGAGAACACTAGTGGATTGATTTCAGCAGATTGTTCCCCCTGAGATCTTCAATGGATCAGAAAATCTTGAGCACTGCTTCAGGGTGACAGGTCTTCAAAGACTTGATTGCCTTGACCAGAGATAGCTTCAGGAACTTCTTTCACAGATAGAGATATTGTTGTCCTTCTGAAGTAGTCCTGTAGGATTGAAGAAAGAAGACTCTTGATATAGATTGATTGTTCTTCTTCTTCTTCTACTTGATAATGATGTTCTCTGGCTGAGGCTAATTGCAGTGTGTCACTTTTTGATTTCTGTAAGATTTTTTGAATCTAATCTCTGTATCAACAAGATTGCTTCATCTGTTCTTTTCTGAAACACTCTAACTGAAAAACAACACACTCGAAATTTGAATCTTTAGCAGTAAATGCAGTCGGCCTGGGAAGGAAGCGACAATGAATGAATTCCCTAACTGTCCCATGGAAAAACGGCATGAAATAATCGATGATCAATGCTCGTTCTAATGGTAACATTCCGATAAGATTGAGCATTAATTACTCAGGAATCATCGCCAAGAAAAGGGACGAAAAACTGGAGAAGACCTAGACTGGATTCGTCGAACGAAGAACAGGAATCATCGCGCTGAGTTCACAGTTCGTCGAGCTGAGCTGATGAGTTCTTCGACCAGACAATAGCAATTAGTCTTCAAGGTAAACTTGTCAACTCTGTTTCAAACTTCGTCGAACTGACAATCATCATTCGTCGAGCAGAGATCCAAATTCGTCGAACGAAGAATTATTGTGGACTTAGAATCTGAGAAGTCTCTGACTGAGAAGTATTCAAATCATAGACCAGAAATTGTCAACCAAGGCATGTAGTTCCTTGAGCTGAGATCGACGAACGTCGAGCACTTTTCCTTGAGCTGAAAATATCTCTAAGTCTAATAGTAGATCAGAGTTCGTTGAGCAAGGAATATGATTCGTTGAGCTGAGATCGACGAACGTCGAACACTTTTCCTTAAGTTGAAGATATCTCTAAGTCTTGAGTTTCTCTGTTAGTCTGGAGGATAGCTGGTCCACAGGATGATGTTCTAAGGACAAACCCCAGACTCTAGGACACAACCAATGACCCTGAATATACAAGGTGGGTCAAAGACATCCTAACTCAGTGAACTTAGCCCAAATCCAACTTAGGGATACAACAATCTCCCCCTATTTGGGTGAGGTCACTAAGTGAAGACACAGACTGAAACAAAATAAAGCAGTAAAAGCATATATCTGACAGAGAATTTATAACACATGTAGCAGATATATAAAAGCTTTATTCAGAAACATAACCAGAGAGTTGTAAAAACAAAAGAACAGGAAAAGAAAGAATAACTTATATCATATTTTGCTCTTGTTGGATTGGTCTTTGTCCTTCTCTTTGCTGTTGCTGCTGCTAGCTCTAGGCTTTGAGAATTTGATCTCTCTGTTTGGATTAGCTGCCTGAGCTACAGTCATTTTCATATCAGCTATACCAAGTATTTTCTAACAAGAGGCTCCGGGAACAACAGCCTCTGGATGGAGCTTCATGTAGTCATCAACATTAAGAAGTTTGTTTGCTTTGTAAAACCTTTTAAGTTCTTCTTTTCTATATTTTGACATTTTTGAGTATCCTAAAATGTCCTTTCCCTCAGCTTTTGCTTTATTGATCAATAAGAGGCCAATCAGCTCCGGGAATCTGGCCATTTTAGCAGTATTAGCTGTTTCAGGATCCTCAAAAGAAATAGGAGGTGAATAAGGTCTTTCAGGATTCTTTGTCTTCTATTCTACAGGTATATTTTGTTGATGCTGCTGAGGTTATTGTCTGCCTGAAGATTGTTGCCTCTACTGGTAACCTCCTGAAGACTTGCTCTGATGCCTTTGGTAGGTTTGTACAGGAGCAGGCTTTGGAATAGAGGAACTGGAAGTACCAGCAGCTGGAGGAGGAGGAGGATCTCTTCTGTATCTAATAACTGGTGCAGAGGAGTATCTCCTGCTTTTCTTTCTTTCCTTTTGTTGATTCTTTGACAGCCACATACAAGCAGGCATTCCCTCATAGGGAGTGATGTTATGCAAGATGTAGTAAGGAGTGTCAGCTGTTGGATTTGGCTTAGGAGCAGGACGAGGAGGAGCCTTTCTCTTCTTTGACTTGACTCTCTTCTGGTCTTCTTCATCTGAATCTTCATCTTCCTCTTCCTCATCAGAGCTAGACCCTTGAGGATTGGCATACATAGCATCAATTGCTCTTAGGGCAACTGAAGATATCTGGGGCTTGATAGGTTGAACTGGAACTGGTGTGCTGATTAAGACTGAGCTCTCTTATAGAGCTTTATTCGCTTCCTCAATTTCTGCTAGAATCAATGCATCCACGTCAGTCATTGGGGAATCATCCATAACAAAAGTAGGGGCAGAAATCTCTGCTGGGGGGGGAAGAGATGGTTTGCTCTAGAACAGCAAAAATGTCACTAAGTTGCTTAGCAACTGTAGGACTTATTGGAGGGGTGACAGCAATAATAACCAAGGATGGCTTAGTAGAAGGGAACTGTACATAAATTGTATCAAAAGATTTCAACAAAACATCCAAATCAACTGTGGGATTCAAATGTAAATCACCAACAGTGTGTATCTGCTCTGGAACTAACTCATCTAATTCAATGTCAGTATCCATGAAATGGATCAATTTAGTCAAATCTGAATCAAATTCTGTCAAAATTTTTGCTGCTGCATCTAAAACTGGTGTAGGATGAACAGCTGCTGGAGGAACTACTGCTTCATCATAGAGCATCTCCCCCTACCTGCTTTCAGGAGAACCTGGAGTCAGGCCCCTGAATGAAGAGGGGGCAGGAAAATGAAGAGATACTTGGGCAGATAAAGAATTGATAGAATTTACAAGAGGTGTAATGGCCTCTATAATTAGGGATTTGAGGAGGGGAGTGAGTAGGATTATGATGGTAGATATAGTGGGGGTGTCCAAGATGGAGAGGTGGATGGTGATGGTAGAGAAGTAGATGCAGAGAGGGGAATAGATGGAGGAGATACAGGTGGAATGACATCTGTCATGGTGGTGTCTGGTGGAGGTGGAGAAAGGGATGATATATCAAAATGAGGAATGTTAGACAGATGTGGTGGAGGAGGTGATGGTGGAGGAGACATAGGAGGGGATGCATGAATTGATGGAGAAACATGAGTGGGGGAAGCTGAAGGAATTTGAAGACTGGTGGAAGAATGGAAGAGGTTTGCTGGAAGAGGTTGTTGAGATGGGATTTACCTCTCCTGCAGGGTGGGGAGTGGCCTTCACGGCCCTTGTGCTCTCAGAAGCTGGGATGGAAGAGGAGGAAGCCTTGGATGGCTTGGAGATCATCCTCTCCCATCTGCCAAACAAAGCGCATGTGAGGCGCTTGCTGGCATTGATGAACATGGTCGGGGAGACCATGAATTCACCAGCTTTTGCTTGAAGGAAAATCCCCAGGATTCTTCCAAAGCATACCTCTTCCCTTACTGTTCTTCTTCTTTATCAAACCAAAGAAGATCTTGCACCAATCAAATTGACTCTTGTTGACCACCGCACACATGATAAGGAATTGATATCTTGTTATGTAATCGTGTGCGGTGTGCTTGCCCATCAACACTTTTCCACTATATCTGCCAAGAACTGGTAGGCGGCAGAAAGCTGTTTCTTTAACAACTTGTTAGGTTTACTCCCAGTAAACCCCATCAGTTTCAGCATCGAGCTATACTCATCAGAATCGAAATCCAAATCGTCTACTCCATTCACCAACTCAAAAAATCTCAGAAATAATGGCGGGGGATAGAGAAACAGCATTACACCCATTATATCCCTATTAAGATGTTATCCTCAAAAGCAAAGAAGTATATACCCATTGTTTAATCTCTATTGCATGCAGTTTGATTCACCTGGTCATAAAATCCTTGAGACCAGTTCTTCTAGAAGTTCCAGAATATAAAGAATATACGATCTGAATGCTGAAATGAATCAAAATCCATATCAAATCATGTATCGAATTTCATTGCAGCCAGGGTGCTCGCTGGAACCACCATTGATTACCTGCAAGAAAGTCAAACAGTGATCAAGTGCAACAGGAACTGAAAGCGCGGGATGGAGGTTGAATAAACCTAGATATAGGGTTTTCCTGATATGAATCGACAAACTCCGTTCCACGAAAAGAAAATAGTTCTTCGAACTGAGGTCGATGAAATAATTATAGATAAATAATTCGTCGATCTCATCCAGAAGAAATGAATACAGTTCCTTGAACTCCGTTCGACGAAATGTTTTATGAAGCATGGTTCGTCGATCTCCGATCGACGAAAATTGTTTCCACACAGAGAATTCGTCGATCGCCGTTCGACGAGCATCTCTCAAACTTTCCCTTATTCATCGAACTACCCGTTCGACGAACTTGGAATTCAA